>NW_019168492.1:22058547-22678822 GCF_002303985.1 Durio zibethinus
AATCATGTCCAAAGAGTTGAAAGTTGTGTTTTGAAAGAATTTCAGGAGATTATGCCCAAAGGTCTTATAAATCAACTCTGATACCAAAAGACATCCTATTTCAAGGATTAGGAACTTACCTGACAAGCTTTTTCTTTTTCAATTCTGTAAAATATCTTCATATCTGTCTTCTCTATGTGGGATGTTGGAACACCCCTGCTTCTTGAATTTATACACTATATTTTGCTGAAAATAGTGTATGCTGTGTAAATGCATATGAATTTCAATGCATGTTATGCAAATGTTGGTCAATTAATTCCTGTTCAATGTATGGTACTCAAATTTCTTAAGCTCTTTTCTTAGGCATCAAGTCCTTTGATTCTTCAGGGATCCATTACACTGTTCTTCTAAGATTGAACCAGTGTAGCTTTCAATTGTCTTTTTCACTCACATTCTTCTTTGTTCAGTTTCTCAATACTTTGGAATAAGCTTCATCAATCAATCATCACTTGACCATCACTCAATGAATTTCTCAGCACTAACAAATTTCAAAACAAGTTTCATCCACCATCACTGGGTCATTATTCATAGGTGTCTCAGCATTTACCATTCCAAAACAGACTTTGTCCACTAATTGTTCTCATCATTCAATCATAACTTGCAAGTCATATCGACTAATTCATCCTTGTACTCATCACTTGGTTATATCACTTTTCAAGATTTGCCCCATTATATTCTTCATTTGATCACATCATATATCCTTCACAACCATCTCTTTTAGGTTTCTACCATTTTGTTACCACCATCATCTTAGATTTCTTTTCAAATGAATGCAAGACTCTTTTAAGCACATATTCATTCACTCAATATCATTTTAAATCTTGACAAATACAATGCAATCAAGCATTTTCTCAATTCATTCTAGGGGTATAACAATAAGATAACACAAAGTGAATGATGGTAAAGATAATCAATGAAGATCTATTTTGGTACAAAGCAAATGGGAAAGGAAATGAATTGGATACATGTCATTGGGATGGATGGTATGTCCAAATGATGAATATTCAAACAATTCTCAACATTAATCTAGGATTCTTTTTCAAAAACTCATTCCATTTACAATTGAAGTCATATGGAGTTTTGGCAAACTTTGCCCCAGTCTTGAGGGATCTTCAGATGTCTTTGATTTTTCATTCATGTGCCATTTGACCTGGATCTTTTTCTATCAAAATCAACCTTTCAGGTTTTCAATTTGAATCTCTTTTTTTCATTTTTTCATTTTTTTTTCTTTTTTTTCATCATCTTTTTTCTTTTTGCTCGTTTTTCATCCATTGTTGATATCTTCCATACATCCAACTTTAGAATAATGTAGCATGATTCCATTGCTTTATCATGAGTATACCTTCGCTCAACATATGATCATTCAAGTTGAGTATTCACACTTGATCCAAATGGACTTTTCAAAGTTGTAATGTAGGTCAAGGTGAAAGGTCATAAAAAAATAGATATAATAGGCTCAAAACATGTATTATTAAAAAAAAAGTTCAAAACCAAAGGATCATTTACAACTTGGCATTTTGCCCCACATTATTTCACTGCTTTTTCTTTCCTCACATAAAGGATTCTCATTACTTTACCCCAAATCATGTGTGACATTTATTTTTCTTTTGCTTTTCTTTCTCTTTCCATCTTTGAGACCTTTTGTGGTGTTTTTTTTTTCTTCTTTTCTTTTTTTTTTTCAAAAATTACCCTCAAGTGTAGAAGGTGATCCTTGGTTAGGGTTCTTCAGGAAAAAAAATCATGATAGGCTCAAAGGGGTAGCAATGAATGGTTTTTCGAATGGTAAAAGAAAGATGGCCATTTTTCATCGTAATTGTGAATACCTTTCTTGAACATCATCTATTGAACAAAGCTCAATATCCTGTATAAAAGATATCTTCAAGACATATCTCTTTCACCTCTGGTAATGGCTTACCCTTTTTTTTACTTTTTTTTTTGCTCAAATCATCTCCTTATATTAATGTGGATGAGTTCTCAGAATTAAATCTCAGAATTATTGTTATCATTGTCTAAATATTCATCATCTGAAATTTAAGAATGGGAATGTAAAGTTATGAAAGGTAACGGAGAATGGAGTAATGGTCAAGTGAAAGAAAAAAATGTAATGAAATGCATTGACTTGCCTTTATTAAAATGATAACAAGTGAAGTCATATTGCAAAAAAAAAAATCTAACATTATTTGAAAAGAAATCCTAAAATGACAGAAGAAACCTTCAACCAGCCTTATCTCCATTTTTTAAAATTGTCCCCCTATGCGATCAGGTGAAGAATCTCTATTGACATCTTACCCCTCAATTCATTGTGACTCTCCGGACCCTTTCTGTTCTTGACTTTCACTCAGAGCGCTAACATTAGATGTTGTTACTTTTTCTTGATCAAAACTTATCATTCCATCATTGATCAATCATTGCACCTTATACTTTAAAACAATGCAATTTTTAGTAAAATGACCAGTAATTCCATAGTGATAATCGCAGTGGGCTGTAAGATCATACCACTTTGGGTAAGGTGGTTTAAGTGGCTCTACATGGTTGGGGGCTATCAAATGGCTATTATAGAATTCTCGATATAACTCTGTATAAGTCATAGGGATTAGATCAAGTACAAGTTTTTTTTGAGTAGTTTGTTGTTCTCGTGAACCACTTGCTGGGTTAATAAGGCAAATTTGGGTTCTTGCAGGAGCTTGAATGTTAAGGTTGTATGTAAGATCTTGGGGGCTAAAAATTGATTGGTGTGTGGATGAATAAAGTGGTTGTGGAGCTAGCTGGTATGGGTAGGATGAGGTATTATTCATAGCAGGATAGTATGAAAAGTAACCTTGGGATGGATAGGGTTGATAACCCCTGAATTGTCATCTATCAAAGCTCACAGCTTGAGCTTGAGCTTCTTTCTTTTATAATGTCTTCTTGGTTTCTCCTCCTTTTAACTTACCATTTTTTATGGCACTTTCAATAATTTCTTCAGAAATCACCATGTCAGTAAAATTCTTTGTTGCATTCCCTATCATCTTTTCATAATATGGAGGTTTCAAAGTACTAACAAACAGCACTGTGGTCTCTTTTTCTGTTAGTGGAGGTTGTACCTGTGAAGCTATATCTCTCCATCTCTGAGCGTATTCTTTAAAAGACTCATTTACCTTTTTCTCCAGATTCTGTAAAGACAAACGATCAAGGGCCAAATCGATGATATGTCGATACTGATCGATGAAATCATGTGCCATATCGCTTCAAGACCAAATGCGAGTTCTGTCTAGCTGAACATACCACCTGGCCGCTGAGCCTGTAAGGCTATCCTAAAAGACATGCATCAAAAGTTTTTCATCATGAGCATGAGCTGTCATTTTCCGACAATACATTGTGATGTGAGTTTTGGGGCATTTTGTACCATCATATTTTTCAAATTTTGGTACTTTAAACTTATGAGAAATAATTACATCCGGAACTAGGCAGAGCCCAGCAGCATCAACTGACCCATAAAAGCTAAATCCTTCCACAGCCCGTAACCTTTGCTCTAGCATACTAATCTTGAAGCTTTCTTGAACTTCTACTCTTATCTTTTCTTTCTCCTTTTCTTTTAAATCATCTAAATCAAGAATTGGTTCTGCTGCATTTTCAGTAAAGACAGGATTTATATAACTATTATACTGCCTTGGGTTGAAAGCTGATGGCATTCCAGGATATGTTGGATATGCGAAGTGTGGTGGCAGGATCTCTTGAGCAGACTGGGCTTGAGATGGGCCAAAACTTGGAGGGTACAAAAGATCAGCCACTTCTTGTAAATGGAGAATTTGCTGGCTTGTACTTTTTTCAACTATTTTTCCTTTATTCATGTTATTAAGAGCCTCCAGAATCTTGCTTAGCTCACTTTCAATCTTCTCTTGTGCTTTTTCTAGTTTTTCAAATCTATGGGAACTTTCCTCCTCCATTTGCCTTGCTCTGGATCTTGTGTTGTATGGATGAGCAGGATTTTCGCTAGATGGAGCTATCCTTGGACATTGAGTACCATACTTATGATTAGAAATGTTATGCTATGCTTTATGTATGATGCTTTAATGTACGAATGAAATGCACATTTTCCTGAATGAAATCTAGTATGACATGGATGCAAATGATTGTGTTAAAAACATGATCATGAAAATAATGTAAATGCATACAATCAGACAAACAACATAGTTAGTTCCATGGATGAAATGAAAGTAATGTTGATGCATAATATTACATATGATAATGAAAATGATACACAAAGTTAAACAATTAAAATGATTAGATAAACACCCTTTTTGTGTCTTAATTTCAGGGTATATCTATCATTGGGTAGAAAAGGCTCTATCCTAGGTTTAGGCACTCTTAAGGTTCACTATATGTGGTTCAAGGTTAAAGTCTAAAGGTTTCCAAATTATTCTTTACATCATTGTCTATCACAGACTAGTAAAGCACCCTAATCCTCACCCATTATAGGCTACAAGCGGAAAATATTTAATTTGAATGAGAGTATTTCGCTAGCCACTACGGAGGCATTAGACCTCACGAAAGCAATAGGTACTTTACTCCCTCCTAGAGGGACGGAGCTCGGGGTGTAGAGCTCATGTTATGCACATGCACATGAATGACATAATTAAAAAAATAAATAAACATGAATGAACGATAATACATATATACAAAAAGGTTCAATTTTATTAGGCTTTTGGATAACACAAATTATTTGCTGGCCTGACTCTCAAAATCTCCAGCGAAGTCGCCAAGCTGTCATAACGTCTAGATCCGGGGATCTATCGCTAGACATTGACTTAAGGGAGTCGCCACCAATCTTTTTTATCTAGGTACAATTGGTCACCTAAGGAATCTGTCATTTTAGGGAACACCTAAGTTTAAGGGTCCCTAAAAGAATAGGTTCAGGTCTACTAACCAGAACAGGGTTCGGGAGTTCGGTTACGTGTGAGGAAGGTTATAGCACCCTCACAACGCCCATCAAAAGATGGTACCAACTTAAATTTATGTTATCCAATGAGCTTTAAAATTTTACCAAGTAATTAGTTATTGAAAATTTTTCTCAATTGACACTAATACTTTTAGCAGAAAATTGAGAAAATTCTCTCACCTCAAGAGTATGCAAGAAAAATTACTGTTTCACTTGCAGAGGCTCCGTCGTCGGATTAGTTAAAGAAAAATCAAAATCAAAATCAAAATCAAAATAGAAAGGAAGGAAATAATGATTGTTCTTGTGTAGGAAAAATTGATAGTTTCAACTTTTCCTCAAAAATACTTTTTTGGAAACTTTAATTTTGAGAGAAATTGATACTTTCAACTTTTCTTCAAAAACTATTTATTTATTTATTTTTAAGAAAAATTGATACTTTCAACTTTTCCTCAAAAATAATTTTTTTTGAAACCTTGATTTCCAAGGAAAATTGATACTTTCAACTTTTCCTCAAAAACCCTTTTTTTGAAATTTATTTTTAAGAAAAATTGATACTTTCAACTTTTCTCTAAAAATATTTTTTTTGAAAATTTTGATTTTCATTTTTAAAAAAATAGAATAATAAAAAAATAAATAAAAATAAAAAATAAAGAAAAGTAAAACAAAAATAAAAATAAAAATAAAATAAAGATAAAAAGAATATTAAATAAACTTAATCTAATAAATAAAAAAAATAAAAACAAACAAATAAACAAAGAAATGAAAAAAAAAAAAAAAACCTGGAGTGGCTTGGATCGCGGCTCAGCTCGGCTCGGCTCAAAGAAGAAAAAAAATGACTCGGAGAAGCGGCTTTGGAGCTGGCTCGATTTGGCTCGGCTTGGAGGGAGGTAGACATGCGCGGGTTAGGAAGTCGACGCTCGGGTCGGGTTAGATCTCGACAAAACACGCGGATCCTCTGAGTTACTTAAGGCCAAAACGACGTAATTTTGAGAGGGTATAAAAGGCACTTCCCTCTGTTTTCGGCAGAACGCTCCTCCCCTCTCTCTCTCTCTTCTTCTTTTTTCCTCTCCCTTCTCTCTAAAAAGCCGAAGAACTCCAGTTGAAGATTCACCGGATTCTGGGTTTTGTCGTCGAAATCTGGGTTTTTTTGCCGGAAGTTCGCCAGAAGCTCACCGGTTTCTGGAAATCTTCGTCGAAAACTGGGCAGGTCACCAAAAACTTCAAGGTTGGTCGAAATTTTCGTCGAAAAATTCAAACTTCGTCGAAAAATTCACCGAAATCTGGAATTTTTCAAAAATTTTCAGAAAAAAAAATCGCCAAAAATTCTCAAAAAATTTTTGCTAACTCCCCGAACACTCTTAAACCTTTTCTCAGCTTCCTATATGCCTCTTTTTCTCTCAAATCAGTAGCTTTGCTCACTGTTTGTTATGTGTGTCTTGCATCTGTTCCAGGAGGTCCCTTTTATAGGAATTGATCAGGAGTTCCTGATCAATCCCAATTCCTCGTTGGACGGGAATTCAATCTTTGAATCCAATCTGGACTCTTCTGATTGAATTTTCATTCACAATGGGATTCTTCAACTTTCAATCACAGCCATAAAAAAAAATAATAATAATACTAATCAGATAATCGAGAAAAAAAATCAGATAAAATTAACAGATAATTTTAAAAAAAAATAAAAAATAAAATAAGATAAACCCAAAAATATATTACAAAAAAAAAAATAATAATATAATAATAAATATATAATTATATAAATAAAATACATATAAATCTATTCTAAATAAAAAATAAATAAATACAGATATACATATATTAATACATAATAATAATAAAAAATAATAAAATACATAAAATATAAAAAAAATAATACAGGATAAAAATTGAATTGGACCTTACCCATTTGGGTCAGGTCCAATTAATCTGGGCCTAGACCCAATTGGATGTCTACAATAATATTAAATAAATAAATAAATTATCATATCTAATTATAACTTGATTTTGGCCAAAAATTTTTTTTTAAAAATATCTATCTTGACTCAGTTCGAATTATCACCAAGAGCAAAGGATTTGAACCAGATCTTGATCATCCAAAGTTTCAAAGAGGAAACAAGGAAAGCACACGTACAGAAACTAATTCCTCCAAGCAAAAAACACCCCAGTGAAATAGAGTCCAAAATCATTAACATCATCGACCAACGGCAATGTGTTAAATTCATCGTATTCCGTATCACAATCATCATCTGAAACCAAACTAACCCATTGGTTTAACTCTTCTCAATTTCTCTCCCTTTCTTTTTTACCGTACTTCTTTTTTTTTATCATTGTTTGACTTCGTAATGCTAAAAACTATCCAAATTCTTGGTTGTTCATCTGGGTTTGTCTCTCAAAGACTAAAGAAGCCTCATTCTGGTAATGAGTTTTCTTTGATTCCTTCAAAAACAAGCTACAACTCAACTTCTTTGTTTCTGCATCCCTTTTGGGCTCCAAATACTCGGTCTTTGAGAGTGATTCGAATGTTCTCGACTCAGACCGACTCCAACTCAGTTGCCCCTGTCCATTGCTGCATGTTTAATGTTGCATTTGTTGTTGACATTTGAACTGGTGAAGAAAAAGATGGATGATGGCCCAATACTAGAGTATGTGCATAGATTGTACCATGAATTGGGAATACATGATTTGACAGTGCAAACTGTGTGAACCTCTTACCTCTTTTTTCACCTATTTTCATTGAATTTATGAAATTGGCGCTGGGAAAAGAACTTTGTATTGGAGTCACTTTGTCATCCCAAATGGATAGATTACGAGTAGGGGGAATCTCGAATACACTTCTTGGGTCAAACTGACCATTCGGAGAATAATATTTTATAGTAATTTATATTATATCTCTATTTAAGAAATTTCATGGGGCTTCACCTACTTGATTTTTTTTTTCTATTTTCATTCTCATTTTTTTGGCTTTACTAGTGTACTCGTTAGCGCCATCAATTTCCTTTATTTCAGCTCTTGATTAGATCTAAGCATTGCTAAAGTGATACGATTTAAGATTTTAACAGAAATAATATGAGTTTGATAAAAAAAAAGTTATATATATAAATTATAATATAATAATTTTTATATTTTATATGTATTTTATATGAAATAGATAAATAAGAATACATAAATAATTAAATCTACTTTTAATTAAACTCTTCAGCATATATGAAAATTTACATCAGGTAATTTACAAAAATCCCTCTAGGTGTGGTATCCTTTAATAATTTTTATATGATATTTGTCTTATCATTTTAGCCAACTCAAGCTTAAATTTATAGAATTGAATTTATTTATCAAATTTGCAGCAAAGAACTGTACATCTTTCTTCAATTCGTAAAAACCGTAGGAGAATTGATTTGATATTTAAAACTTTTTCTTCAATATTATTTAGAAGGAAATTAAAAGTAAAAAAAAAATAAAAAACCCTCAGTTTGCAATACATTAACGTTTTGGGGTTCTGTTCTTATCGACCTTTCCAAATCACACGAGGAGTTGCAGCAGCGGAGCAAAGAGTTGCAGGAATGGCGGCGAAAAGGAAGTCCCCAGTCAAGAGTCGAAACCCAGATCTTATACGTGGAGTAGGAAAGTATTCCAGGTCTAAGATGTATCACAAGCGTGGCCTTTGGGCTATCAAGGCCAAAAAGGGCGGCGTTCTGCCTCGCCATGACCCCATTCCTAAGGCCCCCGCCGCCGCCGAGAAGTCACCGAAGTTTTACCCTGCTGATGATGTCAAGAGGGCGCTTCTTAATAAGCGCAAGCCTAAACCCACCAAACTCAGGTTCCTTTTTTCAAATGATTATTTTTTTACTTGCTCGTAGATCTCTAAAGATATGTTTCTTGTTGTTGGGTTTGGTTTATTTTTATTTTGAGCGAGCATTACTCCAGGGACGGTGTTGATTTTGTTGGCTGGGAGGTTTATGGGCAAGAGAGTTGTTTTCTTGAAGCAACTTACTTCTGGACTCCTTTTGGTTACTGGTGAGCTTATTTATTTTATTTTATTTTTATTTCATAGTAATTTTGCTAGTTGAAAACGTGTATTGTACACATTTTACTGCTGCCCTTTATTAGTTATTTTGATGAAGTGAAATCAGTAAACTGTGAAAATGTAACTTTAAAGCAATTGCAGCTAATACTTTCTTATTGATTTGTCTATGCCACATATGGCTTCATAAATATCAGCAGTAGTACGGTCATTAAATGTATTTTGTATTGTTTTTGAAGAAGCACAATGTTGCATTCTCGATTTCGTGTGCTTGTATATAGAATAATCCATTTGACATTCAAAATGCTGGAGTTTGAGTGCAGCTATCGTGAAAACTTGATGCTTTTACTAGTATTTTTTTTTTCATTACTGTTCTTAGTATCTACTTTTGCCTCTTGTGGTTTATGAGGCTGGGTTATCGTAATGTGTAGGCTGTTCTTCATATGTTAGTGGTTCTCTCCTCTATTGAACATTTTTATGGTTTGTGCTTGCTTGGCTTAAATTTGGGAATTTCATTTCATTGTAGGACCATTCAAGATTAATGGTGTTCCTTTAAGGCAAGTGAACCAATCCTACGTTATTGCTACTTCCACCAAGGTTGACATCTCAGAAGTTAATGTAGATAAGTTTGATGACAAGTACTTTGCCAAGGAAGTAGAAAAGAAGAAGAAGAACGGTGAGGGAGAGTTTTTCGAAGCTGAAAAAGAGGTTTGTTCCTGCATTTTATTATAATTTATGCAACCCTAATCTTGTCCGTCTAATTTTATTGTGCTGATATTCTATTCTTTGTAGGATAAGAAGACACTGCCAGATGACAAGAAAGAAGACCAGAAAGCCGTTGACGCATCTTTGATAAAGTCAATTGAGGGAGTCCCAGACTTGAAGGCCTACCTTGTTGCCAGATTTTCTCTCAAGTCCGGCATGAAGCCTCACGAGCTTGTCTTCTAGAGGGAATTTTGCATTTCGTTTTGCTATGCTTTACTTTGGTATTCTTTTGGTTTAGAGTTTTGAGTGGTTGTATTGTCAGATATATATGGGCAAAACCTAAATTTTTAATTACAACCTTTTGTCATGCGAAGTAGTTAAGTTTTACTTTGATTGTGTTTTTTATTGGAGCTTGTTCTAGGCAACGGCTAATCGTTTAATCCATTGTTTATGTCAGCAGTTTTCCTTCCAAGAAGATTTCCTTTTTTGAGTTTTTTTATTCTTAAAGTGAGGTCAAATGGAAACATTGTTTATCATACACAGTACTTAATACTAGAGCATTCACGATACTAACAGGTGTTCATTTGTTCGGTTAATTTTAATATTTTATTTTATTTTTATTCACCGAATTACTTAAAACCAAAATAATATTAATTATTTTTAATTGTTTGATTTAGTAATCAAAACAATTTTAAAAAAGACATCAAGATCGGGTTCAAACTTTAACATTTCTTCTTCCCCTTAATGTAAGGCTTTGTTCCCTTTAAATTATTAAAAAATAAAACATTAATTGGTATTTAGAAATACAATAATTTAGAAAATGTTTGCCATTTAGATACTATAGTGCTTTAGATACGTTTGAATTAAAATTTTTTTTTAATAATTTTTAAATACAAAAGTATATTAAATCTTAACTAATTTACACTATGCATGATTTATATTTTGCTTTAACAATTTGTATAATAAATAAAATTCAAATCCACATTCTCAAATTTATTTTTACAAACATAACATTAGATTTAGTCAATTTGGTAAAAGTTAATCTGTACAAAAAGAAAGCTATAATTTCTAAAGAAAAACTTGTGAAATGGCACTCTGGCTGGCATAACTCCTTGGCATTATCTGACAGATATTGGTTTTTTGGTGCTACTAACTTTATGGCAACAATTTGCAGGCCTAGTGGTTAAGTTCCTTTTCATCCTGGCTTTAAAAAAGTCTTTGGGGCCATGAGCCTCGCTTTCTTGTTCAATACTTTGGGGTTTAAACGATCAACATTTTTATGAATTATTTGTAAATATATTCAATTTTTATTTATTTATTAAATTTAATAAATAGTTTTGAATAATATTTTTATATTCATTTCTTAAATAAATTAAATACGAACAAAATTTTATTTGATTTATTTATGTTAACGAATAAAATTTGTTTAAAAATTGTTTAAAATTTGTTTATATTTATTTAAGATTTGTTTATTATTTAATAATAACAACAACAATAATAAATTATTTGTTTATTTTTAATTTTATAATTATATGTTTATTGTTTATAAACATTCTTATTTATATGTATTTATTAATATATTCATTTAATATTCACAAACGAATTTATTTAACTTAAACAAATTAAACACAAATTGAACTCGAATATCTTTTTATTTAAATAAATTAAACTCGAATTTAATGAATAATTTTTTTTACCAAATACAAATCAATCCCAAATAACCTTAAAAATAAATGAATAAACTACGAATATATATTCGTGTATTCATATGAGTCATTTATAGCAATATTAGATATACACGAAAGTTTTCTTTTTTTCAATCAATTTTCTTTAACTTTTGCAACAGTGAAAAATAGTTAACAAATTAAGTATTGGTTCCATAAAAAAACCAACTTAATAATTGGTAAAATGAAAGATGAAAACGGTGACTTCCTTCCAAGACATCCAAACAAAAGAAAGCAAAAAAAAAATGAAAGTGTTCAAGACAGTTACTACAATTATTCAAAAGCCCACCTTTTATTGGTTGAGCATGTGGCAGACTGGCAGTTATACCCTAAAAGACTATATATCTCATAAATACAAACAGTAAAACATTTTGTAAAGCACTAGAATAGAATAGACTCAAAGTGGCAAGGGAGAGGAAAAGTACCGCATCAACAGTACCTTCAGTCGTATGTTGATCTGCCGCAAACATTATGCTGCAGAAGTGTTTGCAAAAGGAGATGAAAGAAAAATCATTTGATGTTTAATTACAAGTTGACCAAGATGTAGAGTATAGTTGAAAATGTTAGTCATTACACTTTTGATCAGGTGATGTTAGATGATACAAATGAAAAGCATAACCAGTCGAATAATTTGGCATCTACACTGCAGTGCTGAATGATGGATATAACTGAAGGTCAAGCATTACACCTGTATAAGGCTCCTGCAGTTCACAATTGTTTGCACTAGCAGCATGGAAGAAGGGCATAAATTTGGGGTGAGAGAACATGTCAAAATTGGCAATAGATTTCTGAAACTGTCGCTTTTAGTACAATCTGAACATAGAAATTTCTGCAGTCAGGAAAAAAGAAAAAGGGAGATTTAATTATTTAATTACTAAGTATTCAGATTAAAAATAAACAATTAAATGAGGACGTGAGGAATATTTTCCCAATTCCTTACAAGTTACATCTTGGTCAAAGTTTCTGGGTTTGCGTTACCTATAGGGTCTGCTTCTGATGTAGTGATGCACATCGAAGAAATCCATGTAATCCGGATCAAAATAAACTTGAAAAATAAAATAAAAGATAACAATACATCCTAGAGTTGCATAATCATCTCAATGAGAGGATCCCAACATCTCCCTGGACTAATTGTTGGAGTGATTTGTCATAAAAGGCTCTTGAATTTTGATTTCTTGAGTTCCGTAGAACTGATGCAACTCTCTGCGAATCCATATTGGTAAGATCCAAGAGATATCCATTTGGAGAATGAAGATTCTCTCCATTATATTCCCTGTTTCAATACAAAATATGTATAATTATGTGTATAACTTTATTCAGTGTGCAAGTGTCCAAGTTTTGAAGCTCTTTTTCATCCATTCCAACACAAAAGATGTCACTTCAAATCAATTTTGTGTCGTGCCAATATCATGTTAACTTTATGTCTAATTTTACGTGATGTCAACTTTATGTCAATTTTTGTATTAAATTTATTTTATGTCAATTTTATGTTGTATCAATTTTATTAAAAGTACTTCAATAAAAATAAAAGAATCAACAATTTATTAAAACTACTTTATTAAAATTATTTTATTAGTTTGTTTGTATGTGATAGTCATGAATAAATTAAATCATATCACGTCTTTTTTTTTTTTTTTCATGCGTATATAAAGTTGTAACTCTTTCTTCGATAAAACATTAATTCAATTTCTCTCCTAATTTCTATGGTAAAAATCTCTTGTGAAATAAAAATGTATTTTTAAATTTCCTCTCATTTATTAAAGTTATTTTATTAAAGTTATTTTAATTAGTTTGTTTGTATTTTATAGACCTCCTAAGTCATATTAAGTCTTATTCATTTGTTTTTCTTTCTTATATAAGCTTGTAACTCTTTCCTTGAGAAGGTAGAGTTTAGAATGATCATAAAATCACTTGTAAGAAGCTTTTGTAAAATATAAAAATTCGTGTTTCTAAACTCTTTATCTTTTGGTTATTTTCATTCATCCGAATCTTAATTTTAGAGTTCGATCTTAATTTTTATATCATAATTTATAATGATACAAGTTAGTGGATCCTCTACATTAGAATTTTTGTAAGAATTTTTGTAGAGTCGTAAATAGACTATCGATTCATTAATAAAGAAAAATTATAGTATCAAATAATACTAAAATAAACTTATATAGTGAAAGGCCAATTTTACTGCTATTCCAGTAGCCAAGACTATCTTGAATGTGGTAAGGACGATACATGATTACTATTAGTATTCATTTAACAAAGGAAAATGAAAAATTTTCTATAGCTTGATATACCTATTTTCTTTCAATCCTCTATTAGCACTTTTTTTATTTCACTAATTCAATAAGTGAACTTTACCATGATCTATCTTGTAAATTATTACAAAACTTTCCAACCTTTGGCTGTTAGCGGCTGATTTATATTCTTGTTTTCAGACCTGTTTCCATATTTTAACAACTAGCTTAAATTGTGGCAATTAACCAGCATTGGCACGTGACTTTTTAATGTACTGTGAGATACAAGTACTATAAAAATGACAGTTGTGGACGATAGTTGTTAGTCTTTGTTCTTGTTACGACATCTAATCTGCATTTTCTTTCTCTTACTTTTTGCATTTTTTCTCTTTTTTTTTCATAATTTTCCACTCCTATTATTCTTTCTCCTTTTCTCCCACCAATCAAAGCTCAACTCAAGCTGGAAGCTTAGGCGATAAGGCCGCCACTGCTTAATCACAATAAATTGTGACATCGCAATTTGGTATAAAAAATTTGGAAAGTATGTTATAATATATAATTGAGAATTAAATATAAATTTATAAGTCTTTCAAAATTTTAAGATTATTTAATTAAAATAAATAATATCTTATCAATTAAGTTGGATTTTTTATATACATATAAAAAAAATTCATGCTGTTTTTACCCTTTTTAATATAACTTATCGATTGTATCTGATCTTATTTGGAGGACGAATTTTTCTTGCTTCATTTAACACGTCATGCATTTCTTCTTTGAATTGTTCAATTGCATATGGGTAGATTACGTTTATTTGATTGTGCCTGCTGTGTACAAAAGATTGTCGTCTGATGCTCTCAGAAAATAATGGAATGTAATAAAGTGGAGTTTCTTTCAAAAGGAATGATAAATTTGGTGATCTTAAGGAACTCAAAAGAAAAAGGAAATTTTTATGTTTATGTTCAACAGCTACCAGGAGTCATGAATTTTCATTGGAATGCTGGCAAGAGGCACCACTTTGATGTTTGATGTTTAATCTTCCAAAAAAAGAAACTAGAGGGATTTGATTAAGTGCAAGAAAATTTTGAAGCATAGACAGAATCAATGGTGAAAGTAAAAAACTTGACTTGTCCAAACGGTTCCCATTCAATCACAAACGCGGAATGTACAGTAAGAACATTTAAAAAAGATAAATGAGGTTAGAGAAGAGGGGGCCATAGTCTAGCTAGCTAGGTACGATCAACCCATGAGAGGTCCAACCTAGGGTCATAACCAAGGCAAGTTTTTCCTCCACAAAACGTGCCCATAGCTCCTTGCCTGATCCAACACCCCTTTCACCCATAACACCCTCTCACCCTCCTTGCACAACCAACTTTTTCATGTTTCTATGCTTCTTTATTGGTCTGCAAATGTAACAAAAAGTTTGGTTAACAACCTCAATGGGACATATGATCAGTTGCTTAATTTAGGTTATACTCCAAAAAGACGTACTCCAAATAATGGCAGCATCTAAATTAAATACCTGACAAAGTGACAACCCACCTGAGAAAGGAAGATAGCAGCACTTTGCTGCTGCTTGTCAAGACAAGACAAATTAAGCTCCAGATTACCACTCTCGGTTAGCACATAGAATTCATCCAATTGAAGCTCTTACTCTCTGCCTGAACAGATCGATGGTCTCGATGAAAGCTTCAACCAGATGCTTCTAGAAGAAGCTGCTATTGGTGATCTATAGATTTAAACTTGTCCAGACTTTGTTTGAAGAAGCCTGAGAGTAAGCCGGCTATTAAATCTTCTGTGGGATCCCCTGAACATTCAACTACTTGCAGCAACAATGATGCTCTATCAATAGAAATCGAGACTTGAGGTTGTGCAATGGTAGATGTATAGTAGCCATGACCGGGACGGTGACAAGGGTGAAGCATCTCATCCATATGCATATGAACAAGGCAGTTGTGCAAGGGGATGAGAGAGTGTTTCAGGTAAAGAGTATGTTGCATCAGCCAAGGAGCTTCCAGGCATATTTTGTAGTGGAAGAACTTGCATCGATTACAACTATAGGATAGTCCCCGGATGCGTTCCTCGCACCTGGTGGTAAACATATTGCAAGAGACATCACTCATCAGTCATTTGTGATCTTTAGAGAATCAGAAGGGTGAGGAGTCAGGGGCTCCATCCCCTCCCCTCAAGGGTCTGGAACTTAGGCTGATCTTTGTGAGAGCATAAGTTATATAGATCGGAAAGTGGGGCTAATTAATTAAAGGTGTATAGGAGAGTGGATGGTAGTGTCGAATTACAGGAGTTTTTTAGTAGATGGTACGTACAACCATACATGAAACTATTACCATGTGCAACCTCTTTTACTATTTATCGGTAGATTTTTTGAGTCCTTGGTCTCAACAAATCATTTCCTACAACCATCAGTATCTTCTGATGAAATGTTGTTCTCTTATATTAACAAAATTGACAGAGGCTAAAGAAAATTGAACAAAAACAGTGACAAGAAACCTTAAAAAGCAGTTGTAAAAGAGCAAAAGCACAGTGTCTATGCTGTCAACCTTCAAATGCACAATGTGAGCCAGAGCATTGTGCTTAGAATACAGTCAAACAAGTTTTGCAAGTGTCTAAACTTAGTCATAGTCATATAAACCAACATGCTTTGTTGTAAACATAAACTTTAATTAGTGTACACAAGAGTAGCCATTTGCAAAGATCAGCAACGCTCAATCCCATCGTCCGTCACGATATCTTCAGAGAGAGCACATTAATGAAAAGGCAATAAAATAAAATAAAATAAAAAGACACAAGCAATTAATATTGCCACAAATGTTCAGTAGTAATCCCAATGGAACATCTGTATTGCAGAAATAAATAACTATTAGCCATGGCTAGAAAATAATAACAAATAAAACGACACAAGCAATTAATGTTCTTCATTCCTAGCAGAACTGAACTCCAATTGGTAAGATGGAAGAGAGAAGAAATAAAGGAAAATATTTTAATCTAATGGATGAGTAACAAAATAGCTCGTACTATCATGTCGCTCAACCATTAAATCAAAATTTTTTTCCTTCTTTATCTGTTTGTCTGTTTCCTACCAAAAGGATAAAAACTGCCACATGCATTGCGTGGAGGCTATCATCAATCAGGACTAGGTGTAAACTCTAGTTTTACATCCTCCAATAAAAAGATCTCAGACCTTTTGCTCGATGGTCAGGTAGGGTTCCAAAAGCACCAGAATGTTTTCTCCCTTGATATTATCCATCCAAATCTTTCTTTGCTGGAATGATTTGATGTATAGATTACACTCGCCAAAAAAAAAAAAAATCTTAAAATTGACTCAAGTCAAAATCTAAGTTAAATGAAAGAGAGATAAAATCAAGGTTTACATCTATATCTATATAGGGATGAAGTCTCAGTTTTAAAACAGATTAAAATAAATAGCAAACATCAACTAAGGGAAAGAAAAAAAAAAAAGAAGAAGAAAGATGGAGAAGACTTGGAAGTAAATATAATGCTAATAGGGATGAAATCTGAGTTTTGAAAGAGATTAGATAAAATATTGTGGGAGAGATGAACCTGCAACATGAATTAAGGGAAAGAAGAACGTATCAAAATAATATTTAAACCATGGAACAAAAGGCATATGAAGTTGATGATGATCACTCAAATAATGTCTAATTAAATTAGCAAATCATAATAACATAACTGAAAAAGATATAAAAACGAGATTAAACATGAACAGATTAAAGTATTATAAAACTCTTGGCTCCTTCATAATTTGATCACGTACCAGTTGTCACCTGCAACCTGTCTTTTTCATCATCAGTCTTGAATGGGAATGAAATTAGAAGCTGACAACTGGAAGCTTTTCATGTGGCTGATATAGGTGCATTCCGGTTCTTCACACTCAACACCCAAGTCTAAGCAAACGTGTTGTACGGAAACAATACTGTGTGGGTGATCCTCGTGTCTGAATTTTATCCCCCGCTTGATAAAAGGGTATTGCGCAAGAGTACATTTGGGATGGGCAGTAAAGTTACATTCTGGACAACAATAAAACCAGTAAGATGGGTCTCTTTTCTCTTCGCTAATGTCACAATAATATTGACTTGGATCATCACCATCATGATAAGTAAGTGTCAGAGGATGTTCATCATATTTCTGCTTAGTTGTCTGTGGTAGTGAAATACATGCCCAATGCAATGCGAAATTGCAATCTTTACATCGGTAACCATCATGCATTTTATCCCCATAAGCACTACAATTTCCTTTATACTTGATATCAAAGAAGAGGGGGTGCCTACGTCCTTGATGTTCAAGGGTATCAGAAAGAGCAAAACATCGAAGGCAGACACCTTGTGCTAATTCTTCAAAGTAGTAGTTGAAACCACTGCTGTAAAGCTTGCAGAGAAGACAATTTAAAATGCCATATGGAAAGAGAACAAATAGGCGTCCATCAAGCCAATATCGCGTCCTCATTGGCAATTTAGCACACGATTTATGAACAAAGAAATCACACTGCTTACAAAAGTAAAAAGGACCTGTTATGGTTCGCATGCACCCATCACAATATCTATCACTCTTTATCTCCTCGCTAAGCTGCAGGTTATGTTGATGGATGAAATGTTTGATTTCGGTGGCTGTTACATCCTCTGTGGAAGTCATTGAGTCTTCGAGAATCAATCTCAAGGTCTCATTTTGTGTTTGATCTTCAACCATCTCTTCCAACCAGTATCTGTCAATTGCGCAATTCTCATGATCTATATACTTGCAATCTGAGCAATAATAACTCCCATACTCTGCATGTACTTCATTATAACAAATTCTACAAATCCACCTCCTTTCACACTCATTTTCCCAAAGAAAATATGTATGGGAAATTGGCTGAACATGAGTTATTTTGACAACTTTTGGTAGTGAAAAACATTCCTTGTGAACCGCAAGATTACACGTCTTACATATATACGGGATACAATCTTCACCGGTGCCACAAGCATCACCAATGAATGACATTGGCTTTGAAACACGGTTGAATGGGTGTTCATGGCTCCCAATTTCAAGCTGGCTTGAAAAAATATGTTTTAACCTTGAGGCCAAAATCGCAAATCGAACAATGATTAATAAATTCCTTAATACGGTTTTTGCATAAATGGGAAAAACACATCTCTTGATAGGAGGTGCATTAGTCAAAAGGACAAGAGGGTGTTTGCGGTGAGATGGGTGAGTAATTTTAGGAGGCAGTTCTGCACATTCTTGTGAATGTAAAATAACAATCTGGACAACTGTAGATATGACCTGGTGTTGTTTCCTCGCAAGCGGTACAAAGAAATATTTTGACTATACCCTTCTTTTTTGCGGTGAAGATGAGAGGGTGGGCATGGCTAGTGCTGGTGAAGTTTGGAAAAGTCCCCAGCGACAAATTGTAAAAGTAAAGCACATTTGACGTCTATACCATAATCACAAGATGAACAATGGTAAACGATTTCACATTGATCGAAGCAATTAAGACAAAAACAGTAACAAAAGGGGTTTGGTGGCTTCTTTTGAAGACTTAGAGTGTGTCTGTGGTAGAATGGAAGATCAATTTTGAGAGTTAGATCGGCACATATCTTATGAAGGTAAAACTTACAATCAGTGCAGCAGTAGTAGCTTGAATCCTGTATTGGCTCCTCACACATTGAGCAAACTACTTGTTCACTTCCATTCTTTTGCACAAACACCGGTGGATGATCACGGCTCCAATTTTGCTTAGTTGTCCTTAAATCCAGCAATTGGTCACCTGCTTCAGACATCTGCAGCAATGTTGCTATCAGATCCTTTCTCTTATCAATAGCTTGATTTGGGAATGAAAAGGAAAGAAAGTAATATGTTTATTTAGCCAAACAAAAAAAGCAAACCGCTTGAGAAAATAAAAATAAAAGTACTTCAATCTGGGAATAAAGATTCATTAATGCCTTACTCTGGAAATACTCTACAAGGCTAATTATTTTAATTCCATCTTTTTTTCTTCAAAGCAAAGAGCTTAGAAAAAAATGTAAAATGCGAAATAGACTTACCAGAATAATGGCTGGATAACAAGCTAACTGTTATAATTAAGAGACCGAAGGTGAGGCGAAAGAAGGCTGGGCAAAGAGGAAGGAAAAAAGGTAATTAGAGAGAAAGAAAGGAAAGGAAGAAAATATAGGATGTGAGAAGCAAGATTACAAGCAAGAATGGAAAAGGAGAAACACAGAGGAAGGAAGCAAGCAAAGAAATAGATGCCTTCCTTAGCCCAACTCCTTTATATATTCCCGTAGAAACTAGAAAAGCAAGGAAAAGAGGAAACAAGAGAAAGCAAAGAATTAAATGCCTTTCTTAACATGATATCAAAGTGCAGGTTAATTATATTATGTTGTTCTTGCCTCTTAACATAAGAAACTGGAAAAAGCAACGTTAATGTTTTGGCAGTCTGCCAATGCAGACAAATTAACAGGATTCAAGAAAGGTTTTGTTGTTCTTATTTTTGAACAAGATCAAAGCCCTTATTTCTTCCCATTTTTCTTACACGAAAAAGATCAAATTAATTAACTTTTATCCCCAATCAACAAATTTCTGGTAACATCAAATTACATAACTAAGATTGAATGATGACATCATCTTTACAAGTTCATTAGTCATTTGCATCTGAAGCTTCAGTCTTTCGAACTCACACATATCCTGAAGGGTTGGATCTTGTCTTTCTGCTGGTTCCGATTCATCCTGGGTGGTTCCGGAAGCAGCATCCAAATGGTTATGAATTTTAGATTGTGGAACTGTGGTTTCACCACCGGACACATTTTCGCCATGACATGTTTCAGGTCTCATCTCCTTTGCAGCACAAAGAGCAGGAGCTGTAAAATTGCAAGCAAAACAGTTGAAGGACCGATACTTGCAATGTTCCAACAATTTCTGACAGATATCACATAAATAGAACGAAATATTAGGGTAAGCGAGAGAATAAGTGAGGCTGAGAATATGCAAATGGGATTCATGTTTTATGATTTGAGGTGAGAAAGCACACGGGACATGGAGACCAAAGCCGCATAAAGGAAAACAATAGGGAAATGCGTTTTCTCTGTCACCACAGGCATTTCGGGTGAAGGTACAAGACAAGTAGTTGGTGTATGGACGAAAGTGAGATGGTGAAATGGGTGTATTAACATAAATTGCTTTTTTTTTTTTTTTTTTTTGAGGCAGAGAAAGAAAACTTTTGAACTACAAGTTGGTGTTGGAGGAAATTGCTAACGCTTCGCCCTATAGCTTCCTCATTTAACAAGTTCCACTGTATGGGAAAGAGATTTGGAACAATCCTGGTAATACGATGCAGCATTTTCCAGGCAAGAAATCAAGCACAATCAATATACCTTGACATACTTTAAAATATAGTCAAGATGGCTATTTTGGATTGATCACCAACTGAAACCTGCGGGTTGCATTCTTGGGGCTTATTACTGAAAATGGTAATGCTATATTTGTGATCATGAGGCTGAAACCAGGTTCATTTGTTTTTCTCTCTTACTTTTTCTTAAGAAATCCGGACTAGGTAAGTCTTACAAACTTGGCATTCCAAGAAAGGTGGAAAAGTAATCTAATGATTTTCCGTGGGCCAATAAGAATATTGCAGAGTCTGTGGGACCTAGGGCTGATCTTTGTGATAGCTTTAAGGTATATAGATGGGAAAGTCGGGTCAATTAAATGTTCGATGGAGATTTGATTGAAGATTTAATAATTTATGTATTTATATTATATAAAATAATAATTTATGTGTTTTTATTATATTTTATATAAAATTATATATTTGTATTATATAAAAATATAAAATATATTTTTTAAATTTTTTAAAATTTATATATAATTTTTATTAAAATTTTAAATTAAATTATTTTTATATTTATTATTCATATATTTTTATATTATATATCATAACAATACTATCCCACATGAAAAATTACAATTTGCAATCTCTTTGACTATTTATCGGTAGACTTTTGAGTACTTGATCTGATCAATTCATTTCCTCCGATCATCAGAATTTTATAATAAAAATTTTTTCTTCATATTAACAAAAACGATCAATAAAACTAAAATAAAAGTAATAATATTATTTTAATTATTTATTAAAAACTGAGAATGCTCATAATAAATGATGATATAAATAAACACGCAGATAAATCTAACTTTCTAGAGCATTTGTTAATGGAACATATTAAGTTTGGCCTAAAACACACATGTTTCCTTTATGTCAAATTTTAATTATATTATGTATTTGATATTTATCTTAATTAATTAATTTAATTATTTTTAAAAGATAATATGTAATAAATTTAAATTTCAAATTTAATAAATTGTTATCACTTTTTCTATATTCAAATAAAAATCTCTTTTGTATTAAAAAAATTAATTGAATTATCAAAATGAAAATTCCATATTGAATACTAATTATAAAACTAATTTTAATTGAAGAAACTCATTGTATTTGTAAGAAAAATGTGTAAGAGAAACTTAAAGATGATTTGGTCTTGAGTTTGAGTCTTGTCGATAATTGCTTGTTGGGATCATTTCGAATGCATAATTTATAGTCATTTATTTTAAGTTATCAGGTACGACATATCTTATCTTAACTTAAAAGATTGAGTAATTTATTTATCTTAAATTTTTTCTTAAAAAAAAAAAAAAAACTAAACGGAGTAAACTTGCCACGTTGCCATGGATCAAGATACCCACTTCTACCGACAATGTGGTATATATTTATGTTGGGCTTGAATATTAATTAATGTATAACAAATAAAGTACAATTCAAGCAAATCCAAAGTAATTCCAATTAATATAGATTTAAAAACATATTTTATCACTGTAAATAAAACTTTGGCAGCAAAGGTTTTTTTTGTTTAATCACTGCTATGAGTAAATATTCTATCACACATTGTATCATGTGTAACTTATATTTACAAAACAAATGAAAACAAATAAAAAATAACTCAAGCTTTCCTACTTTTTTTATTTACAGAATAAATTTAAGTTAGCAAATAAAAGAGTAAGAACTACTATTTAATTACAATTTTGTAAACTGTTAAGGGTTATATCAACAAATACATACATGAACATAAAAAGAACAAATAAATATATGACAATTCAATCATTCTTAAGAAACAAAAAACTACTATAAAATAAGAAGGGATGATGTCTTGTTTGCCCGATAATTAATGATACAGGAAAAGATGTAGATACTGTAATACTTATACTAAAAGAAATATTCATATACTTTGAACTTTCATTTTGTCTGTCAGCGTGCCACGTAATCTAACATCATTAAAAAAATAAATTAAGTAGCATATATATATAGATCAGAAGGCCTGATTTGACAAAAAAAATGTCGCATCACTATATCATGTATATATATATATATATATATATATATAGTATATTTATTTCAATTCGACATATCTATGGATTAAAAGAGTTTCGATGGTGGGATTGGGATTTCGACCATTCTTGTAGTTATTAACTCTGTCCACTGCTTTAAAACAGGCATTCAGATATATAGATAGATATACTACAATTTGGATCCCCACAGTCCATACATTCAATACGACAACTTTTGTAGCCTCTGGCTCCACCCAATTTCCAAATTTTTATCAAACATCCAATCAGTGTGGGTTTCATAATCATCAACTAAAGTTTGAAATATCAGAAACAAATTTTTTTTGTTTTCTTTTTACCACCATCCTGGCCAAAATTAGCTCACCACAAACAGTACCCATTAATCCAGTTGTATGTGTGTTCGTTACGGTGGCTGTTAGTTTCGATATGTGAAACATGCATTTGGCAATCTAGTTAATAGGTCACTTCACATTAAATTTGATAATCTAGTTAGGTTGGGCTACCCCACAATGGCATGTAGCTGGGGCATGTAGGGCAAAAACAAGTTGATTGACAGCCAGAAATTTAAGCTATGTGAAACATGCATGGGAAGGTGGAAAACAGTGCATCAGAGCTTTGGGGAAAAAATTCTCTTTGATAATTGCCATTCCAGGTTTATATGATCTGCAGACTCATTGAGCATATATAACTAATTGCAAAGCTAGTAGGTAAATGTCAAATCAAGGCTAGATTAAAATGGGTTTAGAGTTTCCAAAAGACTGAAGCTAAATTCAGCGTGTTTTACTGTTCCAAAATAAGAGTAGAGAGGTTAAGGGGCAGGAGACCTCAACTTGTGGAGATGGCTTTGGCCATGGTCTCAATCCAAATTGGTCTCCATCTTTGAAAAGTCTCTTTGTCAAATTTAATGGCCAAGGCTGAGGAACAATTATTTGATTGTATTTGAGCCACATAAGTTTGCTTGCTGCTATGCACTTCTGATAGCTCTTTGCACTATAGGCAGGAATGAACTGTGTGGAATGCTCTTCAAATACCCATATTACATTGTATTTTTTTCTCGATGCAAAATAACCAATTAATTCATGCTTTTATGAAATGTTCATGCGAGCAAATTTTCTTGGCAAATCAAATCATTTGACAGGATTTTCTAACTACCGCAGGGAAAATGACCAAAAATGTTTTTGAAATTAATGTTTCTTAGCGTATCTTAAACCATGATCAGCATTATGTTGTCCCATGCAAAGGTCTAGACACCCCAACGTCCAATAATTAAGGTAAGGAGACAACACGACACCCATTCCCCAGAGCCAAGAAACTCAACATCGGAACTGGACATCAGCTCCTCACGTAAAAAAAAAAAAAAATCATAGTAAGTTTTCTTATCTAATTGACTTGCACAACAGTTTTGATCCATTCTTTTTGTTTTTCTAGGCTAAAATAATAATAAAACAACCCTAAATTTTTATCACTGTAGTTAAATTAATAAATCTTTATATTTTTATTACACCTAAATAAACCTTAACTTTTAATTTACATCCAAATAAATCTTTTATTTTTATTTATATTGAATAAACTTTTAATTTTCAATTTGTACCTAAATGAACTCTTCATATAAATCAATCTTTTATTTGAAATAAGGGTTTATATAGATACAAATAAAAAGATAAAAACTTATTTGTATATAATAAAAATATAGAGACATTTAAATAAAATTGAATGGTTCAAAAGCTTTTTTTAATATTTTAGCTTTTTTCCTACGCCAATTTTGATCCTTTCCTATCATTTCAACTTTGAAATGGTAAATTCATGGATTAGGTTAGATTTGAATTGAGTTATTTTGAATTAAGTTATTTTGCGTAAAAAAAATTCGAGTTATTTGGAGTTCAACTCATTTTGGGCTTGATTTTATTTTTAATTTTTTATACATTAATTATTAATTTATTATTAGTGGTTCATATTGATATTTCATAAAATTTTATTCACCCATATTATTTATTAATAATAAATAAAAAATAATCTTCAACTGCTTAGTTTAGTGGCTAAGACAGCCTTAAAGAAGACATTAAGGCTGGGTTCAAACCCTAGCCTTCCTCTTCCCCTCTACCCCCTTGAATGACAAAAAAATAATAATAATAAATAGAAAATAGACAACTAACTAATAATTTCAACCAAACTCACTACTCCAAAAAATAAGATATTGATATTTGCAATTTTATTGGATGGTATCGTGTGTTATAATTAGTTTTATTGACTTAGTGTTATTTATTTAAGTTTATGGCTTTTTTTGGATTTTTAAAGTTATTATTTATCTATTTAATTATTTTCTTTATTATATTGTTAGAGTAAAAAAAAAAAGGATTGATGTCAATTATAATTAAGAAAAATAATAGTAAAGAAAGGGTAATAGTGAAAAGATAATTTAAAGTTATTAAAATTTAATAAATTAAAATTTTATATTATAGTTATTATATTTAATAACATTAATATTTTTAAAAAATAAAATTACATTCAAATTAATTTTGAATAATTTTGAATAAATATTCTAGGTCATCCAGGTTTAAATTAATTTGAGTTCTAATTATGTTGAATTTAAATCAATTTGGATTCAAGTTGAATAGTATTGTGTTATATTTTATTGTCCAATCGAGTCGGTTGGATTCAGCTTCTTGGATATTTTGGGGTAGAATCAACTTTGCTAGTCATTTGTGTGTGTGTGTGTGTATGTATGTGTGTGTGTACATATATATATATATATATATATATATATATATATATATTAGAACCTATCACCCTTGTGAAAACAAAATCTATTATCAAATTTGTTAACTAAGTCTAACATGCTGTGAAAAGAATAACTTGGTATAATTATAAATACATCATATATGAATTTTTTTTTCTCGATTGAGAAGAATCCAAACTTATACATCTAAAATACAAGAGATGCAAAGTTTAGCATGTTCAACTAACTTCATTTTTATGATCATGCCGGCCTGCACTTTAAGAATTTTAAAGGTTAAACTATTAAAAGAGTTTTTAAACTTTATCACTATACTTACATAAGTTTTTATATTTTTATTATACTCAAATAAATTTTTATTTTTTGATTTATATCTAAAGAAACCCTTATTTCATACAAAAGATTGATTTACATTAAGGGTTTATTTATATACAAATTAAAAGCTATATAATTACAAATTAAAGTTTAACATTTATTTGGGTACAAAGTAAAAACTAAGGGTTTATTTGATTGTAATAAAAATATTGGAGATTATCCAAATAAAATAGTAAAGTTCAAAAGTTTTTGTTATTGTTTTAGCCAATTTTAAAGTTTTAGAATGATTTCAATTAATCATTTTAATAAGAGTTTATATTTGATGCACTATTAGTGCATAAATTCTATATACTATCAGTAAATCTAATTTATCTCATTAATAAAATGATATTATCTAATTCACTTACAATATATAAAGTCTAAACTTTGATAATGCATCAAATATAAAATAATTGATAATTAGTACTACATATTTTCTTCAGCAACAGCAGTTGGTATGAAACTTGAAAATTTTTAGCCTTTTTATTTGTATTTTACATATTTATGTAAGTTTTTATAAATATATATTAATAAATATTTTTAAAATAAAAAATATATTAATTCTAATTAATTTAAACTAAAAATTTATATTATTTAATGAAAAATCAATATACTATATATATATATATAAGGTATGGGTATGAATATGGAATGAGTGCTATATTAGCCGTTCTTATCCTCTTACCCGATAAAAAATTTAAAATCATACCCAACCTCATCTTCATTTCCAAAATTTAATAGTAATCTCCATTACCATTTAGGTAAAAAATCAAGTTTCCCATCAAATATGGGTAATATTAACATTCCTAAAAATTACTTAGATATTAATAGTAATACTAGGAAAAAAAGAAGGTTTAAATGAAATTATTAAGATGAAATTTTTGAAATTTTTATAAAAATGATTAAATAAAAATTAAAAATTGAACCTCCAAGCTGATAAATTGAAAAGTCTTGATCAAGTGTACGAAATTTAAAAATTTTTAATAAATCTTGATATATTTTAGATATTTATTTTTACTAAAAATTTTAATAAAATTTTATATTTAAATAAATATTAATCAAATTTAAATTATAAATAATATTTTTATTATTTTTTATATATTATTAATCTTATTATTGAATTCTATCAATTTAGATTTTTTATTAAAATTTTTGTTAAATCATTTTTATTATATTATTGATCTTATTATTGAATTCTACCAATTTATCAATTTAAATTTTTTATTTAATCATTTTTAGTAAAAAATTTCACAAACTTCAACAGATAAATCTTGCCTAGAAAAAATCCCGGCAAATTCATTAGGCCATTTCCATTTTATAGGCAGAAGTCAATAATTCTAATCAAACATAGATTCAGTTAATTTATTTCTTAATCAGATTTCTTTTTTCTTCCTTGATCAAGAATTTTCCGAACCTTGTGCTGTGCGGCCATGACTGGATTTTCATGCACTTTCCCTAGTAAAAAACATATATTAGTCCTTGTCAAAGTATATATATACATTTCGACCAGATAATCCTGCAATTAATTGGAAAAAACTCCAATCTGTTTCTTTAATATTAAGCCATCATTCATAAAATAAAGGCACTAACAAAAGATAAAAACGTAAAGAAGAAGAAAATCGATAACTGAAAACACTTAATCAAGCATCCGTTCATCAAGAATCTCGAACGAAAACGAAGCTGGAAACAGTTGCACCGGGTATAAAAATAATAAATAATATATTTAATGTAACCTCAAACCTTTTATTATTTCTTTTTTATACACTCTCTGCTAGTTATTATGATCAGCAACTTCAATTGCATTGTCGCTTTGGCCCAGCAAACTGCTTATTGATCGAGCTTTAACCATCCCAAGCTTCACCCTCTTCTTTGCCATCATCAATGGTTTCTGATCTTCCCCTTCTTCATCCCCATTTTCACCAAGCATTTCATGCTTTGTTTGCTTTGCTTCTTGAGCTGGTGACGAGTAATAATTCGATAATGTCTGATATTTATGATCATTGTTAGACTTCTCCTCCTTTGCTGCATTATTGCTACTAGGTAAAGATCGGCTTCGAACACTGGTCATGCTCCTCAGCCTACCTTTACCCAAGTGATGCTCGCAAAGAGAATAACCAACGAGGGTTTGTTGGCAACATCTCCATCCCCTTCCATTAACTCGACTGCATCTTGACCCTTCCATGAGTGTACCACCTCGACCTCTCTTTTTTGCACTACTAATATTATTATTATCAACAGTGGTGCTAGCACTGTCTTTGCCATCTTCTTCATGTTCATTCTCCTTTTGCTTCTTGTTCATCTTAGTCTTCATCTTGTTGGTGTTGATCATCACTTTCTTATTATCTTTTTCAGCCATTATCTCATCATCATCATCGTTCCTTCTTCTTTCGAAGCTCCCTCTTCTCTTCTTCAATGGAAATCTTTTCTCTCCCTCACCCCATCTCCCAACAGCTTCATTTAGTGCAATCAAACAACAAGAAAAGCAGCAACACCTTCAATACGGAGTATATCAAACACTAGTGATTTTCATTCTTTTTTTTAATGCAAATAATTTCTTACCTTGATGGGAAGAACTCGATTGTGGAAGAGACCCAATTCCTAGTTCTGCACCTAAAACAGTTTTCTTCCTAGAAAACCAACCAAACCCAGAAGATCCACAACCACAAACAAAATTTTTTACAGCCAGAAAAAAAAATAAAAGAAAATAAATAAATGAAACAATAGCAAAATAGAGCAAGATGTAAACATTAACATTCGTTGAGACGGGGACCAGTATCCCATGCTAACGTGCACCGCATTGACATATATTCGAGACTTACGAGTTAGAATTAAGATTAGATTAGATGGGAAGGTATGGTGGCTAGCCAAAGCTGATATAAAAACATCTAAAACAGTATTTCCACTCACAGTATTATTTTTATTTTACTAGTATTTTTCTTTTCTTTTTGTGTTGGTTAAAAATGTAAGATCAGTATTTAGATCCTTTTTTCACCTTTTTACTACAAGATCTCATGAAAGATGAGAAGAACATTGGTTTTTATTTTTAACTTTTTCAACCCTTTTTTCGTACCTGGTATCATTACTTTCCTCCCCTCCTCCTCCTCTTTCCTCCCCTCCTCCTCCTCGTTGCTTCACAGCCTACAAAAAAGTAAAAAATACAAAGGATCCCACTTAGCAAATTTGTATTTTCCACCTAATGCAATTTCCATGGGTGCAAATTAATCAAAATAACAAAGATTTTCAAACAAGATGCTTCTTTTTATTGCAGTGAACACTAGTGCACTCTTCAAAACTATGACAAAAATGACCAAAAAAGTTTGATTCTTTTTATTGGGACTGAATCATTGAACTAACCAAGTAATTTTGTTTCTTCCTCAGCTCTTCTCCGTGTAGTAGTGTTGTTGTTCCAGGGAAAGCGGATGAATCGCCTTGGGTTAGTAGACGCTGTCCGATCGGGTGATTGGGATGATCGGAGGGGTACTGAGGATCAAAGCAAGGAGTGGGTAAAGGAGGGTGCTGCTGCAGGGGGAGTTGCACCACCGGAGACTGGTTAAAGTTGGGATCTGATGAAAGAGGCACTGGTGAAATAGAAGAGAAAGGCAGTGGAACCTGTCTTTTCCTGATCCTCATCGATGGAAGATAAGATTCTTTTTCCCTTTCACTTCCTCTATCGAAAAGGAAAAGAAAATTTGAAAAAACCAAGCAAAAGACCAAAGCAAGAAATGATCTTTCAAAAGAAAAGGGGTCAGATTTTTCTGTGAGACAAATTATAAAAGAGAGAGGGAAAACAAAGAAAGTGCAAAACCCAAATACTACAACAAACAACAACAACACCAAGACCAAGAAAATTTTTTTTTCTTTAATAACAAAACAAATAATTATAATTATAATTATAATATAACATCAAGTTTTTTTCTCTCTCTAATTGTTATTTGTTGCACCACAGAAAGGAGGGTTGGGGGGTGGTGGGCGGGAATGCACGTGGGGGTCACGTGCATTAGGATGGTGACCGGTTGAGAAGGTAGGCGGTGGAGGAATCAGGAGAAGGTGAAGGGGACAGGGTACGAGGGTGTGACAGGGTGGAATTGGAGGAGAATACAAAATGATGGGAGTGGGTAGTTTTATCGTTTATACTTTTAAGATGAGATTGGTGGGTCCCCCCTTCCTTCTCCTCTCTAACAGCAACGACTCTGATGATGCCCCTCCTCTTCCTTCCCTTTCATTTTCTTCTTTAAATTTTAAGTATACTTTTTTAGTCTATTTTTTCTTCTCAAGACAAAAATAAGTTTCTTCAAATTTTGATAATTGTTTTTTTAAATAAAATTTAACTCTCATTTTGTAATTTATTTTTCTTTATCTCACAAAATCTAAGATAGACGATTTTTAAAATTGTTACTTTTTTTTTTTAATTTTAACTCTCATTTTCTGTTTTATTTTGCACTAAACTGATTTTTCTTCACAACCTCTTTTCAATCCTTCTAAATTCTAATAATATAGTTAATTAAGCTAATGAGGTATTGACTTAGTTGTAAAAAAGAATTTCTAAAACCCTAAAATTTTAATTTGATTATTATTTAATAGTTGATTATATAAATATAATACTTAATTTTGATCGAAACTTTTAAAAATAAATAATTTAGTTAATTAATGCTACGTGAACAATTTATTTAAGGGTTATAATTTATTAAGCCATTAAATTTAAGGCTATTATCATCATATTAAAAAAATAGATAAAACTCCATTTTTAGCTAATAGCTTTAAAACCTTCACATTTTGAAATGAATTTTACCAATATTGAATGACATTGAAAATAATTTCGGAATTAAGAGTTTCGAGTTTGAACTTCAATCGTAATTCAAAAAAAAAAAATTTCTAATAAGGTCTAAGGATAAACTTGTACAAAGGTAAAGATAACATAAAAGTTAAGAGTTAGGATCTATTGGAAGCATATTGATGGTTTAGGGACTTATTTGACATCTAAATGAATATTTGGAAACTCCCTGTATCTCTAATTTACCCTTTCTTTTGTCATTTCAATTTTCTTCTTCCAAATTCTCTCACTGTACCAAACTTGCTGTAGTATTATACAATGTATCTAAATGTAATTCAACCCTAGAAAGTTCATGTATTGAGTAAATATGACTTGTTGTTTTCGACTTTTCGTAGGATAGGTAAGTGTTTTTGGAAAATTCTGGTGAATGAAAACTATGTTCAAAGAACAAAAATGTCAATTACATAAAATAATAATCAGAAGAAATAATTAGGAGTAGTAGAGTATGATCAAAGGATAATTAAGAAATGGCTAGCCTGTGCCCTTTATTTTTCGGATTTTGCATTTTGAACTATAGTCAGCAATTTAGTTTCAGATTTTTTGTGTAATAAACTTTATTTAGAAGTAGAAACATCATACTACCTTTTCTCTCCCAAACTTTTTTTTTTAAATGCTAAAGTCTGTAACATTAAAAGTATTGACGTTCTGTAAGAATTTTTTAAGGATAATTATGAGAAAATTATGAAAATGAAAGGAATGATCAATCATTGATTTAAAAATATTTATTTTAAATCAATTGTAAAATGATGTAATTTTATTTTTATTTTTTCTGTTTGTCATATATTATATACACTACATATATAATAATTCATGTATTTTTATTACAATTGAAAATATTAACAATGTGTTTCGGATTTTTTGTTGTGGATGTTGGTTGCTAATCAATAATTAAATCATATATTTCTTCTTTTAATATTATATCAGAGCAAGTTTAATCTTGATTCTTTTTAACTTTTCATTAATTCTTTATCATATTTTAGGCTTTTTTAATAAGCTTTTAATTCTAAATACATAACAAATTAGCTCCATAATTCATGGTTCGCAGGCATTACATACCTAGCTAATTCGCTTCAATTGCTAGCTAGCTAGAAAGTCTTAACATTCATGCAAGTCTTTCAAGAGTGTTGATTACATTTTTTTTTTTTTTTGAAAGAAAGAGTGTTGATTACTTAATTAACTAAATATTATACCAAGTCCAGCTGGATAATGTCAATTACACAATTAAAACCCCCCAGAAGGAAAGTAAACCTATATTAATCTATAAAGTTATTGCAAGAGTTGGTGACTCTAATTTAATTTTAGCAACCAAAGCCTCCTAAATTTTCAATAGTTTCTCTTCATTTTTTAAGTGAAAAGACTATCTCCTATATGTTTCTTTCTCTTTATTATGTAATGAATCATTCTTACTAGGTAAAAGTTTGTTATATAGAGAGAGTAATTTTGATTTTTTTTTCAATTATTTAACCACATTTATCAGATAGCTAAAAATATGTGTAACCCAATGCAAGTTATTTTGGATAGAATATTAATTTGATTCTTTTGTTCCAAAATAATTGTCATTTATTGACCTCTTGATCAAACTAATTCAATTTTGATAATTATTTTTAAAAATTTAGAAAACTAAAAAAATTAAAAATAAAATTTGCAAATTTTGAATTTCAAAATTTTCAAAACATATTTTTAAATTTTAATTCAATATACTATTTGATAAAAATAATCAAATAAATACCAAAAAAAAAAAAAAAGAGAAAGAGAGATTATATGGTTGAACTAACTATAAATAATCAATTATCTCCTTCAAGTCCCCAACAAGAATTGGTATAAGAAAATTTTGAATCCACATATAACCTCCTATAGATTGAACATTAAGATTAAATTTGTCATTATATTACAGGTAAGTGTTGAATTATGTTGATGGACTTAAATTTATTCAATTTTGTTGTTATATTGTTTATTTGTTTATTTTTGAATAAAAAAATAACGAAATTGACAAAAATTTCTTAATATATATACCGCAAACGTTCTTTTTGTATTTCCTGCATCGGCCTAATTAAAGCCACATGGTCAGCTCAGTCCAAACTGTCTAATTCATTACCGCCAAGAAGTCAAACCTAGAATCTTACAGTCTAGACTTAACCATGAAACAACCCTTTTCTTTTTTTTTTTTATGAAAGCTATGGGACAACTTTGTTGATCAAGAAATATGGTAAATAGTCCAAAATCTGAAAAGAAATTACATAAATAATTATGATATATGTAAATAATATATATTTAAGAACAAAATATTTATGTGTCTTATTGAAATATTCAGTGTTATATTTTTAAACTATTTATCATTATCTGTCATATAAAAACTACTCCATTAGAAAACAAAAATAAATTTCAATCAAGATTCATAATTTAAATATTAAAAAATGTACCGCTTAATTCTTAATCCATGCTTTAATTAAGCATTATTAAATTAAGATTCATAACATGTTTAAAATAATCAAAACATCTAATTTTATATAAATTTATTTTATATGTACACATCAAACAAAGTTAACCATAGAAAACAACAAACAAATATTATTTAATATCAAATCCAAAATTTATCTCAATCGATTTATACAATTATCTTTAAAAGATAAAATCTATTAAATTTGAAGTTCAAATTGTAATACTTACAATCTTTATAATTCATGTTCTTATCCTCAATCAGCCACTTTTGTTTTATAAAATTATTAATTAAAACCCTAATAGTATAAGTTTGTTGGCCTTGTCATTAAGGATGTAGGATGTGCCAGTCGTACTCAAGGACCCACATGAACTGGAAATTTTTAGATGAGATCAATCTTCTTCCTACTCGTATATCATATTGACAAGTTTAGACTGCCTAACTGGACTTGTTTATCTAATTACTAATTTACAGCCTTTTAAAAGTACAAAAAACTGAATTTTCTTACCTGGATTATTATATTGGACTAATGTCAAAGATAAATTTAACTTTTTTTGCAAAAAATTGTAATTTAAGCCAATAGTAGCATAGCTAACAGGTCGGAGATGGAATGGGAAGTCTAATTCTTTAACGTCACCCCTTCTTTCATCAGCTAAGTTTGTTGACTGTATAGAATTCTAATTCATCTTTGCTGATGATGAGAGCTTAGGTTGCGCCAATATTGATGGAAGTATCGGTTTTCTGATCACAGTATTGAACTAGATTCCCCAACTAATATGAACATATAATTAGCAACATCAAAAGGAGTGGCGGTCCACCATCTTGTTTTTCAAGCAATGAACATGCATTTTGTTGCCAAATTCAACAAAATGTCAAGTCAGGCTACATCTCTGCTTTTCATTCTCATTGACTGTCGCCAGTTAAATTCCTATGATGAATAGCAGATAAACTGCAGCTGATTGATTAGATTGAAATTTTGATTCTCCTAACAAAGAATGAATGTCTTAATTGGTTTGCACTTGTTCACAGCTTGGTTCATTGCCAGAAAATTTTACTCATGAGAACTGCAAACACAACCGTCTCAGTTAGTACATATGATGAGATTATAACCACTTTAGCTTACGATCTTGTGTAATTATTCTTCATTGTTTGTCTAAGATTAATTCATTATAAGATCATGTCTCTCCGAATTCTGGGCTAGACGTGATAGGATAAGTCTATATAATAATAATTTCTCTTAGGTAGGAAGGAAAAACCCGAAACTACCAGCTTGAGCTGGTTTAAAAGGAGTAGAAAATAGCTTCTCTTGCTCCATTAATTTATGTGATCATGAAACTAATTAATATGAAGCTGTTTTCTTGTAGTCTAGTCCTATTGCCTTATTCTGGTCCAACTTTCTCTAAGGAGCCTATATATCTAGCTACATGCATATGTAAAAGTTCAATCCTTTCTTGCCCGTATTTACTGCAATCAGACATAATTCTATTAGTCAAGCATTCAATGCAAAGCTCCAATTCATCTTCTCACCTAAATCTTCCCGCAGGGTTAATCACTCATGCCGGATATCTCTCGTCATGGTCTGCCTTGTATGAGCACCCATTTTCTCATCTTCTGTTACTCCCCTCCTATGTAGTTGCACTGGCTTTGATATCATGCACCAACTCAAAACTGCATACCCGAAGCAAAGCCAAGTACCAAAGTCTTAACTGTTACAAAACTTGCCGCCAATTTTTGTTGCTGGAAAAGCTGCAGGTTTTGCTGATTCATATTAGTATCATTCATAATTATCATGCTTTACCCAGCATCATGAATTGATGCTCTTCTCTTCCTTTCCCTTCAAAACACTTCTCATTTTCATGAGTCTTGCTTTCCTTAAAAGCTGTTTCATGGCTATTGACTAGTATATATCAGATTACTTCTCTTTCTCCATTCGGATAATTTTTCAGTTAACTTTTCATTCATTTTCTTTTATATTATGATGTACCCATTTCTCCATTTAATCTCTCAGTTTCAATTTAGTCTTGATCTGCTTCTCTTGTGCCTGTATTATCCTCTGTAGCAATGTATTCATCTCCCCTCAGCCAAGGTGTTTCCTTTGATAAGAAATAGATGGAGAAGGAGCTAGCCAAGCGCACTACCTCATTTGTATTCACATCCAACAACTGGAACTGGACCAGGAAAAGAAAAGGATCGAGGACATAGTTGCACTAATGGCAAAGATGAATAATGGGTTGCACATTATGCAAAAAGAAAAATAAAAAGAAATCGGATGGGGACCATCTTCACGTGCTAAGTGCACCACCTGAGCATGGTGCCAAATTTCGAGTTAAATGAAAGAAAGGGAAACCCAAAGAATATATATACTAAATCTCTCCTTAAATTAAAACAGCTACAGATTACTTACGACTACTTCAGATTTTTTTAACCAGTTGCTTTAATTGATTAAGAATAGTTTTTCCCAACGAAAAAATTATAAATTCGGATTCTATTGATGACTATTTATTAAAATTATTTTGAATGTATTTTTATAATTATTTTTTTTAACTGTCTAATATAATATATCTTATCTTACCTAAATATTAAGTTATTTATCTATTTTCGAATTTTTTTATAAGAAAAAAACAATTCAGTTTTTTTTTTTTTTACTTTTCTTATCGACTCCAAGTCTTTGAGAGTCTTTGAGACAAAAACCAATCAAAAGACTTGGTCTACTGAATTATTGCAATATGCTAACATGCGCCCTTTGCTCGCCATTGGTGAGTGCAGTTCTTAGCCTCATAACTCATAATTAAAGAAACATTTCTGTCGTTTTCTTTTCTTTTCTTTTTTCTTCCCCATTGTTTGGCTGAGCCAGCCCTAAAGACTTGAAGAGAAGACTGAGATCATAAAACCCCAAAGCTTTAAAGTCTAAAAACTTAAAAGCAATATTCCCTGGCCATTAATAAAGATCAACTAGCTAGATGAAGAGTGATTTTAGACACAAATGGGTGAAAATACAGAATTTTACAGCCACTCGAAGGATTTTTTCACCGTTCAGTTGGAAATCTATATTTATTATCTGATCCGTTTGTCATTTTGATTTATCTGTTGCACCATGCTTTGGTCATGAAGAAAGATGGGGTCAGGTTTGGAAAAGGTCCAGCACGTGTGGCTGAGCTTGCACTCATCCGAGGCCAAAGGGATTAACTGGCTACCGACGCTGCCAGTGAAGTTTAGGCCAAACGGGATTGGCTTGTTTTGTAGCGTCAGAGAAAATTCTATCTTTAGATCTTTGGCAGCTAAGCTACCATTGCGGTCTGATGGGCCCGCCACTGTCGGCCTGGCTTTGTGGGTCACCGTGATTATTGGTTAATTTAATCTAATGGAAACCCATTTAACTACTTTTCCATTATACTAGATTTTGTGGAAATTTTGGCAGAAAGATTAAAAAAAAAAAAAGGAAAAATAAATATCTGCCAATGCCTATATTTGTTATGATGAATTTCATTATGGAATTATTTCATTTCCATGAATTTCAATGATAAATTTTCATATTTAAAATACTGCAAAATATCTCAAATCTACTGCATTTTTTTTTTTTTTAAAATGATTACAGAAATGAATTGAAGTAAATTTTGGATAGGGCTCAATGGTACTTTGCTGTGCCATAGAGGGCATATCACATTGGCCCTTACCTTTTGGACAGGAAGTTTGGAGGCCCATATATCTAGAACCCATTTCTTCTTCAAATAATGCTTAGAAAATTTGTTTCCTCAAAAATTTTTATTTCACTTAAATTGTGTTCAGGAAACTAAATCAATATTTTTTTTCTAGAAAAAATGAGAGTTTTTATGGATCCTAATGAAATAGCTTTAAAATAATGACATGAATTATCAGAAAAGAGAGGACCATCTATACCATACAGGAGGGAAGGAAGCTTCATTCAATTAAAAACATACCTTTCTGATTTATCAATTCATCCACTGCAATTTGCAATCTGTGGATTTGAACCATCCTCAAGTTTAGCAAATCCACCACACCACAGCAATTGCAGTTGTAAAACAAGATTAATTTACTAGTTGTAAACTTGTAATTTGCCTCAATATATTCATTAATCAAGCTTTGGAGGTAAAGCCTGAACATTTATCATATTTTATCCCTGCCTTGTCTGCCATGAGATTCATTAATCTCATGTTCTTCAAAAATTAACATATTCCCACAACTTTGATGTGTATTAAACCAGCTGGTTGGCCAATGATAGTCAAGCAAGCCCTTATATTCAAATTTTGTTGTGAAGTACCAACTGCTCTTACAAACCTACACTTGAGTCCTTTCCCAAGTGACTGCAATTTTTTGAGAGACATGGCATTAACCTCTTTTGGGAATTATTATTACAACAATCATATGACTTTTTCCCCTTGTTCTGCCACGTTCAATATGGTGACTCAAGGAAGAACAGAATCATATGCTCAAAATAAACTAATTGTGATTTCTACGAAAAGTTTCCCATAGAGGTTGTACACTGACTCACGGCGACTACGTTAATTATACTAATATGATAACAAGAAGCAGCTCTTTAATTAAATATTGAATTAATGCAAAAATAAAGAAGAAAACTGCATGAAACTGGAATATGCAGAAGGACATTTTCAGGGAGAATGATGGTTTCTGGTGGTAATTTGAAGAAGTATTTCATCAATCGTCTCGTCATCATACCTGTTTATGGATTGATTGATAATGATATGGCTATTTCCAACTTTCAAAGAATCAAGTAGCTGAAATCACAAACATTTCGCACTATGTAATGACTTGTTGTTTATGAGGTCGGAATCTCATATTGTTCTACCACGAATTCTTTCCAGCTGGCCCTTCAATGCGCAGATGGGACGTAAGGTGTTTCAGGACGTAGGAATAAGACCATGGGATATTTTACATATACACATGTAACACTTCCTTTTAGCTTTCATCGAATCTTGGTTTAAAATAAAATCCTACAGTCATTTTCATAATCCTATATTGTACGCTGTTCAATATTTTATTTCTATTTTCACAGCAGAATCATATGTCATATAAACTATTTGGTAAAATGATTTTATTATTTTTGACAAATTATGTATTTATATCATATAAAATATTAATAATTCGTATATATATTATATTTTATATAAAATTTATGTAATATAATTTATATTAATAGAAAAACATAAAAGATATTTTTTTTTATTTTATTAAATTTATATATAATCGTAAAGCATCATTTTATAATCTTGACAATGCTGGCCAGAGAAAATTTGTTTTAAGATCACGGAGGCAATAAACTTTTGTAAGGCAGAAAAGTAGAGGTGAAATCGAGTAATAATTAAAAGGGAGCCAAACAATGAATTGAATAGGAGAAAGTGAGAGTTATATTAATTTTGATAGACTCAATTATTAATTTAGAATGGTGTAAAAAAGGTTTTAGAGGGCAGAGGCCCCTGCTGCCCTTGGGCTCCGCCTCTGCAGAAACTAAGATGTTTACGTTTTACGACGTTGTTGCATGTTGAAGTCAAGTTTCTGGGTTTCTTTAACCATATTCGAGGTGACAAAAAAGTTCAATTTGTGTGAAAATTTTGCCAAATCCACGCCGTGATTAGTGGATTCAATCTCAAACTATCTCCTGCATACGTATAGATTGAATAATTTTGAGACAGAGCCTTTAATTTTGATTATTTGTAGTACCAACTACACATTATTGAGTTTCAGAACTTTGTTTAACATTTATCAGACAATTTTTAACTTTTCTTGGGACTTAATCAATGAAAATTTAGTTAAACATAGGTAGGGATACATTTGTTCGCAGACTAAGAAACCAGTTCCAGGGACAGGAAACCACAATATGTTCTCTTCAATTGCCTATTCCTCCTTTTTATTGTCAACCATTTTTATGACAATATTGATTTATCAATCAAAAGCTCAATTGAGTGCTACATTTTATGATACCACATACCCCAATGCGTTTACCATCGTTCCCGGTGTTATTCAGCAGGCTTTGTGATCTGATATTCGTATTGGTGTAAGCCTCATTCCTCGCCATTTTGATGATTGCCTTGTCAGTTGTGTAATCTGAAAGTTTATTGTTGTTTGATTCCTTTTCTGGGTTTTACTTAATGTGATGCTGATTTTCCCACATGTATGTGATGCTTCAAACTTGTTAGACAACAGCTCCAACATGCAGAATAGGCAACAATGCCCAACGCTCAAGTTATCATCCTGGACTACACTCCTACAAATCTATCCCAATCAGAGAGCGGATTCAACGTTGCAAATCTTGATCCCACGACTCCTGATACTTTTGACAATAACTATATATTTTACCAACCTTCAAAACAATTATAAGGGTCTTCTACAACCAGACCAACAGTTTTTTTTTTTTAAACAGGTGGGGCTCCAACAATCTCCATTGCCAACACATTCAGCGGTAACCAAACTGCCTTCCTCAAAACTTTGCTCAGTGATCAATGATAGAGATGGGGAATATATCCCTTTAACAGGAAGCAAGGAGAGATCGATCAATTCAGAATTTCAGAAGCTAGGTTAATGGAACTTAATTAACCTCTGCAATCTATGTATATACAAGATTAATTAATAGAAGTTGCTAGCTAGTTAGAAATCAAGGTCAATGTTTTTCATCAAAGACTTGCCTAATTTTTCACCAAAATGCGGCCAAGACATCATCTGCTCCGCAGCCGCTAGTCCAAATGAGATCTATTCAGTAAGAAAAATGAAAAAAAAAATTTGAAAATAAGATGAAAACATGAACTAACTCAACATGAGAAAAATGAAACATATAATAAAAACATTACTATATATAGAAAATATATCTTTGACAATTACCCAAGCCTATTTCAAGTTGATGTCGGATCAAGGTACGTTTGGTATCCGCAACGACGCTGTCGATGTCGAGCTGTCCTATTGAGGGCAAGAATCTAAATTGTAAGATGAGAGGTCAATTAATAATAAAAGTTTGGAGTTTTTTAAATGATTGTATTCTGATACTTAAGTTAATAATAAAAAAAGAGAAGAGGGAAAACTTAAGAAATAAAAATAAAAATAAAAAAATTGAATGCATCCGTCTAGTGCAAGGGAAGCTATTTATATCTATAGAGTAAGAGTGTCAGGTCGAGATGATTTGAGTTTTGAATAGTTAGTTTTAGGTTAATGTTACAGACCCAATCTTATCTTATAAATTATAACTCAATTAGGGAGTGACAAATCAATATTTTTATGTGCTTTCAATTGATAAGTTGAGGTGATCGAGCTTATATAAGTCTCAAAGTTTAATGTCGGCTCGACATGTTAGTTCGAGTCAAAATAATAAATTTATTTTTACTTTATTGATGAGTACTCTTTTGAAGAAAAAGTCCATACCATCCTTATAACCATAGAAGGCCTCTAATAGAGGCTTTGTTCTCAATAACAAAGATGAGATTAATTTTTAAAAATCTTAAAATTTTATATTCAAGTCTTATTATGTGTAAGTTTGATTCAATTAATTTATATTGGATTTATTTTATTTATATATTGATTCATTAATTGATTTGTTTATTCTATTTGTTGAGTACTTTTTTATAATTTCATTAATTTAGGTTTAATTTCTAATCATCTCAAATATAAGAAAAACATAAAAAAAAATTATGTTTAGTAATGGTATCAAATTAATGAAAGTGGAATTCATTTTAATTTGATAATGAATTCTACATTAAAATTCGTTTGCAAAGATGGAATAATCATGTGCAAATAAATGATTTTTAGATTATAAATAAAACTAAATTAGAGTCCCCCATAGAGAAATCATTTTCCTACCTTAGAAATATATATATATATATATATATATATATATATATATATAACTAGAATTTGATACCTGCTAAGTAGGGTTAACCTTTCTTCATCATTTTTTTAAAATTTTATTTATTTTAATATAAAAATAAAAATTAATACAAATGAAATATTATGAAAATATTTAAAGTTTTAAAAAATTTAAATCTAATATTTAATATCTTATGATTATTATTTTTGTTTTTGACTTTTAATATTATATTAAGAGCATTATATTTTTTAAAATTATTTGATTAATTGCATTAACTTTCCAATTTATTATATATTATAATTTTTTGGTAAAAACAAAGAAAAATATGAATAGCATAAAAATTATAATTTTTAATGAAACAATTTATATTTTCATTTTTATGTATTTTATATTTTTAGTTATTATTACTATTATTTTTTTAAGATTTTAATCTTTTATATTTTTATAAAGATTAAATAAAAAATTTTATGATTTGAACTTTTCTTTTCTTGACAATTAATTGGAAATTATCCCTATTTGATGGTAAATATTATTATTATTATTATTATTATTATTATTATTATTATTATTATTATTATTATTATTTAATTATTGGTTATGATTAATTTATTGGTAATTATTAATTATTGATATTTTCATTTTTTAGTTTTATAGTTTTTTTTCATGATTGGTATTTAAAGGAAAGATTATAAGAGAGAAAATGAAAAAATCTCAATTATTATTTTTTTGTTCTACTTTCCTCTTTTCCTTCTTTTTTTCTAACTTTTTTTTTTTATGAAAAGTATTAGGGTGATACTATTTTATTTTAAAAAAATATAAACTTGAATATTCGTATCTCTTTTATTCAAAGATTTGAATATTAGTATCCACAAAAAAAAAATCTTAATTTATATTCTTTTAGTCTTTTAAATTATTTGAAATCATAATATTTTTAAAAAATATCTATAAAAATTGAGTTAAAACTTTCAATTAAGAAAATCAATTTTAATAGAATTTGAAAATTGTTATGCCAGGTAGGCTTTGTTTCATTTTTTATTTTTTTAATATCTTTAATAAAAAGTAAAAACCAATTACAAAATTTTATAAAAATTTTCAATTTGATTTTAAACATTTTTATTTTTTATTGTATTTTTACATTTTTTTATTATTAGTATATTTTCTTAAGGTTTTGATTTTTATTTAATAATTAAAAACTAAATAAAAACCTTAATACTTTAGAGTGGGTTGTGTTGGGTTTGGAATCCCTTGTTTATTTTTAACTTTGGGCCAAATTATTTTAATTACCAAAACAACTTATTTTTTCTTTTCTTTTATAAAATAAACTACACAATTTAAAATTAATATCCTAGGTTTTTATTATTCTCTTCTTTCCTTCACTCTTATCCAATAACACCCTTTTTTTTTCTTTTTCAATTTTTCTTCATTATTATCCAGAAAAATGTTTATGGTTGAAAAACTTGTTAGCAACCCCTTTTTTCTCTAAACTTTTCGTTTCTAGTCTTAGTTTTTGCTAAATCTCGTCATAGAGCCCTAGATTTGAGCCTAGAAGTTACAGTGTCCAACCCTTTAAACGCCCTTTTTTATCGTGCCACTGGCCACCAACTCCAACTATTTTTTTTATTTGGTCCTGACCCTCCTCCTTTCTAAAGATCAAGCCCTAAAACAACCTCAAACTTTTCTCCCTTTTTTTTTTTATTTTTTCATCTTTGCTACTCCCCTTCTTAGGGGATGTGATTTTTTCTTTCTTTCTTTTTGTATGATTTTATAGTTTGTATGTGCCTGGATGGGATGTTACGAAGGATTTGGCTCTTGGTAGGTGAATGGGTTTTTTTATATATATAATTTTTGGCTTATTTTTCTATTATATTTAAGTTTGATATAGGTTTATTTTTTGGTTAGTTGATGTTGAGTTTTAGAATTTTTAAATTTTTGGTTTATTTTCTATTATATTTAAGTTTGATTTATGTTTTTTTATTTTAGGTTATTTAATATTAAGTTTGAGAATGTTAGAGAATTTTTATTGAAATTTAAAAATTTTTCATTTTTTAATTTTAGTTTCTGCTTCATCACTGACATTTCCATAAATGGTGGAGCTCGACTTTGGCACCGTCACTTGTGGTCATGGTTCTTTTCATCTTTAATTTTTTTTTCTCTTATCTAATATTTTGTTGCAAAATACCCTTAATACCTTTAATAATTACAATAATATCAATAATACCTCAAATGAATAGTAAAATTATTAACGTGGCAGAGAAATTGAGAATTGATCTGTAGAGAGCTACCTTTATATGTATTTATAGATTTTAGATTCATTCATTTTAACAAGAAAGAGATTTGTATGTGGAAATATGTCTCAAACCAAACTTGGCTATTTAACACCAAAGAAATTGTTAGATTCATGTTAAGACATAATATTACAAGCACTTCAAAGGTGTTTTTTTTATTATTATTTTTCATCATTCATAATATGCAACTACATGTAATTTTGCAAATAATGCAACTTGGTAATCATAAGTTAAGAGACCTAAAATAATTTTTTTTTACATATATCTGACTTATCCATGGGCCATCTACCCTTTCAGCCTATAAACTTGGCTTAATTTAAGTTGGGTTTTGAACAAAGATTTTTTAGCTTAAACTTAGTCTGAATCAGGACATTAAATTATTAAAAAAATTTAATTCAATTTTAATTTAGAAGTATATTTAAAAATATTAAAATAATAATATTTTAATAATTTTAATTTTTAATATATATGTTTATAAATTTTGAATCTTTTAAGCTCATTAAATTGGGCAAAACCTTTAACAGAGCCTTTAAAATACGACGAAGGCTAATCCAATCCATAGACATGTTAAATATATATTTATATGTTAAATATATATTTATATGTTGGTTAAATATATATATATTTATTTGTTTCTTTAAAGGAGAGTAAAATTTTAACCCTGAATCTTTTTTTTTTTTAAGAAGTAACCATCTTTAAATCAAATTTGAGATATCTAAAACACCACAATATTGCTTTATGTTGAAATTTTTTCCCTGCTTATATTATTTTTTTTAAGTTCATAATTTACCCTTAAACTCTATCTACTGCTTACCTGGTTAAAAAGACATTATGTGTATAAATTCTCTTAAACTCATAATCTCTAAATGCCAACTCCAATTACATGCCAACTAATCTAAGAATAAGTTGGCATTTTATGTTGTTGTTTATATAAAGAATATATGTACAAACAAACATTTCAACTACAATTAATAGAATAGTTAGTTCTTGCAAACATAGTCAACCAGTCAATTAAGAAACAACAAATTTTTTATTTCAATACAACCCTCTATTAAAAGGATCTTGAAGGGATCTTAGGAGTGACACATGTATTAGGTTTTGGATTTTGTTGGATTTTTCAATTGAATTGAAAGTTTGTGTGGGTTTTTTAAGTGCATTGTCGGTGTTTGAGACTATGGATCTTATTGATCCAACAAGTTGTGAATATTATGCAAGTATTGATTTCTAATTAACTAATAATGTTGTTTTTTCTAAAAATAAAATATTTGGTGCAAAGCACAAGGACTGTGATGTGAAATTTTCACATGTTTATATGCTTGATACAGGTAATGATTAACTATAAGAACTGTGGCCTTTCGAGTAATGTTGTGAATATTTTTTATTTTTTTGAAAAGAAAATGTTTGGCATGAAAGATAAAGATTATGAAGTGAAATTTTAGCACATCTCCATGCTTGGTATAGGTAATGATGATTGAACTTTTTTTTCTTTTATAATCTCTTTAGAATTAGCAAACTCCATGTATATTTTTTAATTAAAATTTTGATTTAATTTTGTTTAGATGAATAACATAAAAAAACATAAGGGTTCAAGAGAATTCTCATGAAAAAGGCAAATAGCAGAGTTTGAAAGTAGAGGTAGAGACGAGGTGGGTAAAAGACATCAAAACATGGCCTTAGATCAAACTCCATTAACCAAGAGCCCTCAAAGGTTAGGTAACTCATAGCTAATAATTATTAAAATGAACGAAAAAGAAAAAACATTGAAGAGAATAAGAAAAGGAAAAAGTAAGGAAAATAATTTTTTTTTGGGTCCTATAATAAAACTATATTTAAGAATAAAAAAAATGTCAATTCAATGTTTTCCTCTTTTTTTTTACCTTTTATTTAGTGTTTTTCTCTAGGTTAATGTAATAGGTTATGAAAGCACATGATGTTCTAAATTTTTTTAAATAAGTATCTATGCCATATAGGAAGAAATCTCAAAGAAAGTCAATGCATATATTAATATGCTCTAGCAAAGTGTTGAAGATTGTGAAGATGAATGGATATTGGTTCTTCTTATATTATTTTGCATATATTTAATTTTTTTTCTTATTTTTTTGCTTTACCTAATTAATTTGAAAACAAATGACTAATTAACTACAGAGCATATCTACTATTGAAAATAGATTCTCATTGGCACTTTCTCTTTTTTATGTATATTAACTTAATTAGTTACAATTTGGTCTAACCTTGTTCATTAAAATTAGGATTGGATGCCATAGTATTTACATCTATTTTTAATTTTGGTCTTGCAACTTTACCTTTTTGAGTCCAGTGCATGTTGTTTAATTTGGATTTGAAATTAATTACTATTTTTTTTATATCTTGTTTGTTGAATTGATTTTATACTTTAGTTGGTTGTTGAAGTGTTTTAAATGTTTGATTGTTGTTTTTTGTATTTATTTCAAGGATTGTTGAAGCTTTTTGAACAATTAAGTTAAGGTCAGTTTGGTTTTTAAATTTGATATGAGTTTTATGTTCTTTGGTGCATCAGTTTTGTTTTAATTACTTTTCTTTATTAATCACGATTTTGTTTACTATAGTTTTTGTCAATGATTTAAATTACGATCACAATCACGCATTTGCAGATATAATAGAAACTATCACAATCATTATAGTCATCGTAGTCGTGAATTTTTTAAAATTTTATAAATTTTATTATAAAATGTAATAATTACAATTATAATCATAAAAACTCTTATTTTTTTTATTTTTAAAGTAATTTATGACACCTTCATGTTTTTTAGTTTCTTGAAAAAAGTTATTCACAAATTCTTTTAGATTATAAAAAGCATTCATGTTTAATTTAGTAGCAAATCTTTACTTATCAAATTCATATTCAATATTAACTCTAAATAAATCAAATATTAACCAAACATAATATGTTAGATGTCTAGCATCCATATTTAATAATATTACAAATTTAAAAATATAATAATTTTAAATTTCATCAACTATAATTATTGATATATACTTTAAATTTTACCATATGATAAAATGATGAAAGGACAAATTACTTTTTTGTCATATTAATTGATTAACATTTTAATGATAAATTACATTCAATTTATTATATACTTTTAATTTTTTCATCTAAAATCTCTATATATATCTTATTATTTCTTTATTTTTTAAATTATAAACTTCCTTAAGATTTCCTTAAAATAAAAAATCTCAATAACTAAAATTTATCAAAATATTTTTAATAAAATTATACATTAAATTAAAAAAAAAAAACAATCTGATTGCTATCTAATCACCCATTCATTTGCCTCCAAGCACAAAACCTCAAGTTTTGAAAAAGAGACAAAGAAAGCCATGCCCACAACATCCTTCTAACCTCTGCCCACACATGTATACATCATCCAAATTTCACTCATCCCATATGTTTTCTTCTTCTTCAATATTCACTAATTCTTTCTTTTTCTTAGTCACTCTCTCACTATAATTTCGCTCTCCGTCTCTTTCTCTCTTTCTTTTTCTCTCTCTCTCTCTTTCTTAAAGAAAGATCCAAACCCATATAACCCAAAATCAGTAAAATTGGTAAATCCCTTTTCCTTATCGATACACTCACAAAAGTCTCTGCCTTTCTAGCTTTTTGTTCCTTCCTCCCTTATCGATTTCAACATGCATTTAAGTAGGCCACAGCCATTCCCAATCACAAATTCAAATTTTTTTTTCGACCCCTTTCAAGTTTAATCAATTCAAGATCTAAGGTTACAAAATTATCTTTTGGTTCTTTCTTTTTCTCACTTTCATGGGTTCTACTAAGAATTGAATTATTGGTTTTTATTTTTGATGTGATTTTAGTAGGCATGTGATTCTTATTTCTTTTTATTTCTTTTTTTTTATACAATTTAAAACTGTAGATAAAAAAAAAAGATACCAATAATAACAGACCATTATTCCCTGTTAAGCCATTCTTATATGACTGTAACTTACTGTTTTGATTGTGATTCAAATTCATAGTCATTGTTTCTCATATAACAGTGGATGGTGGCAACGTTATTGCGAATTAGTGGCCGTTATTTTTTTATTGCACCTCTATTTGATTCTTTGGTTTTTGTTATTTGTTTGGCTCCATTTTTATTTCTGATTTCTTTTCATATTGTTTAAATTGGTTTAGAAATTGATAATTGACTTTGATTTTAGCTTCTAAAATTATTTCTAATTTAGATGTTTGCTTATTTTTCTTTTCTAGTATAAGTATTTTTAAAGGTATTTGCAACAATTAAGTTTAATATTAGATTTACTTTGTATTGTTCATTGGTTTTTTGTCAATAGAATATACTATGGTGCCCTTTATTTCTAACAAACTCAATAACGAATGTACACTACTAGAAAAATAGCTTTTATCGATGAAATTTTCTGTCGATAATAACATGTTTTTCATCGATAATAGTATTTCGATAGAATTTACCAACAAAAATTTTTTTCAGTGATAAATAAGTTGGTAATACTATTTCATCAGTAATAGGTAAAATTTGTTAGTAATTACCAATGAAATTCTCTATCGATAAATTTTGTTTGTAATAATTTTGTCAATAATTCAATCGATGATAGCACTTCAATATATAGATTTACAAGTTCAAATTAGTTGAAATTTTTTAAATTTTAGTTATATTTGGCGCTTTTAATATTTGTTTTCTTGACCTATAAGATTTTCTACTTATAGTAGAATTTTTATTCATTTTCAGGCAAGAGACCATACAAGATTAAGACAAGTTTCATTCTTATAATATTCACCTAAGCATGTAAGAATGTAACAGAATTTTACTTGAAGTGGGATTTCCAATTTTGACTTGAGGTAGAAATCTTAATGGCACTTAGAGTCCCACATAGATTCAATTTTCCTTTATTCAATAAGACGTATCCAAGCATATGTGTTATTTGAAGAGTTTTAATCAAAGAAAGATTCTATAGCATTTAGCCAAAGGAGATCTAATTTGACCATGCCTTTTTTTATTAACCATTTAAATAGTTATATTTCAAAAATGATTGGTGCAAGATAAATTTCAAAAGTTTGGATGAAGAACAACAACATGGTTCTAAAATTCAAGAATGGTCGAAACTTATTAAGATTATAGGATCAAGATACGTGCCATGCAAGATCAACATCCAACATTGCAATCCAAGAAGCATGATCAGCCAAGGCTCTTCCAAATCTAAGAAACCTATGTTCGACCAACACCGGGAGAATAAGATAAATCTCATTCTTTGATATTTTGATAGAATTAAACTTGTAAGCCTTATCTCTACCCCTTAGCTGAACCTAATATAAATAAGAAAGTTCATTCTTGTTTCCAACACATCCCACATTTTATTCTTCTCTTTTTTTTTATTTTTTTTTATATTTTTAGTTTTTTTTTTTATGTTTTTTTTTATTAGGCTAAGGTGACAGATTAGCTATTACAAAAAGTCTTTGTTTTCTTAAATCTTGATTTTCAATACAAGCATTTTTAATTTCAAGATCTATTTTCTTTAAAAGCTTTCTTTGTTACAATTAAATTTCAGCTTTCTTTGTTACAATTAAATTTCAGCTTTCTTTTATTGTTTATAGTGTTCAGCCAATCTCTTTTCTTTAATGCAAGTTTTGGTTCTTGATGCACTTTTGTTTATTTTCTTTCTTACATGCTTTTACAAGTTCGACATTATTAATTTAGTCTATACAAGCTTTCGATTTACGTAATCTTTGTCTCAAAGCTTTCTTTCCTCCAACCTTAAAATCTTTCCAAAAGCTTTCTTTCACTTTAGATCTGGTTCTATTCAACCATATCATATTACTTGCCAAGTGACAGTTGGTTAAATAGATCTAAGCGTACATAATATTTTTTTACTTTTATTTGCAAATCAAATCAAAGTTTCATTAGTTTAGCTATAAGAGTTTAGTTTATCACCTTTGATAATTGAAGCCACCCAACAATTTAATTCTATAATATTTATAGGAACGATACTCTACTTTCATCACTATTATTACTTGATTACGATCTGTGCACCTATAGACATTAAGAAAAATAGTAATCAGTTGGTAATCCATTAGTAAAATTTTGTTGGAAAAATCCATTGATAATACGTAGATAATTGGTTGATAATCAATCACTAAAATGTGCTTTTCGTTGATAAATTTATAGGTATTCTGTCGATAATCTGTCAGTATTCCATTAGTAATTTGTAGTGAATCTATTAGTAATGGCATTAATTTCATCGATAATATTGAAATTTCATCATTAAAATTATAATTTCATCAATAATTTATTACTTTCATATATAATTATTCAAGAAACTTATAAATTACAATTAAAACATGTGTAACTATTTTAAAATTCTATTATTATTAATTAAAATATCAAATCCACATTATAAATTTAAAAATAATCCAAACTATCCATAAAATACATTGTAAAAATCCTAAAAAAATGTCACAATGCTTATGTATCTTTTGATCTAGAGTCTTTATTGCTATCATCAAGTTTGAAAAATTATGTTGGCAAAAATTGTTTGGACCCATCAACTGCATCATTTGATCAAGAAAGATCTCAGCTCAACTTTCAGCTCAGTCATCAACTCATTAATTTATTCTTGTATCTGAGGTTGAAGAAGATGATGAGGCACAAATGACAGGCCATAAACGGAGTGTGACGTTTCTGCTGTTGTAGTGGATTGACTTGAATAAAGGAAGTCCTTAGATCTATTTACAGATCTAAAGCCATAAACATGAGTGCGTTAGCTTCAACCACTCTAATAGCTTCAATCCATGTCTATAGTTCAAAATCTGGATGATTAGAAGAGTCTTCACCATATTTCTGAGATAATGCAGTAGCATAGTTTTCTTATAAAAAATTTAAAATAATTATCATTATATTTTACTTATATAGTTCACTAAAATAAGACAACTTCAAATAATTCATAATGTCAAGATTTGATTATTACATATGCAATAATTTGCATTTTTCACAAATGTGATCTTATCTCAATATGCATAAAACACTATATAGTTTAATATTGAATTTCGTACGTGTTTAAGCTTTCAATTACTAAATTATTTACTTCATCAACAATCACAATGTACAACCGAAATCATAAAGCAAAATACACAACAGTTTTTCATTTTTTATGAATGTGACTTTATCTTAATATGCATAAAAAACTATCTAGTTCAATACTAAATTTTTTATAATAACTAGGTGTTCAATTACTACATTATCTATTTTATCAACAATCATAATACACAACTAGAATCACAATGCAAAATATGTAATAGTTTTCACATTTCATAAATGTGATCTTATGTAATATACTATTAAGATAGTTCATCAACAATCACATTACACAACCAGAATTACAATGTAAAATAAGCAATAGTTTTCACATTTCACAAATGTGATCTTATCGTAATATACTATACAAATAATTCAACAATAATTACAATACACAACTAAAATCACAAAGCAAGTTACACAATAATTTCGTCATCTTTTCTTCATTTTGTAAAAGTTTTCTAATAATTTATCATCATTAGCAACATATCTTTCGCTATGCTCATCAGTTGATCAAAGTATGACTCACTAATGTTAAATTCTAATTTACAATTTATAAATTACCACATAGCAAAAAGAATTGTGTGCTTCATCTAGCCTAATCGCAATTATTCATTCGTATCATTCAAGAAAGAATAGAAGCTTATCGCATTTACATTTGGATCTTCCTCATTAACTCTTACCTTAGGGCATGAAAACCATCCATTCCAAACCATTCTAGTATAGAAATTTTAATTCTTACTTCACTTATTGGTTTAAAGGTATGTCTGTTAGTTGATGGTTGTCCTACTTCTAACTCCCTATGTGAGACCTAACTCATATTATCAAAAGTAAATCCCTTAGTAATAAAGGTGCTTACACATAGCATCCGCTTTTAAAAACATTTTATTTTTATATTCGGTACAAAGACACCTAATTTTTCTATTACTAACAAAGTATGATTGAGAATAAGTATATCTAATAAATTCCTCCACACCATCGTAAAAGTTTTTACTAATGTATCCTTTTGCATCTAAACGAGAGTACATCTAAAATTGATTTTTATCTTTTTTTCAACCATAATTAAATTATCATAAAAGGTTCAAAAAATATAACTCTTTGTATCTTAAATTGAAATATAAGCAATTAACGTCCTATAAAGTATTCAACTTTTTTATTAGTTAACCATATAAGCAATTATTATTATACTAAACAAAATTATCTAAATGATAATATAAGTTAATTATTGGTCTACTTTAATAAATAGTCCATCAATGGCACAAAAAGTCAAAAATTCATCATGCATGATACAAAATAACATCTTCACAACAGCATATTATTGGTTTCAATGACTAAAGAATACCTTAGATCTTAGGTTTCTTAATGTAGTTCGAGGTGTTGCAGGAGATTTTATCTAAGACACTTCTACGTACGAAGCTTGTTCTATTTTTAAAGTCAATAAAATGAAAAATAATAAAAGTTAGTATCCTGTAAGTGAATATTTTAAAATGATTAGAAAATTTAAATGTGTTTTATATTTTAATATGTACAAAAAGGTTTGTAAATTATATGTAAAAATAAAATAATTATGAAATATCAAATTTAATTTATTTAAATTATGTTTGATCATCATTCTTTTTGAAAGTTATGAAAAAATAAAAAACCCAACAACTATTATACACTAACTCATAAATCATAAAAACATTTAATTTAGTTATTTTTTTTACTGTTTAACCTTCATAATATTTTTTTATTCAACAACCATTATAGAAGAATAGGTTTTTAGCTGTCTTTTTTTTTTTTAATGTTTAGTGGCATTTATAAACGCCACTATACCATTTGTAGCATTTGTCAAAAACTCCGTTGAGAGCATCGACTATACCTGCGTTGGAAAAAATAGTAGTGTTTTAGGAAAAAATACCACTAACTTAGTTCCATTTTCATGCACAAACACTACTAAATTTAGTGACGTTTGTGTGCAGAAATATCGCTAAATTTAGCAGCATTTTCATGCACTAATGCCATTAAATTTAGTGGTACTAATGCCGCTAAATTTAGCAGTATTTCTGCACACAAATACTATTAAATTTTTAAAGTTTAGCAGTGTTTCTGCATTTAAATGCCTTTAAATTTAGCTATGTTTTTGCATATAAATGCCACTAAATTTAGTGACGTTTGTGCATGAAAATGCTACTATTAAGAATTTTACTTCTTTATTTTTTTTAATATTTACTATTATAATTAAATAAAAAAATAAATATTTTTATATTTATAAAAATAAATTTATAAATTGAATATTATAAATATTAAAATATCTAAATACATAATTTGTTCCAGTTTGCATTTAACACAAAGTATAATCCTATACATTCAAATTGTTTTGGTACTTAATCGAAATTTTAAAATGTATGAAATTGATGAGCACTTAGATTTGGAGCACTGTTATTTGATGAAGGATTTTTTCTGCTATAATCACTAAAATGCTCAAGAACCTATTGAATAAAGTAAAATAATTTTTTTTTCTTAATAATAAGCTATTTCTAATATTAAAAAAATATAAATAGTTACTAAATATTATACTAAATAGAATACTTGAGTTAGTGGACCACTTAGATTGGTTTTTGAAAATTGTTGTTGCACAAAATTTATAAGAGAGTTAAATTGATCATGCAACTACTTATGCTCTTAATCCATTCTGGCACGCTCCTCAATTGTTTCTACTTCCATTTGCTAGACATGTTGTTACATATTTTGCAACCTCTTTCTCAATATTGAGATTTCTTGTGAAAACTAACTTATTAAGGATTTTAATTACTGAGAGCTATGTCCATAGTAGCTAGATGGTGTTAGACACAATCCAAAGCCTCGGACACCTCCATGTATTACTTTTCCAGTAACTTCTATGAAAATATGATCTTTCAGCTCTTACATGTTGATAGAAGAATAAAATGTTGCTTTAATTTCAATGGCCATTTTCTCTTTCGTTTTCTCTTGTAAATTAATCAAATAAAGCTATCAAGTTTAATAATTAATTCATAATATATTTGAAATAGTAAATATTTACTTTCTATATAAAACAAATCTAAAAAATTAACATAATTTCTTGTATTTTGACATTTAGGTAAGATCAGTCTTTTTTTGTGTAAGTTAGTCAAAAAAGTTTCATACGTTTAATTTTTTCACTCAACTTAATCTCCTACATCAAAAAATAATATTATTGTTAAACACATATCAATCGTAACTTATTCATGCTTATTAAGTGTGACAATAATGAAGTTCAAACATTCTACAACTTTAATATCATGTATTGGAGTTATCTAAACTATTAAAATATAACAATAACTGTAAATTTACATGTCTACTTTTTAATGGTATAAAAAGTCCTAAACAGATATAAATCACTACTTATTTACATATCAAATCATGAAAGCCAAGTTCAATCATTTGAACAAGTTTAATATCTTATATTTAAGCTATCTAAAATGTTAAAACATAAATATAACTGCAAATTTTCATTTTGATCCTTTAACATCACAAAAAGTGCTAAACATACATAAATGGTAACTTGTTCACACATACTAATAGTGAAAAAGAACATCAATCATTCGACCAAGTTTAATATCATATATTTAAGCTATCTAACTTGTTAAAATAGAACAATAATTATAATTTTGTATTTTTTACCTTTTAATGGCACAAAAAGTCTTAAATAGATATAAATATTAACTTTTTTCACAGATATCAACCGTATAAATCAAGTTCAATTATTTAGACAAGTTCTTGTATCGAAGCTATCCAAACTGTTAAAATAGAACAATAATTGTAAATTTATATTTTACCTTTTAATGGCATAAAAATTAATAGATAGATATAAACAGTAATTTTTTCACACACATCAATTGTGAAAACTAAGTTCAATCATTTAAACAAGTTTAATATCATATATTGAAGCTATTCAAACTATTAAAATAGAATAATAATTGCAAATTTATAGTTTTACCTTTTAACAACATAAAAAGTCTTAATAGACATAAACGTAACTTTTTTACACATGTTAATCGTGGAAAACAAGTTCAATCATTCAAACAAGTTCAATATCATGTATTTAAGCTATGTAAACTATTAAAATAGAAATATAACTACAAAATAACTTTTTACCCTTTAACGATATAAAAAGTCATAAACAAACATAAAACGATAACTTTTTCACATATATCAATTGTGAAAACAAAGTTTAATCATTCGAACAAGTTTAGTATAATGTATTGAACTATATAAACTATTAAAACAGAACAATAACTGCAAATTTGCATTTGTTGCTTTTTAACAATACAAAAAGCCTTAAACAAATATAAACCATAACCTTTTCACACATATCATCGAAAATCAAGTTCAATTATTTGGATAAGTTTAATATCATGTATTGAAGCTATTTAAACTACTAAAATAGTACAATAATTGCAAATTATATTTTTATCTTTTAACAGCACAAAAAGTCCTTAACAGACATAAACCATAATTTTTTCACACATATCTATCAACTATAGAAACAAAGATCAATCATTCGAATAAGTTTAATATCATATATTAAAGCCATCTAAACTGTTGAAATAGAACAATAACTGCAAACTTGTATTTTTGCTTTTTAACGACATAAAAAGTTTTAAATAGATATAAACTGTAACCTTTTCACATATATCAATCATGAAAATCAAGTTTAATCATCAGACAAGTTTAATATTATGTATTTAAGCTATCTAAACTGTTAAAATAAAACAATAACTGCAAACTTACATTTTTGCTTTTTAACGACATAAAAAGTCCTAAATAGATATAAACCGTAAACTTTTTCACACATATCAACCATGAAAATCAAGTTCAATTATTTGGACAAGTTTAATATCATGTATTGAAACTATTTAAACTGTTAAAATAAAATAATAACTGTAAATTTATATTTTTATCTTTTAGTGGCACAAAAAATCCTAAACAAAATAAACCATAACTTTTCACACATATCAATTGTGGAAACCAAGTTCAATCATTAAAATAAATTTAATATCACAAATTGAAGTTATATAAACTGCTAAAACAGAACAATAACTACAATTTTTTATTTTTGCCTTTTAATGGCAAAAAAAAAAAAAATTCTAAATAGACACAAAGCACAAGTTTCTCATTTAATGCTTAACTTACTTTTTCTTTTTGCTTTCTTACAAAGCTTTTTTATCTACTCGTGTGACTATATTTTTGTCACTTTCTACTAGCAATCCCATTTTTTTTCTTTTTCCTATCATAACAAATAAACATATAAGTAGAAATACAAATCAAACTAACTAAAAATAGAAAACATCTTTATTATTAAAAATAATATTAAAAGTTATAAATTAGTACCTCTCATTTTCTTGAAAACCAAAATCTAACTAACTGTTCATATTGTCACCTAATCACATCATGTGGTAGCTTTTCGATTATGGCCTTTACAGTACTATTTCGATCGAAATACTTTTTCTTCAAATTATGCTTATAGTTTTTTTTATTTTTTTTCAATGACTTAAGCACAAATGAAGTAGGCATTTCAAGTAAAAATATCGACTATAACAATACAAAAAGAAAGAGTTACAATCGATAAACCAATTTTAAAATAATTAATAATGCTGATATGTAATTAATTATACTAATACCTCAATAAAGTTTAAAGCATCATTCTTAAATTTTGTTAGAATTTTATGCCATGTTTTGTAATGAATAGGCAATTTCATTCTATTACGAGCAATCATTCCTACAAATCCAACTAATAGTTGACAGTCTTCACTAATTGGTTACCTATCAAAGTTTGCAGACATTATAATACGCTTGTTTAGAGGTACTATCTACAATTCTTTTAAAGTTATTCAACCTCTAGTCATCTGATGACCATTGCTATCAACTACAAAAAATAAAAAGTCATTTAGTAAATTACCAATACTTTAATGATTATAATCGAAATTTAAATATGAGGTTTACAATACCTACATTGTATCTAAATCTAAAGTATGCTTTTAGTGGCGTTTTTAATTACAAATGCCGTTATATAAGAATTCAATGGCATTTTATTAAAAAAACACTGCTAACTTTATAAAAATACAAAAGTTTGCTACGTTTATTAGTGAAATGCCTCTAAAAAACTGCCACTAAATGATCATTTTCCTACAGTGAGCCTAAAATTAAAAATCAAATTTTAAGTACATCAAATCATATTACTATTTAATATTATAAATTTTACTAACATTTTATCAATACAATAATTTTTTTATTTCAATAATAATTATTAAATTTTAAAAAAATCAAATATAAAATTTTTTCAAAACAAATATAAATCTTAATACACATCAAACCCAAATTTACCATAAAATCTTAATACACATCTTACACATCTAAAAGTTAATAAATCTATAACAAAAAATCTAACAAATCTCAATAATACTCAACAAAAAAACACCCCAAAAATTAATAATACTCAATAAAAAACCTAACAAAAATTAACAAAAAGTTTAACCAAACAAAAATTAAACAAATTTATGCAAAAAAAACCTAACAAATCTCAACAAATCTATAACAAAAATTTGAACAATAAACTCAACAAATAAATAAATAAAACTTGAAAAATCAAGAAGCTTATTACTGATAGTGGAGAAGGGGATGACCGCCAGCCAATAATGAGAGAAGGGGATTCACGCTAGAGAGGGGGAGAGAGGGAAAAGAGTGAGAGAAATGGAATTTGGGATTTCTCGAATCTAGAAATGAAGGGTTTCAAATTTTTTGACATTTTTCAATGGATTACCGATGAAAATTTTCATTAATAATCGACAACCATAAAAAAATATTTTTCAAAAATTTTTTTACTAACTGAATTTTTTGTTACTAATCTATCGATAAAATCACGAAAGGAAAATTTAGTCAATAATTTTCGTGATAATTTATGTCATATTTTTATCTACAAATTACTGACAAAATTAAATCATAAGTAAATTTCATCCGTATTTTGTTAATGATACCCAAATTTTTTTACAATTATATTTCATCAGTATTCTATCAGTAATTCATCAATAATTATTGACAAAAATATTTTGTTAGTAATAATGATATTTCTGGTAGTGCTAAACCTCTAATAGATAGAATTATGAAAAAAAATAGAGAGTTGGACAATCAAACATTTATCTTTTGTTGGTTGATTACAACTTATAAATTTAGTCCATTTTATCATGCAAAACTATTGATGTAATGTCTTTATGCTATCCAAGAAAGTCACTAGACTTCTAAAGCATAAAATCCATTTTGATTTTGTTTTTTGTTTGAGTTGTTAAATTGTTATTAAGATTGTTTTTTTTTTTTTTTTTTAGAGATTGTTGAAGATATTTTGTCAATTAACGTTGAGACTAGCTTTTTATTGTTCTTTTATTATAGTATTGTTACTTTTTTAAATAACATGTTTATTGGATTATGATATTGCTATGATGTATGTAAGTGGTTTTGCTTTTGATTGTACTTCTATATTGTTATTGCTTTTTCAATTGAAGGATTGAGTTTAACTTCTTATAATGTCAAGTGGCAGGTAAAAAGTTTACTGTCAAACTTAAATAAACATAAGATTTACTCATTTTCAGATTAAACATCTCCTTCAATAATTAAGATTGGTTGCAGTAAATATTGTTGATATCAATTAATTAGAAACTGTCAGGGATCCCATTTGGCAGTTTTTTATTTTTTATTTTCTAATGTCTTATGTGAATGTGAATACAACTAATGCTCTCTATTTTATTATTTTTCATGTTAACACACTATTTTCATGCATGTTTCTCTATAGTTATTTTTCCTAATGCTTACTTCAAGGTTACTTTCAATATAATTATGGTATTACATATTTCGTTCTTGGGCATAATATATGAATTTGATTTTCAGGGCAAATTTTGATAATATTAATTACGATTCACCACTTTAGTAGAAATGTCCTTAAACCTTTTAGTTTCACCCATCAACTTTAGCTTGGTAGAAACTTTTATCTAAATGATTAGTCATTCAATTTCATTTAGATTTTAGTCATTTAGATTTTTTTTTTTTTTAACTTGCGGTTTTGAATTCCTTAAAATAAGTTATCATAAAAAATATTAATTAATAGCAAGTTTTCATAAAGAATTTTTCTTATGACTTTGATTGAAGTTAAGGCACATAGGATGCCATGTCTTTTATTATTTGAATTGATACATTATGTCATCGACTTCATATTGTGATCATATGCAAATTGTTTATTCACTGCATAAAATGAGTTTGTTATACTCTAAATATATGCAAATAAAATGAGTTTATTATAGTCAAATGCAAGTTTACATTGTTTTTTATCCCATTAAAATGAAAATAGAATGATACTTTCTCTTACTCTCTCAAAAATATGTCAAATTGAAATAAACTACTCAACGCGAAGCGCGGGTGAATACTAATGTACCAATAATATATCTCCCTTACCCAATTTAGAGCCATAAATAAAGGATTCATTATAAATAATTATAACAACAGCTAGGCTAACATGGGAAGAAACCATCACTATAGACTTTCATCATGAAATCAATTTGCAAACTAACTAGTAGTCCCCTTATTACATTTTCTTTGTACATTTTTTTATATGTTTGAAAAAAAATGAAGTTTTATTTTCATTATTAACATTAATACCTTTCATTTTTCATTATTTTTTCTTTATAATATTAAAAAACATTAAATATATTTTTAATATAAAATACAATAAAATTATAGTTTTATTTCATTTTAATTATGTAAAAATAAAACTCGAACAAATACTACTTTGGAACACAAAAAGTTTACGATTACAATGTAATCATTTTTCACTAAATTATATTTTTAACATTTTTTTTTTTGTTTTTCTAAAGTGATTATAATTATAAATGCAATTTTTTATCATTAAAATCCAACAAAAGACAAAATGTTAGTAAAAGTTTTTGAAAAGCATAAATGGGATAAAATCATATTCCAAGTGTTAGTTAAGAAGAAAAAAAATTTAATTCTTGGCAACTTGGTAAGAGCGATTTTCATCCTATTATAATACATTTTATGATCTAAATCTTTAAAGATCAAGTTATAAAATGATTAAAACGATGTAATAAAAGTTTCAATTTCTTCCACCACAACGTAAAAAGAACCATGCGATAAAAATTTCTTTATTACATTCTCATGCAATAAGAATTTAATTAAATAAAAATAGGTATTTAAAAATTTAACTAATTAAAAATAAAATACATAAAATTTAATAATTATAATAAAATATAAAAAATTTAATTGATTATTAAATTTTTATTTAAAAATATTTTTAATCTTGATACCTTTTAAATAATAAACATGATTTAAGATGTTTATTGAGAAAAATATATTAAATAATCATCGTTTATGGTATTTCATCAATCGAAATGCCTTAAATAATTGATTATTTAAAACATTTTTTTATAAAAACTTTATTAATTGTAATATATAAAAAATTTAATTTTTAAAAAATTTATAATTGAATTGTAATCATTTTCAGATGAATTTTTTAAAAAGATAACAATTATTTTATAATTTTTTATGTAAATCAAATTTAAAAATAACATATATTTTTTAAAATTTTAAAATATCACAAGAATGTGAATTTTTTAATATAAAATTTTGAGTATTATTAAAAATTAGTGATTTTTTCTCATAATTAAATTATTTTAAACGATCAAATATTCATCAATAAAACTTCTGAAAAAAATTTGTGACTTCCCCGAACCAAACGTCTCTTTGTCAATGCACTGCTGTAATGTGAGTTGAAATTCAAAGAATACACTATTTAACAACTTATAATCTCCTGTGATCCCCCCTAGATTACAAAAGGTACACAAATACAGTTCTCTCTCTCCTTCATTGGGGGCTTGAGTTCTCTCCCTACTTTTTTATCTCTCTTTTTTTCCCCCTATCTTCTCTCTGAACGAGATGAAAAGATCAATGACCCAAAAAGATAGCAATCCATGGCGAGTCAAGCCGAACCCAACTTAACTCAGAAACAGCTCCCACCATCCAACTCAGTGACTCCGGGCACGTAAAAAGCTCGGATTGCTGCTCAAGGTCGTCAGCTGTTAAGACAAGGTCTTTCTTTTTTCTTCTAGAAGTTTGCTTTTACTATAAAATTTCCATATTTATTTGTTGTTGTATTTAAAGTCACCACCTTGATGACTTAAAGGTAGTTTAATTTGGGAGGTTGTGAATTTGCGTTTTAGATCTGGGTTTCTTGATATTTGCGATGAAATTAGGGTTTTACTTTTTTTTTATTGGTTTGATGAATTTGTGATCAAGGAATGGTTTTTGGATTTGGGTTTTATTGGTTTTTAGGGTAAAATTTACGATTTTGATGATTTGGGTTTGTTAAGTTTTATGATTCTGTGATATGGGTTTCTTTAATTTTAGGGTAAATTTAAGGTTTTTATATCTGGGTATCTTAAACCTGCGAAGATTATAAGTTGGTTTTATCTGGGGTCAAAAAGGGGGGTTTTTTTGAAGCATTTGCCATGGGTGAGGAAACATCTGATACAATGAATCTTGATTTGAATCTGGGTCCTGCTCATGAGACAGGGTCAGGATCACTGTCGAATGAAGGTGTGAATTGGGATGATTTGGTTGATAACCGGTTTGATAGGATTAGAGAAGCAGTTAGGCTTAGGCGATGGAGATGCCAGCGGGTTCGAAGTCCTGCTGCAACTCAGAACCTCTCTGTGGAATTGGATCAATTTATGGGGAATTCAGGCAATGTGAGTACGTTACAGTCAGGTGAGGGCAGTGTTGCTGCCGAGGAAAGAACGACTGATGTACCCAAATCATTTGAAACTACCAATGGGTTTTTGGAGGATGAGGTTTCAGAAAAACGGGATGATATTGAGAAGGGTCTCAGCAATGATGGGAGTTTTTTTTATTGTAATATATGCCTGGATTTGGCTCGCGAACCTGTTGTAACTTGTTGTGGTCACTTGTTTTGTTGGTCTTGCCTCTACCGGCTACATGTGAATTCAGATGCGAAGGAATGTCCTGTCTGCAAGGGAGAGGTGACAGTTAAAACTCTGACCCCAATATATGGTCGGGGGAACATTTCCCATAAGCCAGAAGAGGACGCAGGTCTTAAAATCCCTCCTCGGCCCGCTGGACAACGGGTGGACAGTTGGAGGCAAACTATTCAAAGGACTTCTTTAAATCTTTCTGTGGAGGAGATGATTCGCCGCCTTGGAAGCAGATTTGATTTGACCCGTGACCTGACTCCACCAGTGGAGGCCAATGGTACCCGGGAAACTACAGAAAGAACTAATTCCGTCCTTAATAGGATTTTGATGTCTGCTGGATTGCATGGAGAACAAAATACAGTTGCGTCCCTTGATGATGTTGACTTGACACCTAGCAGTGTAACTGGTACTGATGTTGTGTCCTCACGGATTCATTCTTTTTACCTTCAACAACGACAACTACATTTGCGAAGAGCTGCAAGACTTACTTCTCTGTCATCGGCACTTAGATCAGCAGAAAGGTTGGTTGAGACATATTTTCCAAGCAACCCAGTGGGAAGAAATCAGGAGCAGCCACCACCAATTGATGATAGAGATTCTTTCTCAAGCATTGGCGCTGTAATAAACTCGGAGAGTCAAATGGACACTGCTGCTGAAATAGACTCTGTGGTATCACTTTCAGCTTCATCTTCTGGAAGAAGAAATGATGCTTCCAGGGTTTTGGATGTTGACAGTGGCGACTCTCGTGCCCATAGAAGGAGACGACTAAATTAGGAACTAGAAAGACTTTTATCACATCTCATGTCCCTGGAACTGCTCAAGGATAGTTTTAGCTGCATTCCATATATATTGCTTTTACTTTACATAGAATTCAGCTTTTTGACCAGAGTGATCATAAAGCTCTCAAATATATTATGCTCACATTATGTGAATTGAAATGTTATCATCCTTTCCTATGGGTCCGTCCTTCATATTGTATGGCAAAACAAATTTGTACGGAGCTAGTAGACCCATCTTCATTCTCGCGGTACATAACCATGCAAGCTTCATATATCTGATTATCTTTGCTTTCAGATGTCTTCTTCCACTTTTTTCCTTTTATCTTTATTTCTTAAGGAAATCTGCTAAAGATATGATTTTTACTTGCCTCCAAAATTTAGTTTCAAATCTGTATTTCACTCTTGGACTACACATTTTATCTAATCATCCTAGGATGTTATTTGTCAATTTGTTTTTTTTTTTTTTTTTTTTTTGGCCATTGTTGTCAATTTGTTTTAAGGTCTTTGATCTTGTGCCAATTACCAATTCGGAATTCTCTTTCTTCTACCTTGTGCATATTTCACTCTTATTCCTACAATTATTATAGTAATCTAGAATTTGTTGGGATAATAAGCCAATCTCTTTCACCTCCTAACCCAGCAAAACTCGCATGATTATCATTTTCTTTCGTCAGGTTTCCTTTCTTAATTTTTTCCACTAACCGAATCACTCTTTAGTTCTTAATCTTACATGATTTTTATTTTATTTGAAAGAAAGAATCCGGCTTTAGCTCTGGTGAGATGCATTTGTTATTAGAGCATTTTAAATATAATTGTTTTACTATAAGCATACAATTATTCAATTACAACAAAAAATTATATAAAAATTCACTGTTCTTAAGCATGAGTTGCGTATAAAATTTGGATAAATCTTATATAATTTTATATTGTAAATAATTAATTATGTTCTAGTTGTTGGTACAGAGAAATTAATAAAAATCTGAAGACACTGGGCTTCAAGTGCTTCAACTGAAAGGACTTTGGACCTTGGTATATATGTATAGCTTTTCGGAAAATGAACGGAAAGAGGTGTCAACATCACAATCTAGGGCAGGCTCCCATTTGTGAAATCTGGAGTTGTGTAGCGGAAGAATTTGGGCCCAAAAATGATCATACTGCCTTCTGATTTCCATGGCCAGTAGCTTTACATTTTTAGAGGTATTACTTTTCCATCCTATTCTACAAAAGAGAAAACAAAATATACCCACGAAAAATAGGGAAAGTGGAAAACAAATACCTCGAGGCATTACCTGCTACCACTTCTTCTTATAGGAAAATTTTAAGTTTGGAATTCCCTGCTGTCCCCAATAAATGTAAACCCCAAGTGATAGAGCAAAAGGTTATACTAACTGTTATTTATTTATTTATTTCCTTTTGTATGAAAGATCAGTTTACCTGAACAAATTAGTCAAGCACAGATGGTATGCATACTAATTAGAATTTTGGAAGTTATAGCGTAAAAAAGACTTAAACTCGTATATCTTCATCCCGTGAGTTAGGTATATAAGGATTGGGAGACTAAGGGTAAATTAAAATTTTAATAAAAGTAAATGTTTTAATTATAAAAATAATAATTAGAGAAAAGTTTAAAAATGGAAAAATAAAAACACTTATACGATGTTGTGTTTGCGTTTATTTATATATTTTTTGAAGCATTCAAAACTATAATTGTTTAGACAAAAAACCCAACTCATAATTCTTTTTTTGGTACTAAAAAGCGATTGCTTGCTTTACACTATGCATTCTCGTGACCTAGACATTTCGCAAAAATCATCATGCAACAACTTGAGTAAATCATCTGGAAGAGAATGCAGAAGCCAAATTCCAAATTCACTTTCTTGATCAACGTTAACTTATCAGTCCCACAAAAATCGCTTCTCTATACACATGTTTTAGAAAAGAAATCCAATCCCTCTTTATTAAATTTTGACACTCATGAACTATTTGATAAAGAAGGTTTTTGTCACTTGGTGATTGCAAAAGCTTCTTGACAGCAAATAACCAATCTGACATAACGTGTTCTTCTAATGTCCAAGATAATAATTTTCCTTTCCGTCTTGGATATTAATCAAAGACAATTACCACCTAAAATCTTTATTTTGACTCTATCTGCACTTTCTTTCAATTAAAAAATTGCATTAAATGATAATCAACAATGATCTCACCATCTGAATTTGTTTCAAGTAAAAGTACAAGAAAATTTTTGTTTCAAGTACAATTTCATAAAGGAAAAAAAAAGTGGTAAATGTAGAATGAATTAGTGTAAAAACTAAAAACCCATAACTCTGTATATATTGATAAAAATTAATGAAAATCCAGATTGAAAGAGAAAATTGGTGAGACTATAATAATTACATTACTCCAAAAAAGGAAACAGGATTATTATGTAAGGCCACCTCAAGAGGCCCGGAGGCAAAACAGGGTGGTGGCACAATTTTAAATGGGGATAACATAACATGTTTTCTGGTCTCATAAGTTACAGGAAGATTATGGTCATGACTGGTTGAATATGATGCCGAGGATGATGATGGGAAAGATGAAGATGATAATAATAACAACAATAATGGTGGACAAAAGTATTAAAAGCTGGAAAAAGGAAAAAAATTTGGGGACGAAAACAATGATTGTTGGATACAAAGAGAATGATTGAGCACACGAGAGAGTAAGCTTGAAGGCATTCATAGTTCAACGGTCAACATTCCTCATCATAACTTCTTCATTTTTGTGATTTTCATGATAATTAATATAATTCCAAATTAATGAGAGAGATTAATCGTAAGATTGACCTAAGCATGATATTTATAAAGCAAAATATCTGGTGATAATACGAATCAAGTTATGATCATACAAATTTGCCTATACCTTAAGAAGTTTTTAACATTACTAGAGTTTGAATTTCAATATTGAAATCTTAAGGTAGAAATTTCGAAAAGAAATTTTGCAAAGTTATGGATAAAAACGAGTTATCTTTCATTATATAATCCAAATTGATTGGACTTCAAATGTTTTATTAGAAGAAATTAAGGACTTTCTTTTTTTTATCAAAAAGACTAGTCCATGACCTTAAAATAATTTGCCCTCAATTCATAACATTTCTTTCTTGATTGGTCAAAAACACTTTGATTCCTCAACTATAAATTCTAGTAAATAGACTCTTCAATCATAGTATTATTTTTTTTTTCCTATTCAAATGCCATCCCATCTCAGTCAATCCTTAAGTTTTAAATTTAAAGCAACCAAGTAGGGAATCAAAACACGGCATTTTTGTTATATATTTTTTATATAAAAAATGCTGCGGTTTAAGGATATAAAAAGAAGTTGCATGTGTTATATTTTGAATTATATATTTATTAGATGTTATCTTTTAAAAATAATTAAAAATTTTATAATAAATATATTTAATAACCAAAAGTCGGAAAATCAAATTAATTGACCAGTCAATACTTAGATGATGCATGACCAAATAATTGTAATAATAACATAGAGGAGACGATGTTTATTAATGATTAGGCTTAGAGCACTGAAAACCTGCTCATAAATCCTTTTTCTTGTGATTTGCTTGTTCATATAGTATAGTATAATATATAAATTGAAGGCAAGCAATTGAAAAAAAACATAAAAATATAGCGTTTGTCTGTCTAAAAACGAAATTTCAATTATATACATTGATCAAGACTACCAGGATTGAACAATTCAAGGATGCATGCAAAATGTTCAAAAACCTCTTGTAAACCATATAATTTGAAGTCCATAAATCTCATAGTTGAGAATTTTATATATTATAAAGTCCACCCTTGTTAAAAACATGAGGAAATTCCCTTTACAAATTTCTTTTTAGAAAAAAAAAAAAATTGCTTGAGGTGAAAGATTACCTACATGGAGCTTAAGAATACATGACGTTTAGAGGTGATTAGGGACCGGCCAAGCCCGCCTTGCCAGGCATCTTTAAATTTCAAGCCTGGTCTATTTAGTCTAATCCACCCATTTAAATATGAAAATATTTTTAAAATATTAAAAACATTTTATATTAATATTTTTATATTTTAAATACATTTTAAAATTAAAAATGAGTAACAAATATTTTTTTTCTTAATGGTATATGTTCGTACCTGAAAATTCATGTTAAGGAATATTTACAAGTAAAACAAAAATAGCTAGCCTTAAGACAGTATATGCAAGAGTCTTCAAGGATGGAACAGTTAACTTTATTGTTAGGAGATAAATTTGTCAAACTTTGGGGAAAGTGGAAAAATTCAAACATGGATTTGATTAGCCAATAAAACGTTAAATTATTATTATAAATCTATGATGAAGTTGTTCTTAATGATGATGGTCATCATAATTTTTCTCACTAAAACGCAGTACTTTTGGGGTCTTTTGTCCCATTCTTTTTCAGCATCAAACAGCATCCCAGGATTAGAAATGGTACATGAGAGAGAAAGAAATGATGATGATTATGACGATGATGATGAATTGGTGATGATTATGATAATTAATGGAAAGCATGGCAAAATGGTTCATGATTATGTCCAGGAAGCGAACATGCAAGATCCTTCCATTCCAGGGGTTGCATGCCTAGCTGCCTTTGCTCGATCTCATCATCATTTGGGTTCAAATCATAAATGGTGCTTTTCGGCATAGGTTTAGGCCAGTCCGCAATCATGTAAAATGATAGTATCAAACCATGGCTTCATTATACCCTATTTCTTTTCATTGCTACTCACTAAAAACTACTAATATTGTTCCTCAAGTTTACAAACAGCATGTCTATCTTATATATGAAACAACTATCAAATAATTTTATCCTCCCATATATTATACAACTATCACATCGAGGGAAATAGATTAATATAAAGAATTAACCAAATAAATAAATCAATTAATCAACATAAAATTACATTAAACTTACCTAAAATAAGACTCAAATACAATAAAAAATTATATAAGGGTTAAATTTGTGGAGCACGTTAAGAAAATGCTCTCGGTTCACATTAGCAGATCTCTCATGAGCTAGGAATTTTTTTACTACCTTCCACATTTTCTTGTCTAACCACTACGATTTTCTTGCCAAATAGCACGTTTCTCGTTGTCTTATCATTCCCTTAGTCGATCTTCGTCATCGACAATAAAAAGGCGATCAAATTGTTGGTAATTGATGGCTGCAAAGCATGGATCAATTAGAACTACCTCAGATTCACGTGGGCCAAGGTCGAGTAATTGAGATTGTGTAGAAACGAATCCTGGGAGTATGCAGAGGAATGTCGTGAACTGGAAGAGTCTGTTCTCAGCTTAAGTTTGGGATTGGAGGAATGGACGGGCTCGAGTCAGTTGGCACTTTATTTGTAAGCCTAAGTCAGAGAGAGGACTGAGGCTAAAAGATACTAAAGCTGGAATCAAGCTAGCACTTTAAGATTATGTTTAATGAATAAGATGTTAAATAAGATAAAATGATAATCAACGCATGATTAATAATTATCTTATATTATATTTCGCTTATATCTTAAAATATGGATAGGATTACAATGAGGATTAATAATCCTCTTGGTATAGGATGATTCAATCCTCTCCAAGTAAAGAAGATTATTTTTAATACAAGTTATTGAACTTTAACATCCTATTATACCCTTAAAAATTAAATAAATAATTTAAATTGTATAAACTTTGAGGAAGGATAATTTTAACAAATAAATAAATTATCCTATCATAATTCTTACACATATTAAACATAAGATAGTATAACATTATTTAATTTAATCATATTCATAATATCATCTTATTTTAACCAATCATAATCTTGTGTACCAAACATATCCTAAGGTTATTGTGGTCCATTTTCACTCAAACAGGCTCTTTGTGGATTATATGGTTGCAAAGGTATGTGCTGAAGGAAAGGAGCACATGGGAGATGCCAATCACCTAAAATCAATGTTAGAGTATGAAAAAGTTACACCAGATGAAAGGAATTGCTACCAGGTTTTATGTGTAGATAGACAATAGGATGGTCTGGTGCCAAAAAGGTTATGGGTACTTTACTGCTGCTACGACACCTCAATCCCACATTGGGATATTATGAAAATTTGTTATAATATATAAGTAAAAACTTAAATCTAAACTTATGAAGCACCTTTTATGAGATAAAACCGTAAAACTTTCGGGTCAAAATGAATAATACCTCGATCATCGGTCGAATAAGAGTTAAATGCTACACAGTGAGAGTCACTTCTAAAATTCTAACGTCTAGTTTAATCTTGTGATCTGTGTGTATGTTATATTGGGCTTGCCCAATATTTGGTTTAACATGAGGAGTTTGTAACACCCCAATCCTACATCGAGATATTTTAAAGATTTGTTATGATATATAAGTAGATGTTTAAACCTAAACTTGTGAGATGTCTTTTGTGAGAAAAAATCATAAGACCTTCGAATCAAAACGGACAATACCTTATGATTGGGTGCGGATCTCCACAACTGCTATATAGGATTAAAATAAAGATAAGGTAGAAAAAGGTTAGATGAAACAAGCTTGTTTGGTGTAAGCCTTTTATTCTTAAGTATGCTATAATAACCTGGATTACGGTATTCAACAATCAGCCAATAAAAGATAGTCTAGCTATATGGGCATCTCTACATATAAGGCTTATGTGCTATACAGATAGAACAGGAAAGCAAGGATCACATATTCTTAGGCTGTAGGTAGTTGAAAAATGTGTGGAAAAGGTGCTACTATTGTGCAACCTAAGGAGGAAAATTGTAGATTGGGAAGTTGAGTTCCAATGTTCCAATGGGCCATAAATAAGCTACAATGAGAGGTTTTATTATATGTCATACTTAGGCTAGCCTGGAATGCATACATATACTGGATATAGGCAAAAAGAAATATAAGAGTTTATAGGGTAGAGGAGTTTGAAGAGAATCACATAATAAAACAGGTAAAGGAAATAGTTTGGCTAAGGTTAATTAGTTTTAAGGGCTTGCTCATGATCATATAAATATAAAGCTCTGTAAATGTTAAGGGCTAAGTAAATAGATGTTAAAATAGAGAATTGAAATAAATTGTACTTGTACCTTTGTAATAGTTTACTACTTCTTGGATAATGAATACACCACTTATCAAAAAAAAAAAAAAAACTCAAACTTGAAATTTAAAGATTTTTGAAAATTCTCCGTACAATCAAAACAAAATTTCATTAACTTATCTTGGTCTAATTTTTTGATATCTCTTATTTTTCAACAGCTAAAAAAATAATTAAAATGCACTAATTGTATTTTAGTTAATTAACATTATGATTAAAGAAAAAATTATGCAACATATAAAAATAATGGTATGTTTGGAAAGAACATGAGAGAATATATTTGAATTTAATTTGTTATATAAATTATGAGAATAAAATGCAGCCATTATGCACAAATTATGCTTATATATATGAAAGACTATAAAAAGATGAATTTTTAATTTTCAAATACCTAAATAAAAATTCATTTGCTGTTGAAGTTCAAAATGTTAGATTAGAATTATGTGCTGATAATTTTTGTCTATTTGGTCCAAGTGCGAAACCATACTCTTGTTGGATAATAATGATAGTGGTATACAATTTGCCATTATGGTTATGTATGAAGCAAAAATATATCTTGTTGAATATGGTCATTCTATGAAAGAATAATCCGGATCAAACTATTGATATTTTCTTGAGACCTTTAATAGATGAGTTAAAAATATTGTGGTTGAATGATGTTGTGACTTATGATGCTTATAAAAAATAAAATTTTTGTTTAAGGGCAACTCTTTTATGGATAATTAATTATTTTCCTATATATGTATGTTGTCTGGATAAAGCACACATAAAATTTTCTAGATCGTTATTGCATGGGACAAGGACAGTCTTTTCGATTGGTTTATGGTAAGAAACTTTGCTTTTTCGATTATCATCATTAGTTTTTGCCACTTAATCATCCTTTTAAAAATCAAAGAGATAAATTTAAAAAAAGTGTTAAGTGTGACTTCCGTCTTATTCCATTATTAGGTAAAAAAATTTGGCCTGGTTATATAATTTTCTTAATATCACATTTAGCACAAAATGTAGTGATCAAAAGTTAGTTAATTTTGGTGAAAGTCATAATTGAGTGAAGAAAAGTATATTTTAAGAGTTGCCCTATTGACATACCAATCTTATTCGGTAAATTTTTTATGTAATGTTTTTGACAATATCTTTAACATAATGATGGATGTTAAGGGTAAAACCAAAGACAACATAAAGGCTGAACTAGATCTTAAAGTGTATTGCAAAGCAACCCAAGTTGGAATTGATTGAAATGAACAGGAAAGTTTTAATGCCTAAAAATTCTTACACTTTAAGTAAAGAGCATAAAAGAGATGTTTATGCATGAATTAAATAATTAAAACTTCCTGATTGTTTTGCATCTAACATAGCTCAATGTGTAAACATAACTGATTAAAAATTTGATAGAATAAAAAGTCATAATTGTCATGTTTTCATACAACGATTGCTTCCAATTGCCTTTCGTGATTAGCTACCTAACTCCATTTGGGATTAATTACTGAGCTATCTCATATTTTTAGAAATCTGTGTTTAGCGAAACTACATGTAGATCAAATGGAAGTGTTGAAAAAAAAAACATTGTAGAAACAATATGCAATTAAAAAAGATTATGTCACCAAGTTTTTTTATTATATGGAGCATTTTTCGATTCACTTGCCTAACAAGGCAAAAATTGGTAGACCTATTCATTATCGATGGATGTATTTATTTAAGAGGTAATATATTTTAGTTGTTAGACATTAATGTTTATTAATTTAATTTCGATCAATAACATTTATGTTAAGTTATGCTATGATGATGACTAGGCTTCTTCATCATTTAAGAAAAAATACACCAATCAAGCATTTGTTAAAGCATATATATGTAAGGCATATGTTATTGAGGAGATATCTACTTTTTGCTCATTATATTTTGATCCAATTATGTTAATAAGATTGAATCAAATTTTATGTAATGATGATGGGGGAATCATGAAATCTAGAGGTTGTTTTTCAATTCTTACTCATCCTGATCGAGTATTGGGTCTATAAGATAAGTTTCAATGGCTATCAACAAATAAGCATACCAAGGCATACTTACATATTTTATTGAATTGTGAAGAGATAAATTCTTAAATTGAATACATATTATGTCAACATGATAACTCATGTGTTTCTAATTAGTTTTTAAAGATTTTTAATTCATAATTTATAATGATAAGATATTTGATGACTCGATGAGAACAAAATTTATGAATATAAGGTATGCAAAATTGGAAAAAGTACATGATGCAAGATTTTCATAATGGTTAAGATAATTTGTAAATTTATAGCAAAATAGCATATAGAATAGAAATATTATTTTCATAAAACTAAAACAATTATCAATTTGAATGTTTTACAATTGGATAAGTTGAAAAGCAAAATGGTGAAATTGATCGTCATCTAGTTAAGATAGCTTATGACCCCAGATGCATGGTTAAGTGTTCCAAAGATTACTTTGTAAATGGTTTTAAGTTTTATATAGTTACTTATGGCCAAAGTTAAAAGACAATAAATTATGGGGTGCGTGTGAAAGAAAATAAGTACAACAATTATGAGTGTGACTTTTATGGTATCTAAAAAGATATCATTGAATTAAAGTATTTTGGAGTAAAAAATAAAATTGTACTTTTTAAATGTCATTGGTTTGACACGGAGATGGGGGTAAAGGTAAATCCCCATCATGATCATGTTAAAATTAAACACAATTCAATACTTGCTAGCAATGAACCATTTGTCTTTGCTTCGTAAATATATCAAGTTTCATATACATCTATCATCTTAGAAGAATATATCAAAATGATTGATAGACAGTCTTCAAAACAAAGGCTAAGAGTACATATCAAGTAACAATGATAGGGATGAAGAACAAACAACTGATTTAAATGGATATGGTAAATGGTCATGAAATAAATAAATAAAATAGGCTCGAAACATATGTTTAAAAGGTTCAAAACCCAAAAATTATTTTTCATCAGTTGATGTAACTTGGCATTTTATCCTAGTCCACATCATTTCACTAATTTTCTTTTTTTTTTATTTTATTCCTCACAAAAAGATTCTCATTACTTTATCACAAATTATTTGTGGCATTCATTTTTTTTTTTTGCTCTCCATCTTTGAGATCTTTTGTGATCTTTTACCTCTTTCTTTTTTCAAATAGGTTCTTCCCAAATTTTATCCCTCCGGTATAAAAGGTGATCCTTGGTTGGGGTTCTTTAGAAAAAAAAATTATAATAGGCACAAAGGGATAGCAATTGATGATTTTATAAATGGTAAAAGAAAGACGATTATTTTTTATTTCAAATGTGAATGCTTTCTTTAATGATCATCTATTGAACAAAGATAAACTCATAAATCATTATAAAGAACTACATATTTTCAAGATATATTTATTTCATATCTACTCATAAATTGCTTCTTTTACTCAAATAGTCTCTATAGATAGAACTTTATTAATGTGAATGAGTTTTTAAAATTAAATCTCAAAATTATTATTATCATTGTTTAAGCATTCATCATTTGGAATTGGAATAAAAAACATGGAAAAAAATAAAGCATGGAATAATGGTTTGAATAAAAGAGAAAATGTAATGAAATGCATCAACTTGCCTTTTATTAAAATGATAAAAAAAAATGAAATCATATTACACAAAAAAATTCTAACATTACTTTATAAGAAATTTTAAAATGACGAGTAACTTTCAGCCAGCCTTAACATCCTTATCATTCCTAAAATCATGCCTTCATGTAATCAAGTGAAGGGTTTTTATTGACATTCAGCCTTTTTGATTCATCTAAGCTCACCAAGCCTTTTCAAACCAAAATTGGCACCTTGTGTTTGAAAATAGGGTAAGTTTTTATAGAATGTCCCACATTCCCATTATGGTAATCATATGTGACAATAGCATTATACCATTTTGGATAGGGTGGCTTTAATTGTTCTAAAATAAATATCTCAATGTAAGTCATGAAGATAGGATCAATATGGGCCCTTTTTTATTTATTCTAAGATCTTCTTAAAACACTTGTTTGGTTGTTAAGCCTTGAAGTTGATGTAGTGACATAACTAGACTTATATGCAGGTATTTGAAAGACTAGCTTGTAGGTTGATGGATAAGCTAGTTGTTAAATAGGTTGGTGATGGCCTGCACAATACTATTAACTATAGAGTAGTAAGTAAAATGAACAAGTGGTGAATATGGAGCATAGCTTTTGAATTATTGTCCATCGAAATTCACAATTTAGGCTTTGATTTTTTTCTTTTTAGGCAACCATCCTTTTTTTATAGTTCTCCTTCTTGAAGCTTACCACTTTTGATAGCAATTTTAATAATTTTCTTTGAGATCACTATATTAGCAAAGTTTTTCATTGGATTCCCTATCATTTTTTCGTAGTAAAGAGCCTTAAGTGTACTAACAAACATAATGGTGGTTTTTTTCTCAGTAAGAGAGAGTTAGACCTAAACAGCCATATCTTTTTACCTTCAAGCATATTCTTTAAATAACTTGATTGTCCTTTTGCCATATTTTGTAAAGAAAGGCGATCAGGAGCTATATTTATTATGTGTCGGTATTGACTAATAAAGTCACGAGCTAGCTCATGCCATGAGTGAATGCGGGATCGATCCAATTGAATATACCATTTCATCGTAAAACCAATAAGACTATCTTAAAATACATACATCAAAAATGTTTCATCACTAGTATAGGCAGTCATTTTTTTATAGTATAAAGTAACATGAGTTATTGGACACTTTGTACCATTATATTTTTCAAACTCTAAAACTTTGAATTTTGGAGGAATAAAAACATCTAGGATTGAATAGAGCCCAGCAGCATCCATTGAACCATAGAAACCAATTTCTTCCACTGCTTGTAATCTTTCTTCAAGTATATTTATCTTGTTATCAGTTATTGAGTCCTACAGTGACTTGACCACTTTTGTTTTTAATATCTTATTTTCCTTTAGATCATCTAAATCAAGAACCTAGATTGGTTCTAAAACCTTTTCTCTAAAGACTATTAACATAACTTTTTATTTTTTAAAATGATTTGCATTTTTCAATTTTATCTATCTAGTTCAAGCTCTAGTATTATATTGATGGTGGGTCGTTTGAGTAAGATTCTTAGACGATCGAGCTATCCTAGAACCTTATATATCACAATTAGCATGCTCATGTTATTAAATGTGTATGAAAAAAAGTCAAAATTAACCTAATTTTTTTAAGAATCTTATATACATGAATAAATAAATGCATTAAAAACTTGGCATAACAAACTATGATACATAAACATATGAATGTATGCATAATAATGTATGAATACATGTACTGATATTTGTTATATTACAATGCATAGATGAATACATATGTTAGTGATGCTAAATTAGAATATAATATACAACATATAATAACTTAACAATAAATAAAGATCAAGTAACATTTGTCATGAAGTTGATATAAATGAAGCTCAAAAGGTTCACTCATATGTCCTAACTAGGGTTACATTCTAATGATGGGTAAATATGGCTCTAACTTAAAGTTAGCATATTATGTTTTACTACATGTGGTTTAGGTTAAATCTAAAAGTTTTCAAATTGTTCTCACATCATTGTCCATACAGACGAGTAAGATATTCTAATCCTCGTCCATCATAAGTTACAAACGAAAAGAATTCAATTTGAGTGAGAACATTTCACTAACCATTACAAAGATTATCATCTAATGATAACGTAGGTACTTTACTCCCTCCAAAAAAGGATAAAACCCGATTATAGAGCTCATGCGATGCACATGCATGTGATAACGTATGCAAAAAAACACATATATCTTTATTCAAAATTTTCACAACCTAAGTCAAAGAATGCAAACAAATAATCAATAATTTAAAACAAAGCAAACCAAAAAAATTAGGATAATTCAAAACTAATTAATGACCTGACTCTCAGAGTTCTCAGTGGAGTTACAAAACTATCTTACCATATAGATCCATAGACTTATAGCTAGACACAATCTAAAGAGTCACCACTAATCTTTTATCTAGGTGTGATTAGCCACCTAATGAATCTATATTTTTAAAGAGCTTCTAAGCTTGACTAAGGGTCTCTAAAGAATAAGTTCTAGCCTACTAATCAAAAAAGGATTTGGGAGTTTGGTTATATATAGGAAAGGTTATAGCACCCTCACATGCCCATCCAAAGAACGATACCATTTTATTTTAAACTATCCTAAAGTTTATAGTTTTAATGGTCTTAATTTTGATATTTAAATATTAGAAATAATTTTTAAGATTTTCTCATTAATCTGATAGAATTCTTAAAAATACTTCTTCACCTCAAGAGTATTCCAAAATCTTATTTGTTTTTCTTGAAGAAGCTCCATTGTCGAAAAAACTTAATCATTTATTTTTCTTTGTTAAATTTTTATTTTATTGAAAATATATCTAATCCTTCCACCATTTAGGAAAAAATTAGAAATATTTTCTCACCTATAAATATCTCAAATAATCATCCATTTGTAATTATTAAAAATTTTATCTTTAAATTTTATTTTTTATTTTAAAAGTTTTATTTCTAAATTTTTCACCATTAGATCTATTTAGAATTTTTTCTTTATCTGTTTCTAAATTTTTCACCATTTAGGCTAAATTTAGAATCTACTCTTATTAGTTTCTTAATCCTTAGAAAAAAAATAATATGACAATTATTTTTAAAATCTCCTCTAAATTCTTTTACCATTTAGGTTAAATTTAGAAAAAAAACTTTTCACCTAGAAATCTTATGAAAATTCAACCGTTTGTGATTTTTTTTTAGATTCATCATTGGATAATTGTCAAATATTTTCACCCAAATTTTTAATTTTTTTTTGGAAAAGAATAAAATTACTTTTATTGAAATTTCATTTAAATTATTCTACCATTTAGGTTAAATCTAGAGAAATTTCTCACTTAGGGATTTCTTAAAGAATTTACCATTTGAAATTTATAAAATTCTCATCCTTGAATATTTGTTAATTCATTCCCAAATTTTATTAAATTTATTTAGATTTTTTTATTTTTTAAAAAATAAATACTAATTATTGTTATTGAGATTTTATCTAAATTTTCTTCCATTTTGATCAAATTTAGAAAAAAACCTATCCCCTAAAAATTTCTTAAAGTGGCCACATTCGTATTCTCTCTTAATTTCATCATAGGGAGAATTTTATTAAATTACACAATGTAAATAAAATCTTAATTATGCAAAGTAAATAAAAATTAAAAATTATTATTATTATTATTATTATTATTATTATTATTATTATTATTATTATTATTATTATACCCACAAATCTTTAATTTTTAACACATTATAAATTTAAACATGCCACAAAGGAAAAATAAAATAAATAAAATAAAAATAATAACAAATTACCTAAATAACTTGAGTTAAACCAAAGATGGAAAAGAAATCCAACATAGGGCCTAATTTATCCAACAAAAGTTTAGGTGGTCAATGGGTCACATGTCATGGTAGAGGCCTTGCCAATAGTTTTGCTTTTGTTTTGTCTTTTACTTGGCTTTATGAAGTCTGATGCTTTCTCATCCCAAAGCCTATCTCATCTTTTATTCTTCCAACTGTACTGTAAGCTTCCAACAATGTCATAATCTTCCTCTGAAAATCTCCAGGCCACTGCTTGCTTTTGATTCTTTCTGCTGCTTCCTTTAGATCCTATTGATTCCAAACCAAACAATGCCTTAAAACATGCTTTCTCTCTCGATTATTTTTGCTTTCCTTTTTTCTCTATGATTTGTATGTCCCTGTTTTTTTGTCCCCTTATTATGCTTCACTTCTATAATTTTCTTTGCAAATTATTTTTTTATGATTTTTTTGTGTATATTAGAACCAATTTATAGATAATAATTCAAGTCCAAACAATGTTTTAACTAGGATTAAACTCTTCAAAAAGTCTATCTGATAGTTAGATTAAGACTGAATTTTATTTTTTAAAAAAACTTTTTATCCAATCGAAAAATCTTTTTTCAACTAAGTCTATGCCATTTTTTATTGAAAAGATAAATAAACAATAAATAAAATAAATTTTAAACCTCGAATGAAATGGGATGTTTATAGCAGGATCATTAACAGCATTGATACAAAATGATCCCTAATATAGGTCTTCTTCACTATCGATACAATATGATCTACCATACAGTTCATCTTTGGTATCGATGATGGATGATCCATCATTGGAGCATAATGTTAATCCATCATTTGTCAACAAACCACCACTTAGAGAAAAAAAGGTAAATAAAAAGGTAGAGGACTAAGGGAGCAAACAAAAGATTGTTAACTCTATCAGATCTAGAGAAGCGATAGTGGATTATTCCGCTAAGAGAAAGGTATGAGATACTTTTTACAATTAATTTTTCTTTATTGTTATTTTTTTTAAAAAAATTGTACAATTTAAGTCATCTTACTACAAAATGGATGTTGATAGTTATTTTGAGCAATCTACGGTTAGCTCAACAATTTCATGAATAATTCAAGTGAATTTTATTGGTCATTGGTAGACATAGAATAAAGTTTTTGCTCTAGTGAAATCTATGATGTTTGATAAATTTAAGGTAGTAATTAGATTTTTTTTTTGCATATATTTTTATTTGATTTGAATAAAAAGATTAAATTATTGTCAACCACTTATTGTATTTTAATATTACTTATGTTAAGAGAAATATTAGTGGGCTGAGTCAAATGATGCTCTAGTTCAATGGGCATAGAACAATATTTTCAAGAATCATTTAAAAGACCTATTGTCTGATGAGAGAGAATTGACAATGAGAGAGCATGGAGTTGATAACATTATAGAGTGCAAAAGGATGAAAAAGAGGTGGATCACAGCTCCGATTTAATATGCTCTTATTGAGAACATATGGAACACCTCAAAATGGCAAAACATCTATGCCAAATCCAAACAAAATCATCAAATACAAAAGAATGAAATATTACAAAGCATACTAATAGCTCGGTTCCATTTCATGTTCATAAAAAGAGAATGGCATGATGTCAATTTTATATAAATTGCATTGTTATATATTCATTTAATGTATCTAAATGAATGTAGTCACTTGAATTGCAACAAGAACCCATCTTTTAAAAGTCTTTAATCGCACTCATAAATGTTTAAGAAGATGTGGTGATTTCGTTGACAACAAATCCAAAGTTGTTAGTGTATATGAGTTTCTAATGACTTTGTGAATATTTTCAAATTGTTGTATTGCTTTATTGAAATAGATAATATGTTATGTGTTTTGAGATTCAAAAACTTTGTGAAAAGTAAACACTATTGCATAACTTGCTTTGTGATTCTGGTTATATATTGTGATTATTGATGAACTATTTTTATAGTATAGCGATGAAATCACATTTGTGAAAGGTAAAAATATTGCTTATTTTGTTTTGTGATTCTGGTTGTGTATTATAATTGTTGATGAAGTAGATAGTATAGTAATTGAAAGGCTAAACATTGTAGGACAAATGAAATTAAACTATATAGTGTTTTATACTTATTGAAATGCAATAACTTTGTGAAGGTGAAAAAAATTACGTATTTTACTTTGTGATTGTGGTTGTACATTATGATTGTTGGTAAAGTAAATAGTGTAGCAATTGAAATACTAAACATTGCAAGACAAATGATATTGAACTATATAGTGTTTTGTGCTTATTGAGATGCAATAACTTTGTAAAGGTGAAAATTATTGCATATTTTATTTTATGATTATAGTTGTGTATTGTGATTGTTGATGAAATATCTTTATAGTATATTGTAATGAGATCACATTTGTGAAAGGTGAAAATATTATTGATTTTGTTTTGTGATTCTAGTTATGTATGATGTTTGTTGATGAAGTAGATAGTGTATAATTGAAAAACTAAACATTGCAAGATGAATGGTATTGAACTATATAGTGTTTTGTGCTTATTGGGATGCAATGACTTTTTAAAGGTGAAAACTATTGTGTATTTTGCTTTATGATTCTATTTGTATATTATGATTGTTGATGAATTATCTTTATAGTGTAGTAATTAAAAGTCTAAACATTATGGGATGAATGGTATTGAACTATCCTTAGAATGATAGTGTACTTATGTTGGAATAATAATTATCTTAAACTTTTTTCTAAAAAAACTATGCTGTTGCATTATCTCATAAATATGGTGAAGACTCTTTCAATCATCTAGATTTCGATCCATAGGCATGAACTAAAGCTATTGGAGGAATTGAAACTACACACGCTCATGTTTATGCCTTTCGATCTGTAGATAGATCTAAAGACCTGTTTTACTTAAGTCAATCCACTGCTACAACAGCAACATATCACTCTATTTGTGGTATATCATTAATGCCTCATCAGCCTCAAATACAGAAAAAGATTGATGGGTTAAAGATCGAGTTGAGGACTGAGCTTAGGTCTTTTCATGGATCAGATGATGCAATTATTATGGTTTAGACAATTTTCACCAACACAATTTTTAAGACTTGATGACAGCAACACCAATTCTGGATAAAGAGATGCAGTAGAATAGTGAGCTCTTTTTTAGGACTTTTGTGAATGTTATTGATATTTTTATGAATGGTTTAAATAATGTTTTTTAGTATTATATTTTGTAGATGTTAGAAATGTTAATAATGTTATGTGGATTTTTTATTTTTATTAATACTAATAGAAATAATAAGCTTTTTAAATAATTACATATGTTTTAATATTAATTTACAAGTTTCTTAAATAATTATAGATAAAATTAATTAAATTATGGATTAAATTATAATTTTACTGATAGATTTTACCAACAAAATTTGGTTATTACTGATGAAATTTTATTATTGCTGACGAATTATCGACAAATTATTAATGGATTTTTTCAACAAAATTTTTACCTACAAATTATTGATGGATTTTACTAGTAGATTTTTTTTCGAACGGATTTTATTGATAGAATGTCAATTTTACTAAGGGAAAGACATTACTGACTTACTCAATACCAATGAAATTTTTTCATCAATAATTCTGTCGTTAAAAATATTACCAACAGAAAATTAACTTTTTTTAATAAAAAATTCTATCAATAAAAGTTATTTTTTTAGTAGTGTTTGACTTTTATCTTAAAAGTGGGTGATCTTATTATGTATTAGTTACAATATTTCAAAATCTAAATTAAGTAGGGTTGTTTTGTTGCATAACTAATCAGCTCCTTAGTCCAAAGATAACTCTGCCAAATTCACGACATTTTGTTATATAATGAGCAACAATGAGCAAGAAATCATTATGTTATGTATCTAATTAATAACTTGCTCCATAATTATTCCTCCTTATTTCAAGATTGTCGTTGATTCTTTTTTATCACCCAATAAGCAACTCTTTTAATAGCAAAATGACAAGAAATTCTTTTTCTTTTTTTTTGCGTTGCTTTTGAAATATTTAACTTTTTACTGTTAGTTATTTTTATTTATCTTCCTATCTAGTTTTATGCTCTATACGGGCCAGGCAGGTTTTGACTCTATCGACACTGACTATCAATGATCCAATTATAAAATTTAATCAGACCTTTGTCTTTCAATTAAAGAATTTTGATCTCTTAATTGTTTAAATTATTTCAAAATTTCATAATAATTTTTATAAAACTTAGTTTAAGAGATCATAACTTTATGATGAAGTGCTATGTAGTTAAATTACATATATTTGAGTTAAATAAATATTATTAATTTTCAAATCTTTTATTTGCACAAATAATAAAAATAAGTCCTAATGTGGCTCAATTTTCGTTTAAAACAAAAATTGCTACTATTGATATATATATATATATATATGACTAATGATAGTAAGATCGTTTTATTATTTATAATAATAAATATTAATAAAATCTTTATTTATCATTTTTATATAATTTATTATGAATAATCGGATAATCCCAAAGTAGAATAAAATAACTTTACTTGTATATTATATGTGTATATATTGATTTTTTACGCCATAGAAAAGGAGCCGTTGAATCAAATAGTGGTTAGTGAAATGTGAAATAAGAGGAAAAAAGAGACAAAACATTATAAGATTCATAAAAAAAAAATCTTGGAGGATGAATGATGGTAATAAATGATATCCCCATCTAAATCCTTATTCAAAAGCTGCACTCAGATCAAATTTTGAGATAAATCTGTCATCCGTCGATTTCAAATAAGCTAACCAGATTTTCCTTGCTTAATTTTTTCTGTCACAAATTTAAAATATTTTAATAGAAATGACTTTGAATATTGATTTCTAAGGGTTAGAGAGGAATGCTGTGTCTTGCTCTTCAGTAAAAAGGATTGAGATTTGAGACGCAAAGACGCAAAACCCCACAGCACATTCTGTAAGCTGACACCTCCTCCATGCAGCAGAGAGAAGAAGAGATAGATCATCATTACAAAAATTGACTGTCCTTGTTGGCCTTGAGGCAATAAAACAGCGGATGACTGATATCATGAATAGCCTCAATATTTCTCTCATTAGCTTCCATTAGTGGGTTAGCTACTCCCGTTGGTACCACCATCTCTTAGGTCACTCTTTTTGGGCTGCCCCTCAGATCATGGCAGTCAGCTCCTCCAAATATCAAAATCTCCACCACCATTACCAGAATCTTTTACACAGTAAAAAAATTAATAAATAATAAAATAATAAAAGTTCTGTTTCCAAATCCAAGGACTTCTTTTCTTGGCCGTAGGAAAATCATTAATTATAAACTTGTTTTTGAAATCTGTTCCCTTGAGTGAATGTGAGCAACAAGCTAACTGCACGCCAGGAATGATATTTGGAATGGGGTAGTTCAAAAGTAAGTGTAAATGAAGGAAGTTACAGTTGAATCATGAAAGTGTTAGTATGGAAAAGTAATGTTGCAAAATCAATGCTCGACTCAAGAACTAAAGTAGTCTAGAATTTGATGAAGCTCCAATGTTTTTCAAGAAATGGTAAAAATTAAGGAGAGAAGTTTAATAAGAGCAGGCAGGTATAATTCATATGGTCAAATGACATTAAGAACGGAACCTAATGGTAGGGTTGCTCATTCAATCTTGTTGGTTGTAAGAGTTTAATTTTCATCTGAAAAGAAAATTGGTGTAAAACTTAATTGTGGCTCCCTATTAATGTTTGAAAGTGTTTCAACATTTATAACGCAGGTAACAAAATAATTTATGACGAATTTATTCATATTGTAATATCTTTTAATAAAAAATAGTGTTATATCAATTAATAGTTTGATTATTATTAAATCATGTATTACTAATGTATATTATCATTATTTCTATCCTCTCTTTTTTTTTAATTAAGAAAATTTAATGCAATAAAAAATTATATATAATCCAAATGATTCACTTTTTGAGATTAAAGTTTAATTTTTTATACTTACAATTTTGTTTCCCTCGATTTTTAGTTTTCACCTTTTTTACAAAAAAATAAATAAATTCTATATTACACCTTTTGAAAATTAGTTAATGTTATAAATATCATTGAATTATAATAAAATATTTAATATATTAATTGAATTTTAAAAATTTTTAATATAATATTTAAATTATAAATTTGTTAATTAATATAATATTTATTATTAATATTATTAATTTCAAATAATAACAGACAAATAATTTTTTAACTTTAAATATAATATTAATTAATAATTTAAATAATATATTATAATTTTTAAAAATTAAATATATATTAAATATTTTATTATAATATATGAATTATTTGTGACATTAATCTTTAAAAAAAACAAAAGGTTGAAAGGATACTGACATTGAGGACAAACAGTAGAAAAGGAAGAAGAAGAAAAACAAAAGGACAAAACCCTGGTAGGGGAAGGAAGGAAAGAAAGAGACAGGACACTTCATTTCAATTTTCAATCACCTCACAATTATTTGATGTTTTTTTGGGGCTTTCTCTCTCGTAATACAGAGAAAGAAAGGGGACCAATCCATACATGTATGCTTGTAGAGAAGAGAAGAGAAGAGAAAAAAAAAATCCCTCTGCTGCTAGTATTACTAATACAAATGATTGCTGCTGTAGCCACTGTCTCCTTAAGTCACTGCATCATGTCCCCATCATACAATCTTCGACCCCCCCCCCCCCCATCCCCCATTTTCTTCTTCATCTAGTAGGTTTCTGATTTTTCTTCTTTCTCCCACGTTATTTCTGAAACCCTGACGACCGTAACCCCATCGTCATTTTCTCCCTCACGCCTATTTCACGTGACTTTTTTTTTTTCATTATTTTTCGTTCATGACAAAACCTACGTCCTGTTACATCCCTGTGGTACGTACTGTACGAAATGTACAGTATTTAAAATTCCATTTATTGCAGAAAAGGATTGCCTTTTATAATTCCTACTACTACACGTCAAAAAGAAAAACGAAAATTGGGGGGAGGGGGGTCAGGCTCGAGGCTCAGGACAGCCAAACAAAACTGCGATTGGGTTTTGTTACAGTCTTTACAATTCACGCCTCTCTGCAACTTTCACATTTCATTCTTTCTTCTTCTGCCTTGATTGTTTTAAATGTTTCCCACAAAAAAAATTTTGGAGGGCCATGAAAATAGAATTATATGAACTCTTCTTTTTTTTTTTTCTTTCTTTGGGTTAAATTAAATCCTTTCCTTTCTCATATTTTTTAAACCTTTTATATTTGATTGATCAACGATGCCGGTTGTATACGCAGGTAGATTATTCAAATTAAGCCAAACTTCTACTTAATTGATCGATGAAATCTGAGTTTGTGCATTTTAATTTTCAGTATAATTAAAAAAAATTGTAACTCTAATCAAGCTTTTTTTAAATTTATTTTTAGTTTATTGGTGAAGTACAAATAAGAAAAGATGTTAATTTCCAAAAAAAAAAAAAAATCAAAGTATGTAATGAAAAAAAACACTCCAAACAAGTAACATCTTTTCAAAACTCCAGTAGCACTCTTTATAACAAAATGACACTCACTAGACTCCAAAGTCAAAATCCTTTTAGATCCTCTGCTCTACCAGTTGAAAAGTCGAATGTATTTCCTGCACAAAGATAAGAATTATTTGAATTTTTATTACAAGTTTGTGGAAGAAATAAAGACAAGTTGGAAGCAGGAACCCTGCACTTTCCAACGCTTAATTACATTCTTAGATCGATGAAGACATAGCCCACATTATTAGTGGTCATTAAATAAAGTAGAAGAAGCCCCCTTGGATTTATCATTTATGTTGATGCCTCTTCCTGGGCAAGGGGTCCCTTACGGAAGAGCTTTGAAATTATGTTGGAAAGAGAAAGTATGGGTTACCACATAGTACACAATCTTTTGGGTGAAATTATTGGTTCTTTGATTTTCCAAAACTAAGGCCCCCATTTACCTTAATTATTTTGCATAGGGAAATAATGGATGATATTACATTTATAAGAAATTATCATTAATAAAGTTTTTATATTTTATAAGCAGAATTAGCAGAGTAATTATTAAAGTATACTTAAAAATAAAAAATTTTAATAAAAAATAAGATATTTATCAATTTTTTATTTGATTTATAAAATTAAAAAATTTCACTAATAATATATCAGATAATTTCTTTATGTTTATATTTCAATGTTCGTATGCTGTGATGTAAACGAGCTGGTGGGGATTATTTCAGTCTCCATTGACCATTGTCCCCTAACTAACATCAATAACAGGGAAAAGGCTGAATAGACCTTAATTTCCCATGAAGGTTTAACATACTGAGAATGCATTGCTTACTTGATATGGCTAAACATGCATGGGACTGCCTTTTATTTATCATTTCCATCTTCGATAAGAATATCGTAGACAGACAATAAACCACGTTGAATTTTTTTTTTTTTTGGTTATTAATGCTGCAATTAGAGGGTATGATAGGTGTTGATAATCTCAAGTGAGGTACGTATAGTTTTTCCTTCCTTTTTTTCACCTTAAACCTTCTTTTTTCGTTCTTCTGCCGCCCTCCCTCCCTCCCTCCGTCTGCTCAATCACTCTTGAATAACCTTTCCAAATTGAACAAGAGCTGTCCAAATTTTCGATTTCTCCTCTTTTTTATGTGCTAATTCTCTCTTTTCTTTGTTTCATTTTCTTACTTTTTATTTATTTAATTCTGAAATTTTAATAATTTTATTTTACTATAAATTTCCAAATGAGTTATTGTATTGCATATTGATAGTCAAACTTTAAATCAACAAAAAAAAAATCCAAATATTTAGAATTAATAATTCAACAAATCATCGATAAAAAAATGTAAGACTATAAAAATAAAATAAAATATTTTTTATATTTGAAATTGTATTAAAGTTTTATCATCAAAATTAAAAATTCAATACTTTATCAACATAACATCTCTAAAATGGGCCTAATTATATATTAGGACATATCCAACGGGTTGATCTCACAATCCTCATTGAGTGGACTAGTGTTCAAAACTACCCGGATCAACATTCAATTTTAATAATGTCAATACTTTAAAAAAAAAAAAAAAAAAAGAACAAGAAAATAATTGTAAACCTACCCGGCAATACCTTGGATTTGAACCGAAATTGAGCTAATTGTAATCTTGGGATTGAATATTAATTATTTCCCATTTTGATTGTTTCCAATAGCTTATGCAAAACCAGCACTAACATGCCAAAATTTTTACTAATTATTAAACTTAAAATAAACTTATCTCTTCATATAATTAATAGGTCGAAATCCATCTATTACCTTTATGTTCAATTACATTTTAATATATACTAAATAACCATTCATATACAAAGGCAAGTGTAGAAATTAATCATGGATTATACACATATACACGGTCATGTAATATGTTACGTAAAATTTTTAATTTTAATAGCCAAAATTTAAATTTTAACAATTATGATATAAAAAAATAACAATTAAGAGTATTTTAAAAATATAATGTGCATTGGCATTGAATAATACACAATGGTTATAATTTGTTTATTAGCAATGATAAATTAACTCAATTAAAACATCCTTACTGTCAAAGATAAATTGCTTCGATTGAAGAAATCATTTAATCTTATATTTATATGTCTTGAAGCGAATGGTGCAGTAGATTTGTTTAGTGTTATCAATTTTACATGAATGTTCCTAACATGGAATTTGAACGAAATTTATGTTCCAAATTTCTTTTATTAAAAAAGAAAACTTGATTGTTAAAATCAATTAAATAACATGTGCTACCTCCAAAACTCTAAAGCTTACCATTGTCAAAAAGGTGATTAAATTAGGGGAATGTTAGTGGGAAGCAGGCATATGCTAGTAACAAAGGAGTAGTTGGGGTTAAGGCTTTATCTATGGGTCACTTTAACCCATGGTACCTTTTATGTGCCCACCCAATCAATAATTCACTCATCTTTCTCTCCAACTTATCATTAAAGCCTGCATGACTTCAATTATTGCAATGATCCCAAAAGCATGACATATCTGACCTGGTCACATCCTCTATATGTATATTTTAATTGCCTCCTTTGTTCAAAAGCCACCCCACGCGCGTGGGACCACCGATCCCTCCCCTAAACCCCCATTCCTCTTCAAAATTTCAACCCAATTTTACACTCCATTGGATACCCAATTGTGGGTTCTTTATTTATTTTTTTTTTCTGCTTAAAAGACACAAAAGAACACTGCCCTTTAATTTTTATTATTATACAAATATACATACTTTCTTTGGAATAGAAAAAGATGGTCTCTTTGTCTGCTTGGATTGAACATAATCAAAAGAAGTTTTTTGGTCAAAATCCCATGCTATTTTCCAATCTAAATAGGAAATTACTTTATTTTTCTTTTCTTCCCAATGTTTTTCTCTGTCCATACTTTAAGACATCAGGCTTAGCTCAAAAGGAAGGGGTTTTGGATCATTTTAGCCTATGGTTGATGTCACCTAGGAAGAAACTGGTAAAGGTGCATTGTTTTGGTTGGTTAGTCAGCGTTCCCAGGCTTCCAGCCCCAGTCCCGGGGGGTGGGTCACTTCATTTCAATTACGCTATTGGAAGAAATGTCAATTGACTACTCGGTAACTGTAAATCATGGATTAAATTGGCTATCATTTGTAAGCAAACAAAATAACAAACAGTGCAACGCTAAATAATTGTGTTTGGTGCACAACACATTTTAATCATTATTTCCTCATATCATCATGATGATTAGTGCAATAAATATTTAATACTAGTACTTGTAAACATTCTATTAGCTAAGATTTAGTCAAAAAAATTTTAAAAAATAGTTGGGTCCAAAGTGTAGAAGTTTGATGATCCCTGCCATCGGATGAAAAATCATAATCTCATGCTAGGGTTATGATGGTTTCTGGCCCTTGTTTGGTGAGAACACAATAATTCACTAACATTGTGAAGTTATAGTGGCATTAATTCACAAAATCTTCCCATCAAGTATTTAATAATGGATTGTGCTGTGAAAAGTGGTGCTGCCATTGTCGTTGCCTTGTACCCGGTAAGCCTCATGTTCTCATCAGTCATCAGTCCCCCCACCCCTCCCGTTCCCTTTTTCATTCTTTAAAAAGTCAAATTTATTCAAATTCCATTTGTTAATACTAAAACCGAAGATTTTGCTCTAACCTTAGAATAACGAAAAAAAAAATCCCTCTTTCTCATTGTCTTTCTCGCTCTTTAATTACCTTCTCTCTCGTGCATGAACCGGTGTATATTTATATTGATTCACGTGCGTTTGTCAACTGGATTTGTCGGTCAATCTTTACTCGCACAAGGCAAAGCAAATAAAAAGGAGTGTCATAGAGGGAGGGGGTGGTGGGTTGTGTGTATACATTAAAGAAGATTGGATAGGGTTTTTTTTTTTTAACTCTCTTTTCAGGGTATATCTCTCTTCATCAAATCAAAAAAAAAAAAAAACAAACAAACAAGTTATTCAAAGCCGTCTTTGCAGTTGGTTTGATTTTGGGGGATCTCTTTGCAAGAAAAGTCTGATGGAGTTAGCTTTGAGCTTGGGTGATCCCTCGAAGCCATTTACTTTTCTTGATAAAACCCCAAAGTTATCAAGCAAGAATCTAGGGTTTTGCATGGGGCTCGGATCACAAGAGAAAAGGGATGGTTTTGAAGCTGAAAATAGAGGAGAAGCTAGTAGAGATGGTGATGACAAAAGGGTTTCTTCAGATCCACCTCTTCAGCTTGACCTTCTTCCTTTCTCTCCTGTTCATCGTACCCAACCTTCTTCTCAGCTTCGCTTTCCTTGGCTCACCGATAATCGTAAGTTTTTTTTTTTTATTTGCCTCTTTACTCCAAAGCTTCATGCTTTCTTTCATGTTCATCTTTCTGTTTTATTTTTTCTAAGAAATGGAAGAAAGAAATTTGAAGTTTGCATTTCCTGCTAATAAAAAATATTTCTAATATTTATTAATTTCGTGCTTGATCTAGTCAAGGCAGAAATTTCCTTTTTTCCTAATGAAGAAAAAGAAAAAAACTGTCCTCTTTTTTTCTTCTTTTAGTTTTCTCTGCAAAAAAGATATTTTATGGGATATTAAGATCTGGGTATTTTTGGATTTTGATTATTTTTATATTTTTTTATTATCTGACATGAGGCAAATATAAACTTCTGCATTGTTACATTGCTGATAGAAACGGGTTCATCGGAAATACCGGGAAGAGGGTTAGATGTGAACCGGTTACCGGTGGTAGCGGTGGCGGATGAAGTTGAGGAAGGAGCGGCACTCTCGTCTCCCAACAGCGCGGTGTCATCCTTTCAGATGGATTTTGGGATTAGAAACGGAAGCAGTAGAGGCAAGAGAGATCTGGAAGTTGAAACTGAAAGGGCTAGCTCAAGAGCCAGCGATGATGATGAGAACGGTTCAACTCGGAAGAAACTCAGGCTATCTAAAGATCAATCTGCTTTTCTTGAAGAAAGTTTCAAAGAACACAACACTCTCAATCCTGTAAGTCAAAACAAAATCATTTTTTTTTTTATTTCTCTCCTTTTTTTAGGGTTCTGGTTTAACATTTTGTTCTTGATTTTTTTTCCCTTTAAAATATTGGTTCAGAAGCAAAAACTTGCCTTGGCCAAGCAATTAAACCTTCGTCCTCGCCAAGTTGAAGTTTGGTTTCAGAATAGAAGAGCAAGGTATATCTTTTTTTTTTTTTTTTAGTTCATGGTTGTATTTTATTTTTTGGTTTTTTTTTTTTTATTTTGATTGAATAAAATTGTACAAAACAGGACAAAATTGAAGCAGACGGAGGTAGATTGTGAGTATTTAAAGAGATGCTGCGAGACACTGACGGAAGAAAATAGAAGGTTACAAAAAGAACTGCAAGAATTAAGAGCCTTGAAAACTTCTCAACCATTTTACATGCAGCTACCTGCCACTACTCTCACTATGTGTCCTTCATGTGAGCGTGTCGCCACCACTTCCACCACCGCTGCTGCCACACCCAACACGTCGGCCGCCGCTGGCAGCAACACCGATACCAAAACTGGAATCTTACCACTGACCAAGACTAAAGGCTACCCTTTTTCTGCTCTGCAAACACATGTGACCCAAAGCCAGCCCCAGCCCCAAGCCCACCAGGCTGCTTCATGAAATCATTGGATGTGACCAGTCAAAAGATGTGACCATCTCTCTTTTTTTTTTTTTTTTTCAATTCCTGTAAATATTTTTGGCTTGGAGGAATATTTTTTAATTTCCTGAATTTTTTAATTTGTCTGCAGCAGATTTCTTGTTGATGGGAAGGGGAAAAACAGAGATTTGAGTTTTTGATAGATTTTGTTTTGACTGGGGTGGAGAAGTGCAAGAAATTTTGTTAGAAAGCTGGCTGTTTTGTTTGACGAGAATGAAAGAAATTAATTAATATATATAGTTACTGCCCTAATGTAATCAAAATGGTTTGTGTATTGAAATTGAATTACAATCCTTTATTTATTTATTTATTTATTTATTAGTACTATAATTATCACCATTCATTTATTTCTGACATTTTCCGATGCATTTATATTCGAGAACTTCAAATTGAAATATCATATTATTTTTTATTATTGGAAATATTTATTTTTTGTAAAAAAAAAAATTTAAGATAAATAAATTGTTCAGTTTTTCAAATTATGATAAGATGTATCAAATTTAATAATTTAAGATAAATAATTGTAAGTCGTACATTCGAAATGATTTTAACAAGTGATCACTAATAAAATTCGAATTAAAAAATTATTGAAAATATTTTTGAAAGACTGTAACTTTTGATTTATGCTTGGACTATTAGTCAATTTCATATAGTTTTCTTTTTTGTTAAGTTAGTTTAATCAGTAGAAGAAACAACATATATATATATATATAGAAAGAGAATAAATAAAATAACCAATTAAATTGTTAGAATTTTTTTGAAACTAAAAAGAAATATTTAAGATCAATAGAAGTTTCGATACAAGATTAAGACATACCACAAACTTAAAAAAATAAATTCATTAAATTAGATATCACTCAGCAAATAAGACTGTTAATAAAGCAATTTGAATCTAAATATTACAATCAATTATTTAAACTTTAACAACTCATCAATCTCCATTGGCATTATTTGAATTACTGCTCCCTGAACTCTTACTAGAAAAAACAATCAGTGTTCTCATGGACCAAAAATATTAATTACCCTTTATTGCAAATATTAATTGCCCACTTAAGTGATAGTAATTAATATAGAACGAATACAATTGACTACAGTGCAATTATAGAGATAATGGACAAAGAGAGTGTGCATAGTAATTTCATTTTTTATTTCATTTCATTGAGAATGGGACCAAACTCTGTAGTATTTATGCAAAAGTTATACAGGCACTTATCTCATTGAATCAGATGCTTCGATGCAATTGAATAGCAGTTTAATGAGTTTTCTTAACGAGTGAGTTAAAAACACTTTTTTTAAAAATCTCAAGTGCAATCGATAGTACTTTAATCGATTTTTGGATTTAGGGTTTCGTTTATAATTAAGAGGAAATAGTGAAAAGAAAAAAAAATTTATTAAGTTTTTTTTTTTATAATTAATACTTCTATAAGGTTAGTCAAATTCATTTAATAATTTTAAAAGAAGGACCAAATTGGTGGGACCGACTTATTATTAGCAAACTTTATGATACTATGTACTAGTACATGAGTTTTAAAAAGAGATTTTTTCATGTTCAAATTCTATTTTATTGGCCTTTTTCATGAAAATAATTTAAAAGGAAAATCCTTAAGCAAGTTTTTATTATCTTGCTAAAATAAAAGTAAAACTATTTTAGTGTTAGCCTTGTGATAGCTATAGAATGGGAAAAAAAAAATGACCCAAAATCATTTTTCCTAACCATTAATAGCATAAAAGCAGCCCTCCTTCTGGAAGACTTTTATTTCTTTTTTTTTTTTTTTCAGTTGTTATTTCACGTGTTTGCCATGAATATTCTTTTATTTATTCAGAAGAATGCAGACACAAAGACCAAATGCATATTGTTTTGAAAGAAAGTTCTTGAAAACCTATATGTAGTAATTAGTAAATTATATGTATAATAACGTGAGATTTGGAATTTGAAAATTAAAATGAAAAAAAAAAGTAAATAAGTTATTTACCGTAATGTTTTTGCACTTGTTTTATGATACAAATTATATTGCATGTTTTTTTTTTTAATGATGAACAGAAGAGTTGGAGTTTTTTTTTTAAATAAAAAGATAATAAATGTTAAATTTTGAATTTTAAATTTATTTAATTTAATATCGCATCTTAAAAATTATTACATAAAATAATAAAACTAAACTTTAAATTAGTCAAGTTTGAATTTGCCTTACTTTAATCTCAAAAAACAATTGTACTCATTGGTTGTGAAATAAAACTTTTTTCATACCAAAGGGCCATGGTTGAAATCCCACAGCTATAATTCTCTAGAAGGTAGAGAATAGAGATCTGTTCAAACTTGATGGCAGATGATATCTAGACAAGTCTGCATAAAAATTTAAAAAAAAGGCAAAATGTTTTGTGCTTCAACCCTGATTATGACAAGGCCAGAAACAACAAATCTGCCAGAACAGGCTGCTACCTTGTAGAAGTTAGGCATATGAATTAATATTTGCGAGGGACGATGGCGGCATGTAACTATCAATTAGATCATAAAAAATTTAAACAGTAATGATCTCAAATGCCTTAATTTATGCGTTGTAACTGGCCGGTAAGTATCTAGGGTTTGATTAAGCCAACCCAAGATCCATTTTGAAGAAACAATTGACTAATTGAAACCAATTAGCATGTCTAGCTGTCGATTTTAAATTCAAACTATGCATTTATATACAAGTAATTCACAAGATTATGCTCCAAATCAAAACCAAAGTTGTTATGAATTAGTAACTTGCACTAATTTTCATACAAATAAACATTTTATCCAACAAAAAATACTCTCGTGTAGCTCAAAATATAATAGTAAGTGTATTTCATATATTTAGAGACCATACACACATTTCTTTTCAAAAAAAAATTAATTCAGAATTTAATTCAATTAATTTATATAATTTTTTTAAAAAATAATAATTAATAAATTTAAATTTTGAATATCAACTCATGCAATTTTTTTTTATTGTAAAATTACAATATCTTTTATAAAAAAAGAAATAGTCAACTACAACATGTAATTAATTTATTTTGAATAAAATTCCAAATTATAGGACTAAATGCATTGAAAATTTTGGCCGTTCATAGGAATAAAGTGCTTAGAGAATCTAGAATCTAGATTGTTAACATTAGAAATTCGCGCAGTTTGATTGTATGATTAAAGAGAAAGTGGGAGAGGAAGGGAAAGAAGTTTGGACTCTCTGATCATTTCAGGGATCTCACCAAGCTCAAATCACTGAGATGTTCGCCATTTATGCCCCCTGTTGGATGATCGCAAGTGTTGGTGGACCAGTTGAAGGATCCTTAAGTTGGGCCATCTGGCACTAACGAGCAACAACTAAAACTTTAATTTGTTAGGTTAAAAATTTTCAATCAGCATCAGCGACCAAGAGTCAATTTAATCCGATTAATTCGAATATCTCGACAGTAAAAAGGTATTAAATTAGAACATTGTAAAAAGGTATCAGATTTGAGCATAGCTGATCCCTTGTTGGCGCCATCCAAAATGTAACCTCTCGACGAAACAAGTGGGGAACCACATGGCATATTTGTTGGGAAAATAATTGATCAACACTTCAGAAGTGAAAATGGGGTCCAAACTTTCTTTTCGTTTTGAGAATTTTCAATGCTCAAAAATCACTTTGGATCCAGTTAATCCGAAATCAAGCTGGGTCGGATTCTTAAGAAAGTCAAACTCTCTCAAATTTATTTTTTTTATTTACGAAATTCAAAATTAAAATCTTAATTAAAAAAAAATCGAGCTCCTTATTACTTGTGACTTGAATCAGTAGACTCAAAAGATTGTTCTATATGTTGAGAACACTCGGCTTCACTAATCACTTTGACACTTGAAAATTGGATAAATTATCGAAGAGAATGGATTTTTTTTTTTGGGCTTTTTGGAGAATGGATATTGGGTTTTTATTTTTTATTTTTTGGATTTAATCTGTGGATTATTTTCTTACATAAGTTTTCGGCTTATAAGATTGGGTCACTCTTGGGCTTGGTTAGTGATTTAAGGAGATGAAAAGAAATAAGGGGAGAATGACTGTTGCATATCAAGATCGCTCGGCAAACTCAGCATGATGGAGAAGAGGCTGGGATCCAATAGAAATGTGGGGGTTTAGTCCAAAGTCTCACTATAATAAAAAGATAGGAGGCTGCGTCCCTCAGCTTATAATGGGAGGATTGAAGAAGCCCAACCAGTCATTTAAGATGAGAGTCTGCAAAATCGTGGGCTATTTTTTTTCTACCAAACCCAAAATGTCGAAAGAAGCCTTTCGATTTTCACCTCAATGATTGGATGCATTTTTCTTTTTTAATTATTTCCGAATTGTCTTTTTTCAAAAATTGCTATAAAGCAAATGTAAATTTGCAAAAAGCAAACTCACATTTGATTACATAATAATATAATTGTTTCATATAAATGGAAAGTAACTATCTATAGAAATTTAGGTTCTTTTTTTTTATAGATACTTATTTTTCTATTTATTTTCTTTTTTAACATTTATGTGGTACTTTTACCACATATCATACCAATTGAATTTAAATTTTTCTTTTATGATTGAGATATTCTATGAAATTTTCTAAAATACAATTGTTGTAACCAAATCTAACATGAGCATATTATTTATAATTTTTTATTATAATTATCTAATGGTGATAAAAAAATTATGTAAAAATATATCATTTACAAGTGTAAGTTCTACATAAATTTTTTATGGATCATATATAATTCTAAATTATTATTAGTTAATTATATTATGATGATTGTGAGTGAAATATTCCCAAACTAACAATATTTACTTATTTTTAATCGATCCAAATATTGCTTTCAATAGTTTTTTTTTTTTTTTTTATAAAAAAAATAGTCGTATGTGATAAAAGGGAAAGATATGCAGCTTTAAACGAAATTAAGATATTAAGATCAGCTTAAATGACAGAAATTTTAAATTTAAATTTCAAATTTGAATGCTCACATTTTATCAAGATAAAAAAAATGAAATAATAAAAAAAAAATTTTAAAATTTGAATTTTTTTATCTAAGGAAAAATATGAATCTAATTCTTTAAGAATTAAGCAGAAAGATATGAATTTAACTCTTTAAATTAAATAAAAAGATACATTCACTTATCCATACAAAATACAAATGCTATATTTTGAATTTGAACTTTAATACTTTTGTTTCACAATAAAAAAAAAAAGAGCCGATTTCATATTTCAATTTCTTTTATATAAAAAAATTATATTTCATGATAAATATAAATTATATATAATATTATATTACAAAATATAAAAGTATCAATTAAGTGTTACTTATATAAACATTTTATGTTAATAGTTTTATTATTTGACACATAAAAAATTACTCAAAAAATTTACTTACGTGAATATTTACGTTGAAAAACTTTTAAATGTTGACAATAAAATTTAATTTAGATATATATATTTTTTAAATTAAATGAATTTTTTAATAATCTAGAAATAGATTTTTAAATTTTAAGATTTTCAAATGTGATAATACATTATCTTTTTTTTTTTTACTTAAAAAATTATGCAATAAATTTGTTTATTTTTATATCTCTATTTAAATAATTTTTAAATTGTTGGTAACTAAATTTAATTTAAATATATAGTTTTTAAAATAAATTTCATAATAATCTAGATATATTTTTAAATTTAAAATTTTCAAATGTAATGATATATTATCTCTTAAAACATTTTCTTAACAATCATATATACATATATATATATATATTACAAAATATGTTGCTACATAAATATGCAAATATGGACAAAAATACACAGACAGAAAAAAATATTACAGCACATGTATAGAGTGATCTCTCCAAGAATTCTCAGCTTAACTTTTCTATGATCTTACTCCATAATTTGTACAAGTAGAAACACTAATTTATCTTATCTTTTTTTCTTTGTTTTGTTTCTACAATTTCAAATTGTAAGTAAAATCTGTACTGCCTATATGTGATTCGACCCCAACAAATCTATGTTTGGATTGATTTATTTTACCTAGCTCTCTTTCGATGTTGCCGCATCTTGGTTTCTTTTACAAGGAGCTCAGCATACAAAAGCTCGTTCCACGAATCGGGCACACCAGGAAGGCACCAATGGCTGCAGTCCTGGTATTTTAAAGGTTCTCTTCTTTCCTCCTCCGACATATGTTGCTTCTGGTGCTTCCGGTAGATTGATGGGTGACCATCCTTTCGGAAATCAGTCAATCTGGTAATATTTAGGTAGGTGACATGCGTTTTCATCCCCTTAAGCACTGATTCTAACACCAACATCTTTGGTGGATATGGCGTCAGATATGTCTCATTCCTGATCGGCTCAGTTTGGCTATCACATGCTCCGCCTGAATTCCACTGCCCACCACTGGAGAAAGATTCAAGCATCAATAAGCACACAATCCCGAAACAATTATGAAGGAAGAAATAGTATTGTGCGTTCAAAACAAAATTTCTCTTCACCTGAAATGGGTAGCAGAATAACCCCTGAAGAACACCATAGATTTCATAGGATTTACATTGGCATCAACCCATCTAGCCCATGTCGTCAAGGCTTTTCGAAAGGCCTCAAGAACATGCAGTTCATAGTAAACATGACTACCTTCTTGGTAATAATCCATCCTGTAGTTTTCCATAGTTGAACATAGAAACAATCAATAATATATCTCAATCGATCACAGAATAACAGGGACAAAATTTTAAAAAATAATAATAATAAGTTCAATGGAAATATATATAATCAACCAACCCTTTGGAAGTTTTCTCATGAGTCCACCAATGCCCCGTGTTGAAGATGAGGATATCTGCTGATTTATATAGATCAGATGATTTTCCAACAAGATCAAGCCGAAGTGTCTCCTTCTTCGCTCCATTTTTGTCCGGCATTTTCCATTCTCGGACCAAGAACGGAGATACGAAGAACTCTAAAGTGCAGTTATAATCCTATCCATCATCATCCAAGCCAACCCCAAAAGGATAAGCAAATAAGCCTCATCAAATTTGAAGTAAATATATGACAATATTTAACAAAGATGAACAATTTTATGTCAATAACCTACTTTGAATATGAAAGAGTAGGAAGCTTCCCCTCGAAAATAGTGTCTTCCATGGGCTTCATATACATTTTTTGGATTTTTTGCAGCACCTCTCAGGATGCAAACTAGAGATTCCCACATATTCCTGTTTAAGGAGTCGCCCACAAAAACAAGCCGCTTTCCCCTCAACAACTCCAACATGTGACCACCATTCAATCTTTTAGGAAAAAAAAAATGAGATAATGTCAATTAGTCTGAGCTTTATTGGCCAAAAAAATCTTAGCTTAATAAAAAAGAAAACTACATCGATTGCACCGAAGAAGAATCTTTCAATCTTTTTTAGTAAGCCGTTTGGATTTAAGCTACAATTAAATTTAAATATTAATTTTAATAAAATTAAATCAATTCAAACTTTTTATTAAAATTTTTTTCAATCACAATTACAATAAATTTTATTATTATTTTTAATCTTATAACGGTCAATCCCACGACTCTGTCAAACGAGCCTTAGTCAAAAAATCAATTAATCTTAGCTTAAAGAAAAAAAGAAAACTAAATCCATTGCACTAAAGAAAAATCTAGACCGACAATTTTTAACAGGACACAATTAGATAAAACATAAAAATTGCTAAATTTGTTTGAATTTCCATTAAAGAAAAAACTACTCAAATTTGGCTGATCGAATATGCTAAAAATATTACTTGGTTGATAAATCAGTTTAAAAAAATGAACAAAGCCTAAAAAAAAAAAAAAAGTACTACCTTGGCAAGGTGCAGCCTTTAGGCTTCCATTTCAATTTCTGATAATCTTTATCAGGCCTTCCATTGGTAATACAACTAAACTGCTGATCAATAAACGAACAAGACCCCGGCTTATAAAGCGGATACGAATTATCCTTCACCCATCCTCCATCAAACAAATCGCAATTTATCAAAGACTCAACCAAATTCTCAATCCTCTGTTTAACTGATACCCCTGAACCACTCCCGTTGCCCTTGTTTTTCCCGTTCCCCTGTTTCTTCGTCAGGGAAGCAGTGTGGTTTGATGCCACTCCTTTTGGGGCTACACTTTTCTCTTCCTTCCCAGAACTTACCTTGTTGGAAGAATCAGACTTACCTGGCGAATTTGTGCTCTGATTAGCTATCACGGGAGCTTTATCAGTTATAATTGCAGTCTGATTAGCCTTCAAAACTTGAGCTTTATCAGAATTCTCTTTCTTTTCGCCCTGGGTGCTTGTACTAGGCCGATTTTTATCCACACTGGGACGAGAAACTGCCGTCTGATTTGCATGCAAAACCGAACTTTGGTTGTTGTTTATACCTGTGTTGGGGGACCGAAAAGTTGTATTTTTTGAACTGGAAAGTTCTTTATTTTTGTTGAAAGATTGGGTTTTGTTGGTGTTTTTTTCAGAAACTAGCTCCTCTCTTTGGTTGGCTGATCGAGGGCCTTGCTGTTGTTGTTGTTGTGAAGCAGAAGAAGAAGAAGTGTTGGAAAAGAAGTAATTAAAGACGGAAGAGAATTGAGATCTGTAAGTGTCAGCAGATGTAGTAGCAGAAGTGGTGGAACTTGCTGAAAAGATGTTGGTGGCCCAAGGAGAGGAAGAGTTTGAAGAAGGGATAAAAGCTAAAAAAACAGTGAATCCAACAAAGCCAAACATGAAGAAAGCCACTGTTCTTCTTGTTTTGATTATTGAAAGCAGATTCTTAAATTCTGCTGTTATAGTTGTTCCTCCATTGATGGACATGTACTTTGTGCTATCCGCCATGCAAAGGCAAACCCTATTCCTTTGACTGTCTATCTCTCAATAATCAGAAATGGAAGGATAGCAGATGGGAAAATGCTGAGAAAACAGTGTTTGGGGAGAGAGAAAGTGGAAGTGGGGATAATCCTAGAGTGAATGTGACTGTACAGAAAAGAAAGTCATGTACGTTTAAGAGAAACCTAAAAAAAAATGGAAGAATAAATGGCTTTAAGAAAAAGGGATGGTTTCCAACTTATTAACAGTTCTGCCATTCAATAAGCTATTTTAATTTTTTATGTTCAAATCGAATTAAATTTGGGCGCCTTTGGAGAGATGGGATTTTTAATTTTTAAAAGTTTTTACTTGTGATTTAGATATAAATCTCTTTTTAAAATAACAATTAGTAAAAAAAACGGCTGCCTTATCTTATCAAATAATGGCAATAAGATTTAAATCCCTTTATTTTAAATAAAAATAATATTTTGTGAGAACAATATCTTTTATATAAAGGATAATTATTTTATAAATAGTAAATAGATTTTTTATTTTTGACAAATAGGTGTATAATATTAATTTATAGACATTAAGTTGTAATTAAAGTAAAATTAGTAAATTAACATACTCTTTTAAGATGTATTAAGAAACTAAAACATGTATTAGTCTTTTAAATTTGTTTATAAAATTAAAAATTTTATTATTAATGTATAAAAAATAAACTCTAAAGTATATATATATATATACTCAGTTATAAATGTTTTTTTTATTAGATAAATTTTTTACTCGTAATTGAATAATAAAAATTTCCTATCATTTTTAAACGAAATAAATGGAGAAAAAAAATGGCAGAAACCGTAATATTGATCAAAATCCCCAAAATGAACGTACCCTTTAGATTTTACATTTTGAAAATTATTATTCATGAGATTTCCACCTTTTACCTGTTTTATTTTTTTTCAATTTAATTGACGTTTATAAATGCGTGCCGTGTGGGACCCATTTTGACTGTTTCCTTTTTTTCATTTTAACTGTTATCGGCTTGTTTTTAAACGTACGTGTCGAACATGTACGGTCTTTTGACCAGAAACATTAGTAAAAACGTACGGTTGAGATTGAAAGGAGGATCAACTCCCGCAGCGAAGCGTCATCCGACGGTGAGAATAGTGGCTGTGACGCATTTTCATTGGAGAGGGCCCCGTCGTACAGACAAAAAAGGTTTAGAGGAGAGCAAGGGGAGGATACAAACTATTATTATTGTATTATAATTATTAAAATTATATAAAGTTTAATATGAAATTTACATATCTTTTTATTTTAATTTAATAAATAAATTTATTTATGGTTTTTTTTTTTAATTTTAAACTATGTTATCTCTATATTTTTATTATATAATTTTTATATCATATTACTATATTATGTTTTAAATTATCAAGTCTAAAATTACTTGTGACAAATGGTAATTATATTTACTAATTTGATTGGATTAAATTTGATAATTTAAAATATGATATGATAATATGATATAAATATAAAACGAAAATAAAACATAAAAATAATATAACTTAAAATTTTAACAATAATTATATATTAATTTAAGAAAACTAAAAAATATTTTATATTTTTACAACGATACGAATTATAATATATAATTTTTATATAAAATATAATATAAAAATATAAATTTTAATATTTTATACTACATGAGTATATAAATTATCAGATCTAATTTGAATGTATAATATTAACTTTGAAAAATTAAAATAAAATAATTATTATAATAATATAATTAAATAATATAATTATGAAATTAATATTAATGTCAATATATATTTAAATACAAAATATAATAATAATAATATGTTAGCTTGACTAAATACAATATATTATCGTAATTAAAGAATATCTTAAATTTTTAATTTGACATTAAATGAATCAACTACTTTACATTCATTAAATAATTTAAGATGATAAAATTTCCCTCCAATTAAAGATTGAAAGGGCAATGAAATTTTTTGTCTCCAACTACGACCCAAATGTATTTTCAATACAGCTAGAGACAAAAAAAAAAAAAAAAAAAAAAAAAAAAAAAAAAAAAACTTAGTATTTTGCGCTATAATAAAATCCAAACGAGCCATTTGTCGTTTTGGGTTTCAAGGAATTGTAATAGCCAAATGTTTGGCCGACTTGGATAAGGTCTAGGTGGTTGGATCAATGATCTATCCGAGTTTTTGGCATTAGGCAGGTTTTGTCCTCTTTGGAATACCATAGCGCTTCATTAAAAAAAAAAAAAAAACAAATTTTATCATAAAAGAGCATTAATCAATTCATAAAATATAGATTTTGTTTCTTAAAAAAAATGAACTCTAAGATATGGAAGGGAATGTAAATCTTAAATCTCAAACTATATAGCGATAATAATAATAAAATTCGTGTTTGTTAGTGAAAAATCATTGACCATTCAAAAAGTATTTCACTTAAACTACTCCAGCAAACAAACCCTTTGTAAATGCAAAGTAAACCATTGATATCTGACAGCCCATGAGAGACAAAAGGAAAATAATTGAGAATCAATAAGCTTTAAAGAAAGATTTTTTTGCACTTTGTATATTATCAATAAATTAATAATTAATCTATTAATCTTTCTTCTTATTTTGGAAGCAAATGAAACAATTAAATAAAGGTGTAATACTTAAATAAACTTCAAAACTTATTTTAAACTATAAATAAACCGTTTATCAATCTTTTTATTTTCTAAAAGTAAGTTTATATAATTTTATTTTATTTGAATAAAAATTTTGATGATATAAAATATTTAATTTTTTATTAAAATTATTTAATTAAAAGATTTAATTTATAAAAAAAAATACTTATTTAGATTTATTTAAATGAATTAAATACTATTTTCAAAATTTATCAATTGGGCATTATTCATCCAATTATACAATTTAATGAGTACGATTATAATAAAATAAAATATCTGAGAGCTTATTTACATTTTTAAGTAAAATTCAATAATTTATTTGGATATTAAACGTTAAATAAACCACATATATATATATATAAAGATAAAAAGTTGGAAGTTTTGACCATTGGATCCACACTTATCACATGTGATAAAACTTGACAAACGAGCTTATATGTAAAATAATATTTTTTATTAGCATAAAACAATAATTAAGAGTTTTTTATTTTTGAAGAAACAATAATTACGAGTTAATGCATTGAATATTTGATTTAATAATAAATGTTACGTATTTTCTTATATAAAATGTGAGGTCCGAATTTTTTTCAAATAATTAATAAATAAAATAATTGACAACTGAAATATTGAAATGTGAGAAACATACTAAAAATACAAGTGTGGTTTCCACTTGGGGACCATACGTACGGAAGGTTAAAATTTGGACAAAAATAATTTTGAAGGGTATCTTGGGATGACCAGGCAGATATTTTTTTAGTATACAAAGCAATGATTGTCGATGAATCAGACAACAACTAACCCATTTGATTAATCCAACAGGATATTATATTAAGCATTGATGTAGATGACTTTAGTTTTGTCATGTATTATTCTAACAGATGATAAATCATTTCTACTTAACGTACTTGCTTAATAAAAAAAATCACAGCTTGAGAAGCCGTATATTCCTAAGGTGGACTTCGGTGGACGCGTCAACTCCTAAAATCTAGCTAGGCACGATGTCTGTCGGTGCTGTGCTGTCTTGATTTAGGATTTAATTTTTCATTTTCAAGGGTTTGGAACTTTCTCCTCCCTTTGTAAAAGTATGAGAAGTAAATACCATGCGTCATTCTTAAAACAGTCTGAACATAATGAACTATACTACAATCAAATATTTGATAGAATTATTAGTTAAAATGGGTAAAAAAAAAACACAGTTTGCTTGGAAAAATTTGTGACATGTAGTATTTTCTTTTTTATTTTAAAAAATACTTAATTAAAAATTAAATGCAATGTCATATAATTATTAATAGATATAAAATAATAGTATAATATTCTAGAAGGAGAGTAATCAGTCATTTCAATCACCAACATAATATAAAGATAAAAAGAGAAAAATGTTCACAAGTTTTATGAATATCAAAATTTACGTTTCGTGTGATGCACGGATAATAATTTTATTTTATAATAATTTTTAAATAAATAAAATAAAAATTTTAAATATTAATAATTGACTAATAATAATTATAGATTAAAAGTAGTTGCACCGAAAAATTTTGAATTAATAATAATGTTCATTTAATCTATAAACACCTTAAAATAAAAGATAATAAAAAATGGAATCAATGAAAATTTTGAATGAAAAGTGATTCTACATACAAATATTTGAATATATGAGTAGTAAATTTTTTTTTATTTGAATTTATAATTGAATTTTGCTAATAATTATAAATTTTTACCAAATTTAAGCTGAAATTTCTAATATCATTGAAAATCAAATGATATTAAGTAAATCAATTTGGACATGTAATAATTAAAAGATATGTGATATTAAATTCGACTATCACATATAAAAAAGATAGATCAATCACAAAATTAGATAAATTTTTATTATCTATATTCTACTATTTAAAATTAAAGTATTAATTATTAGAAAAACATCAATTTGTTTTATTTTAAGAAACGTTATATTTATAATTTTGAAAAAAATTATTTTTTAATGATAAAATACGTTGTTAGTATTCTTATATATTTTTAAACCTATCAACCTCAATATATATAAGACTAATAATTTATTATGCACAGTTAACTCTTTTTTGTCGATTTTATATTCCAATATATTAAAGATAATAAAAGTTCACATTTGGATTTAGTTTTTCTTAAATCCAAATGATAGTATATATTTTTTAAATTATATGAAATTCAACTTATTCTAAATGTTTAAAAAAAAATTTCACACCCCTAAAAATTTTGTAAAAAAAATAATGCATAGTAAAATGTTGAATTAAAAATAACCTTTTTGAATTATTTGGTGAAAATAACTATAATTTACCATAAACCTTATAATACTTGTTATATGTATCAAAAATTTGAAACTAAAAAGCTATTTCTATCAAATTTCATTTATTTGGATAGTAATTAGCTCCATTTCAAATAAAATCATGAAAGTGATAATATCAAAACAACAAACATAATATCATAATGACAAAAAGAAAATTACATCACTAAAAGTGGAAATAAATCAATTCACTTCATATAAAAAATAAAAAATAAACTGCATACTTGATACATATTATAAGATAAGTGATAAGTGATCGCTTTTCTCTAATTTATCATCAAATTTGCTCTTTTTATTTCATAATAAAGTATAATGAGAATTTGAGGTATAAATCAATATCATAACAAAAACAAAAAAAAAATGAATAAAGATATATACAATATAAGTATAGTTTAAATTATGATAGAACTAATAGCAATAGCCAAAACTTAAAAAGAAATCCAAAACATGAAATTTTCAAGAAATTTTGCTTAATTTTTTAAGTTTTTTCAAAATGATTTTTTTTTCAAAAGATAAAACAATTATGACGAAAAATTAATCTAAAAGATCTTAACACAAAAGAAAAAAAAATAAAGCAGTAACCAAAATAATACAAAACTAAACATAAAGTAACTTTAGTATTTAATCCATTTATATATAACATCACAAACAAAAAGAAATAGAAACTAAGACCTAAGCTAGGTTTATTGCATGCTGAAAGAATATCACGACAATGGGAAAAAATATTATAAGGATACAATTTATTTCTTAAGCATCATAAAACACTCTTATTTATATGATGGTTTTGAAAATAAGTATGGGATGATTTTTAACTTTTGAATATCTAATTGATTAAAATCAATTTAAGAATCAAGTCAAGATTAATCATAATATTTTAAACTAAGAGTAATTTATGCTTGACAATTAGAATAATCAAATATATTATATATTTAACTGGTTTGGGAAAAATGAAAAAATAAAGATTTTGACATTAGTGTAATAATGGTAATGACTTTCATTTTATTTGATATATTTCAAAATTAATTTTAATTGATTTGATCATTTATTAATTATTTTAAAATTAATATATATACATATATGTATATATATATATTAAACTTGTATATATAGCTTAAAAGATAGAGTAAATAAATAGCTCATAGTTTTTAAAATTATAAAGTGGATTTTTTTTTACACAAATGTAATTTAAGAGTTGATATTATTGTCATATCGTTTAGATTCGGGGATCTATCACTAGACATTGATTTTTAGGGAGTCGTCACCAATTTTTTTTATCTAGGTGCGATTGGCCACCTAAAGAATCTATCATTTCAAGGAACACCTAAGTTTAAGGGTCCTTAAAAGAATAAGTTCGGGTCTACTAACCAGAACAGAGTTTGAGAGTTCGGTTACGTGTGAGGAAAGTTATAGCACCCTCACAACGCCCATCAAAAGATGGTACCAGCATAATTTTGTGTTATCCAATAAACCTTAAAACTTTACCAAGTAATTAACTATTGAAAATTATTCTCAATTGACTCTAATACTTTTAGCAGAAAATTGAGAAAATTTTCTCACCTCAGGAGTATCCAAGAAAACTACTGTTTCACTTGCAGATGTTCCATCATCAGATTATTTAAAGAAAAATCAAAATCAAAATCAAAATAAAAAGGAAGGAAATAATGATTGTTTTTGTGCAGAGAAAATTAATACTTTCAACTTTTTTCAAAAAATATTCTTTTAAAACTTTAATTTCGAGAAAAATTGATACTTTCAACTTTTCCTCAAAAAATTATTTTTTTGAAAATTTATTTTTAAGGAAAATTGATACTTTCAACTTTTCCCCAAAAATATTTTTGGAAACTTTTATTTTCAAGGAAAATTGATACTTTCAACTTTTCCTCAAAAGTTGATTTTTTTGAAATCTTATTTTTAAGAAAAATTGATACTTTCAACTTTTCCTCAAAAACTTTTTTTTGAAAATTTCTTTTTTAAGGAAAATTGATACTTTCAACTTTTCCTCAAAAACTTTTTTTTTTTAAATTTATTTTTAAAAAAAATTGATACTTTCAACTTTTCTCCAAAAATATTCTTTGAAAACTTTGATTTTTAAGGAAAATTGATACTTTCAACTTTTCCTCAAAAACCTTTTTTTGAAAATTTATTTTTAAGAAAAATTGATACTTTCAACTTTTTCCCAAAAATATTTTTTTTTTATTTTTATTTAAAGAAAATAGAATAATAAAACAAAATAAAAGTGAAAATAAATAAATAAAATAAAATAAAGTAAAACAAAAAAAATAAAATAAAGATAAAAAGAATATTAAATAAACCTAATCTAATAAATAAAATAAATAAATAAATAAATGAATAAACAAATAAATAAATAAATAAATTCAAAAAAAAAAAAACCTGGAGCGGCTCGGAGTACTGCTCGGCTCAAAGAAAAGAAACGTTTCGGAGAAGCGGCTTGGGACCTCGGCTTGACTCAGCTATCGGCTCGGAGGGGGGAGACACGCGCGGGTCAGGAAGTGGGTCGACGCTCGGGTCGGGTTAGATCTCGGTAAAACGCGCAGATCTTCTTGGTCACTTAAGATAAAAATGACGTCATTTTAGGGGGGTATATAAGGCTTTTCCCTCTAGTTTTTGACAGAAAGCTTCTCCCCTCTCTTTTTCTTTTTTTTTTTCCTCTCGTTTTTCTCTAAACGACCAAAAAACTCCGGTTGAATGTTCACCGGATTCTGGAAAATTTCACCAGAATCTAGGTTTTTCGTCAGAAGTTCATCGAAAAGTTGGTCGATTTCTGGGATCATTCACTGAAAATTAGGCAGCTCGTCAGAAACTTCAAAGTTGGCCAAAATTTTTGTCGAAAAATGCAACTTTCACCGAAAAATTCAACCGAAATATGGAATTTTCCAAAAATTCCCAGAAAAAAATCTCCAAAAAATCTCTGTTAATTTCCAGAACACTTCTAAACCTTTTCTTAGCCTTCAAAAATTTTTTACACGTCCTTTTTCTCTCAAATCAGTAACTTTTGCTCACTGTTTTTTTTATCCGTTGCTTCTGTTCCAGAGGGTCCTTTTTATAGGGATTGATCAGAAGAATTTCTGATCAATCTTAATTCCTCTTTGGATCGAGATTCAATCATTGAATCCAACATGGACTCTTCTGATTGAATCCCAATCCAATCTCCAGCCAGATAAATAAAAAAAATAAAAAAAATCAAACGAAAATAAATCAGATAAATAAGAGAAACTAACAGATAAATTAAAATTAAATAACAGATAATACATAAATATTAACAGAAAAAAAAGAAAGAAAAAATAATAATAATAATAAATAAAAATATATACATATTAATAGATATATAAATACTCAAGATAAAAAAAATAATAGAAAAAAGAGAGAAAAAAATATATAAAATAATAAAAATAAAACAAAAATGTAAAATACAAAAAAAATAAAAATAAAATGAAGAGAAAAATATATATATATATATAGACTTACCCATTTGGACCAGGCCCAATTGATCAAGGCCTGGACCAAATTGGGTGTCTACAGCTACCCCTCTTTGCACATTTTCTATGAAACAAAAATTACGCAAAGACGTAGACACCCAATCAAGACTCAACTCGACCTTTTTACCTTTTGTTTTTTTTTTTTATTTTTAATCAAAGCTCCTCTAGGTAGATGCTCAATGACTTTGAGAAACATAAATGGAGCTCCCTTAAACAGAGGTAATTTTTTTTTTGTTTTTTTTTATTTATTTTTTTTTTCAAAGCTCCTCTAAACAGAGGTTCAACGACTTTGGAAAGTAAATTGCTCCTCTAAACAGAGGCACCACAACTTTGAAAAGTAATTGCTCCTCTAAACAAAGGTACCATGACTTTGAGAAAGTAAATTGCTCCTCTAAATAGAGGCACCACGATTTTGAAAAGTAAATTGCTCCTCTAAACAGAGGTACCACGACTTTGAAAAAGTAAATTGCTCCTCTAAACAGAGGCACCACGACTTTGAGAAAGTAAATTGCTCATCGACTTTGAAAAAGTAAATTGCTCCTCTAAACAGAGGCACCACGACTTTGGAAAGTAAATTGCTCCTTGACAATCATGTCCAAAGGAGTTGAAAGTTGTGTTTGAAAGAATTTCAGGAGATTATGTCCAAAGGTCTTACAAGTCAATCCTGATACCAAAAGACATCCTATTTCAAGGATTAAGAACTTACCTGACAAGTTTCTTCTCAAATTTGCAAAATATCTTCATATTTATCTTCTCTATGTGGGATGTTGGAACACCCTTGCTTGTTGAATTTATACACTATATTCTCCTGAAAGTAGTGTATGTTATGCAATGCATATGAATTTCAATGCATGCTATGCAAATGTTGGCCAATTAATTCCTATTCAATGTATGGTACTCAAGTTTCTCAAACTCTTTTCTTGGGCATCAACCCTTTTGATTCTTCAAAGATCCAATTACACTGCTCTTCTAAGATCAAGCCAGTGTAGCTCTTAATTGTCTCTTCCACTCACATTCTTTCTGTAAGAAATCTTTCCAGATTTAATGTCCTAATCAAGAACTGAACATCTTGATTCTGCATTTATCACTCTTGACTTATTCAATGTAATGTAAAAATATTTTCATGTTGTTATTCATTCATCAATCATTATTTCAAACTCAAAAAGTAAGAATGCATTTGCACATTTCTTTCATGGTGGGTTACTAAGAAGAAAAGAATATGAATGGTTGAGAAATAGTGATCATAAAAAGACATAAAGAATGAAATGGAATGTCTCTTATTAGCAAAATATTGGCTAATTTCAGCCAAGGGAGAATTACAAGGATAGGTATGGAGACAAAGCCCAAAATGAACAATAAGATAATCATGATAACACATCTCAAAGTTTTTTTTGAAAACTCAACCTTCTGATGTATTTAACAACTTGAAATTCTTTCGAATTTGCTAGCCTCCATATCAGCGGACTTTTAAATTCGATACTGTATTCTTCTTATCTAAGCTGTCTTTTCAGGTTTTCAACTTAGACAAACCCCCTATGACTCAAACCACCTTTTTAGGGTCTTCGCTTTGAGTCTTCTTTTTTCATTCACTTTTTTTTCATTTTTTCATTTTTTATTTTTTTATTTTTTCATTTTTTTTCAAGCACAGCGTTTCTTCACAGCATCAAAATTTATAGGATGGGGTAAATCATTCCCATCCATCTCCGTCAGTATCAGCGCTTCACCCAGAAAAGCTCGTTTCACCACATACGACCCTTCTCAATTCGGAGTTCATTTTTTCTACTATCGTGCTGGATTGGAATAATTCTTTTCAAGACCAACTCTCTTTCTCAAAAGCAACGAGGTTAAATTCCCTTATCATGAGCCCCCATTATTCTTCTTTGATATAGTTGACCATGGCATAGTGCAGTCAATCTCTTTTCTTTTATGAAATTTAACTGCTCATAACGTTCTCAAATCCATTCAGCTTCTTCCATCTCAACTTTTCTTAAAACTCTCAAAGAGGGGATCTCTACTTTCACTGGTAGTATAGCTTCCATCCCATAAATCAAAGAAAATGGGATTGCCCCAGTAGAGGTATGAACTAACGTTCGATATGCATGCAATGCAAACGGCAACTTCTCATGCCAATATTTGTAAGTCTCGATCATCTTCTCCAAAATCTTTTTTATGTTCTTATTGGCTGCCTCAATTGCCCCATTCATTTTTGAACGGTATGGTATCGAGTTATGATGCTTGATATTGTATTGAGCACATATTTCTTGTATCATCTTACTATTTAGATTCTTGACATTTCTAAAATAATTCACTTCGAAAGTCCATATCTACAAATGATTTCTTTTTTTATGAACTTACAAACCATAGAGCGTGTTACACTTGCATATGATGCTGCCTCTACCCATTTTGTGAAGTACTCTATCATCACAAAAATAAATCTGTGCCTGTTAGAAGCCTTTGGGGTGATTGGACCAATGACATCCATGCCCCACATTGAGAATGGCCATGGTGGTGCCATAACATGTAAAGCAGACGGTAGAGCATAGATCTTATCAGTATATATCTGGTATTTATGGCATTTACAAGCATAATCAATACAATCATTCTCTATCGTCAACCAGTAATATCCCGCTCTCATGATCTACCTTGCCATCATATGTCTACTAGTATGTGCCCCACATATTCCATCATGCGTCTCTTCAATGATTTTTTTCGCTTCAGTTTCATTTATGTACCTTAATAATACTTGATCTTTGCTTCTTTTATACAGGACATCCCCATCCAGGAAGAAGTTCATAGCCAATCTTCGGATGACCCTTTTATCATTTTCTGTTGCTTGAACTAGATATTACTGATCCTTAATATACTGTAGGATGTCATAATACTAGGGCTTTCCATTTTTTTCTCCCTCTACAGTAGAGTAATAAGCTGGTATATCCTTAACATCTAACTTGATGGGCTGAATGTCGGTATTATCATTAATCTAAATCATTACAGCCAGAGTAACTAATGCATCAGCAATCAAATTCTTTTCTCGAGGTAAATGATCAAACTGGATATCTTTAAATTATTTCGTCAACTCTAAAATGTACTCATGATACGAAACGAGTTTTGAATCTCTCGTCTCCCATTCTCTTTTCAACTGGTATATAACTAGAGTTGAGTCTCCAAACACTTTTAGTACTTTCACTCTTCTATCTATAGCAGCTTGTAAGCCCACGACACATGCCTCATATTTAACGATGTTATTTGTGCAATTAAAATTTAACCTCGCTGTTACAGGACAGTATTATTCTTCTAGAGAGATTAGAATTACCTTAATTCCATGTCTCAAGGCATTAGCAGCTCCATCAAAATACATTCTCTAACATTTTTCTTCATGCTCCTCTTCATCCAGTTGGAAAATAGTCATTAAGTCTTCATCAGAGAATTTCAACTTCATCGACTCATACTCTTCAGTAGCACGATCTACAAGAAATTCTGCTATAGCGCCTCTTTTTATTATTTTTTGGCTTACGTATATAATATCATATTTTGAGAGCATTACTTGTCATCTAGCGATTCTCCCAGACAAAAAAGGCTTTTCGAAGTATACTTAATTGGATCCAATTTTGGTATGAGCCACGTAGTAAGATAGAGCATATATTGTCTGAGTCTTTTAGCAGTCCATGCTAATGCACAACATATTTTCTCTAATGAAGAATACTTGGATTCATATTCTGTGAATTTTTTACTCATAGAGTAAATAGCTCTCTCTTTTCGGCTAACCTCATCTTGCTGTCTCAGCACACATCCTATTAAATTTTTACATATAGTTAAGTATAAGATTAAAGGTTTCCCTGGAACATATGGTACCAATACTCGAGGATTCGATAAATATTGCTTAATTTTATCAAATGCCTCTTGACATTCTTCATTCCATTTTTCAGGATTATCTTTACGAAAAAGCTTAAATATGGGATCATATTTGTAAGTAAGCTGAAAGATAAACCGAGAAATATAGTTCAATATCCCCAGAAAACCTTGAACTTCTTTTGGTGTGCTGGGAGGTGACAAATTCTGGGTGGCCCATATCTTATCGGGATCGACTTCAATTCTTCTTTCACTAACCACAAAGCCTAGCAAATTCTCTGACTTTACCCCAAAGGTGCATTTGGCTGGGTTTAATTTGAGCTGAAATTTTTTCAATCTCTTAAATAACTTTCTGAGGCTAGTGACATGATCTTCATCCTCATAAGACTTTACAATCATATAATCTACATACACCTCAATCTCTTTGTGCATCATGTCATGGAAGAGTGTTACCATGGCCCTTTGATATGTTACCCCAGCATTCTTTAACCTAAAAGGCATGACTTTGTAGCAAAAAGTTTCCCACATGGTAATAAAAGTAATCTTTTTCATATCATCTACAGCCATTTTTATCTGATTATACCCCGAGAAATCATCCATAAAGGAAAAAATTGAATACTTAGCCGTGTTGTCTACCAGTGTGTCGATATGAGGTAAAAAAAAGTTATCCTTTGGGCTAGCCTTATTCAAATCTCGATAGTCTACACACATTCATACTTTTCTATCTTTTTTAAAAACTGGGACTATATTGACTACCCATTCTGGATACTTAGCCACTTGTAGAAAACCTGCATCAAATTATTTCTTCACCTCTTCTTTAATCTTTAGTAGAATTTCGGGGCTTCATCCGTTTCAGTTTCTGTTGAACTAGCTTACATTCTATCTTTAGGGGTAATTTGTGCTCCACTATCTCTGTGCTTAACCCTGGCATATCCTGGTAAGACTAAGCAAATATATCTACAAATTCTTGAAGTAGGTCTACCAATCGTTACCTATCTCTTGATGAAAATGAAGTGCCCATTCTGACCTCTTTCTTATTCTCTTTATTTCCCAGATTCACTAAGTCCACTACCTCCTAATGAGGCTCAATTGACTTATTTTCTTGTTCAATCATCCTCATTAGGTCCGGTGGTATAACATATTATTCAGAATTCTCTTCATTGTCAAGTTCATCAGTGTTAATTAAATTCTCAAAGCTAACCTCTTAATTGTTATCATGATTATTTTCATGTTCATTTAAAGACCTAAAATTGAATGAAATGGGATATGTTGGCAAAATGTGCTTGGAAAGATGGAAATAATGAAGACACAAGAAGAAATGAATGAAAATGCATCATTCTTATTTTTATTAGAAATAATAAAAAATAAATGGTCCAAACAAAAAGATCACCCCAAATGCTTTGGGCAATAGCTATTGAGATATTACAATTACATTGCATCAAAATCAAAAGTCAAAGGCATCTCGATGGCACTCCAATTATTGAACTTAAAATCTGGTAGACAAAGGCGAACCCACTCTTCTTGATTAAGCCCCACTTTATCTTCAACAACATTAATGGCTAACTGGGTAAAAGCATCTTCCACACTTTTTCTTGTATCTACGTACATGAATCTTCCAGGTCTAAAAGTTTCATACAAGTATGGAATAAACATCAGTCTTGCTGTCTTTTTTGGTGGCCTTCTTTTGACTTCCCACTCTACCATCTCATAGTCTAAGCCTACCATGTCGTTATTGTCCATTATTGTCGGAGGTTCTTTAATTCCTTGCAAGTTTTTGCCCAGCCCAAGTCTTAGATACCAGCCCTTATTGATGACTTGGCTCACCTCTATCTTTGAAAAAGGTTGATTTTAAAATCCTTCACCTATAGAATTGACCAATTCAAAAGATCTATAAGAGCATTCCAATGCTTCTTCGGTAGCTTTTACGTATGAAGTATTCAATGGTTGGGTCACTAACATATCTTTCTCTCTAACTACCACTACTAATTGATCTTTCACATTAAACTTGATCTTCTGATGCAAAGTAGAGAGCACAGCTCTTGTCATGTGAATCCATGGTCTTCTTAACAGAAAGCTGTAGGATGGAGAGATATCCATCACTTGAAATTTTATATTAAAGGTGTATGGCCCAATTTGTAAGGGCATCTCAATATCCTTCAGGACTTCTCTTCTGGTCTCATCAAAGGCTCTCACAATCATCTGACTGTCTTTCATATGAGAGTAATCAATGGGCAACTTTGCCAAAGTTCACATAGGCATAACATTGATAGCAGAGCCATTATCGATAAGGACCTTGGCTATAATATGGCTCTTGCACTTGACTATGATATGCAGAACCTTGGCATTTCTTTTTCTTTTCAAAAGAATCTCATCATCGCTGAATAAAATATGATTTGGCATGACTAAGTTTCCAGTCAGGTGGTTCACATATTCAACAGATACGTTATGTGCCACGTATGCCTGATTCAACACTTTCAGTAAGACATTTCGATGTGGCTCTGAGTTCAGCAGTAATGATAATAATGAGATTCAAGCTGGTATTTTATTCAACTGTTCCATAACAGAATACTTATTATGTTTTACCAGCTTCAGAAATTTACAAATCTCTCTTTCTGATACTGGTTTTGACTGATCTTCTTCAGGTTCTATCTTAAGATTATTCCATCTTTTTTTTTCTTTAGCTTTCTCTTTTCTAGCCTTCTCTAGCATTTTTAGAGTGTAACATCTCTCACTTCGAGTAATGCCTCTTACACCAGTTATATTAGAAGCATCGGCTTTGGAAACCTCTTCTTTCTGTCCCTAAACTACAGTGTCACAGCCATATCTACAGGGTACAACTTTATCATATTTGTATGGAAAAAGAGTCGGGATTTTAAAAGTTACCTACTTGGGAAGGAGTTTGTCTATGATTGAATTTAGTTTGTTCCCACACTGAATTGTCACTGATTTTGGAAACAGCTTTACAGGCCTATCAGTCATGTACACCTCAACATTCTTCAAGTCTTCTCTTTCTTCATAAATCTCCATTTGATGTGAATCCAAAAGTTTTTGCACCTCTTGGTGAAACTGCTCACAGGTCTCAATGGAATGGCCTATTGCCCCATTATGATACTTACAACTAGTACCAGCTACATATGCTCCATGATAGCTATATGGACTTACTAGTTGTATCATGTCAGCTCTCTGTAAAACATCGAACAGTTGGCTGAGAGGTGTTTTAATATTTGCCACTCTTTTCTTCACATGGCACCCATGTTCTTCACTTATGGCATTTACATTATGATTCGGCAAAGGATTACCACTAACATTCGATGCAGTCATCCCTCCTGTATCAAAGTAAATCATTCCATCCTTAATCAACCGTTGCATTTTGTGTTTTAAAGTAGTATAATTTTTGATAGAATGTTCGGTAATCTCATAATGGTAGTCACAGTGGGCTGTGGGATCGTACCACTTGAGGTAAGGTGACTTGAGGGGTTTCAATTTACTTGGAGCAATCAAATGATTGTTGTAAAGCTCCTTATATAATTCTAAATAGGTCATTGGAATTGGGTCAAAAATAAGTTTCTCACGAGTGGTTCGTTGCTCTTGTGAGCCACCAATAGGGTTAGTTAGGTAATTTTGGGGTCTTGAAGTAGGTTGCATGTTAGGACTATACATGGTATTTTGGGGTCTATGAGGGGTTTGATATGTTTAGGGGTATGGTGATTGTGTAAATGGTTGATATGGGTGAAAGGAAGTGTTATTTACAGCGGGGTGATATGGCAGATATTCTGGTGGTGGGTAGGGTGAATAACCTCTAAGTTGCTGTCTATCAAAGCTCACAGTCTGAGCTTCAATTTTTTTTTCTTCGAGACTCTTTTGCTAGATGCTTCATTTTTTTTTAGCTTACCATTCTTGATGGCACTCTCAATGATTTATTTCGAGATTACCATATTAGTAAAATTTTTCGTTACATTCCCTATCATCTTTTTATAATAGAGAGGTTTTAAAGTGCTAACAAACAGCACTATAGTTTCTTTCTCGATCAGAGAAGGTTGTACCTGAGAAGCAACATCCCTTCATCTCTGGGCATATTCTTTAAAAGATTCGTTTGCCTTTTTCTTCAAATTCTGTAAAGACAAACGATCAGGGGCCAAATCGATGATATGTCGATATTGATCGATAAAGTCATGTGCCATATCGCTCCAAGAACGAATGCGAGTTCTGTCCAGCTGAACATACCATCTGGCCACAGAGCCAGTAAAACTGTCTTGAAAAACATGCATCAAGAGTTTTTCATCATGAGCATGAGCTGCCATCTTCTTGTAATACATGGTGATGTGGGTTTTGAGGCACTTTGTACTGTCATATTTTTCAAATTTTGGTACTTTGAACTGATGGGGAATAACCACATCAAGAACTAGGTAGAGCCCAACAGCATCAACTGACCTCATAAAAGCTAAATCTTTTCACAGCCCGTAGCTTTTGCTCTAGCATGCTAATCTTAGAGCTTTTCTGAACTTTCACTCTTATTCTTTCTTTCTCTTTCTCTTTTAAATCATCTAGATCAAGAATTGGTTCTAGTATCTTTTCAGTGAAAACAGAATTTACATAGCTATTATACTGTCCTGGGTTGGAAGCTGATGGTATTCCAAGATATGTTGGATATGCGAAGTGTTGTGACGGGACCTCTTGAGCAGACTGAGCTTGAGGTGGGCCAAAACCTGAAGGGCACAAAGGGTCAACCATTTCTTGTAATGGGGGAACTTACTGGCTTGTATTTTCTTTAACTCTTTTTCCTTTATTCATGTTATTAAGAGCCTTCAGAATCTTGTTTAGCTCACTTTCAATCTTCTCCTGTGCTTTTTCTATCTTTTCAAATCTATGAGAATTTTTTTGCTCTATTTTTCTTACTCTGGATCTTGTGTTGTATTGATGGGCAGGGTTCTCGTTAGATGGAGCTATCTTGGAACCTTGAGTACCATATCTTAAAATTAATAAATTTGTATGATTATCACATGGTTACTTTGTTAAGTGTAATGAATGAAAATGTAATGAATGAAAAATGCATGTATACAAAAAACATTTACCTTAGACACAGTATTCAACTAAAAAAATTTCATTTATTCCAAAAAACTTTGATCTACATTGAGTTTATCATTCTAGAATTATAGCCATAAAATTGTTTGATCTATTCATACTGGGCCTTGGCTTCTTCTATGAAGTTCAAGAGACGTTGTTCATGTTCTCCTATTGGGGCCACCACTTGTCTTAATGCCTCTGCCTCTTCCACCATCTCTCTTGCCTTACATACCCCTTTATGAATTTGAGTTATTAAGTGCTCAATGTATTTCTGCCTTCCTAAGTTCTCTCTTTTACCACACCAGACTTGGTATGATAATTCTCTATGTTCTCTAACCAATGCAACGATGTGGTCTTCTTGTTCATCCAACTTTTGACTTAGCCTGCTCAAATAACTGTTTAGCATGTTAATTTCTACATGTGCTTCGATACTTTCTTCTTCCAATTCGACATACTCTTGCTTCAATCTTGTATTTTCCTCAGTCAGCTCAACAATGGTTGTCTTTTTGGCTTTTTCTCTCACACATAGCCTTTTATGCTCTTGGTGTAACTTTGCTAGATCTTCAGTAGCTGTATCACGTTCTCTAGCAATCTTGTGAACTTTAACTTCATAACTTTCGGCTCTACCTTTCCACAGGGTTTTTTCTTCTTGAAGTTTTTTAATCTCTTGCTTTAACTTGCTCTTTTCAGACTCAAATTCTTTTGTTGCCAGCTCTAATTCTGATGGTGTCTCTTTAAGTTTTTCTTCTGTTGGTGGTTGAGAGATTTCATAACTGAATACCATTTCTTGTCTTCTTTTTGCTCTTCAAACCAAATACCTCGGGGTGACTTTATCAGTGAACGATCCAAGACTCACTCTTCGGGAATTTTTCCATGCTTTAATCATTTCATTCATCCTTTGAAATGTTTTAGGCTCACTGTAAGAGAAATCTAACTGATGAAGCCCATAAGTCATAGGAATAAACTGTTTTCCCCCAAATTGTCTTCTCACTATGAGTGGTGCATAATTCGTCACTCTCTATAAACCCAGAAGTGGAATCACTGTACTATCCCCACATTGATACAACATAGGCTCACGATTCATCCATGGGGCCAACCATCTCACCCTGGCACTTTTCAACTTTTGTAAGAAAGTTATCCATTCTTGTTTAGACTTCTGCTTTGACCACCCACTTTCGTAGAATTCTTTGATTGATTACGGATATAAAGCTTCGAGAAAGCATCATTTTCTTGTTTAAAATAGCTTTTCATCCACAAGTACAATAACTGTATACATCCTATAAAGCGTCCTCCATTCCGACGATAATAACTCAAAGATCTGATAGTCTCTGCTAATATTACCGTTGAAAGATTACAGTCATTGATCACACTTTCAAAGAAATTAACCACCGCTATCTCAATATATCCCAAAACCTTTGCAAAGATTACCAGTCCGTATATAGCCAAGGTAAATATGTCTAACCCTCGTTCTTCATTGGTATGTTGCATCAGAAACTCATGAAAAAACTTCCAAGGTAGGCAACATGTTCTTGTTTTTTCTTTGTATGAGAATCCACAATTTCCTTGTCTATCCCCATGAGTTGAGCGAGACTTTTACGAAATCCTGACTTATGTTTTTTGACATATATCTTGTCAGGAGTCTTGAGGTGTAGACCCAACAAAATCGAGTATTCTTCAATCGTGGGAGTTATATCAGCTTCATTAAAAATGAAACACTTGTATGCAGGATCCCAAAATTATATTACAGCTCTGATTAGTTGATCATCAACAATCACTGCTAGAAGGTGTGCTATATGCCCATGTTTTTGACAAAACTATTTTTGTCTTGACGGACTCATTTTTTTTTAGATATCAACCAAATCTTTTAAATTGTTTTGTTTGAGGAGGATGATGTTTCTTGAGATAGAATAGAATCATGTCCAATTGGCAAATAATCTCCCATCTTCAGTTGAGTCTTTTTTGACTGGGCCCTTACTTCATTGGGTGTCCCATAGGGTGCTAATACTGATGAAGAACAAACTAAGCGTTCATTGGCGTCCATGAAAAAAAAATTTGTCGAAGACCATTTTTCAAGCAAATGTTCTTTATGCAACTTTATGATATGCGTATGAATCAATGCAAAAGAATAAGAAAAATGTTAGTATACCCAGAAAAAGAACAAATAACTATGTAAATTTAAACATCACACAAAGTAAAAGGGATGCATCATATGCTTTTGGTCAATTTTAAAAGGGAAGAGTGATGGCTCTTTCTATAGGTTAGGCGCTCTTAAGGTTCACTATATTCGGTTTTAGGGTCAAAGTCTAAAGGTCTTCAAATTGTTCCTTACATCATTGTCCATCACAGACTAGTAAAGCACCCTAATCCTCACCCATTACAGGCTACAAGCGAAAAAGGTTCAATTTGAGTGAGAGTATTTCGTTAGCCACTGCGGAGGCATTAGACCTCACGAAAGCAATAGGTATTTTACTCCCTCCTAGAGGGACGGAGCTCGGGTGTAGAGCTCATGTTATGCACATGCATATGAATGACATAATTAACAAAATAAATAAACATGAATGAATAATAACACATATATACAAACAGGTTCAATTTTATTAGGCTTTTGGATAACACAAATTATTTGCTGGCCTGACTCTCAAACTCCCCAGCGGAGTCGCCAAGCTGTCATAACGTCTAGATCCGGGTATCTATCACTAGACATTGATTTTTAGGGAGTCGCCACCAATCTTTTTTATCTAGGTGCGATTGGTCACTTAAGGAATCTATCCTTTCAGGGAACACCTAAGTTTATGGGTCCTTAAAAGAATAGGTTCGGGTCTACTAACCAGAACAGAGTTCGGGAGTTCGGTTACATGTGAGGAAGGTTATAGCACCCTCACAACGCCCATCAAAAGATGGTACCAGCATAATTTTATGTTATCCAATAAGCCTTAAAACTTTACCAAGTAATTAACTATTGAAAATTATTCTCAATTGACTCTAATACTTTTAGCAAAAAATTGAAAAAATTTCCTCACCTCAAGAGTATGCAAGAAAACTACTGTTTCACTTACAGAGGGCTCCATCATCGGATTATTTAAAGAAAAATCAAAATCAAAATCAAAATAAAAAAGAAGAAAAGAATGATTGTTTTTATGTAGGAAAAATTGATACTTTCAACTTTTCCCAAAAAATATTTTTTTGAAACTTTAATTTCGAGGAAAATTGATACTTTCAACTTTTTCTCAAAAATTTATTTTTTTGAAAATTTATTTTTAAGGAAAATTGATACTTTCAACTTTTCCTCAAAAATATTTTTTTGAAATTTTATTTTTAAGGAAAATTGATACTTTCAACTTTTTCCCAAAAATATTTTTTTGGAAACTTTGATTTTCAAGAAAAATTGATACTTTCAACTTTTTCCCCAAAAATATTCTTTGGAAACTTTGATTTTCAAGGAATATTGATACTTTCAATTTTTCCTCAAAAACCTTTTTTTAAAAATTTATTTTTAAAGAGAATTGATACTTTCAACTTTTCCCCAAAAATCTTTTTTTTATTTTTATTTAAAGAAAATAGAATAATAAAACAAAATAAAAGTGAAAATAAATAAATAAAATAAAATAAAGAAAAGTAAAACAAAAATAAAAATAAAATAAAGATAAAAAGAATATTAAATAAACCTAATCTAATAAATAAATAAATAAACAAATAAATAAATAAATTCAAAAAAAAACCTGCAGCGGCTCGGAGTACGGCTCGGCTCGGCTTGACTCGACTCAAGGAAGAGAAACGGTTCGAAGAAGCGGCTTGGGACCTCGGCTTGGCTCGACTATCGGTTCGGAAGGGGGAGACATGCGTGGGTCAGGAAGCGGGTCGACGCTCGGGTCGGGTCGGATCTCGACAAAATGCGCGGATCCTCTGGGTCACTTAAGGTAAAAATGGCATTATTTTGGGAGGGTATATAAGGCTCTTCCCTCTGTTTTTTTACAAAAAGCTTTTTCCCTCTCTCTCTCTTCTTCCTTTTTTCTTTCGCTTCTCTCTAAACGACCGAAAAACTCCGGTTGAATGTTCATCGGATTCTGAAAAATTTCATCGAAATCTGGGTTTTTCATCGGAAGTTCACCGGAAAGTTGGTCGATTTTTAGGATCCTTCACCGAAAACTAGGCAGCTCATCGAAAACTTCAAAGTTGGTCAGAATTTTCGCTGAAAAATGCAACTTTCGTCGAAAAATTCAACCGGAATCTGAAATTTTCCAGAAATTCTCAGAAAAAAAATCTCCAAAAATCTCCAAAAAATTTCTACTAATTCTCAGAACACTTCTAAACCTTTTCTTAGCCTTCAAAAAAATTTTACTCGTCCCTTTTCTCTCAAATCAGTAACTTTTGCTCACTATTTTTTTTTTGTCCATTGCTTCTGTTTCAGAGTGTCCCTTTTATAGGGATTGATTAGAAGAATTTATGATCAATCCTAATTCCTCTTTGGATCGAGATTCAATCATTGAATCCAACATAGACTCTTCTGATTGAATCCCAATCCAATCTCCAGCCAGATAAATAAAAAAAATAAAAAAAAATCAAACGAAAATAAATCAAATAAATAAGAGAAATTAACAGGTAAATTAAAATTAAATAACAGATAATACATAAATATTAACAGAAAAAAAGAAGAAGAAAAATAATAATAATAATAATAAAAAAAAATATATACATATTAATAGATATATAAATACTCAAGATAAAAAAAATAATAGAAAAGAGAGAGAAAATATATATATATAAAATAATAATAATAAAAATAAAAATAAAAATAAAATAAAAATAAAATAAAAATGTAAAATACAATATATATATATTTATATATACTTACCCATTTGGACCAGGTCCAATTGATCCAGGCTTGGATTAAATTGGGTGTCTACAATTATAATTAAAAAAAGAGAACACCAAATTATCTTATAATAATGGCAATTAAAATTTTAATAATTTTAATATGAATTTAATTGAAAGGGATATAAGGTAAATAATAAAAAAAAATAAATTTAATTAATTTAATTTTTTAAAAATAATTAAAATAAAATAAAATATAAAACACACGATAAATTTTCAAGATTATTCACATGTCAGTAATAAAGACCATCCACATTCAAAATTTTATTATTTTTTTTTTTGCCAAAGTTTATATATTTATATAAGATTCAAACTTTCGATTAAATGCATGTGTTGACAAGAACTATCTTTAGTCTTTAGTATTTTATTCCTCACATGTATTTTGATGAGAAACGAAGCTACGAGGAAAAGGAAAATATGGAATTCAATTAAATCCTCGTAGAAGATTCAACTGTCATCGTGGGATTGGTCTTTAATTCTTTATAGCTTTAATTTCCAGAAGTTAAAAGAGAAGTATGGTTTTAATGACGTTAAAGATATAACTGAGGAATTCACGTACACGCTATGTGTTTCGAATAAGTTTACGAGGCAGAGATAAGAGATCGCCTTGATGCCATGCCAACTAGGGGTGGACTCCAAGCCAACTAGGAGTGCACTCCAAGCAGATATACAACTAGAATTGAAAGAAGCCTCCCCTTAGTAAATAAAATCCCCGACAGGTAAGGTTTTTTTTTTTTTTATTATTATTATTATAAATTTTCATACCATTAAGACTAAGTTCAAATTCACTTATCATTGAGATAGATGATCTTATCAATTGAATCAATATATTTAAAAAAATTTATTCACATTATAATTAAAAATCTACAATACCTTTGTTATTTGTTAATTTATTTTTAAGAAAGAAAGATATGAATCTTGACGGTTTTTTTTGATTCTTCAAAATACATACCCTAGCTAGCACTAAAATAATGGCTAAGATTTCGTTTAACAAATATATTTATATGTTTGTCGTAACGGTTTTGAGGACTGCCAGACGTAAATGAGTTTTAAAATCAAAATAAATGAAAGGAGTTATCACCAATCTTTGTTAGGATGTGATTGGCCACTCAAAAGTTTATCTTTTTAATAAAACTATAAAAACGGGTTTAAAGTTTATCAAAAAGATAAATTTCAATCTACGAAAAATCAGGTTGGATCTGGGAGTCGGTTACGTGTGGGAAAGGATTAACACCCCCACAACGCCCATAAATTTGTACCATTTAATTACGCATTATTTTCGGTATTGGATAAAAATGATTTCAATTTGAAATTTAACACTAATTTCTTTCATTTGAAAAAATAAAATTTTGCTAAAGCTCTTTATTTAGGAATATTGAAAAAATCTTAAAGTTAAAGAATTATTTTAAAATTATCCAACATCTAGGCAGAATTTAAAATAACTCTTTTCGATTAAGATTTAATACGATAATCTTTAAAAATGAAATAACAATGTTTATAAAAGATAATTGTTAGTGACTCTCCAACATCTAGGCAGAGTACCAAAAATTATTTTCTTCGAAATGTTATTTTTATTTTATTTTATAATATCACAAAAAAATTTTAAAAAATGTATTAGTCTTTTTTATTATAAAATATTTTACCATCAAATAGTAAATAAAAATTAAAGACAGAATAATGCAAATAATTACCAATGATAACATGCAAACGTATGTATGCCAATGAATGTTATGCAGGATGAGATGCAATTTTAAAATTAGATTTTTAAGTCTAATGAGACCATCATAACTCTCCAACATCTAGGCAGAGCTTAGGTGCGACTGTTTATATTTAATATCATAATTTACTGTTATACTTTTTATTTATTAATCATATTATTAATGTGAATTAAGAAATCGTGTAAAAAGATTTAACGAAGTAAAATTTTCTAAATACCCCATCATCTAGGCGACATTCGGGAACAAATTACTTCAAATGAAATTTTCACACGGGTATTTAGGATTTTTAGGATGGTTTAAGCAAGGGCTTGAATAAAGATTTTAAAGATTAAGGTTTCAAGATTTTGAAGATTCGGATTTTAAAGGTTTGGATTTAAGTTTTGAGGGTTTTAGGGTTTTGATTTTAAAGTTTGAAGATTTTAGGGTTTCGATTTTTAAAATTGAGGTTTGAGGTTTTGATTTAAGGGTTTGGATTTTAGGGATTTAGATTTAAGAGTTTAAAGGTTTAAGATTTCGGATTTTAGGGGGTTTTGGATTTTAGGGGTTTAGATTTAAGGGATTTTGGATTTTAGAGGTTTTGGATTTTAGGATTTTAGATTTTAAGATTTTGGATTTTAGGAGATTTTAGATTTTAGGGGTTTTCGAAACCTAGGATTTTGAAAATTAAGAATTAGTGTTTAAGGTTTCGTTTTTAAGAAAATACGAACATTTCTAAAAATCTCCAACATTTAAGCGAATTTTCGAAGCAAGTTCGATTTTAATAATTTTTAAAAATTAATTAAAAATTTCTTATATTTCTTTTTATGAAAATTTATTAATAATAATTCTTCAACATCTAGACGAAATTATTTCTTTAGAAAAATAAATTTTTATTCCCTCCAACATCTAGGCAGGGAAAATAATAATAATAATTATTTTTTTGAGCATTTTTAATATATATTTTTAATTATTACTTGTTTTCAAATTTATTATTATTAAAATAATTAAATATTTATTCTAACAAATTTAAGAATTTATCATGCATCAATATAAAAAAAATACTTAAAATAACAAAAATAATAATATATAAAAAAATTCAAAAATTCAAAAAAAAAAATTTTTTTACCTGAATCGGACTGATCAACGGTTCAGTCAATGCTGGTATGGATCGGTTTGATGGTTCAATCAGCGGTTCAGACAATCCTATGGTTCAGAACGGTTCGACCGGTTCACTAACAGTTCGTATAGACTAGTTCAAGGTTGACTGAAGCGGGTTGGTGGATCGGTTTACGCGGATCTCAGGTCGGATCCGGGTCAACGCGTGGATCCTCTTTGGCTAAAATGTCGTCATTTTGAGTTTTTCCCTAAACGACATCGTTTTGAGTTTTGCTTTCCTATATATAACGAAATATTTTTTTTGGTTCATTCTTTTCTGTTTCAAAAAGAAAAAAAAAAAAGAAGAGAGCTCTGGGGCTCTCACCATCTGATCGTCGGACCACCGTACCAACAGTTGCCTGGGTCACCGTCGACGGTCGCTACCGATGGTTTTCAATCGTCGAAAAATGTAAAAATTATTCTGAAAGCTCTTTTCAATGTCCTCTTTTCAGATCTGACTCTTTTTTCGTCAAAAACAGCCTCGATCATCTTAGATTGGGGCTTGAAGTTTTCTGTCTTTTTTTTTTTTTTTAGACTAAAACTGATCTGTTTTTTTTATTTTTGTAGGGAGTTCGGCGTTGAAGTTCCTCCCTACGGGGATGACTGTTTGTCTTTGTTTTTTATTTTTATTTTTATGTTTCTGTTTAGGTATAGGTTTGATGAAGGTTGAGGCTCGGATTGGTGTGCTAGTATAGGGACTGAGCTTGTTGAAAGAGGGGCTGGGCAGTGATGAAGGGTAAGCCCTTCATGTGTCTGAGAAAGAGAGTTCAAGGGGAAAAATCTATGAGAATTTTAAGAAGCTTCAAAGGGGAGCAGATGATGGTTGTAGGGGTGGCTATAGGGAGTGGCAGGAGGTGGGTTGTAGGGTGGTGAGTAGGTAGTGAAGGTGGGCTGTAGGGTGACTGGTGGGGGCGGCAGCAGCGTTGTACTCCAGCGACCCTACTTTCTGTTTTTTCTTTTTCTTATTTTCTCATTCTTTTCTTTGTTTTAAATAATTAATAATTATTTTTTAAAAAAATATTTATTATTATTATTATTGTTATTATTATTTTTAAAAGTAGATTCGAACAAAATCGGTGTGTATAATATTTGTGTGCATGAAAACTGTGATTCACTTGTTTTAAATTTTTCGAAAAGCAAATCTCAGAGGAACTTCTCCAGCTTTTATACTGAATTAACTTGTACTAAAGGAATAGACCCCATTTTGGGCCATTCTACCCATCCACTAAGAAAATGTTAGTGTGAACTTTTCAATGATTTTTGTTTAATTTTGGTTTCATATATGGCTTATATGACTGTAAGAATTTATACAGATTATAGAGTAGCTTCCAAAGCAACTACAACTATTGATATATACGTATTTAAACCCCAAAGCCCATACCATACTTAGAGGAATGGAGAAAAAGCAAAAGTCAAGATCCATTGATCCGAGGCTCATTCTACTACCACACAGACCGAGCTCTTTTCCCTTTCCAAATACAGACGCTCCTTTGCCATTGCTTCAACTTTGGCTTTCAAAAAAAAAAAAAAAAGAAAAGAATGATTATGATCAGGATTTGAAATTTGGAATTGTTTTTAAAGATTATGGTTTTTTTTTTTTTATATAGAAATCTAACTATAAAATGCATCTTTTAATGGTGTGGGAGTTCGGGCTTCCAAACCAAAAAATTGAAACCCTTATCACATGATCTAACAATCTAACAAAAAAAATAAGTCAAATGATTTAATACGTAACATACTTACATACTTTTTATATCAAATGATTCTTAAAAATATATGAAAAAATAAAGGAAAGAAAATGTAAAAAAAACATGTGACATATTATTGGTATCAAGCAAGTCCAACAAAAAAATCTAAAAAAATCTTTAATAAATATTTTTTTAATTTTAAATAAAGAAAAAGTTAAAAGGGTAAAAGAAAAGTAAAAAAGGTTTTGGTATTAGTGGGTCTAAAACATAAAAAATATAAATTTCATAATTTTAAAAATATTTATTAAATAATTTTAAACAAAAGTTAAAAAAAAAAACTTAAAATAACATGCGATAGCTCAAGGAACGGTACTATTGTCCATACATTGTTCAATTGGGTGCAACAAAAAAATTTTAAATTTTTTTTATTAAATATTGTTTTGAAAAAAGTTAAAAAAGTAAAAATAAAATTTAGTATAAATAAGTCCCATACAAAAAAATATTCTTTTAAAAATATATTTTTTATAATTTAAAAAAATAAAAAAAAAACAAATACCTGAATCAAGTGGATCCTAAAAAAATAAAATCTAAAAATTTTTTATTAAATACTTTTAAAATTTAAAAAGGAAAAAAGTTAAAGAGGATAAAAATACTGAAAAGCAAAAAAAAAAAGAAGATATAAGTATATCCCAAACATAAAAAACAAAATCTATAAAAAAAAAATTTTATTAAATAATTTAAAGGAAAAGTTAAAAAACCAAAAAAAAAAATTAAAAAAATACTAAAAATAACACGCGATAATCTAAAAAAACGATATCGTTGACTGTAGGGTTTTAAAAAATAAATTTAAATAAAAACTTTATTAAATCTTTTATTTAAAAAGGGAAATTAGAAAAAAGTAAAGAAAAAGCTAAAAAACTTTGATATAAAATATGTATTTTTATAATTTAAAAAATATTAATTAAAATATTTTTTAAAAAAATACAAAAACCTAAATGCAACACGTGACAGGTTAAAGAAATAGCCATGTATGTCGTACATTATCAAAATTTAATTATTAGATTAGCAAAGAAGGGACAAATTAATTAACTATGGATAATGCAAATGGCTTGACTTATTAAGTGATTAGAGTCCCCTTAACTCCCAACTCTATGACTATGGCGCACGAGCCATGTGTGATCTATAGAGCTAAACTTCGCTCTAGGACTAGGATTAAATAAAAGAAGTAGCCAACTTACTTTAAGAAGAAAAAAAGAAGCTAGGCTCACTTATATCTAGTTATCTTTTCAGGCTTCTAAAAAGAAAGGATGTTACCCTAACTGACAATAGCACTAATATATATATATATATATATATATATATTTTAATATCAAATTTTTTTTATATTCGATATTTATTTTAAAATTTCATTAATTTATAATTAAATTAAATCAAATTTTATAAAAAAAAAAAAAAAAGCTTTTTTAAGTGTTTTTTTTTTATTTACAAAACTCAAAATTAAAACTTTATTTTAAAAAAAATCAAAAGCTTTCTCAAATCTTTCTTTTTTTTTTCAAAACTTAAAATTAAAACTTTACTTAAAAAATTTTAAAATTCTCTCAAATTTATTTTTTTCATTTACAACATTCAAAATTAAAATTTTACTTTAAAAAATTAAACTTTTTATTATTCGAACCTCTAAGCGTTAATAACATACATCAATCTTATGACATGATGGATAGATCCATGCGCCGTTTATCATGGGAAGCTCTCATTGAATGAGCTTTTGCTTTTGCTTCTCTAAACTATGATAACATCTTACTCAATGAATGAGCTGAAAATTTGACTGCATTGAAACTTAAGCCCCTGATAACTAAATGGCCAACTAAATTATCAACTGTAATCAACGGCTCCCTTTTCTGCATGACCTAAAACTACCTATTCATTTCCAATCAATTGAACACTCCTTTATTTGGGTTTCTTTGCATGCAGGTCATAATAACGCTAGAGCAGTAGGAGAAAAAAAAAAAAAAACCCACCAACTTTCCTTGGTACTCTAATTTAGAGTAGACTTGGTTAGAAGATTTGTCCATGGTTTGGAGAAGAGGAACCATACACAAACACTTTGACTTTTTGGTTAAAATAAAATTAAATGGATTTTTTTCGCACTTTTGCTTTTATGTTTTTGTTAATTTGCCTCACTTTTGCTGCAAATGCATATTTTTTTATTTTTTATAAAAATTATTGTAGCGTGAAAATAAGAAATGATAGTAGATAAATAAATTTTTTTATTTTTTTATAACTTTTTTTTTTTAACTAAAGTGCATATCATATGTATGTTCAAATGATGCATCATTCAAAATAAATAGTAATACAAAGTTTACAATTAACAAATCAACATTGTTTTTTTGTTTATTAATAATGTCCTTTATAAATTTAACCAATTCTGATTATCCGATCCACAAATGTCTGAATCATATATTTTGTCAACATTGTTTTTTTTTAAGATTTTCTATTGATGATATATTGGTTTATACTTTCAATTAGATTGTAACCCGTACAATATATAAAATAATTTTACTTATTTTATATATATTTATATATATACACATATAAATTAGTATTCTTTTTAAAATTATATTTAATTTTTCAAAATTTATAACATATAATAAAATTTATATCTAACTAACTTGTCATAAAAAATAAAATAAAAAAAAGAAGAAAATGACATGTTTTTACTTTGCACCATCTTTATTTGCAATAATATTTATACATTTAAAATTTTTATCAAATAAAAATAAATTTCAAAACTTTTTTAAAAGAATAAAAACATATATATTATCGAATGATAAATTAAATAATAAAAAAATATAAACATGCTTTTACTTTTATAATCTTATTCAAATTACTGTACAAAATATAAAAATAATGTTAGAAAATTAGTGAAAAAAAAATTAATTTTCATAAGAACAAACTTGTAACACTAATAGAATACACTTTGGAAAAAGAAAGATATAAAGTGAAAAAATAAATTGTAATAACAATAGAACTTCAAAAAGCTACTAATCAAAAAATAAAAAATAATATAACACATTACATTTATAGTTTTTAATTTGTTGAATAATTCTTGGATGACATTTAAAATTGAAAAAATAATTTTCAAATTGATATTTAAAAAAATTAAAAGGATATAATAAGTGATAAAAGTTAAATCAAATTTCTTACCTATTTCTTAAATATAAAATTTATAGTTAAAGATGAGATGGATGTAAGTCATAGTATTTAGAGATTTAATATAAAAAATTATTTGAATTTTCAACATTTTATGTCATTTTTTAAAAAGATAATTTTTGTTTGATAAAAATAAAGATAAAAGAATATAGTAAGTTTTAAAAAGATTTTAATTTTTATAGTTTTAAAATATGTTGAAAGATTTTCATTATTAAATAATTTATAAAATAAGGTTATATAGAAAAAAATTAAAATTATTTGGATAAAATTTATATTTCAAAATTTTAATTTTAAAAAAAATATACTTTACATGTCCCAATTTTTTGTCCATCTTTTCTTTTTAGGATGTCTCAAAATTATGTTTTTTCTTTTAACATCTAAAACTCTTTTTTTATATATTTTAAAATTATTTTTATGACTTTTTTTTTTACTTTTTCACATTGAAAGTCATAGAACTTTAATTTTATAAAAACAATTTAATTTTAATATTAAATAAATTAAAGTCAAAGCTTGTTTCTTAAATTATATGAAAATTAATACCACCCAAACAATTTGGAATAAAAGGAGTATCTCTAGATTAATTTGATTTACAATTATAATTTAAAATAATTTTGATATTTGAATAAATTTAAGATTATTTAATTTGTAATTAAAAGAAGATATACTTTTTTTTAAAAAATATCTTACATATTATCTAAAGAAATTATGCACATAAATATTAATGTGATAAATCTTATCAAGTGTTTATATATATATATATGATATAATAATATATATCATTCAGAATACAAGGCCTACAACCCGTCTTTGGTTTGCCCCAGGCATTCCGCGGCTGCGGTTCCATGGACATTGTTAAACAATAATTTCAGATGGTTCAATGTCATTGGGTTAGAGCCAGGAGAGTGTAGGGGCAAGCAAGAGTTGCTTTCACATTTGGTCCATTTTTTCACTTCCTAATGGGCTTAAACCAATTGTAACAGTTGCCAGTACTTTAACCACCGGGGGCCGAAGAAGGCTCTCACCCTGACCACAAGGCTCAAACAATTGCCCTCTTTTGGTAATCAGCAGATATAGATTTGCAAACATTGGGCTATGTTGCTCATTTAAGGCCTTTCGCTACCTCTTGCTAATTTGCTACTTATCAGTGGGCTGGGTTTTCTTAAGAACGATAAAATTGGCTCCATCTAATTATGAAGTGAGAAAAACAAAACCAATGGTGAAAGCAAGAAGGAAAGCCATTGGGACTTTGGGCCACCATGTCAAACAATGACAAAGAAACACATTTTATGTATTATGAGTTCAAAGTTTCTTCATCAATTAGCCAGTTTAAAATGATAGTCTTAACAGAAAGTAGTGAGGAAGAAAATGGTAAACTGATAGAAACTGGGAGCGTTTTTTTTTTTTCTTATTTTTGCATCAAATTACAAATGAAATGACGTATAAGTTTGGCAGAAATAAGAATCATATAGAGACATATTTATCAACAAACACACGATTTGTTGATAAAATAATAGAAAATCTCAAATTAAAAGAACATGCATGGTTGGTTCATTGCTATTCCTTTTAAAATAACTAGTATATTAGCTCCTGTTTCACTCGATTTTTAGCATTAAAGAAAAATCACATCAATTCCATTGAAATAATATAAAAAATACATTTTATTATTGAATCTTTAAAAATTCAACTCTGAAACAATATCATAAAATTAGATTTTCATACAAAACCAAAGACAATCACCTATAGTGACCTCTGGGCGAAGTTTTCAAGTTTGTTCAAAACCCAAAGCTAGTAAAACATCATATGAAGGAGGTTTCAGTAGGGAAAATCTATTACTATACTTTACTCTCAAAAAAATCAATGGTTGAGAACTTCCTTCTCCAAAACACGACGACTAAGATCGCTTTCATATCATCATCGAAAGGGAATAGAACCGAGAGAAATAACCAGAGTAGTAGGTAAGAACTATATTGCATAATTACCTTTCATCTCTATTTAGCTTTTTATAGATTATTCTTAAAAAAAAAAAAAACTCTAAAAAAATTTAGAATCCAAGAATCTAAAGCCTAAAGCTCTTTCCTTTTTCTTCATTTCTCATTTTTCTCATTCTGTTTGCCCAACTTCCTTTTAAACCCAAAACCGCAAAATTTATCCTGATTTTGTTATCTTCTACTTTTTGTTATTTTTTTGTTATCATGATATATTATGTTTATTTCTTTTTTTTTTTATTTTCATTTTTCTTTTGACATATTGAAGGATTTTATGATAATTAGGTATTAGTTACGGTGTTTGGTAAAGATTAATAGTGGCAGTTAAGAGGTTTAGTTCAGTGATAATTTATGCAGTTAACGCTGGTTATAAAGGCTGTAAATGATGGTTATGCCTGTGGTTGTTTTTTTATCCTTCTTTCTTTACTTTTTCTTTTACCTTCCTCTATTTTCTAATCTTTTACTAAAAATTTTACTTTTTATAAAAATGTTTACCTCTACCCATAAATCTGATTATGGGTTTTGATGCATGCAAAGTTTGGATCTTTAAAAAATGTGAGTAATTGAAAATTAGTTTGAATCTGAAACTTTTTATTTTTTTTTTGTTAGGTATCTTTAGATTTCCATTTCAGTTGCTCTGGAATTTTAAAATTTTTCATTTCTGTTTTTTTTTTTTTATTTACTGTGGATTGAAATATTTGGCTTCCATATTTTGATTTAAGGAAATGTGATGGTTGCAACTTGAAATTTAGCTCATTAAATGTGAGTTTCTTGCTAATTCTTTGAATTTTAAATGCTGATTTTTTATTTGATCTTTCATTTGGCTTTATATGTATTTAGATAATTAAGTTTTTTCTTGGTTTTTTTGTTTTTGGAAAGTTTTTTTTTTTTTTTTAATAATAGAATTTTTTTTAATGGTCTTTTGCTAATAGGATTGAAACGAAAATAAGTCGTCGCCTGAGCAAATTCTATGTACTTGGCAGGCAGACGCTTTAATTGCTTGGCCAAGGCGATTAGAGGCTTTTATAATAACTCGTTAGGCTAACTACATATGCCTTTATTACTATGCACAGTTAACTGGAAAAGAAAGTGTTTATGGTTGTTTTCCACTTTCTTTTGTTGAAAAAGAACATCTAGAGATTGGTAATCAGATCATAAGAACATCTAGAGATTGGTAATTAGATCATCATCATTATTATTATTATGCTTGCTGCCAAGGCACTCATGCCTCTCATGGTAACTCAAATCCCCATGCCTCAACAAATGTCTGAGATTCATTCAGAAGCAATCCATAGGGAAGGTTTCCCACCGAGGGGTTCTCGATTACACTGGCGAGGAAGGGGGTACAGTTTTCTTGCCAGATTGGATGATGAAGAACATGCAACTGCACGAAGGCTATGTCATGTATATGAAAACTAGAAAGCTGGAAAAGGGAATATATCTCAAGCTTCCTGGTCATCTCAAATTCAAAATCTGTGCTGGAAGAAAATCTGCACGTGCTCTTGCCTAACAATGGATTATACAATAATGATCAGCCATGAGAGTATGAATCGTTACATCGACAGTAGAAACCAAGTGTTCTGTTGCATTTGATCCTCCTTTGGATTATAAAGGGCCAGAAAAGTGTGCAGCTAAAAATGGTTCAGGGAAAGAACAAGAGAAGGCAAATCAGAAACCCAAGTTCAAAACTTTTACAGTTTTAGCTAGACAGACGCTTGGATGAAAAACCTTGTTCCACATAATCAGATTCAGCTTCTTTGCCGAATGAGCAACCGTCAACTCCGAAAGGCGAGGCTGTTGAAGCAAAACCCATGTCAAAGAGAAATCCACAAGGATTAGCCTTCCGATCAGATAAGAGCCACTTTAAAACAAAGAAAAAATATGGGCTCGCAAGCGAGATGGAAGCCGAAACTTCTAAGAATAAAACAAAGTTCTAACCGTGCACTGGGAAGAAATACACATTGGCTGGTGATCTTGACCTTATCCATCAAAATGGTAGATTAGTACTAATACTAATTTTTTTAAAAAAATTTCAGAGTTATTTCACTCGTGTATTATTCATCTCAAACTCAAGAACCATTTGCATTTTCTTTGATTTAAGGAAAAGACAATTCGAACCATGCTTCTTTTTTTTATTTAAGGGCAAAGAAATTCAAACCCTTCTCTAAGCAAAATTGATACATGTATCTACCACCAAAACAGACAGAATAAATGAATCAAATACCAATGGATGAAAGAACCATTAGTATTTTATCCAGTGTTGTCTAATCGAATGGAAAGCGTGAGTTTCTTCTGCTGTCTTAACCAACAAGGTAGCTAAAGCAGGTCCAGAAGTGGCAAATGAGGTGCCAAGCGATAGAAAAGCCCAAATCCTTTGGCAACTTTCCACATTCATCAACAGTGGATAGCAACCTTCACTGTAGACATAACAGATACAATGACTGCTGTGGAATGCTAAAGAAGGAAAACATAAAAATGAAAAACCCAAAATTAAGAATATGGGTTAGAATTAGGTGTGCATTAGCATTGGATGAATAAACTAAAACTTTACTGGAAACATAAGAGATCTGATTGACTCCTACAACAAAATAATATCATCTCTGTCAAGTCGATAACATCTGCATTCCATAATAAAATCAGGTAGCCTGCAACATTTAAATACTAATAATTTTGGACAATATTTTTGAAAAATATTAAAAACATAAAAAAGTCTACACCTGACATGAAGGCCAAAGGAGTACGCTCCAAAGCAGTAACAGAACACAGAGTTAGTCATACTTCAAACTTAAAAATTCTAGCCCTTACTAATCTCTACTCGATGTCAAAATTACAAACCAATCACTCTCAATACGGCAACAGGAGATGTTATATTACAAACCAATCCCTTATGGTAGAAATTAATAAAAAATAATCAATCTCCCTAGTGCACATCCATAGGGCCAAACTTACCAGCAATACCAAAAACCAGGCATTGCAACAAAACAAAGGATAAAAACCACAAGTTAATGCCAAAATAAAATACCCAAGGGTATGCCAAAAGAAATGGTTTAAGTTAAATAAGAGAGATATAAAAATCAAGCACATAGCATGAATTGCTCATCAATTAACAAATAGAGAAATATGGTACAGATATACAAGTTGTAAGAACTCTAACAAAACACCAATGAATCATTGGACTATCAGATCCAAAAACGTGTACACTACTACATTGAACACCACAAACAAAGTCGTATAAAAAGTACCTTCAACTCAACTGCTAAGTTCCAAACAAGCCTTCAGAAAGCACACCATCTGATATGCAAGATACAATGTCAGATACCTGGAAAAGACATACAGAACAAGATTTAAATGAAGAGAAGCTCAAGCTGTCATACCTAAAATCAAGCAATGTCATACAAATTGGTCAGTCTATATGGTCGCCAGGTGATCGGTTGATCGTTCAATTGCGTGGTGACATGGCAGAAATCACGTTAGTGAATTAAAGACTACATTCATGTCTCAAAATGTCAGCCTTAAACCCATATGTATTGACAGCTTTTATACTGTAGGATGCTGCTGACTATAAAATTCAGTGAAATCTAACCGAAAGAGGAGGAATTTCAAATCTATATGCTGCTGAACAGGCAAATGAGCTAAGAAACTCTCAAGCGATGATGTATACTCTGTAGCTAATGCTTCTAGATCTTGTCCCATATTTTGAAGGAATTCACTAGCACGTTGTGTTAGGGCTTTCCTGCCTTCACTAATCCAAGACCCTGGCTCTGAAGATTTATCCTTTTCTTGCCTCCTTGATTTTTTTTTGTCTCGAGAGTTTAAAGAGGATTCCACAGTTCTAAAAAAAGTAAAAAGCAAGTGTGAGGGAACATCTAAACAGGACAGTTGACTTAAGATATCTAAATATGTGCAACTAATATAATATTAGTACATACCTTGCTTGCAACTCATGAATTCCTTCATATAATCGATCTGCATGGTATCTAAATTGTAGTATAAGGTCAAACAGGACAAACAGTGACTTGTAAAGGGTTTGTGATCGTTCACCTAGGAGTGATTTTTCTACAATTGAGTGGAGGTACTTTTCATGTGCTGCAAGTAGATCATCAAGATCTTTGGCTACTTCCATTTCATTGGAAAAATTGGACCATGACACTTCCAAGACTTCAAACATGATATAGTATTGCAAGTTTGTAACAAAATGATTCATCTCATCCCAAAGAACCTGGCATCGCCTCAATGTTGATAGCAATTGCAATTTCACTGCACGTTGCAGCTTTGTGAATGCATGAGAAGTAATACAATTGGGTTTCATTGTCTTCCAAGCACCAATGAGTGCATGCTCCACCCGTCTAAGCTTCCATAGAAAATTAAAAATTCTTAAATACCTCATCATGACAGATTCAGTAAACACTGTATCTAGCGGAACCCTAGCATCATATTCCAATGAGAACACATCCCAGCCACGGTCTCCAGAACCATGAGGCATCATCTTAACCCTCAACCGATCTAGTATGTCAGGATCATCATACTGAGCATTAGATGACCGAATTGCACTTTCCAGTAATCCAGCTAGCTTGAAGGAACTAATAGTATTAGCAGGCTCAGAAAGCTCTGGTCCAACAATATCCATCAGGTACTGCACAAAATCACCCTGCCCAAGCAGCAAATATCGCTTGATTGCAAGACAGTGTTCTTTAAACTTATACCTCTTGTATATAACATCCAACAAATGCTTATCAATTCTCTTAGCTGCTTCCATGACTAGAGATTCAAGTGCATCAGTCTCTCCATATCCAAGACCCCCTCTTCTGGTTGTAGTTCCAGCAGCAGCTGCAGCCTCTGTTGCAGCAGCAGCCCAACCTCGGTCATCACAACAGACACGAAGAAAATTAATAGACTTTCCAGTCCTCAGAATACGTTGAGCAAGAGACTGTGAAATGAACGAAGGCAACATTCCAGCATGCAGACGGTAACCTTCTCTCCAAAGGGATTCAGCTTTCACTGGTTGCCCCACAATAAAGAACTCAGCAAAAATATCCTCCAATTCCCCTTCCAAAACCCAACTCCTCACCATTTCGAAAAGAGGAGAACAAACCCTCCTAAGCAATTGCCTCATGAAGTCATGAACAAGAGGGTCACCATGCTGTGCATGCAAATGAATAGAGCTAGCCATTGCACCACCCCTCAAAACTTTACACTTATCAACTAAAACAGCCATTAATCTCATTTTCACCATTGGCTCAGCAAGCCAAACTGACAATCTCCTCAAGGACAAATAATTCCCGGAACTTGCATTCTCCGAAACTAATGGAATCGGATTCATCGACTGAGCCTCTAGCACAGCCAATAACTTATAATACTCTGACAACTCATCCAGCAAAGCAGCACAAAATGCCTGCCCCACAGCCCCCACATCTTCAGCAGGAAAGCGATCCATACTCTCGGAAATATATCCTTTAACTTTCCTAAACAACCACCCTAATTCACAAAGCTTCCTAACAATAATTCGAGTTGCTCTAGGTACCTTAACCGAATCCAATAAGGCATAACCACCCAAGTTACTATCAAATTTCACATACTTGCCATCAATCCCTTGACAAGCATACAGTACATCTCTAACCAAAACCTCTTCAGTCACCTCATTCTCTTCTTTAACCAAATTCCCAAACTCCCTAAACGAAATTTCACGTAAATTTTCAGGGTCTTTTGAAACCAATAAAACCCCATTTTTCCAACCCTTTTCTCTATTATCTTTACCATTCAAAACCCTTACATTATTTCCCATTTCATCATCATTTAACCCTAGATTAGGCAAGAGAAACGAAAAATCCATCCCGTTTTTGGCGGTTTTTCGATCCTCGGATATAATTTTAAGCAAATAAAGAACGGCCCATTTGTTATGAACGCTACCGGGGCCATTTTTGGAAGCGAATTTGGTGTAGAGATCAGCGAAAGTAAGGGCATCAGAGGAGTTACCAAGAGTGGCAAGACGGCGCTTGATGGATTCGGCGATGGCGTCGGCATCGGGGGAAATGGAAGGGTTCAAACAACTGGAGAGAATGCGGAGAGCGTAACGAAGAGATTGGGAGAAATGAGGAGAGTTAGGGTTTTGTTGGGGTAGTAAGCGACGAACTAGGTCGACTACTAGATCTGTGACTTTGCGTTGATCTTCTTCTTCCATTTCTAAGAGAGAAAGGGAAAGGGAGGTTTTTTTTTTTTTTAAATAGAGAAATTGAGAGTGAGAAATTTCGTAAAAGGTTTTTGAGTTTTGTTTGATTTTATATACGGGCGGCAAATTAAAAATAATAATAATAATAATAAAAGCTTTCTTCAATTTTTGTTAAAAGCATTATTTCAATGGGTTTTTGTTTGTGATAAAGACCATTTATTTTTTCTATAATGGGCCTTTCGGAGGAGCAAAAGGAGTGCCGGCCTTTCTTTGATATCCAATGGGTAGTGTTTTCAAGCTCACTTTCACAACTTTTTCAATAATCCAAATTTGGGTCGATTTGAAAGAACACTAAAATTGATTTTTATAAAATTTAAAATAATAATAAAATTTATTATAATTGTGATTGAAATAAAAAATTTTATAAAAAAATTTATACTAAATAGATTTATCATGAATTAGCATTTGAATTCAATTAAAGGTGTAATAAACTCAATTGTATCGTATAAAAAAATATGATAGAATTTAAATTCTCATTTAATATCGATGAAATTTATCTTACTAACAGTTGTCATAGGAGTAATAAAATTTTAGTTTTAACAATAAGAATTTTGGTTTTTTTATAAAAAAAATATAGCATTTTGAAAGTTAAGAAAAATGATAGGAGTCATAATTTAAATAATAAATTTATTAAATATTATTTTTAAAGATAATTAAATTAATTAATTAAGTTTAATTTTAAATTTAAAGTTTTGATAACTTTAAGTATAAAAAAAATAAAATATACCTTACCTCGATTGTAAATAAAAAATAAAATAAACTCAAATCAAACTTATTGAAAATTTGGGGTTGGAAACTTTAACTTAACATATTCGAGTTGGATTTTAATACAAGAGACAAAAGCTTCATGGGATATAAAGGTAAAATATTATCTCATTTTATGAAATCCAAGATTCAACGAGTTTTTATATGTATCAAAACAAAAATATTGATATCATATCTTCAATATCTTAATCTAGTGATAAAAACGTCTTAAGAAAACATAAAATTAAAGTTCGACCTTAATCTCCCTTTTATTCTCTTGTTATAGAGCTTTATCTCTCTTGAAACCCAAAAAAAAAAAAAAAAACAACATTTATTCCAAATTGAAACATATAAATCGAATGCTCCAATATGGTATCCTACTTGTGTTTTTATAATTTTTTTTTATATTAAAAAGTGTAATTTGAAAATAAAAAAATATTAAAAAATATCAAAATACACATTGAAAGTATTTTGAAAATTGGAAGTGAGACATTGATTGCCGCTTGGCTGCCATACCTGAAAAGTCGTTGTATTCGAGACAAAATCTATGACACCAATAATCAAGGGGTGACTTAATTAATAAAAAAAAAATTTTAACATAAAGATTTTGAATATAAATTTAATTGATGATTATTTATTGAAATCATTTATAATGTATAACTTTAGATCATTTATTTTACATTGTCACATATATTTTGTTTAACTTGAAATATATAATAAATTATCTATCTCAAAATTTTCTTAAAATAAAAAAAAATTTATGACACGAATAGCAGATAAAAAATAGGATAGAATAACAAAAAAAAAAATTTGAAGAAGTGGCAAATATTACTTCAATCAAATTAAGAATTACATCAACAATAACATATCAAAATATTTAATAAAATTTTGTCTAATTATATGTTAATTTGCTAATTGGTTTGTTTGTATAATTTAATTTGATAATTTATTATACAAATATAATATTTAATTATCATTATAACTTCTAACTAATACTATTTAAATGCTAGTTTATTGTAATATTTTTTTGACCACCATTTTTTAATTTATTATCTAGTGTTTTTTGTTATTTATTGTTTAGTTATTTAAAACGTTGTCGAAGAGATAAATAATAAATTGGTGAAAAATTGGGTGGTCCTGAATAGAAAATTAGTGTTTCAGATTTGTGGTAAAATAAAGGAGTCAATTTTCACCTTACATTATTGGCGTGAGAGGTAGGGTTGAGAAAAAATTAAAAATATCAAAAAGATTTATTCGAGTTCGAATATTTAGATTAGAATAATTTAAATTTTAAATATTTTAATTTGAATTTAAATAAATGACATAATTAAATTATCAAAAATTCATATCGATTTAAATTTTTTATTTAAATTTTAAAAATTTTGGATTAATCTGAATAAAATTTAAAAATAGATAATGACCAAAAAATTCAATTCAATTTGAAAGCAGATACGGGTCGCTTCCAAGTCTCAACAGCCAACGATCTCCTCCTAGATGCTCCATTCCCAGGCTCCCATACAGCCACATGTCATATTATCACCTTCAATCTTTTTTGGTCTCACTTTCTCTCAACCTCATCTCTTGCCTCACACAAAGTTACGATATCTTTTACTTTTATAAGCTTGTTTTAAGAAACATCACGGATCTTCAAGATAAGTCCAATTTGTCCAAGTTTAGTTTAGATGTTTTAAAAAAAATTGTAATTTTTAATAGTAATATATTAAAAGAAAGTGAAAAATTAAATTTTTGTGTGATGTTTTTTCATATCAATTTGTGAAAATTTGGTAGAGATTCCAGTGTTTCTTAGATGTTTTGATTTTTAGTTCTTTTTTTTTCATGATTTTATTTTTTTTTAATTTTATACCGTCTAGATACCTGGATGGATTTGACAGCATTAAGCAATCTTAATAACACTTTAAGTCAAAGTAAGTCATCTGTTACTCAAAACATCTCATTGGGGCTTGAAGCTCATCTTACTGGAGAAACAACAGCATAAAATGTTCTAAAAGATGTCACTACCCTTGTTCAACAAATGCTAAAAAACCACATAATGGTAAATTGGGATGCTTAATGTTCAAGGTATAGGAACATTTTATTAAGTTGTCTGGTAATGATAAAGCTAATCAAAAAGCCTTTTGCAACTATTGTGGTAAAATCATTAAGTGTCCTAGCGCAAATGAAACTACTGTCTTACGTAACCACACAAATAGGTGCCTCAAAAAACCCTCTGGATAAACTTGATGAGAATTAAAAGACCCTTATGATTAAAAATCTTCCTGGGGATGACTAGGGGAATATTAGTGGTTCATCATTTATTACATGAAAATTTGATCAAGAAACATGTAGAAAATATTGTGCTAGGATGATTATTTTAGATGAGTTGCCTTTTAGAATTGTTGAGCATGATGGATTTCGTAAGTTTTACAATGTTATGCAACCTCGATTTCAAGTTCCTTCAAGGTTCATTATGGCAAAGGATTGCTATAACCTTTTATTAAATGAGAAAGATAAGCTTTTGATGTATTTAAAAAAATCAAAACTAAGAGTTTGTCTTACTACTGACATTTGGACTTCTAGGTAAAATCTTAGTTACATGTGTTTTACAATTCATTTCATTGATCAAGAGTGAAAATTACATAAACGAATCTTGAGTTTCACTCCAATTCCTAATCATTTCGGTGATGTTATTGGAAAATGCATTGATAAGCATTTGCTTGAATGGGGAATAGATAAAGTTCTCACTATCACAATAGATAATGCAAGTGTTAATGGTATTGGCATCCAATATGTAAAAAGAAGACTTAATAATTCGAAAGGAAGCATTTTAAAAAGTGAGTATTTGTATATGAGGTTTTGTGACAAATTTTTAGTCTTACTGTGAAAGAAGGTTTGAAGGATTTGGATAACTCAATCTTTCAAATCCGTTTTACTGTGAAGCATGTGAGGTCATCCCCTGAAATGTTGCAAAGATTCAAAATTTGTGTGGAGCAAGAGAAAGTAACAAGTAAAAGTCTTGTTTGTTTAGATGTTAAGACTAGGTGGAGTTCAATTTTTTTGATGTTTGAAGCTGTTTTGAAGTTTTAGAAAGCTTTGGATAGGCTAAAGGAACAATATGACAAATATAGAGTTAAGCTTAGGGTGAAAAAAAATAGGTGCTTACCTACTAAAGACGATTGGAATTATGTTTGTGGATTATTGTTTTTTTTTTAAAAGCTTTTATGATTCCACTTTGCGTGTCTTTGGTTCATTGTATGTCACTAGCAATAATTACTTTCATGTGATGTTTGGTGTTAGAATGCAAATTAATGACAAATTGCATGATCCAAATCCAAATATTCAGTTGATGGCTTTGCGAATGAAACAAAAGTTTGAGAAATATTGGGAAAATGTAAAGAACCTCAATCCTTTGTTATTCATTATTGTCATTTTAGATCCTAGATGCAAGATGGATTATGCAATGTTTGTCATGGATGAGGTTTATGACGAAAACAAGGCTGCGGAGTTGGGTAATTGGGTGAAGGTCACTTTAAATACATTTTTTGAGCATTATACTTCAATTATTGGTAGCTATAATAGAGGAGCAAGTTTTGGTTCCCAAGCACCAATGCAGTTAGAAGAGAATATTGATGTTGATGATGTAGAGGCATATGCCTTGTCAAAATACAAAAGGCGAAGGACAGAGTCACAATGCAAATAAGGGAAGTCAGAATTGGAAAGGTATCTAGAAGATATATATGAGCAAGATGAGAAGAATTTCGACATTTACTTTGGTGGAAAGTAAATGGTTGCAAATATCCAATACTTGTAGCAATGGCGTGAGATGTATTAGCCATTCCTATGCCTACTATAGCCTCTGAATATGCTTTTAGCATTGGAGGGCGTGTTCTTGATCCTTTTCATAGTTCATTAACTCCAAAAATAGTCGAGGCCGTTATATGCACACATAATTGGCTAAAATCTACACCTGTGCTGGTTGAAAATGAGGAAAAATTAAATGTTTGGGAAGAAAATGAACTTGGTAAGTATTTAACTATTTATAATTTAATTAGATATATTTATGTTGTTTGCTTATCATCTATCATTTCTTTAGTGATTTAATGAATTTTATATATACTTTTTCATAGATTTTAAGGACTTCATCCTTAATAAATAAAGATGGTCACTTTTGATTTTATTTTTAGTTCATTTCATTATAAGTTAATTTTTTTTCTATTTTATTATGGATATTTTTGTTATTTTATTTTCAAGAGATTGAAGATGGAAGGGATTTAACAACTCTACTGAACATGGAATGTTGTAGTTATATTTTTCGGATAGTTATTTTATTTTAAATTTGCTTTCTAGTATCCTAGTAGGTTGATATAGTTTGGCTCAAGTGGAATGGAATGTATTTGGTGACCTAGTGTAATTGTTAGTACTTGTAGACAATTACATTGTGTTTTGCTATCTTATTTAGGAGCTTTTTAATTTATATTTATTGTGGATGATTAAATGTTTATTGTGATGTTGGTTTTCATTGTTAGATTGCTTCTTACATTATTTGTATATAATGGCATATTTAATAAAATATATTATTGGTTGGAGAACAACTCTTGAATGCTATAAGGTGCAAGTAGTTGGGGGCAGTGCAGGTAGTTCTCCAATGCAAACATCTCCAATTGTTATAAGTTACACCAGTTAAGGTATTAATCATTTCTGTATAGCAGGTTTCTTATAGAGGTTAGTTTTTAAGTTTATATGTGTTGGAACAATGAAACTTGTTTCATTACTATGTTTTTAATCTTTAAAAGCATACAAGATCAAAATGTCATATTTGAGCTTGTCAGCTGTCGAAAACTGATAGAGTATGTGTCTTTTTCACAGATTAAGGAATCTATTGAGAAGGAAGGTTTCAATACCTTTAGTGAAAAACTGGCACTACTGCAAAATGTGACTTCTTCAGTACTAAAAGTTGTCATTTCTTTTTTTTTTTTTTCCTTGAGATATCCGATTCTAATTACTTAGGTCGATGCTGTTTTATGTCTTATAGGACATGGCTGAAGAAGAGAAAAATATCTCAGTAAAGGTAAATGTGGCACTCAAACTTCTGTTCAATCAAGACAATGGAAATCATTCAGAAAGCCAGAGGATTCCCCCCACTAATAAGTTAGTAAAATTTCACTATCCTTCATTAATTCTATATACTTTTATGTGAACAATTTTTTGTATTTTTTATTTTATCTTAAACTTGGAAAACAATGTTATATTCAAGCTATTATATTATGTGTAGTGTATTAGAATCTATTCTGAGAATGCATGATTTTCAGAGTTTCGGGTCAGATTGATGATGAACAGGCTGCAGCTTATTGCTCCTATTGTATCTTACATTTAGGTGTCGGATGTCATCTATTTTCTTTGGCTTAGAAGAAAAACTGAAAAAAAACATGCTGTATTTCTTCTGCGTCTGTTCTAATATGCAATTGCTTATACAGATTTTAACACTCACAATATTCTCCAGGTACTATGATTTGAAGGTCGGCAGTGGACTTAAGGCTGTTAAGGGATCTCAGGTTGCAGTACGGTGGTGACCGAATTAGATTTCATAAAAAATTTCTATGCTATATACTTTTATGACATGTTTTATCTTACTTTCTACCAACCTGCATATAGAGTAGTTTTTATGAGAGAGGCTTAGGAGCTAATCATATTTCCCGAATTGAGAAATGCTCATTAAAATCTGGTAAATGATGAACTGCAATGTCATTCAGTTCACTTATTTCATTTATGTGTCTAATTTGGGACTTCATGCTGAATAAAATCAACATAAATAGTAAAACTTTATGTTTCCCAGTTAGAAAAAAATTTGAAAATCTAGCCTAAACATGAAAAAACAAGATAGTAACCGAAATTTAATGTAACTATGTAAGTGATCTTTCATTTATCAAAGACTGTGCCTGTTCCCCATTCATAGTATCAGGACCATACTCATTTGAAGTTGGTTTTTTTTTCACCCCTGATAAATCCCAAAATGTTGTATTGTTTTGTTTGTTCATCCCATAAATTCAAATACAACTAATGCAATATGGTTCCTTTTCTGTAGGTTCACTATGTTACCAAATGGAGAGGCATCACGTTTATGATGAGTAGACAAGGACTTGGTGTTGGAGGGGGACAGTAAGACTGAATGATTATGTGTTTTGTTTAAACGAAAAGGGATAATCTAATATTCTAGAAATAAGAACAGCAAAACTATTTTGACACCTTATAAATCTACTGGTAACACTACACTTATATTCTATCCCTCACTTTTTAAGCAACTATTCATTGTGAACTGATTCTTCATTCAGAAACAAAAGGGAAAGAAAGAGACATTCCATAGTCCTTTTCATGCCTTTAGTAACCACCATAGTCCATAGCTGTAAAAGCCTTGTAGGCTATCAGAGACTTGTAGGCTGCTAAATCAGCATGAGCCAAATGTTTTTATTGGTAGCCAAAAGCATGAATTGGACATTCAGATTTATAAATCCACTAAGAGTTTGAGATTAAACTTCTTGATATTAAGAGATACTTGGTTTGAATGAGGTTAAGATTTTCATCTAGCATAAACTCTGTATCACATGAACTTCATTCTGATTCTCCATGTTTTCACAGATATCATTCAGAACAAATTTGTTTAGCAATGACATTAATGCTATCTTCAATTGCTCTGGCTGCTCTATGGTCTCCATTCTGTTGATTTTATACTGTCCATTAGCTCTTGGCATTTCATATACTGAACATTTCTAATCAGGTGATATCAAATAGAGATTCAGACTTAGGCAATGTGGATATGTTTCAATTGGTGCAGCCTTATGGATTCGATATTGGCCAATCCGAAAGGGGAAATGTGCTTACGGGGTTGGATCTTGGTGTTGAAGGAATGCGTGTATGAGGCCAGGTGAGATCAGTTTGCAGCATACTATTTCCTTGCTGTTTCGTGTAAAAACTATAGACAGCATAACTTAGAACTTAGAAAGATAATCTATTTGCTTTCAAAATTCTGTAGTTTTATTTTGATCAACTGAAATAGTGTAAAACAAACAAATTATATAAGAAAATTACAATTTCTTCACATTTATACCTTTTGAGATTTCAGGTTCTTTATGGGCATAAAAGTTCTTTTTCCTCCATTTAAGTAGAGCCAACTTGAGTTGATGCCTAATTACTTTTGTTTTCATGTATAATTTGTGATTATGAACTTGGTTGAACGTCTTTGCCCTTAATTTGAAAAGCGAAAATGTTTTGTAACCAATGGTTTTATTTTTTGCGGCTGCTGATAGTTCCACCTGAGCTAGCATATGGAAAAAAAAGGAGTCCAGGAAATTCCTCCAAATGCAACAACTGAGTTAATGTATCCATCATCATGCATCTAAAATTTACGTAGATGTTGTATGTTGATCATTTGAAAGCTTTCCTAGCCATTCTAGATCTTTATTTGCCATATTTCTGTCCCTTGCCATAATCTTTGTTTAATCTCATGAATAATTTCCTACATTATCCTCCCTTCGTTTCTGTTTCTTCTTTAACTTGCAGTTGGATGTTGAGCTACTAGCAATCAAACAAAGGCCATTTGGCATTTGGGTAAGTAATGAATCCTTCCAAGTATAACATTGAATGCAGACACACACACAGAGATATATATTTATATATATATATATATATATTTTGAGCCACAATATACATATATATTCTAAATTGTTTCTGGCAGTCTAGTTTAGACATTAATATGTGTTGCAGGACTCTTGTAAAAGTTATTGAAGGTTAAAGCATGCAATCCTGCTGGAGTATATAAAATAAAAGATACAAAACATTGTTCACATAAAAGTATATACAAAAATTGTTCACATAAAAGTATATACAAAAATTGTTCACATTAAAGTATATAAAATATCTAAATACGTTGTTGGCACCTAACTTATTGTTGGAACAATCCTTGGTTGGAAGCTTCCAACAGGTTTCTGCTTGTATTCTCAAAGTCCCCTGCTTCCAGCAGATGTAGGATCTTTAGTTGTTTACTGACTCTAGTCAATGTTTGGCATTTTCCAGGCTCATATATACACATCAGAATCAGGAGATTGTGCAGCTTTCCGATCGAACTATGATACCAAATCCGCTGCAAGAGTGTTATTTAATAACATGCACTATAACTTGCCTCATTGGTCCATCACCATCCTTCCTGCTTACAGGAATGCAGTCTTTAATACTGCAAAGATATGTTGTTGTGAAATGAATGAATTTGCATGACCAGTTTCAGTATTATTGTAAACGAACCATAACATCTTGTGGTGGCATTGAGAAGGTAAGATTAAATTATATACACCTAATTGTTCGAGTTTCTTGCCGCTTCAACTAGTGTCATTGGAAGCCTCACATGGTTAATGAATTCCATATAACGTTCAATGTGGCCATGCACGTTATGCCTGTTTCCATTCATACTTGAGATTCTTTGAACAAGCTTGTGGACTTGCATTATTCTGTATATGAAATGACAGACAAAAGAGCAGAAATTACAAAGTTGTCTCTAGATATCTCCTATTTTTATATGTTGTCAGATTTGAAATTGAGGACCACAATATGTCTAGTCTAAATGGTGCAATCTTCCTTAAGAAATACTCAGGATACCAGTAGGGACTAGGAACTTGAAATTTATCTCTGGATAAGGAGTTGTGTTTGAAAGCCACCCAGTGGCAGAGCATCTTTCCTTGATTCTAATTAAGTTTCTGCTTGATAACTTTGTTCAGATTGCATGTTGGTGCTGATTAGTGTAAATATTTAAACTTGTTTTAGTTAAAAATGGAACTTTTATAAGCAATGGACTAGATTATCACATCTAGTCCATTCCTACTAAATGTTCAGTCTGATATAAGTTAAGATGGTAATAGTCATATTTTGAAATCATTTGTTAATATTATCAGCGTTATCTATCCTGACATAGAAACCAATTTAGCAGGAAATGCGCTTGATTGTGTTCTTTATAACATCATAATTAACTGATCATAATGTGCGGTACATATTAGGTGAACCTAATGATTACATTTAATAATCATTTTGCTCACTTTGATTTGGGGATGTGCTCTGTACTGTAATAGTCATTAATTATTTGTTAAATGGAGCTTGCAGATTATACGAGAGCGGAGATGGAAATACTGTTGCTGTCCGAGTAGACATGCCATTCAGTATTTCAGTGATCTCAATACTTTTGGAATTGCATTGAAAGGGCTTATATGCTTGTGGTTGTAGCATATTAATAGCAAATTAATGGGTAATATTTGTTTTATTGAAATTCAAAATATTTTCTAAACTAGTTGATTTTTATATCAATATTAATCTGTTTTACCTTGAATTTTGGCTCCCCGTTATTTGATCTTTAGTTTTTTTGTAGGTTAATTTCAATATATGTAGATTAGAATATTCGATTTTAATCGATTCAAATTTATATGGATTGATTTTATCTAAATATTTTTGTTGTGCGAACTAAATACGAATCAAAAAATAAAATATCCGAATAAATTGAATAAAAAAAAATCCAAATTGATCTGTTCTGATATCACCTTAGTGAGAGGGTTACCATGGCAAGGTGCCTCCAATTGTTCAAACAAATCCACATGATATCTTTTGAGTACATAAATAAAAGCTCAAACATCTTTGTGGAGATGGTCAAAAACTACCATATTAATTGGAGATTTTTTTTTTAATAACTTTGTCATGAGCTTTAAAATATACGTAAGTATCCTTAAAAATTAATTCGGTTGATAAAAGAGGAGTTTCATTTTCTTAGTATTTTAAATTCAAATTTTGTGAAAAGCATTTTAAAAATAAAATTTTAAATACATAAAATCGATGTAAAAAATATATATATATATTTATAATCATCAACAAATCAAATTTAGAAAAAAATTTAAAAATATTCTTAATTGTTTTTAAAAAATAATAATAACTGTAAAAGTTAATGACTTTTGTGACTAATTCCACTTTTTTCTTGAAAAAATTAAATCTTGAATTTAAAGTTTTAAGTCATTGAAACGGGGAAAAACCTTACATTAAATTTTTTAGGTAAAATTTGAAAAGTTTTTTTTTTAAATAATTTAATAAAAACTTAAAAAAAAATTCAAACCAATAGATTGATAAAATTAAATGTGAAAATTAATAATGTGTAAAAAAATTATTAAAAAAATTATTTATAATTCAAATTTTATCGATATTTATTTAATGATAAATATTTTATTAATATTTTTATTAAAAATATCTATATAAAAATACATATATTTTTCGCATGAAATGGGATTGATTTAAAAAAAAAAAACACTACAGTATTGTCCAATGCCATTTTATATGAGGAAAAAGATAACTTGTATGATCATTCATATTCTTGTTGAAAGTTGGGAATATATTGATTTCATGCTTAGGACATGAATTAATCATTGCATTATGATACTTAGAACATTGTTATCAAAGGACTCAAATAATTATAAAATAATTATATTTATTATTTTATTTTTAATTTAATTAGAGTTTTAAAGGATTTTATTTTTTTAATATCAAAATAATAAAAGTAATTTTTTATTAATTTTAAACTTCATAAATTTTTAATAATTATTATTTTATTACATTAATTCATAAAAATTTTTAATAAATTTTTTTATAAATTTTTATTTCTAAAACTTTGGGAAATTGATTTTCGAACAACACTTGTGAAAAGAATATTTATATAACTTACAAAAAATATTTTAAAAAATGAGTATAAGAGAAAAAAATTATGGCGTATTTAGGAGTGCTAAAAAATAATTCAATCGAATTTTCTAACGTTGCATGCGAGTTGCGACTCAGAGGCATCGGTCCACCGAAGGAGGGAACAACAACAAAATCACTGCTGGAAACGACATACAGAAAACCAAAATATTTTACTAAAAAAAAAATTAAAAAAAAAAACCAAAATTATCGAAAATATATATTTTTAAAAGAAGAAAGAGAGACGCGTTTGCATTTGCAAAGAAAAGCATGGCCATCATTTGATTGATGCCAAACAAGTTTTTCCTTCATTTTCCCATGTGTTCGGTTTAAAACTCGTAAGTTTCGCTGCACCTTTGGCACTCTGTCCTTTTTTTTTTTTTTTTTAATGTTTTGAGAACAACGCAGAATTTTGTTTGTGGATTTTAATGGTGTGTAAAGACACAAACTTGGAAATCTCAACTGGGCATTTGTTTTTTTTCCTCTTTGGATTTGTTTTTTTTTTTTTTTGTTTTGTTTTGTTTTGTTTTTCTTTTGATTGGTAAGGTTTGAAACTTGAAAAACAAGTGCTTTTGTTTTTTTTTCTGTTTTAATTAATCCAAATTGGGAAGTTGGTTTTGGACAAACTTAGTTTGATATTGCATCGAAAAAGAGAACTTTGTTGGAATTTGCACATTGGGTGTGGGGAGGCCGTTGTTTTCTTTCACTTTTCTCTCTCTCATTGTCTGGTTGTTTTGTAAGAAGCTTAAAAAATTGAAGATTTTGATGTTTTTGGTGGGTAAAATCAAACAGAAAAATGGTGGATTTGATTGTAATTTGGGAGGAAGTTTTGCTTTTATGCTGTTCTTGTCTCATATTTTGGCTGCTTTTTTTTTTTTTATGGTTATTTTGCATCAACGATAAGGATGGTTCTTTTCTGCATTATTCAGCATTATATTTGATTGAAATTGACAGTATTTTCATTAAATATCTGGGAATGTTGGTTGCTTTCTTACGTGATCGTGTTATTAGGAAAGATAGTTTGAGCAAACCTGGGTTCTATTCGATTGGTAATCCTTCCTTTTAATTGCTTAAAGATGTAGCAAATTTTGTTATGAGTTTTCTTGGAAGGAATTAGACATGAAGCTTGAAAGCGTCTCTTGTTGTTGTGCATAGCAATCTGGAGAATTTTTTTGATAGGTGGAAGAATGACCCCTTTTAATATGCTTTTGCTTTCTTCGCGTTTTTCTGCTTGGTAAATATTTCCAACGTGGAAACAGCTAATCTCATTTTTGTAGAACAAACTTCCCGCTGTTAGAATTGCTTATCTTTCTCTTGGAAAGATTGGAAACCATTATTCCGCATTAGGATGTTGCTTTTTAAAGTACTCAACACTGTTTCATAGGTTCTTGCGTTTTGCATGTTAGTTTCACTGACCACAAAGTGTATGGGAGAAGTTTTGTGCTTACACTTTAAACTTTCTTTTCATCTTTTGGAAATTTGAAAAAAAAGAATTAAGAAGGAAGAAGTCTTCTTATATGAACTATAAGATGTCCTAGGTGGAACTTTTATATACAATAATAGCCATGGATATTTGAATGCCCTGTTGGAACATAATAATGATGTATCTTAAGTTTGCTGTAGCTAGATTTTTCTTTCAACAGGTTGAATACATCTGAAAATGCTACCTCAGAATTATTTGGTTTTTGTTGCAATATGATGAATAGTGTTAGCAAATTGATACTCTTCATTAAGTTCAGCCGCTTAAATGAGAATTTGGGTTTAATCTTGTTTGATCTAGTTACCATAGATACCGTGGGCTGCCATGGTTGCCATCTCCTGCCAAAATTTAATGTTGTGGATGAGAACAATTCTGTTCAATTTCCTTCAAATAGTTCACATTTTCTTCTGGACGTTCAACTGCTTATGATTGTGTAATTTGCTTTCAGGATGTTTTGTTTAAAATATCTTTCTTTCTGATGACATCTAATTTTTATCCTGTATTATAGGGAAATAGAGAGTGAAGCCTCTCAAAAGCGGATAAATATAAATAATTTAAGTAGTTGATCAGAGATTTTGCCAGACTTGGAGTAGCAATGGCTCCTGGAGGCAGTGAGTGCAAAGAAGTTGTTGAATCTCATTCTGCTATTGCAGATACTGACATTGCTACAACAAAGTCCGAGAGTAATACTACAACGATGAAAAGTGCTGTTAGTTTTGTTGGAAAACATTTAATTCATTCAGACAATGGTGTTTATGAGCTCCTTAAGTGTCCTGTATGCACAAATTTGATGTACCCACCAATTCACCAGGTTTGTTCACCTGTGTATAATTGTTTTGGCTCTTCCATAAAAATATAGTTTTGTTGTAGTATTTTGTTTTTTACCCTTTTTCATTGTTTTTCCTATTACTGAATTTTCTTAATTACTTCATTGTGAAGGCTATATGTGTTCCTTCATATGCTTGTATGGGACTAAGTGATGATATCTGTATGCTGGGGTAAAATGGTGGTGAAGAACTGGTTATGATGCCCTATTTAGTTGGGTTTTTTGTTATGTACCTTGTGAAGTGTAAGGAATCAGGCACAAGGCACGAAGGGCTATGGACATAGTGTTACAGGGGAAAAAGGCTATTTTTGTCTATAAAATGGGATAACTTATCATCTTGGAGTTTGGTTGCTGCAGCCTGCAAAGAGAGTTATTCTCGTGAAGGGATATGGAAAAATCATCATTGTGATTGGAAAGCGATTTGAAAGGGATTCGGAAATTTTTGTCTAGACATAGGCTTTTTTGGCTTTTGGTGTTGTATGGTTACTGCTTCCTTTACTAATTAGGTTGTATGGGGATTTTGACTATGGTATGGAAAATTTGTTTTTAACCTCTTTATTATTCAGATTTATAAACATTACTCAGTTACTAAAATTTTTACATGTTGCATCCTATCTTCTATTACAGTGCCCAAATGGACACACTTTGTGTTCAAACTGCAAGACTCGAGTGCACAACTGTTGCCCAACGTGCCGCTATGATCTTGGAAATATAAGGTGTTTAGCTTTGGAGAAAGTTGCAGAATCCTTGGAAATCCCTTGTAAATACCAGAACCTAGGGTGCCATGATATCTTCCCCTATTACAGCAAGCTTAAGCATGAGCAATGCTGTTGGTTTCGTCCTTACAATTGCCCTTATGTTGGTTCAGAGTGCTCCATCACAGGTGACATCCCAACTCTTGTTGCACATCTCACGGACGATCATAAGGTTGACATGCATGATGGATGTACCTTCAACCACCGATATGTCAAATCAAATCCACACGAAGTTGAAAATGCCACATGGATGCTTACTGTAAGTTGGTTTATGCTACATTACATGACAACTCTAGTGTTTCTATGCTTCTCTGATAATAGTTATTTGTGGATTGTGATAAAACATTGTTGTTGTTAAGTTTTGCTCATAGTTATTTCTTCTATATTTGTCAAAAGAAGTTGAAAACCATGTAAGTCACTTGAGTAATTTACAGTTACGAAGGAGATTATGTGGTTTCTGTTCGGACTGTTAAAGTTATAGGTTTTAAACTGCAAATCTTATGCTTCTGAAAGGACTCCTTCAACAAGTTATCCAAAATTATTGCATAATGAGCTACTGCTGTTTTCTTAAATAATTTGTCCTAGACTTACTTTTAACTTTCTATGCGATCTATCATAATGTTTTCATCTGCTGCTCCTCTGGTCAAATAAATATTGTCTTGATATGAAGCCCTAACCTACCTTCTGAACTCTAACATCCTGTGCAGCTGTTCAATTGTTTTGGAAGACAGTTCTGCTTGCATTTTGAGGCTTTCCAGGTTGGCATGGCACCTGTCTATATGGCCTTTTTATGTTTTATGGGTGACAATAATGAAGCAAAAAAGTTTAGTTATAGTTTGGAAGTTGGTTGCAATGGCCGTAAACTAATATGGCAGGGGATTCCCAGGAGCATCCGGGACAGTCATCGGAAAGTTCGTGACAGTCAGGATGGACTTATTATCCAAAGGAACTTAGCTCTATACTTTTCTGGTGGCGATAGGCAAGAGCTGAAGTTGAGGGTAACTGGCCGTATCTGGGAGGAAGAATGAGATAGGAAACCATGGAGAATTGAGTTTGTTTTGTACAGTTTCGAAAATTTCCAGAGTCTCAATCGACAAACAGTTGAAGCTTTCATTTTTACGATCAGGGCTTTTTTTTGTATTTACATGGGATATGTCCTCTACAGTCTAATCCCTTTGCTGACGGCCGCCTTCTGCTGAATCTTTAGTGGAGGAAATGATGATTTGTACGAGTCAACTTGGTTGCTCAAAGTTTATTCCGGCAACATGTATGGAACGATCTTTTGGCTGTGATTGCTGTTGGCTTCCTGTATTAAACCGCTTCTCCAATATTTCAAGTTTTATTTTGATCATGTGCTCTGTTTTTCGCCTTGCCTTTTGTATTCTTTTTTTCGTACTAGACGTGGGGTGATTGTGATCCTGAAAATTTTATGAGAAAAGAACTGAGACCCTATTCTAAAATTTTCTGAATCAAAGTACAATGATGATAAGTACAAGCTTTCAGTACTGAAAAGAGCAAATAAAAAATTATGCATGCAAATAAAAACTGGTTTTGAATTTCAAGCTTCACAAGGGTAATTCATATAATTATTTTTAAAAATAATATTTAATAAATTTAAATATAAAATTAATTATGATGTAATCTTTTATAAAAAAAAAAGAGTTTAATAATGTAACAAAAATATTGCAGTTCAATAGCATGGATTAATTTTTAAAAAATCAAAATTATCAGTAGGAGTAAGATTTCTTTATTGACAAGCATGTCAAATATCAAACCTATCATTAGATTATCATGAAAAAGAAAAAGAAATACATTAATAGAAAATAGAAAATATGGGTTTAGTTTAGAGGGGTGCAAGCGTGAATGCACTTAGAAGTAGGTTAATTTTAACGGTTAAACTATAAGAGAGACCCGATTTTCTCGCAAAACAGGGGAATTGTCTGTTCCAATGCAGAGCCATTACAGAGCAAGGAGGAACAAACAGCAAAGAAGAAGACAAAGAACTTCCACTTTTCTGTTTCCTATAAAGATTTTGTTTCTTTTCCCGCAATTTTCTCTGTTATCAACTTTCCCCTCTCTCTGTGTCAATCCAGCTTTTCACAACTTTTTTCCTTGTTTTTTTCCCTACTTTGAGTTGATCAAATCACAAGCTTTAAGGTATGTTTCTAATGATTTTCTTATTTTGTTTCCCTTTTTCATTTGAGATATTGGCTCATGTGACCTTGCAAATCATATGTGCATTGACAATTGATTATGATTTTTACTTGTATTTACGATGTTGCTGTTATACATTCTAATCACATTGATTCTTTCAAGATCAATCATTTTAATAAAATCCCAAGTTGCTTTTAAAGTCTTAGTAGTTTTTACTACATTTGAGGAAAATTTCCAGGGGATGGTGATTGGAACCTTGGACGCCGCTGCCTGAATATGATATTGTTTCATTTTTTTTCCCATGCAGGAAAAGGTTTGATTTTGCATTGAATTGATAAGAGAGTCTTTGAGACATTAACGTCCTAAGCTATGTTATGCTGCGGCGGTGTGGAGGAGGAGCCCGACGGTCCACCTCCAAACCAATATACAGCCCCACCAATAGGAGGGAATCAATTCGGTGGCGCTGGTAATTGTTTTCTTTTTCTTCTTTTTCCCTTATCTTTAACTTTTGAGCTTTATTTGTTCTATTTTTCCTTCTTCTTAGGCCTCAATAGTCATGACATTGATTTTCGAATCCTTAAAATGCAATGTGTACTCATCATGTTCTAAACAGGCAGTGGAAGAGGAGAGCCAAGGACTTCCAATGTGGTTAAAAGTGGGGCTCCTCAAAAAGTTCTACCTATTGAAATTCCATCTATTCCATTAGATGAGTTAAACAGGATGACTGATAACTTTGGTACAAAAGCTTTGATCGGAGAAGGTTCTTATGGCCGAGTTTTCTATGGGAAGTTAAGTAATGGTCAGCCTGCAGCAATAAAGAAGCTGGATACCGCTTCTTCACCAGAACCAGATTCTGACTTTGAAGCACAGGTGAGACTTAGATAACCTTTTTGTTTCCCCTATTAAAGTGATCTGTCTAGAATTTAAGTTTGATCCCATGTTATTGCTACAATGATTTTGCAGTTATCAGTAGTTTCAAGACTTAAAAACGAACATTTTGTGGAGTTGTTAGGGTATTGTTTGGAGGCAAATAACAGAATCTTGGTATATGAGCACGCTACAATGGGTTCTTTACATGATGTCTTACATGGTATGCTCAATTCCATCTTTTAGGTTTGAGATTTTATTTTTTTTTGCATTTTAGAATATTTATTCATTTTCAGTGTTTTGGTTTTTGTTCAGGGAGGAAAGGTGTACAAAGAGCTGAACCAGGTCCAGTTCTCAGCTGGAACCAAAGAGCTAAAATTGCCTGTGGTGCTGCAAAAGGTCTTGAATATTTGCATGAGAAAGTTCAGCCTTCGATAGTTCATCGCGACGTCAGATCAAGCAATGTCCTTCTTTTTGATGACTTCTTGGCCAAAATTGCCGATTTCAGCTTAGCAAATCAATCTTCTGACACCGCAGCTCGACTGCATTCGACTAGAGTCTTGGGTACATTTGGTTATCATGCCCCTGAGTAAGTCTTGTAATTTAGCATTTTTGGTACTTAGGAGGCGTAGCGGGGATAAGGAAAAGGGTTTCAGGTATTAGGATTCAAACTCTAGACTCATTAGATATCACTTTTTAAAGATGACTGAATGAAGCAACTAAACTATGCTTCGGTTCTTAGCATTTTTGCTTTGTTTATGATTATTAAGTACTAAAAGGGCCTGTTATGGTTCCGAACCTATAAAATAATTCGGGATATTACCACTAGAAAGGGAACATTTTGCTTAAACTTTCTTTCTGTGTAGGTATGCTATGACAGGGCATATAACGCAGAAAAGTGATGTATACAGTTTTGGAGTTGTTCTTCTTGAGCTCTTGACAGGGAGAAAACCAGTAGACCATACAATGCCCAAAGGACAACAGAGTCTTGTTACTTGGGTGTGTTTCTTTTCCTATTCCTTTTCCTATTCACTGCCATTTAGTATGCGTCTCTAACTCGGTTTCAATGATGAAGGCAACTCCAAGGTTAAGTGAAGACAAGGTTAAGCAATGTGTGGATCCCAAGCTAAACAATGAATACCCACCAAAGGCAATTGCCAAGGTTGTTGTCTCTTCTGCTACATTATTTTCGTAAGACTTTTCTCGATTGTTTTGTAATATATATATTTGGGGATCTCAGCTAGCAGCAGTTGCAGCACTTTGTGTACAGTATGAGGCAGATTTCCGGCCAAACATGACAATTGTTGTCAAAGCTCTTCAGCCTCTTCTTAATGCAAAACCGGCAGGAGCAGACTCTCAAGCATAATATATATTGAAGACAATATTCTGACCTAATAAGCAGTACCCAGGTTGGCTTAGTTGTAACTCTCTGTTCATGTTTTGTTATCTCATTACTTAAAGTGTTTACTTTTAATTGAAGACAATATTCTTTCCTTGGAGATTCAAGCTAGATAAGGATTAGAGAAAAGTGAAGCACTACCCTTTTTCCTTTTAGTTTGTAAAATTTCTTAGGGCCTGTTTTGTTGTTAACCTCATCATCATCTAGTTTTAAGCTGTCGACCCTTTATTTATTTATTTTTATAAAATAAAATTCATAATTTAAAACAAAAAAATTATAAATATTAAAATTTAAACGATAAAGCAAAACAACTTTCATACATTCAATTATTGTTAATTTTATAAAATAATAGATGATAAAAACTCGAAAAAATTTGATAAGTATATAAAAAAAATAAAGTTATTATTATTATTATTATTATTATCGTCGTCGTTGTTTTGTCTTAATTTCCTAATTCAACAATGACCTCATTTATCAACAAGATGACAACATCTATGCCCCAATCTAAACTGAACAGAGAAAAAAAAATGACAACACTCTCTCCTCGGACAGAAAAAATGTGCATGTAAAGTTTGTTTTCTCTTCTTTGTTAGTTCCTCTCTTTCTCATATTGATTCTTTGTCATTTTTTAATGATAGGGGATTGAAATTCAACATTTTGAACAGAAAAGTATATATATTTTATCATTTAATCAAATGCTGACAAATGATAATATATAATGACAAAATCCTCCTTAATTTAAAAGCATAATGGTAATATCAAATTGTGTATGTAATAATATATAATAATGTGGAAGAAATAGCATGCCCTCAATAGTATGATAGCTAGTTTATAACCAAAACCAACACCCTTGATTGCACCAAAAATAGTTACATCCAACGACAACTTGATAGTTGATAATTGGTATTCACACTTCACACTTTTTTTTTCCTTTCGATATAAAAAAAAAAAAAAAGTGCTAGAAAATGGCTAATTTACTTTTGAGATCCCTAGGTTGCAAAAATTTCAAAGTAGCCTATTATTCGCCGACAATAATAAATAACTAAATGAATAAAAAGAAATAAAGGGGACGGGTTCATGCTCCATTGTATGTTAGCCGAATCCATCCGATGATGACAAGACATACGTGGCAGTTATTAATTGGGCTTTCCATCTAAAATCTGACTATGTACTGTCTGATTATATTTTTTCCGATTCATTTACGAAAGAGGCTCATAATAATATCGATATATTATTTATTTATTTATTTAATAATATTTATAATAATTATTTGTAAAATAAATATAAATAAAATTATTCGCAAAATATTCGTTAAATGTTTTATTCTTTACATTCTAAAAAAACAAAAAAAAAACTAACGCTTCGATCATACGTTAATGTTTTAAATTATTAGCCTTCAGAACGGCGTAGTTTTGTACCTGTCTTCAGACTGGGTACATCGTATAGTTGAGGATATTTTTATAATTTTCAAAGGGACGAGAAACTTTCAATAAAACTCAATAAAATTATTATGTGTAAAAAAAAAAAGAAAGACAATTTATGTCATCATTATTTCACATTTCATCATATTTGTATAATAATAATTTTGTTTATACCCTTAACATTAAATGATAAAAACGCACCTCGTGTTTATGTCAAGAATTCTTTAATAATATATATTTTTTCTATCATGTGTTAACCAGCAAAATAAATTTAAGTAAAAATCTAATTAACAAAAGTAACTATTTTAACCGCCTAATTAATTGAAATAAACCGCATTAAAACTAAAAATAAATCTAACCTTATTTTCATTCCATTGTAGAATTAATTATATTCACCTAAAAATATAAAAAAATTATATTCACCAAAAAACACCAAATATGATAGTAATTGATTTTATTTGATTAATCGAAAATAACTTTCTATTTTCTTCTACATTTTTATTTTAATTTTTATTTTTTTAAAATTTTAACTTTGATATTAAATCACCAACATTTTAAAAAAAATCTCACAGATAATAATAAAAATTATTATTTATATAGTTAAAAATTGTAATGTAACAGTAAGTTTCCATTTTAACCGTCCTTCCTCTTCTCCTACTCTTTTCCCCATGTCCAAACAAAGCATCCTCAATCAAAATCCTTCTTCACTGATTTTTTCTTATAAATATGTATAAATAAAAAAAAAAAAACAGCCGCTCCAAATCTGTTGTCATCAAACCCTCAAAACCCAGCCTTTCAAATATCCTATCTCTCTTCGATCTCTTTCTCAAATTCAATCCGATTAGGATCCCTGGGAAAAGAAAACCACCCAATCATCATTTTCACGATCACTGAATAATATTGCATGAACTTATTGATTTTTTTTTGTCAAATTCGATTCAATAAAAAATTGAATAGGTTGTGTTTTTGGATCGGTAATACAAAACGAAATTGAAGGGCGGGAATGGAGAGATTGGTGAATAATTTTAAATCAAAGAGAGTTTGAGAAATCAAAGGATGCCAGGATTGGCGCAAAGAAATGAGCAATATCGTAATGCCTCATTTGGGTTTTGGTCTAAGCATAACGATGATGTTAGCTACAATCAACTTCAGAAGGTATTAGATTTTCATTTTCTCCACTTTATCTTTTTTCCTTTTATTTTTGTTGAATTTTTTGGTGATATTATTGTTTTTATGAATTGGATTGGATCAGTGTTTTGGATTCGGTTTTTTGTTTATTTTAATGGGTAGTTTAAGTTTGGATTGGATCTTAATTTATTGGAATTTTATTTTTATTTTTATGCTTTTCAGATCCAGTTTAGAGAATTTGTAATTTTGATTATGTGCCAATTTTGATTCTAGTATTAGATTTGTTGCTAGAAATTAGCTGCCTAATTTTGTTTAGAGCCAAGGCACTGATCTTTTAGTGCTATTCCTGGTTTTGAATTGAGTAATGGAAGAAATAACAACTAGAAGTGTGATAATTAACTTCGTCACTGTCGGTTCTTTAAGAATTTTTTACTCTTTATTGAGCTCAATGTGGCTTTTAGCCGTTGTCTATGGTCCTTATATTTTTTGGATATCGAAAGTATTGGTAGCTAATTGAGGAATTTGGAATTCAAGGAATGGTACTTGTTTGCAATTAGCAAATAAAGATAATGCTTCCAAGGGGGCACCCAAATGGTTACAATGTGAAACTCCAAATTTGAGATTGTAGGTTCGAGTCCTACAGGAGGAGGCAGGGTGAATGTGATAGGTGAGAGTTACCCCCTGTTGTGTAGCCTAAGACCTAATGGATCTTCACACTCGGCTCTCCACCTTCCATATGTACCAAAAAAGAGGGATATGTTGATTGTGCAATTTAATAATGGATATGTTTTATAAATACATGGTTTATTGATTTTATTTTCTGATTAGTTAATAACCAAGAGCTGTGTTTTTGTGTTTCAGTTCTGGAGTGAGCTTTCATTGCAAGCTCGGCAGGAGCTCCTTAGAATTGATAAACAAACCCTCTTTGAGCAAGCTCGCAAGAACATGTACTGCTCCAGATGTAATGGGCTACTGCTTGAAGGTTTTTTGCAGATTGTCTTGTATGGAAAATCCTTGCAGCAGGAGGGAGTAGCTGGTAACCTTCATTACAACAGGTCAGGAGTCTCAAAAAACCAAATTGATGGTGGATTGAGTATGACAAATGGGTCACAAGATGAAATTCAAGATCCATCTCTCCATCCTTGGGGAGGTTTGACCACAACTCGTGATGGTTCACTGACGCTTCTTGATTGCTTTTTGTGCTCAAAGTTGCTCAAGGGTCTCCAAAATGTTTGTGCTGATCAAATTGTTTTCTCTGGTTATGTTTTCCCCTTTCATCTAGTTGTTGATGTTTCAATTGAATCAGGTGTTTGACAGTGCACGTGCAAGGGAGCGGGACCGTGAATTGCTTTATCCTGATGCTTGTGGTGGGGGAGGTCGGGGTTGGATAAGCCAAGGAATTGCTAGTTATGGAAGAGGACATGGAATAAGGGAAACATGCGCACTACACACTGCCAGGCTCTCTTGCGACACCTTAGTAGATTTCTGGTCAGATCTTGGAGAAGAAACTCGGCAATCTCTTTTAAGAATGAAGGAGGAGGATTTTATTGAGAGACTCATGCACAGGTGTGTTTCTAGCTCCTTCTTTATGGTTGAATGTGTTTCATTTGTTATATTGTTCAGCCAGTGAACACTGTGAATTCTGATGGTCATTGATCAAGCAGTTCTCATTGGAGCTAGTAATATAAGGCTAATGGTGGGAGTGTCGGGACTATGTAGAAGACAAAAGTTTTATTTTATGGTATTAAAAGACATGAAAATATCATTTGTGTGCCTTTGAAAGCTTTAGATATTTTGTTTCCTTCTCCTAGTTGACAACTGACTAGCCCTATGTAAATTTAGGGCTATTTTAAGATTGTTGTTGCGGTTGAAAAAAGTTTTGGTTGGAAAAAGTGCGTTTAAAAGGTATGGTAAGAAAAGTGTGGTTAAAAATTTTGAGTGTTTGGTATTGCCGTGAAAAAATGCTGAGTAATTGAAATGTCTGAAGTATATGTATAAAATATAGGGATAATAAAGTAATTTTCTATCCCAAATGCACTTTTGCACTGCAAAAGCACCTCTTGAGGAGCTTTTTTGTTTGGGTTGGAAAACCAGGCTTTTAGACTGGAAAGCCAATTTTTTTTGTTGTTTAGCATCGTGTTTGGGTCAAAAGTAGTTTTTGAATGCAAAGGCTACTTTCAACAGTAATGCTAAATGAGGCCTTAGATTTGGAGCATCTGGTTTCCTAGCTACGAGAGTGTAAGTCTTTTAATTGGAAAATTACTGAAACAAAACTTGTGATGGGCCATGAAGTGAGGAAATGAAACTCCATGCTGCAGACCGGAAAAATATATTTCCTGAGGTTCGCAGGATTGTTTGACATTATTTAATGCCCTATTCGAGAGAATTGAAAATGATAACATACAAGGTACTGAGTTTTTTTTTTTCTTTTTGCCGTTTGACTTAGCCACCTTTACCAAAGCAGTGTATTATTATTCATCTTTCAATGAGTTTGTTCTTTCATAAGTGGTGTACTTCAAGAGCCTTATCATGAACATATTGTGGTCATCTTTAAGAATCCAGCTGCAATCTCTGGAGTTTAGCAATTGGAAGATATAGTGTCTGGCAGTCCTTGAAGCATGTATTGACATGTAGCAGTTGAAATTTATGCTTTCTTTCTAGCTTTCAAGCATGATATGAAACCATTAAGGACCAGAAAACCCAACCTTTAAGAATCATCCATTTCTAGCAGTTTTGAAAGCATATATCACTAAGAACCTGCAAAACCTAAGTGCTGCCTCCTTTGAGGACAAGTAATCCTAAAATATGACCTTTGTAAATGGTCTTTTATCAAGAAACTTAGTGGACAATGGGACAACTGATGTTGGCCAAAATTTTTCTAGATTGAAGAAGATCAAAAGAAAAGTTAAGATTCTTTTAGAGAATGTAAACAATATGATCTTAGAACCTGGACTTATAAATGGTTAATGAGTAATATCTGTCTCTATCCTCTCTTAAAGGTTTTTTTTTGTTCCTTTCTCTGAATAGTCTGCTTTAGGCTGTCCAGTTTTGTGATCAAAGGAAAATCGAGAGAAAAAAATCGAAGAAATTGATATTACTCTTTTCCTTCTTACAATAAATTCCAACAGCACCCTGCTATCAAGAGATTGCGAGGAGACAGGGAAATTGTAATTTTAAGGAAGGTATCCCAAAAATATGTGTGCTTGGTTTCAGTGTTTGTGGTTCTAAGTGATTCTTACAGAAGATGGACTGGAAGGGTGAGTTGGAATCTGAGGTCCCTTCAATGATGGCTAGTGAAAGATGCATACTGTTTTAGCAACAGTTTTGTTCCAAAGATAAAAGGCCTCTAGATTTATTGTTTTTGTTACTCAAACTTGTGGACTTTCTTTTATGGGTTGCTTTCTCTATAGGATTGCTGTCATGCTTATCATCCTTGTTACTTTTTCAATTCAGTCAGTAATCATTTTTGTAATTGATTTAAATGTTTCTGACGAAGAGATTATTTCACAAGAGAAACTAGGTGAAGTTGAGAATTTTCTGACCAATGACTGTCATTGATGGTGTTTGTAGGCTTGAAAGTTAAGCATTAGATAAAAATATGAAATAAGCACTTATTAGGAAATTTGTCATAAACAAGATGAAGAAGTTGAAAAGGTGTCTTTGTTGAGAAATGCATACGAATTGAAGCTTTAAAAATGGTGGGATGGGTTGGATATTCTTAGAGGGATATTGAGAAAGTAAAATTTGTGGTCTCCTTTAGTAAGAAAAAATGAACACAAGACGATTTCTTTTGAGCAATGAAAATGAGACATTTAATGGACTGTGGAATGGCTGGAAAGGATTTGCATCTGCTTTCACCTCTTCTGCTCATTGCCTTTGATGTACTTTTAACTTGGTGATAAGTAGAAGGGATGGCAAAATTATCATGCATCCAAGGTTGGCATACTTGGCAATTCGTATATTCGTGTCGTATAAAATATTGACAATTTGTGTATTCGTGTCGTGTTTTACATGTGTATTCGTGTTGTGTTTTACACGTAAATTACGTGTCACAATTCGTGTTGACATGAAAACATAAAGGACATTTTTTTGGTTTTGTTAAACCAATATATGGCTTTTGCTAAAATTTTAAACTGTGTCACCTTCACGTCTCTTATTCATATTGTTTTGGTGTCATGCCATCTTGTCGTGTTTGAGATTGCTAGGTCTCCGTTGCCTGCATTTTACTCTCTCAGAATATAACAGTTGGTTAGCTCTGGGTGATTACCAAGAAAAATTGGTGGCATGGTCTTATTTGTTCTTTTAACTGGCAGAAAGCTTTGTGCTAAAATTGATGTTATTTTTACATAACAAAAGTATCTTCGTTTTTGCACTTCCAATAGTTCATACAGAAGTATTGGTCTTAGGCACAAACTGTACTCAGTTATCAGCAACTTGCCTGTAGACTTCTGCTCTCTATTGTTTTGTGTAGATTTTGCATCTCACATATGCATTATTTTCTCAGGTTTGACAGCAAGCGATTTTGCAGAGATTGCAGAAGGAACGTTATCCGTGAGTTCAAGGAGCTGAAGGAACTAAAACGCATGCGTAGAGAACCTCGATGCACGAGGTGGTTTTGTGTTGCAGATACAGTCTTTGTATATGAGGTGCTTTGTCAATATCTTCAACCTTTGAGTGCACTGATTTCTTTCTATCATATTTTTATCTTTCGATCTAATTGTTGATAAAGAATGTATGGCTGAAATTACAATTTTGACTATGTTAGTCATAATTTTTTGAGCTTGGTGTGAGAATTTTCAAATGTGACTTACGCACTATTTTTCTTTACTACTCTCCCAGGTATCTGATGACACAGTCCAGGCTGATTGGCACCAAAAATTTGATGACACTTTTGGAACTTACAGCCACTTTGAATGGGCAGTTGGAACTGGGGAAGGAAAGTCAGATATTATGGAATTTGAAAATGTTGGCGTGAAAGGAAGTGTTCAAGTCAATGGCTTGGATCTTGATGGATTGAATTCGTGTTATATCACCCTGAAGGCCTGGAAATTGGATGGCCGCTGCTCTGAACTTTCTGTGAAAGCCCATGCGACAAAGGGCCAACAATGTGTGCATCGCAGGCTTGTAGTTGGAGATGGTTATGTTACAATCACAAGGGGTGAAAGTATTAGAAGGTTGTTTGAGCATGCTGAAGAGGCCGAGGAAGAAGAGGTACTTCAAGCTTTGTGGGGCTTATAAAAAAATTGTTCGGATAATGGTGATGTTGAACTTTTAGTTCATCTTTTCAGGATGATGATTCCATGGACAAGGATGGAAATGAGCTTGATGGAGAATGCTCACGTCCCCAAAAACATGCGAAGAGTCCTGAACTTGCTCGAGAGTTTCTCCTTGATGCAGCTACTGTTATATTTAAGGAACAGGCATGTTCAAACCTTTTCACCTTTTTCGTGCTTTAAAGTCTTGCAATATGACTGCCATTCTTTTAAATTATTTACATAAAAAAGACTGTGGGATTCTATCATTTCCATTTGATAATTAAAACCTGTGTGTAGAAGAATGTGATCAGTGGGAAGGTAACAAAAGCCAGGTGTATATTAATGACTTGATGTGTTAATTAGTGGCAGGCAAGTTATTAATTGGAATTTCATTCCATTGTTTTTGACTGAATCTCTGTCTAAATGGCTTTTGTTGTTGAATTTTGTGCTTCAGAGAAGCAGGACTAAAGATAAATGAAAATTTATCTTTGGTTAAACTTTGAGACGAATATAGCTTACGCTTCATACTTGACCGGAAACACCTATTTGAGTGATACATAAAGTTGAGAAGATTATAATGACTTTGAGAAAGATTACCATAGGATGTTCATAATACTATAGATACTTAGCTGGAGGTTTGAAATGCAATTAGTTTGTTTTATAAGCAATGATATCTTGAGACAAGTATGAGGCCAACCTTGTTAACTTTCTCCTTTAAGTTTGTTCGTAGACAAATGCTAATCTGCCATCTAGTTAGTTGTTTTGAAATTGCCAAACAAATCCAATGCAGGGGCTCTACCTCATTCACCTTTGCTCAAATTCATGATAATGTAGAGGCAGTAGCACATTTTGTACTGGCTAATATGAAGATGTTTTTGCGAGTAGTCTAAAAAGATTCCTATTTCTAAGAAATAATAGGCAATAGTACTCAGTCTAAAGGAGTGAAAGTACACTAGAGGTTATGATCATGGAGAAGAACACCAGTTGTTGCCTGTTGGGAGAAAATGAGTTGTTCCAAGTTTCAGAGTGAAATGCTGTGAGAAAGGATATGGAACCTATAATTTAAGTGAGGTCATCTGAAATCAAGGCTAATGAGTTCAAATTTAAGGCTAAATATTTTTGTATCTTTGTTCTGATATAGGTGATTGGCATTATATCTAGCAAAAATTCAAAGAAATGGTTTGCTTATATACGTGATTAACAGGGTTTTAAGAGATTTTAAGTAACTGAATCACAAGACTTACAATGATTTTGTTTTGATTTCCTCTAAAACTTGGTAAGAAAGACTTGGACTTTGTTTAGTGGTTCTTGTGGGTTGTGTAATGTGTTTGTGGAGTTGTGGCACAGCAAACATACAACTCAATCTGTTTCAGTTGTTTGTGTTCTCATTATTTGCTAAAATTCTTGTTACAAACGTCAAAACAATTTATCCATTTTGATATTCAGGTTGAAAAGGCTTTTAGGGAAGGAACAGCACGCCAGAATGCAAACAGTATCTTTGTTTGTCTTGCACTAAAGCTGCTGGAAGAACGTGTTCATGTTGCATGCAAAGAAATTATTACATTTGAAAAGCAGGTCTAAATAATTGGTGATACTTCAGGATATGTTTTCCTTTCTGCTTATCAATAAATATAGGAGGCTATTCTCTATGTTTGACACTACATAATTTCTACAGATGAAGCTTCTTGAAGAAGAAGAGAAGGAAAAACATGATGAAGAAGAACGCAAGGAGAAGAAAAGAACAAAAGAACGAGAGAAAAAGCTCAGGAGAAAGGAGAGACTGAAAGGAAAAGAAAGAGAGAAAGAAAAAAAATGTGCCAAGTCAACTATTTCTCCTGTTGCTCCTGATGTCTCAAAGGAAGAATCTTCACCAACTATTGAGGTTGAAGAAACTATTGCTATTAATTGCAGAGACTCTGTGAGTGGCATATGTGATATTATTGTGTCTAGACCTGGTTCTCCAGATGTTCAAGGAAAACAGTTTTTAGACGGGCATTCCACTTTAAGTTTGCAAAATCACTCTTTTGATAGTCCTGATGGAGAAGGTGCAAAATTAAAAGATGGGAATGGCTCTTTTACAATGGAACAATCGAAATTTTCTAGTTGGAGAATGAAATTTCGCAAGGATGGTCAATTTGATCCATCCTTGAAATGGTCTGATTACCGCCGATTTGCTGTTGTTTCAGAAAGTGCTCCTGTTAATAGATCTGAGCCAAGATATCGAAGTGAAATCTTTGAGGCTCCTTTGAGGAGCATCAATGGATTAAATAGGCAATCAAAGATAAGCAATGCAAAGTCCAATGGTCGGAATTGTGGTGTTAAGCACACTGAGAAGTTTCAGTGTCCCAACAGCCGAAGTGACAGATATGAGTTCTACTCTTGCAGCTGCGGCCAACACAATGAATACAGAGCGAAGATTGAGCCACATGTTTCTGCAACTAGAGTAGGTCGAGAGCCCAAATCAGTGAGCAAGTCAGAATTTGCCTTGGATATGTCCAAGCAAGTCTATCATGGTAACAAGTATATACAACAAGATTACACGCGGGAAGACTCTGGAAAACTGCAAAATAAAACTATTGCTGGAAACAATCCTTCTGCTCGAGATTCACTTCACTCCAAGAAAGTTTGGGAGCCCACAGAAGCCCAGAAAAAGTACCTCCGGAGCAACTCTGATACAGGTATTACTTTGAGGTCATCTTACAATGAGGGAGCTGGACCTGATAATAACTTTGTTAAGTGTGGTGAGACATGCTCAAGTGAAGCCAGTGTAAATTTGGGTGAAATTGATCATGAGCATAATAATGTTAACAAATCAAGAAATTCCAGCCTTGCAACAGATGAGGACTGTCATGTGGAAACACAGGATCAATGCTCTTCGCTGAATGCTGCATATGATGTAGTAGGAATTTATCCTAATAGAAACCCTACCTTGAACGGAATTTCTCATTCTATGATGAGTAGCACTTCTAATTCTGATAACAGCTCTTCATGCCTTGGTGAAGGAGATAGTAATACCTCCTCTTCAAATCTTGGAAACTTGGAATCTTCTTCAACATCAGATTCTGAAGATGCCAGTCAGCAATCAGATGGGAGAGATACTTCAGTTTGCATTCAAAATGGCTTTTCCGAGTGTCAGATGAAAGGAATGGATGAAAAACAGGATGCTAATGGAGGGGTTTCTTTGGAAAGCCAGGCATTGTTTGGACATTCACCAGATGTTAGAGGGAACAAAGTTCCAGGAAATCCACCGACAAAAATTGCTGAAAATACTGATGATGGAAAACCAACTGCTGTTATGGGTTCTCAACATCAAGGTATGTTTACATCAGTGCATAACCAACATATACAATTTCCTGTGTATCCGGCTCCTTCAACCATGGGTTACTACCTTCAGAATCCTATTTCTTGGCCAGCAACTCCAGCTAATGGATTAATGCCTTTCCCTCCTGCAAACCCCTATCTTTATACTGGCCCTCTTGGCTATGGTTTAAATGGGAACTCACGGTTATGCTTGCCCTATGGCACTCTGCAGCATTTAGCTACTCCTCTGTATCCTGATCCTGTTCCTGCTTATCACCCAGTTTCAAAGGCCAATAGCTTGTATGCAGAGGAACGAATTCAGATTCCCATGCCCGGTGCAACAAGAGAAGCTTTCACTGAAGTTAATACAGAGAGCGTTGTTCCTGGCGGGCTGCATGCAACAGAACAAGCAGCAAATGGAGAAGGTAGGCAAAATGATGTCTCTGCCAAGTTGCACACAGATGGCACTAGCTTTTCCTTGTTCCATTTTGGTGGGCCTGTGGCTCTTTCAACAGGTTGCCAATCTAATCCTGTCCCCTTGAAAGATGAGATTGTGGGAGAACTTTCTTCTCAATTTTCAGCAGATCATGTTGAAAATGGTCATGCTTGCAATAAAAAAGAGACTATTGTTGAAGAGTACAATTTGTTTGCAGCGAGTACTGGCATAAGGTTTTCGTTCTTCTAATATAGTAGTTAGGTATAGGTGACTGGTTTGGCAATTCAGTCCCTACCTTCTTGCCCCGAATGTGGAAGTTTGAGAGTACTTTGTAAGTCGGTATACAATAATCTTCCTGCGAAAGAAAATTCAATTTTAGCTTATAGATTCTTTAGTAGTTTGTTACCCGATTTGTCTCATTGTTTTATGTAGAGAGAAAAAGTTGGAAGAGTGCCATATAATGTTTGAGGGCTTTCTGTATGAAGTCAGTTTTTTTACTAATAAAGCTTTGATGGAATGAGATTTTGTTTTCTTGGAATTTAATTGGATTTGTTGTCATTTCAATTTCAGTTCTTGAATGCTTCAGACTCTGCTCTATCTTAGACAAGGTTTACTTCAGATGAATATTTGCATCCTTAAATCCTTTTGTTTATACTGATTTCTTGAGGAGCGAGCAGTTGAACTTACATGCCATATCCGAAGCTCTTTTACATATCTCAACTTGCACGTAGCTTTGAATTTGATTTGCTGTTTATTATTGGCAGAACATGTGAAAATTCTTTGTATATGATTTGTAATTAAATCTTTTCCAAAATTCTTTGCTAGCTTAAAGGTGGTTACATGAACTAATTAAACTAAATCTTGAGTTTAAAGTGATTTTTTTTTTTGGTACATAGGAGGTCGTAACCTGTTATATACCACTTTTTAAGCAACAACTAAATTAAGCTTCAGGTTTAATAGTTTGTTTTTCATTATTAAACTAGTTTACAACTTTGAATAACCCGGCAAAGTTTAGTTGTACTTTGAACATTGATTAGGCTGCTGCCTAACACGCTCATCTGTATTTTCTCCAAAAGATTACTAGGAAAATATGGTATGATGTTCACCAAGGTTGAGGAGCATGGGATACTGCCCCTGATAGAGGCTTGCAAAAATGGATGGGTTTAGCATTTTCCTTTTTTTATTTTTGTTTTGTTTATTTGTTTATGTCTTCAAGTAGGAATGTAGGATCAAATTCTAGAAGTCAAGAAATAGGTTCATTCACGATTGGACCAGAGGGTAAATCGGGGACCTTTCAGACATTGAAATTGAAACAGATTCATTCACGATTTGATTCATTATTTTCATAATGACATGCAGTGCACTATCTCAATTTGTCTTCACCAAAGATTCATATGCTGAGCAAGAAACGTGAAAGGGGAATGGAAAACACAAAATACTAGTCATAAAATGGAAACTTATATGGCCAAAGGAAAAAAAAAGAAAAGGTAGCTTTGGGACTAAAATTTTGTCACTGGGATCCTCAATTCCTGAACACAACTTGGATACTCCTAAAAACTTTCAGTCAACAATTCAAGCACGAGTTAAGGACAAATCCAAACATTTAAATGTTTGCCTTCGTAAACTTCAAAACAGCTAGATAAAATCCAGGCTCGTCTACAAATTCAGTCATCTCAAAGGAATGGTCAGCTGCAACTTTCTGTAATGTCGTTTTCTCAGGCAGGTTTGCAATTATAACGTCAGGGAACTGTTTTCTTTGCTGCTCTAGCACTTCCCTCCCTTGGGGATAGCTAATTACCAGTCTTGCACCTGTACAAGTAACAATCAGAATCTCATATTATAAAGGAGGCAACAGACGAAACATGGCTTACACCTCCTCATTCTAGTGGATGCAAAATCTAATAAGATTTTTTAGTGCATAGGAGGCCGCAGCAGCATGAGGATAAGGGAAAAAGTTGCAGTAGCTGGGATTCGAACCCTAAATCTGTTGAAAGTCACCTCTTAAGGTGGCTACATGAACCAACTGAATTAAGCTCTGGGTAGAATAAGCCATTTTTTTTCTTGCGTTCCCTCACCTTTTTCAGGTTGAGAATATGCTAAGCTATTCTAATGGTGAAAATATACTATTCAACAAAAATAGTTATAGCAACAAAGAATCTGTGGTACAAAGTAAAACTTAAATTCGACAAGTATTCCTTGCCAGAAATCAAATTTGAAGTGAAATGAACAGAAACATCCTCTTAAATTTTACCATATATCCAATAGGATTACCTGGTGAACAACGTTTTGCCAGCGCCACAAATATCTGGTCAAGTTTGAAAGGCAAGGCAGGCAGAAAATAGAGAAATATAACATCCAATGGTGACCATTTTTCTGGCACATATATCAATTCTCCTTGCCAACACTTAACCTCGTCATATTTCTCTTTAATTCCAGCTAAGACAAAAATAGAGTCGTGGACTACAAGCAACAATTGGCAGAGTGATGATTCAACTAAATGATCCACAAAACCTTCAGAACCAATTGAGACTAGAACTCTAGAAGTCTCATCAATATTTCCCGCGGATGCAATTCGGTCAACATTTTGCTTAACTTGTTCAGAATTTAACTCATCTGAATCTAGAAATGACCAATCTTTTTCACAAAAATCTTCAATATTGATAACTGGCACTGCCCCCTCATTCGAAGCATTTGCAGCACCAGCTAATGACCGATGACTGCAAACTGCCTTAAATGAAAAACTGGATTGAAATGGAAGGCAAAAAGGAGAGGCACGGTATCTACCACAATGGGAACTGGCAGTGCCAATATGTTGAGGCTGTGATTGAAACCTAGGAAGGGATCCTTGAGAAAGCGAGGGAATGATTAAAGAGGAAGGTACTAGGAGTGATCTCATTGAAGCTAAATAGTTAGCAAATGCATAGCAGATTCACAAACTTGAAAAAGATCAACGAAGAAAAAGCTTAATACCCTTAAACTGTAAGAGTTTGACTGTTCATTCTATTAGATATCTTCAGTATATCTTCATAAGATCAAACATTCCCTTTCACACTAACCTCCTGCCATAAAAAAACAGTGCAAAGTCAATGTTTTATGCTTTTAAGTGCTAAAATTAACAAAAGAATGGAAAAGAACAAACTCCATTGGCAATGGCAACTGGAAAGCTATAAATACAGCAAAAACCCAAGCCCAAGCCATCTCTAATATACAGAATAAGATTTCTAAAAGGTAAGGCAAGGGGTAGCCCTAACTTTCTTCTGAATATTTGATATAATCTAATTCCCAAGCAAAGAAAACAAAAATAACAAGAAGAAATAGGAACATGCCACCCATAACTTATACCAAAAGGAGAAAATTCATACAAGTCTCTCAGCTGTGTATTAAATTTTATTTGCAGAGAACCCAATTGGGTAATAAGAATTATATTCAAGTTTACAGTTATAAAATTTTGTAATTTTGCTCATGATAATAATTTATAGAATTTGAAAAAAGGAATAGAAGGAAAAACAAAAGAAGAAAAGGAGCAGATAAAATTGGAAAAATATAAAGGAAAAGAAAAAGGATAAAATGGAGAAACACAAGGTAACTAACCCCGGTAGGCTACTCTCTTGAGCGCAGCAGTGTCTGGGCAGTGGAAGCGGCATGCAGACGAGAAAATAAGGAGTGGATTCGCCGCTGATAGGCAACCCCACCAAGTTTTGGGCTTGGCTAATTGGGTCCAGTGATGATATTGACCCTCTCTCATTTGATCCAACTTATTTTTTTTTTACATTCTCACCAAAAGAGGGGAAAAAAAAGAAAGAAAATTTGTGATTTTTTTAAAAAAAGAATTTTTTTATGATTAGTCGACCTTTTATTCTCTACAAATGATAAAAAAAAATAAATCAATTTTGTAACGATTTTGCTTGAACAAGGTAGGTTTTTTTTTTTTTTTTTTCAAATCAATTATAAGATGAGATTATTTTAAGATTTTAAAAAATTTTTAAAAAACATATAATTAATTTGTATGCGTGATGGAAATATTTTCATCGTATTAATATTTACGTTTTGCCATTAATATGATCACTCAAACTAATGGGTAAGTAAAGGTTTTGTTAAATTTGTTATTCACATGTAATCTTTTATGTTAAATTCATACAATCAATAAAAGAAAAATACAAGTCAAAGTGCATGGATATTGCTTAAACAAAATTTGGTAACTTGCAACAAGTTCTAAATGGCGGATACAATTACCAAGCCTAAGAAAATGTCAGAATCACATTCATTTTAAAAGCTAAAACCTTTTTTACACCAACTCAGATTCTTTTGGCTAGAACCATACAGTTCCTAATTTATGCATCTTAGAACATTGGACTAAACAGTTGGAGTTGGTGACTTTCACCAAGTTAATTGATGTTACAAAGGAAGATGATAGCATGTTATTTGTCTGAGAAAATGAGGGTCAACGCTGAGTGCTGGGGAGTCCGATGAGAACAGAGTGCTCTGGCTTGTGTTCACATTCGAAATCAAGATGAACGAAGGCTCGTTCGACTTCAGGGAGTTGTTCAATCTTTATCTGCAATGATTCTCCAATAGCATGGGCCTCTTTCAATGGCAAGTCTTCAGGCAGCTCAATGTCAACCTGTTTTTGTAAAGGGAGAACAAACAGATCAAATTTACTAAGCTGGTAGTAGCTTTTGCCCCTAATAGAGGAGATTGAATCAGATATGCAAACAAAATGATCTTTTTGATGAGTATAAACATTCAAATAAACCAACCTCAACAAAGAATAAGACACCAAAAGTATAGGCTCGAACAGTATCAACTCTTTTGATTTGAGGATGATGCCTTAAGACGAGGTATGTAGGTTTCTGCAGGACTTCAGGAGGGGCAGATTGTCCTACCAAGGAAACTGCATGAACAGAAGTCCAGAAAATAAATGGTAGCATAAATCAACAGAAAGAACTGAAAATGGCAAGGAACAGGTTAATTTCTCATGTATGGATTCCAAGAAATTAGATGCTGATACATACTAGATTTTATTCTTTTTCTACCTGCATTTTCCAGAACAGTTCGAGACCAATTTGAAATCGTATAGAGTGCAAGGATGGTGGCACCAGCAGGGTCAATCCACTAGTAAAATTTATCACCAAGAACAGCAGCAATCAAACCAACTAGATTTGTTACCACATCAAAATAATGATCCTGGCAATCGTCATTAACAAAGGAGTAAACAGTCAGTACCTATCAGAAATGGTATAAAAAGATCATTTAAATCATTGGCATTAACCTTTGCATAGGCACGGACAATTTTGCTCCCTGAGCTTCTACAGTAAAACCATAGGATAAGTTTGATTGCAGTAGCTGTCAGCATGATTGCATATAGCCAGACCAGTTGCTCTGAAGTCATGTTTTCTGACGGTTTTTCTTTGATCAATTGTTCTACATCTTCAACCAGCACCTGGAAGGCTGTACATGATTGTTGGAAGGAGGCTATGCTGTTATTGTTAGGGCATTCTTTTTAAGGTACATATGGTGAAGGATAGGCACGAGAACATACCAAGAGTGGCCATGACAGCAGCAAAGATGATAATGCCTACTGGCTGAACCCTTAGTTTTCCAATAGGATATTTATAGATGTTTATGCTTTTCATTGACAGATGTGTAAACCATAGTATACCACCTGCCAAAAGATCTAGCAAAGAATCTAGTGTTGATGCAGCAATTGCTAGGGATCCACTCTTGACTGTTGCATATATCTGTGGGTGCATGTTATATATTCACTTCAATTGCTTTCGCCAAATCCAGAAAACCTCACTGGTTTCACATTTAGTTTCCAGAATTCTATAAGAAGAGGGAAAGGTGTATCACCTTAAAAGCAAGCAAAAAACCATTTGCCCAGTTAGATATGTTCATTGCTCTCTCATGTTGGGCTTGTTCGTCGGGATCTTGTGCTTCATCAATGACATGGGGTGATTCCAGGGAGTCAACTTGATCAAAAGATCTCAAAGTAGCCAATTGTTTTCCATAGTATTCTTTTTCACCTAATAGAAAAAGGAATATTATTTGCTATAAGGATCAATATATTCATGCTTAAGTGTTTTACTCCATCACCAGTAAGACTAACATGTGTGTACTTCATCAGTTATAATTCTTATCCATTACACAGTTTTAGCAACAATATCCAAAACAAAAGTACCCATATATCTGATGATATATCGGCAGCAACCAAATTAATAGTGCTGACTGCTGAGGCCATTTAAACCCGACCTTTCATTCGATTTTTTAGCATGAACCATCTATAAAATTCCAAAAAAATAAAAAAAATAAAAATAACGTTAAACAGCTTATGAACTTGGTTTGCAGCAAACATAATGTAGTCTTTGTTATTTTGGTGTATGACAGATAATGGAGGATGAGGTTAATTATTTGTGATTCATTTGGATGGGCGATGGGAAACCTTTCCCTCCGCTCACGCACAACGTTTTGGGACTGATCCTGGATAATTATGAACATTTCTTAAGAAGTATTAAATAAAAATAGAAGAGAAAATTGCATAGAGTAAACGTATCACAAATGGGAAGCAGAATAGAATGTGGAAGAGTAGAAAGACAAGCGGGGTACCTTCAGTTAAACCAGTGGTTTTAGAAAGGTCAATATGAAAAGGTATCTCAGGATCAAGCCCGGATTGAACCTTATCAGGCAATTTGGAGAAGAATTCACACTTGAGAGCATTGACTGAGTTACAGTCTTCTATTTTCCTATTCTGGATGAGCTTTTCTCCTTCACTTGACAACAATGGAGTTCTCACATTGTTCAAATCATCACCTGCCATTCCCTTTAAAGATAATTATATAAAGTTAAAACAAAATGACCCACCAATTTAAGATGCTTTGCAAACAAAAACCTCAAACTGAAATGGAAGAATCCTATTTGCAAAACTCCATATTCCAATCCATTCTAAATCAATAGGAAGAATGAAAACATGTTTCCACGGGGACCAAAAAAAAAGGACCACCAACATAACAGAGGAAACAACAAACACTTTAACTAGAACATTCTGAGCAAATCAGACTCACCTAGAATAGTTCAAAAACAACTTTTTCAGAACAATTTCACATTTCCGAGAATTTAAAACAACAATCACGCTAAACTCAAATTGCTAGAAATAAAATCATACGGTTGAATAAACTCTCTTGAACAACTGCTAGCTATTGTAAGCAATGATTAAAGTTGAAACTGAAACATGTAACTGCTCTATGAACATATTTTCTGTGTCCTTTTCTGTTTTCTAGTAATTAAAATCAGATATTTTTGGCTAATATGACATGATCAAATAAAAAGTTGATCTGGTTTTTGGACAATGTCTGGTCTGAGTGACATCTCAATTCTCAACAGCTGTCTTCTTCCCGCCACCATTCTCACATTTAAAGAGGCTTAGTGTCATGGTCAAGCTCTGGTGTGCCTTGAGTAAAGTAGTGGATGAGGCCTTGTTATCGAGACGGTGATTCTGGAGCTGTGTGCTGACATTTTAAGTATGAGAACATGTTGCTGATATTGTGCGTAGGTAGTGTGAGCCCTAGGCCTCAAGATGCATAGGCAAGTGTGAGCCAGTGGATGAGCGCCCTGAAGCATAGTCAGTTGCTGTCGGTTGAAGTTGTGTGCGGGCATCATCGATTGGGTTGGTAGAGTAATGAGCGAAATGCTAGAATTATGGTGACCAAGAGGAAGGTCACTAGGCCTTGAGTTCGATGAAGAAAGGCTTTGAGATGGCTAAGGAGAAATGTGTTCTTATTTTAGACATTCTTACGGTTCTTGGTACGAGGGCTGGAAAAGTTTTTATGCTCTTTGTAAGGGGAACATTTGGTGTCAACTCTTCACCACCCTTTTGGCTAGCGGGCAGACGGGAGCCTAGCTAGTCTGAAGTGAGTTACTCCTAAACACCTATGGTGTCTAGGTAGGCGGCTATCATCGGGTCACGAGTGTGGCATGTTATCTCCTCAGATCATGGTAAACTTGGAGATGGTTAGGGTTGATAGGCCTTATATTGCGCCTAAGCATAAAGCCATGGAGTTAGACACTAGCATTTGCTATGCCTTTTTATTTTCCTTCATTGAGCAAAAAGGATCATAAGATGGTATATGTATAGGAGGGACACTATTGAGCTTGAGGAATGAGCGAGCTAGCAGGCATGCACGCTGCTAGACCTTTATAGCCAATCAGTAAAAGTGTGCTACACTGAGGTAGCACACCAAAGTCCCCGAGGCAGGATGAGTATGATTTTGAGTATCCATCATGAGTACGAGTAGCCTAAAATGAGGCTAAGGGCTGAAGCCTGGAGATATGAGTTTCGTGGGATGAGATGAGCCTAATGTGACTTCGGGCTTGCTGCTGACCAACATTTGTGTTATGCCTTCGAGATCTTAGCATGAGAGCTTGCGTATAATGTGGGCAAGCATGGTGTTAGGTTCTTACCATACCAGAATGCAATAATCTTATGAAAATAGAAAAGGCTGCTGGCCCTTATAAGAATTCAAGGGTTGATGTTCGAGACCTTGGTGTCTGCGGGCAAAGAAGAGTGCTCCAAGCCACCCTGAGATTTGTATGATAAGAGTTGGGTTCCTTTCTATTGAGTTTGAGAATGATGCATGCAACCCTACGAGGTCTGAGCTAGGAAGAGCTCATGAATATGCGGCTTGAAGGATAGGTAATGATCTATCTATGAAGAAATGGACTCACAAAAGGTTGACTTCGACTATAAGTAGTTTTGGTGTAGCATGGACATATAGTTTCGATCTAAAGAATGCGTGGCTTGTGATAGTTGGTATCAGAGCCATGTTTAACTTAGCAGTAGGACTAATGTCACCTCAGGTGCGAGCATGATAACATGAAATTGAGGTGGTGCTAGCTCAAAGAGAGCTATTAAAATATGAATGCGATTTTATGGCTATAAAGGCTCAAAATGAGCCAACGATGCATGTTACGAAAAAAATTAGCCTAGATGGAAGGCCTTCGAATAGGCTCTTGGATGCTAAGTGAAAAGGCATGGGAGTCTAACCTCACCTAGCAAAAAATATTGGTATGTGCAAGCATGTGATGCCTTTACGGTGGGAAAACTAGAGTGAGACTGAAATGCAAAAAGGGTATACACCTTAAAATGATGTTTGAGCTAGGCCATGTGGGCCAAATGAGTTTTGTCCTGAGGGACATGAGTCATACATATTGAGATCAATTACTAACGTATACACTTATTGTATGGTGCAAGTGCCCTAGTAAGGGTATGAACCAAGTATTTAGGCCCAAGTGTAAAGGCATTCTACATAGGCAAAAGAGTTTGAGTTGAAGAGGATTGAAGCCATGAATTGTGGTGGTCAGTGGGTCATAATAATGTGTAGCTCAATGGAACGAGCACCAAGAATTGGCCAATTGATAAGGCCTTATGAGTTGTGTTGGTCAAAGGATCGATCGAGTTGAATAAGTTGAAGGTATGGGCATTTGAGTGCATATGATCAGTGGACTGTATGAGTCGGAGCAAGATGTCAACCTAGGGGATGGCTTTGAGGATCAAGTGGGTCATTGGATCCTCAGTATCGAGTGGGTTGGTAAGCCCTAGAGTCAAGCAATCAGTGAACAATGTGATCGAATGGATCGATGGATCCTAGAGCTTTGTGTAAGCTTTAAGATGCCCCATAAGATTAAGCTAGAGTCATGGCAAACGAGTTATAAAACCATCATTGATACATGATTGCATGTAGAGTCAAGCTGAGTTCAAGTAAAAGTTAGGAAGAAGTATGTTTCCTATAGAACTGAGCCAAGACAGTATAGCTTACGAGTTTATTGAGCATTATGTTTGAGTCTAAGATTGAGTTTGAGATAGCATGTGTTAAAGTGCCACCACAAGAGTGGTTGGCCAAAAGGTCATATCGAGAGAGGTGAACTTGGAGTGGTCGAAAGTTGTGAGGTGACCAAAATGCTTGAATGCCATCATGCTAGGGTTTATTGCGGATGGTACTATATGAGTGTGGTTGACCTAAGCACCATGTCCAAAAGGGCATATTGAAGAGTCAATGCTGTAGACTTACAGATGATGTGATGGGTCACGTCTAATAAGACGTACCAATGTGTGGCAAAATAGATGGTCATTAATTCGACTGAGGGTCATGATTAATGAAAGTGCCTCGAGATCACAATATGATGTGATCATTAGTGAAGCAATGCAGTGGCACATATTAAGCAAAATAGTTTGAATCTAGTAGTCATATGTGGAGATAGCATAGAGGTGTATTGGAGCTGGGATTAAACCCATCTACATTGACAATAAACGAGTACTATGGGCGGTGCCTTATGTGACGGGATCTCGATCCAATCTTTAAGAGCATAAGCGAGAGACATATAAAAAAATGTCAACTGTCTGCAATAAGAGAGTTGGGTGTGGTCTTGTCATCGATGAGGGCATCAACATAGTAAGTGGGAAAGAGTGTCATGGTCAGGCCTTGGTATGCCTCGATCCTACAATAAGTGATCCTGAGCTGAGCAGCAAACAAGGCTTTGTTATCGAGACAGTGGTTTTGAAACTGCATGCAGGCATTTTAAGCATGAGAATATGTTGCTGATATTATGTGTGGACAATATGACACTAGGTCCCGAGATGCGTGGGCAAGTGCAAGCCAGTGGACAAGTGTCCTAGAATCAGTTAGCCAGTTGGGTACTATCGATCGAAATCGATGCTGACACCTTCAAGTAAGTTGATGGAGCAACAAGTAGAATATTGGAATTATGAAGACCAAAAAAAAGGTCATTGGGCCTTGAGTTAGGTGAAAAAGGGTCCTGAAATAGCTGAAAAGAAAAGTATTCCTATTTCAGATATTCTTACGGTTCATAGTAAGAGGGTTGGAAAAGCTCTTACGCTCTTTATAAAAGGGAACGACTAGTGTCAGGTCTCCACTACCCCCTTAGCTAGTAGGTAAGTGGGGGCCTGACTGGTTTAAAGTGAGCTACTCCTAGGCATATATGGTGTCTAACTAGAAGGGCATTATTGGGTCATGAGTGTGGCACGGTGTCTCTTTGGGCCATGGTAAACCTAGAGATGGTTGGGATCGATAGGCTTCGTATCATGCCTTTGCGTAAGGCTATAGGGTTAGATGTTAGCATTTGCTATGCTCTTGATTTTCCCTCTTTGAGTCAAAAAGATTATGAGATGGTATTTGCATAGGAGAAGTACCATCAAGCCTAAGATATGAACAGGCTAGCAAGCAAATGTCACAGGTTGAGACTTAACCTCCAAGCCCGTATGACTCCAAAATCCCGGCATCCACTCATTTGACATCTCAAATCAACCTACCTATCACGGTTCATACCTTTATGAGGTATTGTTTACTCTAGCCCTTCTAGTCTCATGATTTTGTCTCATAAAACGCACCTCATAAGGAGGAGAATGTATAAACCCTTATATCTTATAGTTAACTTTAGTACACAGTCGATGTGAGATTCCTGCTTCACTACAGGATCGTGACATTTTTTTCCACTCTAACGAAGGCCCACCGTCTTCAGTGGTATATCATTGTACCCCCAAAGCTGGCTCTATATCACTTGTCACAGGTCGAGACTCAACCTCCAACTTCGTGTGACTCTAGAATTCGAGCATCCACTCATCCAGTGTCTTAGATCAACCTACATTCCGTGATTCACACCCTTATGAAGTATTGTTTACTTTGGCCCCTTTGACCTTACGATTTTATCCCATAAAAGATGCCTCACAAGAAAGAGAATGTGTGAACCCTTATATCCTATAGCTAACTCTAGTGTACAGTCAATGTGGGATTCCTGCTTCACTTTAAGACCGTAACATAAACACGTTGCTAAACCCTTATGGTTAATCAATAGAAGTGTGTTGTGGCTGGGGTAGCACACACAAGTCTCCGAAATGGGATGGGTATGATGTTGAGTGTTCATCATGCATACGAGCAGCCTAAAATGAGGCTAAAGATTGAGGTTCGAAGATATGAGTTTCGTGGGATAAGATGAGCTTAGTGTGGCTCTAAGATGGCTACTGACTAGTATCTGTGTTGTGCCTTCGGGATCTCGATATAACAGCCCGCGTATGATGCGGACGAGCATGGTGTTGGGTTCTCACCATGCCAGAATGCAATAATCTTATAAGAATAGGGCTCCAAACCCCTATGAGAATTTGAGGGTTGATACTTGAGACTTTAGTGACTGTGGGTAAGGAAGAGTGCTTGGGGCCATTTTGAGATTTGTGGATTGAGAATTGTGAGGGGATTGAGTTTCTTCCTATTAAGTTTGGGAATGTTGTGTATGACCCTACAGGGTTTAAGTTAGAAAGTGCTCATAAATACGTGGCTTGAAGGATCGATAATGATCTGTCCATGAAGAAATGGACTCATGAAAAATTAATCTCGATTATAAGTAATCTTGATGCTGCACAGATAAGTGGTTTTGATTTAAAGAATGTGTGGTCCGTAACATTTAGCTTGTTTTAAACCTTGTCTTAAGTCACAAAATTTTACTTCCCTTTCAGGTATGGTATGATGTAAAAAATATGACGGTTCATGTATTATCTTGATAAAGTTTAGATACCAATATTGGATTTCTATTTTTTTTTATTGGTTGAATTACGTTAATAAACAAAGTAAGGGTTACTTTTTAAATTGCAAAGAAATTATGAAGTGATGAAGTTCATCAAATTGAAATAATAGTTAAAAATAAAAGAAAGAAATTATAAATATTAAAATTTAGATTTCAAACTTATTAAATATCATTTTTCAAAATTGGTTGCATGAACTTTAAACCTTTAACTTAGATAAACTACAATAATTAATTGTATTTAAAATTATAAGTTAAATAAAGAGCCCTTTCTTACTCAACCAAAAGAAGGTAACAATGGCAAACTAAATAAATAATTAGTCAAATTGATCAATAATGGCCCATTTATTGATGATCTTAAGGTATGCTTTAAGCAATGCTGAATGAAGTTTTGTTCACACAAAGTCTTCATACATGTCGTGGATTTTTTTTTTTTTATGTGGATTTCAGCTAAAAGAAGTTATTACTATTTTTTTTAAATTTATTTATAATTTGCACTTTGCAGTTTGCATCTCCGATTCTGAATTTTTTTTTGCATAAGATGAGTGTAGCCCATTAAAAAAGAAGGGATTTTGATTCAAAACTAAAACATTTATATCGTTGCAAGAACTATTTAACCACTAAAGAAAAAAGCAAAAGATTCCGATTTTAAATTCTGAAACAACCATCATTCATCCTCAAAAACAAAGAAATGTTTTTTTTCTTAGTGAATTATTCAGCTTTGAAAGGTTATTGGCTAAATGAAGTGGCCATCTTTGTATTTGCCAGAAAAGGAATATCTTTCATGTGATTTTTGTCACTCATTTCAAAAGCATAAGCTCAGCCTCAAATGCCCACCAATCCTGCTTTATTAACTTCTCTTCCATTGGTGTAAAGGGGGAAATTGTGGGTTTTTTTTTTTTGGTAAAATAATTATTTTTATAAAAAATTATTAAATTATTATGCTGCGATAACTTTCATGTAAAAAAAAAAAAAACACGTTATAAATACCTAAATTACCAAATTTAATAATCAACAAAGGACAAAATGGAAAGCCTAACCAAGCCAATTTGAAATGGGCCAACTCGGAAAATTTTCAAGTGAAAAATAAAAGCGGAACAGTGAAAGCCCAACTTCATCCCACAATTGCAAGTTGTTGTCTACTTTAAAATCTTTCTTCCACTGCCCACTAACCTCAGATCGGACGTTTTCAGTTTTCTTCCCAACGAACTTTCACGAGAAAACACTATCCTTCGGAAATGGCGACACCCCAGTTCCTATCATCCTTCAAATACTCCGACAGCCTAAAAGTCGTAGCCATCTCCGTTTGCACAGCCATTTTCTGCGAAGCCATATCATGGGTCTTAATCTACCGAACCAACTCTTACAAATCCCTCAAATCCTCAATCGACAAAGCAGCCAAGAAGCTGGAAACCATGAAAACCGACCAAAACCCTAACAAGTTATCGACGAAAAAATCCAAAACCAAGAAAATTGACCGTGTCGAAACCAGCCTCAAAGAATCCAGCCGTGACCTTTCCTTATTCAAGTTCAAATCTGGGGCTGTCGTGGCTCTCGTTTTGATCGTCGTTTTTGGGTTATTGAATTCGCTTTTCGAGGGGAAAGTTGTGGCCAAATTGCCTTTTAAGCCGATTGGGATTGTGATGAAGATGAGTCATAGAGGGTTACAAGGGGAAGATTCGACGGATTGTTCGATGGTGTTTCTGTATTTCTTGTGTTCAATTAGTATAAGAACTAATTTGCAGAAGTTTTTGGGGTTTTCGCCTCCGCGAGGAGCTGCTGGAGCTGGGTTGTTCCCAATGCCTGATCCCAAGACTAGTTGATTCTATTTTGCTTGATCGTTGGGGGATTCAGGGAACTGGGTATGTATTTTTTGGGGTTTTTGTTTTTTAATTTTAATTTGAGCTACTGTTTCTCTAATGAGAATAATGATTTAGTTAATGGGCATTCGGAATTTTGGATTTTTATGTGATAATTATTGACAATGACTGGTTTTATATTTGAATTATTGTTCTCTGCATTTGATTATTGTTAATTTTTATGAGTAAGTTGCAAGTGATTGGATTAAATGATTTTATAAGCAAAAGGTTGGGCCTTTATTACCTTATATGAATTTCGTAGCTATGAATGAGAACCTGTAGGCTCTGTCACGCCTGGATTGGAGTAATCGATGCTTGATTATCTATCTTTCTCTAATCTATTGAGAATGTTTTAGTGAAAACTTTGTAGTGGATGTTCATTCAGTTTCTTATTGAAACTTTCATACAATTTATACAATCTATGAACTAGTGGGCTAATTATACACATATCTTAACATGGAATAGAGTGCCCTGTTGCTTTAATCCTTTCATAATCTAGAGTGTTTTGTGGAAACTGATATTAGATCCACCATATATCCTTTGCTTAGAGATGTGTCCTTAAGCTTTGAGAACCTCGTGTCATTTTCCTTCTTCATTTGTTTGGAAATGAAGTAAATCTCAATGTATTCTTTGTTCTTTTTACCTTCTAATCTTGGGATTCTGTTGGAAGCTTGAAGGAAGATGACTTCTATTATTTTCAGAACTCACTGTTACAAGTTACTACGAATGAAACACTAGCAATTTGTGTATCTGTACTGTGTTTATATCGTTTTAAACATGTGTGAAACATAAAAAGTTGCCGTGTCAAATTTGTGTTGATAGGCCAAACACAAAATTTTTTTTTTTTTAATTTTTTGCCTAGCACATATATAATTTTTGTTAAAATTTTAAACTGTCACTTTCATGTTTTCTTTTGTATCGTTTTTATATTATATCACCATGTCATGTTTAAAATTATCAGGTTTTAAACATCATACTTGGAAGTGGCATTTCTGAGTAAAATAAGGAAAATAGTGAATAGAGTTATTGAACTTTGAAATTAAGGTTTAGATTTGGCATGTGAAAATCTGTGAGATAAGCTGTTTAGTTTTAATTTTATACTGTGTTGGGTTTAGTATACAGTATTGATAGTGTTGCATAATTTATACATATGGGCCTACTTCTTCTCTAAATTCATTTTCTGCTCTGGAGTTGTGTGCAAATGGATTCAAGCTAGGATTTGTTCATGAAATGAAAGTAGATGAATGAATGGCTTCCATCTTCTCCTAATTTTGTACTCAGGATTTCAAGGCATGCAATGTCATGCTTAGGACTTAAGAGTGCCTTTGGCAATATGTTTGTCTCCAACCTTTACGGTTTAATAATAATTGCGGATTTCCATTTGGTGTGTGAGAAAACTGAAAGCTGTTGGCTGCCTAAATTTTCCTAGTTATAAACTCATCACCCTTTTTCTTGCCCTTCTGATTCTGCCTCTTTGGCCTATATGGATTGTTTAAGTTAGAGAAAGATAGAAATTTCTCCCCCTGGTTAAGAGGAGATATGCCGGCTTTCATGGGTGGCATTTCTGAAATCTAATAACATATGTGTTAATTTGTTCATTGATCGAATTATCTCCAGTTGGATTTGATCCGCACGGGCATCGTTAGGACCTCCTCGGCACCCACCATTGCATTATTAGTTCATCAGTATCTGTGGTTACATTACTCCTCAGTCTGGAGACAAAATGAGAGGAAAAAAAAAAGGTTTTAATCAGAAAAAATCCTACGCGATATGCATATCTTCAACTTTTTAACTCATCTTTTTACTCACTCCCTTCCATTTTTTCTTTTTCAATGTTCGAAAAATGTTTTTTTCACCTGATATTTTAATTTTCTATATTTTTTGATATCATAAAAATTACAAAACATAAATTTTATAAATTTAAATATTTTCTTAAATTTCATAAAAATATCAAATAAAGACAAAAAAAATTGAAATGAGTATCTTGTTGTTTAACACTTGGTTTTGGTAAAAAAAAAAAAAAGTAAACGTGGCCATTCATGCCAAAAAAAAAAAAAGGCGAGAGCGGATGGGAGACTTTGCTTTCTGTTGTCCGTTTGATATTTAATTACAAGCATTTTCCATTAGCAATCCTGTTTTACGTGTGGATTAAGCTGTAAGTTAACCTCAAATTAGGAGAGGAAATTGACTAGCCTCATTTCAAAGGCAATGGCGAATGCCGTTCGAATTGGAACACAATTCTTAATTTTTTATCCAAGTCGTTAAAAAAAGAGTATAAATGTATGTCTTTGACTTGGATCAAACCAAGGTTGAAGAGACTTTTGCTCACCTTGCTTACTCTTACATCGATCACCATCCTTACTTGTCTGCCTGCTTACTTCTCAACTTCTTGCAACTTGTCCAAGTATCACTTCTCTAAACTCAAACTTAGGCTCTCACATATATCAATTTAATTTTGATGATCCCTTCTTTAGAATAAGAATAATTAATTAAGCTAAACCTTAATTCTAAAAAAATCTTTATTTATAAATGCATCCGAACATTTGACTTAATTTTTATAATACATGATTCCTCTATTCAAAAAATGGAATTCGAATCTCCTTGTTTTCTTAATAATAATAATAATAACGACAATAAAAACTTCTTTGCTTCGACTGCAGCCACCTTTTTCTTCCCTTTGTTTAACCTTCATCACTTGTCTAAAACCATGCTAGTTCAAGCTAAATCTGGAGAGAGCTCAAATTCAACCACTCCATTAAATTTTGTTTCCCCTGAATTAAAATCCTTGGGGTTTCTATTTCTTTTAAAACAATATTTCAGAAAGAACAAAAATGAACCAGTTGGCTAAAGCAATAATAAAAACATAACGCTTAGGGGGTCTGAACCCAAAAACCAATTAAACATCAGAGAATGGCAAAACTACAGATATATATATATATATATATATATATTAAAACTGTAATAATTATGTCCACTCTAAAAATTGCACACTGATATTTTAAACCTTTCTTTCCACTATTATTACCTTTTATTTTACCTTAATTTTCCATTTCTATTAAAAATGTACTATTAACGTGAGCCACAATTTCTATTAAGGGTGCTCAAATTATATATTTTTATGTTTAACATTTAATTTTTTTTATAATTTTTGCATATAAAAATGAGATTTAAATATCAAACCTATTAAATGATAGTTCGACTGCATGTTAAGTAATTTAATTCTGTATACTATATAATTTAATTTATTTCGTTCTTCTTCAGGGCCAGCAATCTCCTCCATATATCCTTTGTTTTGTGTTCTCCTAATCCATTTAACTTTCTCTTTTTCACTCTATATATTTTTTTCATTTGCCTTTTCTTTTCGTCATCGATCAGAGTTCTTAGCTGAGGCCTTAGGTAGGGGCTTTGGTCTTCAAACAAACCCCACCAGCATGGTCCAACCAGAAGAATCAAACTCCAAAGGGCAGGCTGTTACTTCATCAGAAGAGCCAAAGCCTGAGTTCAAGTGCCCAAGATGTTCCAAAACTTTTCACTCTGTACCTGCCTTATGTGGCCACCAAAATGCCCATCGTCTGGTGAAAGAACCCATGAAAATATCGCCGGTTCTAGCGGCAGTTTTGAATAACCCTCTGCCCCCCTGATGATAAGCCTGTGTTGATCACTCCGCGTCCTAAACCACAAGCCAATCCTACAGCGGCCAAGGAGCTTGTTTCTAAGCAGCATGGTGCTGGAAATGTATCTCCTCGTTATCATCCTTACAACAGACAAAGCAAGGAGCCTGTCCAGGACAATCTCATGAAAGAAATGACTAGATACAATAATAATTCTCATAAGAAGCCAAAAGGCGAGGATTTTCTGAGGCAGCTTCTCGAAGAGGATCCTCAATATCATCCTTTTGAAAGGGTAGTACTGCCAGAGTACAATCAGGAGTACTCTCTCCCTCGGTGTCTCACCCTGGATCTGCTTGGTGAACGGATGCCCGTAAGTGGCTTGGGAGATCATGGTCAGCTCGGAACATTCTCTAGGGAAATCCTATCTGATCCTAGTTTAAGGAATTATTGGATGGAAAGGGAAGCTGTTCTTGAGATTGGTTCAAAGACAAGCACTGGGCTTTTGGACTTGGAGTTGAAGCTAGGGTTTTGAGCTGGTCAGGCTTTTGAGGGAAGATTAGATTAGACCTGTGGTTTGTCAGTGCCAATGGAGGTAATTTTGGGTCTGGTTGAATTCCCATTTAATTACATCAGATAATAGTTGTCTCCTAAACTCTGCATAGCCCCAAAATTTAACCCTTTTGTTTAAGACGGAATCCACTTTTTATCAATCTGTACAAGGTCGGCTGCTGCTGAAGATATTAGTCTAGGGTCTTAATTTTTGTCCCTTAGTGCTGTTTTTTTCCTGAAAGTATTAGTATTTCAAATGTTATGAATCAAAGAATGTTTTCTTTGTCTTCACCTTCTTGGCCTAGTGACTAAAAAGGCTTAGGAAGTCATGTTTGGTGAGAGTTGGAACCCCACTAACCCCATCCCTTATTTCCTATTCAATGGATAAAAAAATGTTTTCTTTATCTCTAATCAGAAAAAAGTGTTCTTTTTTTCCCTAGAAATCTTGAATATCTTCTTGATCTCTTGGATAAATTTGTTATAAGAATCAATGATATAGTGGAGTAGTTGGCATCTGAAATTTCTTCTTCTCAAGCATGATATATACCGAAATGAGGGTGTTACATATGGAATGATCACTGATTACAGGCCTGTTGGAGCCGAGGTGAAATGGCAGAAAACTCTTGGATTTTGTGAATTAAGTTCTATTTTGATGGAGCTCTGAATATTCCGGAAACACATGGAGGCATTGGTGTAGAATAGTGAACAGCAGGGAGGGGGATGGACTTGCGGTTGGTGCGTGTTCACTCACACATGCAGTAAAGGCGATTGATTTTGCTGCTGATATGAGGGTTCCATCAGATTATCATTGAAGGAGATGCGTTAAGTGTAGTTAATCTCCTGAAGCAAACATCTACAGAATTATCTTGCAATCTCATAGAGGAGGGCAGGATTGCACATGTTAATCGAGAGGCTAATGCAGCTGCTGATTTCTTAGCTAAATATTTCCTCATGTAATTTTTTCATGTTATTATTTGATAAACTCGTTAAAATTTTAATAATAATCATAAATTCAAAATTCTAATCATGTAGTATATATAAACATCACATACAACAATTTTTCAATCATTATTGAACTTTAAAAAATAGCTGCATGATATCTTACAGAAATAACAAATTAATTAATTCAATAATATAATGGAACACATGTAAGTTAATAAATTCATTACAAACTAATCATAAATATGTATATTGACAAATATAAAAAATGACAAATTAAATTCGGTAATATATAATGAAACGTAATAAACTCTTTCTAATTTACTAGTGATCATAAATATGTATGATATTATAAGAAACAACAAATAATATATAATGAAATACGTGCAAATCAATAAACATCGATGAACGTAAAGCAATTGGAAGTAAATCTTGCATCAAAATGTGATAATCATGTGACTTCAGTGAAGAAAGTTTTCACTTTTTCATATTCACACATCTTGATATATTTGACACATAACCATCCGAAACTTTGACATTTTTCAAAACCTTGCAAAACACATCCTTTTTAGCTTTAGAAATCCCAAAACAAGCAGCAGACAATCGATATTTTTCATTAGGAAGCAATGTCGGATGAAGGTCTGGGTGAATCTCCATATCAACTAGGTCAAGCCGACTCTTTAAATCATCATTGGATCTTCTATTCACATTGAGAATTATCTCGATAAAATTTTCACAAACATACTTCTTTATGTGCATCAAATCAAGGTTATGGCATAATAAATTATATTCCCAATAAGGTAACTCAAAAATTTTTTTTTCTACAACTCATACTCATTGGGGTCATCTGCTTCATCATCCTCTTCATCACTTTGAACATCAAGATCACTAACTTCTGTACGACTATCATCAACTTGCGTAATACGAGGCTAAACACCTTCAAAGATGTCCCTCACTCTTTTTCTTAATGGAGTCATTTTTTCATAAGTGAAATTGATATCTTTTAACTTTGACAAGATATTAAACCCACTAATGGGTAAATGCGATCTCCTCAACTCTTCAGTTTTATCAAAGAAATATTTTTGAAATCTAAATCGATGATTATCATCTAACCATCGATGATGTCCTATATAGCAGAATTTTTTACTATTACGTAACCATGTCAAACATGTCTATGCAGCACAACATGGACAAGCATAATGACCTTTTGTACTCTAACCAGATAAATTCGCATAAGTAAGAAAATCATTGATAGTCCGTAATAAAGTAACACGCATATTGAAATTTTCTTCTTTTGATGCATTAGAAGTCTCAACTCCTTCCCATAATTGATTTAACTCTTTAATAAGAGGTTGTAAGTAGATGTCTATATCATTACCTAAACCTTTTTTTCAGAGAATTATCATAGATAATATAAATGATTGTTGCTTCATAGCAATTCATGGTGGCAAATTGTAAGAAATCAATACAATTGGTCAAGTACTATAAGAAGTACTCATCATTTTGAATGGATTGAATCCATTAGATACTGTCCAAGCATAACATTTTAAGGATCAGATGCAAAGTCTAAAAACCTAGAATGAAATGACTTCATGCCAAAAAATCTGTAGGATACCTTAATGATCCATCATCCGTCCACTTCTCATGATGCCACCCCATTGAATCTACAGTTTTGGAAAACATATAGAGTCGTTAAAGTCTTGGTATTAATGAAAAATAGCGTAAAATCTTAATAGGCTTTTTTTTTACACATACCTTATCAACATCATCATTCATCCTTTCATCGAGGCTTTTGTTGACCCAACGAGAAATATCACACAAATGACAAGATTCTTGATTTTTTTTATCCCCTCAATACAACATGCAATCATTGGGATAACTATGAATTTTCTTATATCCGAGACCTAAAACCTTAATCATCTTTTTTCATTCCTTACAAGATTTAAGAATTTTTGTAAAATGAAACATTTTTTTCATAAACTATAATAATAATGTCAGAGAGTTTTTCGTCCATCCACAGAAGCATTTCAAGTTAAAAAGACGAACACAGAAAGACAACCTTGAGTGCTTTGATCTTTTAAAAAGTTCTTCATTCATCTCTTCAAGCAACCTATAAAACTTTGATGCTTCTCATCTAGATTGTTGGTCACGTATACTTATCCCAGGTTTACCAAATTCATGCATTTCAATATTGGACTGATTAAATCCTTCATTTTAGGGAGAAAGATTATGAAAATTTTAGTTATGAATGTTAAAAGCATATCGTAACATGCTTTCAATGTCATCTGCTATAAAAGGATCATATTGGTGATAGAGAGCCTTTGATATTGAAAAAACTCTAGTAGAAGACCTTGATGGTATAGACTCTCCATGAAAATATCAATTAACATATCCCGATAGAAATTTAATACAAATTAAATGTTCAAAAATAACTTGACACATTTGTCACTCGATATTATCACACTTCACACATGGACATAATATCATATTATCTTCACTTGTATTCTCAAATGCAAAATTAAGAAAAATTTTCACTCCATCTCTGTACTCTTGACTTAATCTTGACTTTTGCATCCAACTCTTATCCATTTACTAGTTGCTACATTATCAGACCAAATGTATATAAATAATTTATATGAAAATGAACATGTATAATACTTAAGTTTGCTATGTTTTAAACAAAAGATAATAACAAGATCAGTACTTACACAAAATGAAAACTCCTTATTGTGAAGTAATTTATCAGCTACCAGATATTATGATTGTTAAAACTCTACTGCTAACGTAGATAGTACCCAAGAGTATTTGTAGTTAAGGTTGACATAAAGTGAAATAAGATGGGTTTCGGAGAAAATTTTTTACACCAAAAAAAAAATCATGAATTGCAAAAGCTGAAGGAATAGTTAAATGAAGTAAAAGCTAAAGTCAATTAGTAATGAATAGTCGAAATAAGGTTCTAAAAGATAATGCTCAAATACTAAAAGCAGAAGAAAAGAGAAAGTAAATTGTACTTAGTCTGAAAAGAGAAATAGTATAATAATGAAGATGAAGCTTGAAGTTGATGATTGGATATGCTAAGTTTGGAAAGATTTTTATTAGACAGGATTATGAAAGGCATTTACTAACAAAAAATGCCAACAATAATTCCTTCCTAAATATTTTTTGAATATATTATAAGCACATTGAACATATCACCACACAAATTTTAACACGGTTATTGAAGGCCTATATCCAACAAAAACCCCTTTAATAATTTCTATTACAATTTGTATATAACAACAGCTTCAATAATTTGCTTAACAAAAGTTTTTTGAATTATTAAAGGCATCTTTTATTGTGAAATGCCTTCAATATACCACAATGGTTATAAAAGACGTTTATTCAAAAAAGCCTCTATTCAAAAAAGCGTCTTCAATATACCTTTAAACTTGGTAATCCATTACTAAAGGCATTTGTTAATAACAGACACCTTTAAAATTTTCTCACTAAAAATTTTGAGAATCATTAAAAGTATCTTCTACTGTAAAATACTTTTTATATACTATCACACAAATTTAACACAGTTATTGAAGGCGTATATCCAAAAAAGATGCCTTTAATAATTTCTATCATAGTTTTGTAGATAATTAATGAAGGCAGTTACAGATAACAACGCCTTCAATAATTTTTTTAAAAAAAAATTTGGATTATTAAAGGCGTCTTTTATTATGAAACGCCTTATATATACCACAATGGTTATGAAAGGCATTTATTCGAAAAAGCATCTTCAATATACTTTAAACTTAGTAATCCATTATTGAAGGCGTTTGTTAATAATAGACACTTTCATAAGTTTCTCACTAAAAATTTTAGAAATTATTAAAGGCGTCTTCTACTATAAAATACCTTCTATATATCGTCACACAAATTTTAATACGATTATTAAAGGCATATATCCAAGAAAGATACCTTTAATAATTTCTATCATAGTTTATAGATAATTGTCAAGGCTGTTGCAGATAACAATGCCTTTAATAATTTTCTAAAAAAAATTTTTTGGATTATTAAAGGCATATTTTATTATGAAACGCCTTTAATAATTTGTTATAAACTTTAGAAATCCATAATTATTGAAGGTAATTTTCTACTGAAAATGCCTTTTATAATTTTTAAGAATTAGAAAAGGTATTTTTTTATGAAAAATGTCTTTAATAAGTTGGTTGGACAATTTTAAAGGCTTATAATTAAATGCATCTTTTTTTATAAAAAATACCTTAAATAATCTCCAATAAAATTTTCAGGTGATTATTAAAGGCGTTGTTCCATAGAAATACCTTTAATAATTAATTTTATATTCATTTTCCTACCTTGAACATAGGAATTTACAGACGGCTAGTACACAAAACGATTAAAAGTTACGTTATTCAACCAAACAAACCAAACCCTTAAACACATTTCTAGCAGACCATTGATTTTTTTATCTTTTTCGTCGCCATCGATCGTCGACAAATCACTGCTGTGAACCTCTGTTTTAACTAATAAGTCTCTTTTTTTTTTTACTTTACTGTATTATTTACAATATTCAATAAAATTTTTTTATCTTTTCTGTTCCTTAATATTGACATATGCGTTTATATATTTTCTTTAACATCACTATCAGCATAGTTGTCCAAGATTCTATTCATATTACAAGTATGTTGTTTCTATGTAGTACGCATTAAATATTGTGGTTTGCTAAACCTTGTTAATTGATATTGTATCGCCGAATGGTATTGTATGATATTGAAGGTCTGAATCATATTTCATGATGAATGGTTTGTTAAACCTTATTGTCTAATATTATTTTGCTAAATGGGTTTGAATGAAATTGAAAGGCTGAATCATATAGTGAATGGCATTTTTGAGTGATTTACTGAAGGGTGTGTATAAGCACATTGCTGAATTGTGTGCTAAATGTTGTTTTTGTATGTAGTATGATATTGGTTGTATTAAATTACATACAGTGATCAATTTAGAGGGTCATATTATATAATTCGTATAATTATGATCTATATTACAAATATTATGGACTCCGAACAACATCATTCTTTTTCTAATGAACATGTAGAAGACAGAAATGTAGGCCAACAAAGAAAGAAAATGGGCCTAAATAAACAAATCAAAGTGACTGACATAAAAATTCATGTTGACTTCAATCAAAATAGGTAGCCTGTGTCAGAAGAAACTACCAAGATAGCTACTCATATTAGAGCCATCATCCGTCAGAGGATTTTAATTACATACATCGATTGGCGATGAGTTCCTGATGATCTAAAAGATGAGATATGACATCGGTTGTGGTATGTTTATTCAATTATTTCATAAAATATGTTAAATGATCATTTAATTAAAATTCAATGTGTTGATACTAATTGTGTTAACTTATTTAGGAACGGTTTGACGTCCCAATTGAGTGTAAAAAGATTATGTTACAATTTGCTGGGAAAGCATTCAAAGACTTTAAAAGTAGATTAACAACCTAATATATTTTACCACTGGCTGGTGAAGGTGATGTAGTGGCTGTTTTACCTACGGCATAAGCAGATGTCATAAGTGTTAAAGATTGGATAAATTTTGTTCAATATTGACTTTCAGAAGATTTCTCAGTACGCAAACCCATTACCAAAATAGTCCAAGTTTATAAGTCTTTATGCAATATAACCTTTGATATTCATATGTGATTGACGTAATTTCTTGATTTTGTAGAAAATCAAAGAACAACATCGGGACATTTGGGCCAAACAGCAATATCACCATTGGACAATAAGAAAAGGATATGCAAATGTGAAGTATGAGCTTGTATGTATTCGCACACTTATTTTATACTCATTAATGAATATTTATGAACATTCATTTCATACATTTTGATTCTTTTATTATGGTAATTTAATAAAAATTAGTGACCTCAAATACATAAGTTTTTAGATGGGATGTTTGGAAACAATGACATCTACAGAAGGATGGATCTTTCACAAATAAAACAATAGAGAAAATGACAAAAAAGATTGTATGTATAACTATTTTTTTTGATATAATGTATGTTTGACATTATGGTTGTATGCATGAGTGTATACTAGCTTGTATAGATTTGTTCTAACAGCCCAACTTATTATTATCTTTCAAGATGATTATGTTGTCAAAGTGAAATATGATGAACTGACAACCCAGTATGACAAAGATCCTTTATCTTTAGTATTAGGCGCTAAAGAAAGGCTTGGTCGAGTTCGTGGGGTTAATAAATTTATCTTGACATCAATGTTTTTTGGTAAACAACAAAAAATCTCACGAATGAGAAATACATAATATAAAACAATAATTGAGTAACAACAGTAACAAATTAATGACTAGGAGCAATGCCTCAATGACCAACAGCAAAGACTCACTGCTTTGGAGTTCATGTTGGCAGCAATGTAGTAGGTTATACCAGTAGCTCGGCCTGAAGCATCGTCCCCATACGAGAAGCTTTCGTTGCAAGTAAGAAAATGATCCCATCATTCGCTACCACGTATGAAGTATGATATTGTTTATAATTTGAATATTAATTTATTTATTATATTGATTGATTTGGTTTTAATTCTTATATTTTATTAAATATTGTAGCAGGATGTTCAGATTCACAGTATGACCCTTGCCCAGGCTTCCATGGATGAGTTAACAAAATATTCGTTGGAGCATTTATCCTACAAAAACTTCATATCCATAGAGTTTGAGAAAGAGTTATTTGATAAACAATTATTTTCTTTCATTGGTGTGGAAGAAGTTAAAGAATTTTATGAAATAGATGAATTATCAGCTACAGAAATTGTTGTTTATATGAGGTTAGCTTATAAATACAAATATGCATATTCAATATGTAGTAAGTTAATATTAGGGTGTAATACTAACCAACAGTGTTGATTGTTATCGTGTAACTTTCTATATAGAGAGTTGAAGGGAAGATAGTTGACGAACAGATTTAGATTCATTAACCCCAACTTCATTAGTGAGCGGAGTGGCATAATCGTGTATCATGCTAATCATGTGATCCTATGCATAAAAAGATTGACTAATTATTATTTGCTCCCGTATAATGTGCAGTAAGCTATATTCCAACCTTAATTACTCAAACCTTACCCAAATATGATCTTATGCGTATTCTGAGTATATCATTGTTATTATTTGACAGTTATCATTGGGTGTTTATTGTGATTAACACCAAATCCTTAACGCCATACCTTCTTAATTCAGTTAATTTAATGGCGATGCCTAACCCCGATATTTAAACTTTTATAAATAAATATTACACTTTATTATATTATATATGTTCTGTTTCTTCATAAGTAATTTTATTTATGTTCCCACTATTTTTTTTCTTTTTAATTTAGGATAATATCTGCATTCGATAAGCAGATAAAGAAATTGAAATGGGTGTCATTACCGGTAAATGTGAAATATATTTTTTTAATGCTGAGTTTGTGTAGATAAATATTTTTTAAACCCATTCAATTTAATTTTCAGGTACCTCGTCAACCTAGTAATACTGAATATGGATATTATGTCTTTCGTTTTATGCGAAAGATAGTGTTACATGATTTTATGATCACACCATTCAAGGTTAGTATAAATTTCATAAACTCGTTATATATTCAAAAACATAAATTGGTAGATTATGTTTTCATTTCTTAACATTTACTTCTGATATTTTTTTTTAATGGGAGGGTAAAGAAAGCTTCACGAAAGAGGAGCTAGATGAAGTCTGTAAAGAATGGTGTGATTATGTATTGTCATTTATCAATGTTGATAAACCTTTAGGTTAGACATTATTGGTTGAATGTAAATATTTATGGAACAAATTGTTATAATGTTTTTAACATGCCATGTTGAATGAAAACTTTAAGTTTGTACATTGGGGGTATTGGTTTAATATTATTGTTATACTTAATATAAATACACTATGTGTACTTAATAAATTACTGAGTACGATTATTTCAGAAAAGTATATTAATATGGCAACGTTATCAGTTTTAATTTAGAATGTGTGATCAATTTATTGAAATATAACAATGTTCATTATGTAAATTCTAAAATGTTATTCATAGTATCAGATATATAAACTAAATGTTTTCTGGACATAAATATACAACTGACAGCAAACATTTTTTTAGGCATAAACCTACAACTGACTTCACATATACAGTATCAAATATATTTTTTATGGGATTAATGAAGGTATTTTTAGCAAGAAAACGCCTTCAATCATCCCTAACATAAAACATTGAAGGCTTTTTTTTATCAAAATTACCTTTTATAATCCCCTCAAAAAATTATTGTGTGAAATATTAAAGGTATTTTGGGCAAAAAAGGCCTTCAATAATACCAACTAAAAATTAATCGAATGGATTATGAAGGGCGTTTTCCTATGGGTAACGTCTTCAATAATCCATAACAAAATGTTTATGAAGGCATTTTTGGATATAACCACCTTCAATAATCTGACTATTAAAATTTATCGTTGGGAATATTAAAGGCATCTTGGGCCAAAAATGCTTCAAACATCCCATCCAAGTTTTGTCTATGGATTATTGAAGGCGTTTTTTTACAAAACCACCTTTAAAAATCACAAAAAAAAAATTTATTGATTGGATTATAGAATGCGAGTTCGACTAAAAATGCCTTTAAGAATCGACTCCATATTTTTTCTATAGATTATTAAGGGCGTCTCTCCACGAAAAACGCCTTCAATATTCTATGAAAATTTTTTTAAAGCAATTGGTGAAGGCGTTTTTGCCAAGAAACTTAGAATAATTAATTACAAATAATCTGTGCAAAAACCCAAAAAAGGCTAAAGGAGGAATCGAACCTACAACCTTACGGTAAACATTCATACGATCTAAATAATTTGATAAGCTTAATATTAAAGGTATTTTTGAACAAAATAAATTCAATAAGCCTGCAAAATTTTTTTGTCCAAATATAACACCTTCATTAATCTCATATAATTTTTTATGACGTGATTATTGAAGGCGTTGTCTGTCAAAAATACCCTTAACTATTCACTGAAATTTTTAATAAAAAATATTCAAGGTCGAAAAACGTCTCTAATATCAAGTATTGGGTAACGTTTATAAGTAACAACGCTGCTATTTGAATATTTAGTGACGTTTGGATAATAAATGCCTGAAGTTTTATAAAAACACAGAAGCTAGTGGTGTTTGTAAGTGAAAGGCCACTACAAAACTGTCGCTACAAAACTGTCGCTAATACGTCATTTTGCTGTAGTGCAAGTTCATTCAAAAATATTAAACGAATATGCTCTCGAACATATATATAAACGAAATTATTTATGAATAATAAATAAACTATAACTAAACAAATTTAAACAAACAAACATAAAAGAATCCGAACAAATAAAAATGAACCTTAAAATAAAATTAAAATAAAAGATAAAAATGTAAATTTATTAGTATTATAATAAATGAACAGTAAATGAATAATAAATGAATAAATTTTAAATGAACCTCAAATAAGTTTGTTTACAAATATAAACAAATCAAACAAATCTTTATTTGTATTTAGTTCGTTTAATAAACTAACATAAAGATATTGTTAAAGATTTTTTTTTTAATTTAATAAATAAATAAAAATAAATAAAAATCGAATATATTCAGGAATAATTCATCGAAAGCTCTGTGTTTGTTGAGGAGAGAGCTTGGAATTGTTGATGTTATTCATATTCCAGGGAAGTTTCCTTTGCTGACTCTTTAGCAAATATGGGAATGAATGGAGCTGATTTAGTGTTATTAGACTATATATTTTGTAAAGTCGTCTGTTCTTAATAGGGATTTCAGTCTTGTAATTTGATTGATGTTATAAATAAAAAATCCTTATTTTGACTGAAAGAAAAATGACTGATCTTGTTGTTTTTCCTGCTTTTCAAATTTTATTGGTATTGCCCAGATTCTATATACTCTGACACACTTTTCAACAAACGGAAGTTTCTTTCACTAGCAACACTGCACTGAGACAACAGTCCTTAACAACTCCACTATTATATGTTTATATATATATATATATATTTATATGTCCTTTGAATTTTTCCAATTTCATGATTAATTGCATGCAATCTAACTGTCTAAACTATATATAACAAGAGTAGTCATTTATGGTAGAACCTAGTATATTTTGATAAAATCCTAGACCTAATCCCAGCCTTATTCTGAATCTGACACAGCTTCCTGCAAAATAACATTTCTTATTTTAATAAACCCCAAAATTTTCACTACGTTATATGAACTAAGGTTAAACAAAAACCCTCCATATAAATATAGCTTCTTCTTCTGGTTAATTTGTTTTCACAACCCACCTGACCTCTCTCTATTCTCCCTTTCGAGTCGATATTTTTATTGCAATATCCATCAACATGAAAGCCAAGCCAAGACAAGCCAAGCCGAGGACTTCGGCTAAGAGCTCAACCGCTCCATCAAAGCCAAGGGTGAGCCCATTGGCACTGGTGAAATCTATGTGGTATCGTCCGGCCACCCATCCCTGAGATGCCTTAGTAGGAGACCTTCAAAATGCATTCAGCCATTGACTGCAATATCAGAGGAAGCCTTGGCAGGGAATTAAGGGGCAAACGCTTTCAAGGAACTAGTGGGAAACACAAAGCGGATAATCACCCTGCAGAGATTGCCATTTGATGGTTATAATTGGGATGGCCTGATACCCCAACCAAGCAGTTTATGAATGTTAAAAAGCAGGAGATTCATTGCCATTGAGTGAGGATGTTCCAGGATTTGGAGTCATAGATTGGTGTGAGGAATGCATTTATCATTTTCGGGCCCCCTGCTGTAAGCAACTGATAGCATTGGAGATGAATCAACTGTTTGAAGTTTGAAAAGACAAGGAACGGCCAAGAGAACAAGAATGAATTGTAGTAGGTGTTCTTCAGAAAAGATGGACTCAAATTTTAAGCTTTAAATTAAATGGGAGCTTTAAATGATAATTGTCTTCGTCCTATGAGAATTCATGACCATATACAATTTTACAGTCTTCATCTGTTCCTTCTTATTAAAGGATTGAATCGACCACTACTATCAGAAAATATGCACATACTTCACTCAAATTAAATAATATTTTTACGGATTAGATTAATCAATCTAAAGCAGTAATAACTAAATAAGTAAAAATAATAAATCGATTGATATATAAATACAAGTGATTCATAAATTTCAATTTTTCCACGATTTCTTACCAAATTTTCCCCGTAGAAAATTTACGAATTTGTCTTTTTGTACTGCAAAATTAAATCTCATGGATCTTAAACCTATAGGCTATAGCTAGTCCAGTTTCTATTTGCTATCTCAACAGCCACCGGTAAAAAAACGAAGAAAAGAACAGAAAGCTACTTCAAGTCCAGACCTTCAGGTATTACATCCAAAATCATTAAATAATTAGACAAATTCAATATAAAATTAAACCAAACCCACACACAATCAACTTTGAATTTAAAAATCTTAAGATTTGAAGATCTCTTGTTCCCACTAAGCAGTAATTATATGACCAGCTAAAGGGATGGGACAAGATCCAAGAAACCCTACTATCCAGCAAATAAAACTGATGAAAAACGAGACTACACGTTAGACACCTTCGTTACTTTAAGGGATAATACATCATCTAACTCTCAAATTATTGTAATTTTTCTAATATAATACCTAAATTAAAAAAACTTTTACTCAGTATCTAAACTTTAATTTTGCATATTAAATCGTTTCAATCTTTTAATACTGTTAAAACAATGCTGACATGATGCTGACATAATAATTAAACGCTGACATGAATACCTTGTGACAATGATACGTCTATCATGTCATTTTTTAAAAAAAATAATAATAAAAATTTTTTGTTAAAAATTATATTTTAAAATTTTTTTATTTTTTAAAAATAATTTTATGTTATTCACGTCAACATTTAACATTTAAATGTTATGTCAACATTATTTTAATGATATTAAAGATCGGAACAACTTAATACACAAAAATATAATTTAAATACATTAATTAAAAGTTTGTTTAGATACCGCCTTAGAAAAAGTGTAATAATTCAAGAGGGACCAAACAAGATATCATCCCTTACTTTAAATTGTACACGTGAAGATTTTCATATACAATGCCGCAATGTAAAAAAAAAAGGGAAAAAGGAAGAGGGAAAGAAAAAGAACCCATATGGATACAAAAATTTTGAAGAATCAATGGAAAAAGAAAAACTCATGGAATACACAATGGCCCCTCACTTGCAATGCACAACAACATTCTCTAGACGCTACTCTCCCAAACCAATACTAAACCCAAGCCGAATTGTTATTACAGGATAATTGAGCCCTTGAACCATCATTCCTGGTTCACTTCAAACTCACCTCATCGTTTCCCTTATGTTGATTCCAAAACAACAGTATCAACTCCCTTGGATTTTTTTAATTTGGCAACAAGAACCCACATGTTTGCAAGTTCGTTTTCCAGGTAAGCTTCTCTTTGCTTAGATTCTTCAACCCTTCTTTGAAGCTCGGCCTCTCGATGATCCTTCTCTAATAGAGCAGCTTCATATGAAAGCTCTCTCTCTTTACTTATAGCCAGTTCTCTCTTGAGACCTGAGGCAGATCCAACTGGCTCATTTCGTTTGGTCAGACTCTCTCTTCGGCCATTCCATAGTGTACTTGTACGACGTTGGGTGGGCGAGTTCTTTGCTGCTGCCAGTTCTGCAGCTAGTCTCTCGTTATGATTCATTAGTTTGGCAACTTCTTCTGACAATGCCTTAAGCTCCACAGCAGCAGCTGAGGCTAGCCCTTTGGCATAAGAACTCTCCTCTGCCAGTTTCTGGTTCTGTAGTTCTAACTGTTCTTTTGACTCAGTTAGTTCCACAACTTTCTGCTTCAGTTCTTCAATCTCGGTCACCTGATAGAGCAAAATCAGGAATTTAGCTCTAATATTGACTTTCATGAAAGTGAAATCATTAAAAAATCAGCACATAATAAATGTTACACTAAGCTAAGGACACGTACTAATATTGCCGTAATGAATAAACTGGGAATAAAAACATGAAGGCCTTACATAGTAATAAGCATGCTATAAACTTATATGTTTGAGATAGCTGGCTTTAACCTGAGACAAATGCACACAGGATCATCTATGAATGGAACAAGGGGGTTGCTATATTGCATGAATTACAAATTTAGAGAAATAATAAGTTATTTCGCTTTCCATACTAGAGTTCTCTGTAAAAAGACAAAAGAGAATGATATCAACAAACTGTCTACATAACTATAAAGGGTGGATACACATTACCCAAGGAACTATGAGATTTTCTCCAGTTTTCATTTTGGTTACTCAAAAAATTTAATCTAAGAAATTAATATCTAGACATATTTCAATTACTAAAACAGGGTAGAGCATCGGGACAAGTGTCAATAGTATACAATTGCATGACTTGGCCTTAAAAAATGGCACACTCAATTACGGTACCACGTGAGCAATGAAGGCATCAATTATTTAAAAGCACCTGTGCTTTTATAAGTAAATCTTCACTACTATCTTTTGATGCCGCTACTTCTTTGTCCTTATGCAGGCCTTTCATTTCAGCAAATTGATGAGAATAAATGGCTACAGGACTCACATTTTGTGATTCTAGTGCATCAGATAGCTGCAGCTTTAAGGAGGCAACGGTTTCTTGCAACCCTTCACATTCACAAATCTGATAAAAGAGGTTCAAGTCAGAACTGGCTCCCAGACTGGGATGCTAGTTGTGAGGCAAGGCATGAGAAAGGGACAAATGTATTTATACATATATTGAGTAGGTATATCTACCTTCTGATTGAGCTGCTCTTGGATTATTCGATTGTCTGCAGCTTTAACCTGGAAACAGTGTTTTTAATAAACTCATAAGAGAAAATCAGAAAAATCAAAGGGACAACTGGAGAAAGGCTGAGGAAAGTTTTATAGCATTCTTTGCTTCCTTTGACTACATCATTGCAGTTCAATTTCTATAGACGCCTGTACCATACTATGCAGGAGCTCATAGTAATGAACCAAGTCCACAAGTTCGGTTACTAGAAAGACATCATATAACCTGATTTAACTTGAGTACCTAAACTGCCTACTGATTTAACTTGAGTACCTAAACTGCCTTAGTATATAATGCAAAGACTCATTAGACACATTCTTGGTTGAATATATACAGAAAACTGGTTACCTCAAGTTCAAAGGACTTCTCATTTAGTTGCGCCACCAATTCAGCAATAGACTGTAGCATTATTAAAAAAAAAAAAAAGAGCATAAAGATGGAGTTGCAGGAAGAATCAAATGGCCAATGGAATAACAATACAACCTGAACTTACTTGTGATATTTCTGATTTGTCCATCTTGTTGTGTGAAACCATGATGGAATCTGCAATTTGCTTTTCTAGCAGAGCAATTTGTTCATTCTTCCCCCTGATTTCATCACTCAACTTTTTCGTCTCAACCTTAAATACAAAAAGGATACCAAAATTCAGTCTTTAGGAAGACTATAAAGCAAACAACAAGGATGGTATAAGGGAGAATTTTACTTGAATTTGTTTATTCTGGGGGTTTCTTGCAGCCTCCTCTGACAATCGCTTAAAAGCACTTGAATGAAGTGCTACCTCTCCGGACAGAATCTTCTGCTGCTCCCTTAGTAGATCTATCTGATCAATTGTTTTTATGCTAGTCTGGAGCAAAAGACATCAAAATCTACTTACGGAACTACACATAATATAATCCTCAACATAAAAATAAATAAATAAATAAGGCCATAGCAAATTCTAAATTTCACTATGGTTAGCCAACATTCTTGACAGTGAGTATGCCATAATACATTTGAAACGTTTAACTCAGAGCATGAAAGAAATGAATTGAAGACTATTATGTAGAATAGAAAAAGAAATAAAAACTGTTGCACATAAAAAAGAAAAAAATACATTTGCATACCAAAGGTGTCTCTTGTCCAAGGTAATTGTCCTCTGGAACTTCTCCATTCTGTCTAGCATCTGATAGAAGATCCATGGGTGGAGAACTTACAGTAAGTAAGGACCGGGAAAGCCTAGATTCTGCATGAAAGTTATTGCTTTCTGCTTGAGGGGTTGAAGGTGTACTATTAGATTTAATTCCACCTGATCTATCACTGGCACTTGTCAATGTCCCCATACCACTATCACGTTTCTGGACAAAAATCATGATATAATATAAGCTACTACATCCATACATGCTTCATTAAGAACTATTCATGTAACTGACACCAACATGTTGATAACTTATTGCAGTTTAGAGCAAATCTTCCATAATAATAGGTGAGCAACCACTTACAAGCACTCCAAATTAATGAATCAAACGCCAACTTTTACCATTACAAAAGTAAGCCTCTTTTAGATTATTTGTTTTAGTGTGCTAAGTTGCTGAAATGAATGTAAGATCAGATGGTGAAAGGAATTCCATCACTAATGAATTTTTCCTACTTTATCAAGACTAACCCCAAAGCTGATGTTCTCGTTATAAAACAATAAGCAAGGACTTCATGAAAACAAAACAGAGTACTAAAAGTCCACAACAAACATACTCGGAGCTTAAGCCAGTTTAGCAAGCCATTCTTTCGGGTTTTTTTCTCCTCTTTAAGTGTATCATCTCCAGTTTCAGTGTTCCCTTCAAGGGAAACATATAACTCAACATTCTCATCATCCAGGATCAAATCCCGCCTTCTATGTGGTAGGTACGCAAGCTGTGCATAAGATCCAAGTAACTAAAATTAGAGACAATCAGATTAAAGAAAGTGGAAGTCTTAGTGTGCAAAAATAACTCCAGTCATCTGGTAAAACACGAACAATGAGTATATGAAGTAAATAAGATCAACCATGATACCTCTTCTTCTCCAAATGAATGTCTCCTCCTTGGACCAGGGCGTTGGGGTAATCTTGATGATTGCGAAGCTTTTGTGGAGACAAGAATCAATTTTGTCAATCGCTGTATTCTGCTCAATAAAGCCGCTTTTGCTTCTTCTTCCTGCTCCAATCTTGATTGCAGCTTGACTTGACCATCTTCTAGCTTTACAGATCACAAGAAAGGAATTTTCAAAGTCAAGTGATTCATCCCTTTTTTCCCATTTGAGATAAAATTAGATGCTACAATTCAAGAACTATTTAAATCAAACTCAATTAACCTGACACCAAGTGATTAAAATGAGACATGAAAATGAAGAATAAAAACCATAATATTACTTTATTTTAAAAAGGTGATACAGGAGAAGAAAAAGAAACATTTCACATGACATCTGTGCTTGCCCCTTAGGTTCACTGCTTATACCAAGAGTATAGCATGCACACTATCATATGTTTTTGAGTTGAAATCTAATCTAGATCAATCCAAGTTAACATGACAGGATCCCATAAGATAGCATCATTGAGAATTTTGCTAGAGATAAATTTTCTTGAAGTTGTCTTCCCCTATGATTTCACATCAGCATCCAATCTCAACTCATCATCTTGGAATGCAGTATCAAAAGATTGAGAGGATGGGAATGTCAGCAATCAAAAAAAAAAAAAAAGGAGTTTTTCCCCCCATTTGGGAAGTTGTTATTTTCTCTTCCTACCATAAGCACCTAGAGTTGGTATCCTCTTCTTCCCGAGTCTCTACTCTAAGGCCACCAAATCATGAACTACAAAGGCTGTTTTAATAGAATAACCACAAATTGAAAGCCAAGGAAGAGGTTCAAAATGTACGGCAACAAGCAAATGTTTATTTTATTGAAATCGTAGGAAAGCCAGCTGAAGATAAACCATATAGTGTAGAAAACATTCTTTAATTTACTTTGCCCACACCTGCTATCAGTTTGATGAGGAAATCAAGTAAACTTTGTCAGTACTTTGCACATGGTAACCAGAAGTAAAAATGTTTCCACAGACTAACTAGAAAATACATAAAGAGTGAGGTTGACCCATCTAAGGGTCAAACGTATTACTTTTTGTACCCTCAGAACTGCTTAAAAGGACAAAAGTAAATTGGCTAAATCAAAATTACTGCTTATTGTGAAAAAGATTGCACAAATAGGGAATCCTATACTACCCACATGCTTCAGTGATGATATGCTAAGAACAGTCTCCGGCTGCTAAGCCTTGAATAATATTTTGCTAGACAAAACCATCCACAATATCAAAATGAGCAGGACAACCCATATTATTATTGACAAAACATAACTCCACAACCCACATATCCCACAAATTAAAAAAAAATAAAAAATAAAAACCCCTAACAGTTAAGCAAGACATAGCACTTCTAAAATATGTTAAAACGTTAAGCATACACTACAAAAAGTAGTCAGCATTTTGTACTACTGCCTACCTAGTTACAAAGACAATAGTGATATCATGGTCTACAAGTATGAAGTAGCAAAATGTCCCCATGGTCTAGATTCACAATTAGATCAAAGCACAATTAAACATTAAAACATTAGCTTTTGTAGTCAACACAGCAGAAAAGTACCTTCTGCTTTAGGAGTACAATATCATCTTCTCCAATATCTTTTAGTTGAGGAATTGTTACAATACCCTGCTTCAATTGTTCTAACTCTTCCTTCAAACAGCGTATCTCATTTTGGTATTTTTTGATAAGTGATTTTTCATCAATGATCTGCATTTTGACAGAGTAAATAACAAAAATTGAAAAAAAAATTATTCCAATAAATATATTTGTGCGTGTGCAAGTGCGCACACATACATTTGCATATGGTCTGCACGTCAACACATACACCTATAGCATACAGACACATGTGCACGCACGCAACAGACATATCTATGCATATATTAAGTAAATACAAATAAGACATTCATGCATACCTTGTTCTGTGCTGCTTGGATTTCAATGTGTTTGGCACGGTGGGCAAATTTCAGTGTATTGTGTGTCTCTTCTGTGTTACTTGATGAAGGAGTGACAGTGCAAATGAGCTGAAATTTTGGACAGAAAAGAAAAACAAATAAACACAAGACCTATAAGCAAGTATTACTTTTTCAGAGAGGAATATGGTGCCAAGTTTACATTTTTCTAATGTCTTTCTGTTAACCTAGATATATGATGAGTTTTTCAACAAAGGTATCCAATGATGCTTACAGATACACGCCCATGACCACTTAATGAAGACTGAAGCAGCCTGGTCAGTTTAGAATCCCTATATGGTATATGAGTGGCTCTCCCATCTGTTAATTTAGATATGACCTACAAAAATCAAAAAGTCATACAGTAAGCACAAAGCTTATCCCATTCAAAAGACATGTATAATAGTATCCATAAATATGCATAGGACCAAAAGGAAATTGCTATTGTTCAACAAAGATCAAGTAAATGCCAACATTATTATTTATTTAGAGAGAGAGAGAATTTTACGAAACCATTAGATACAGTTAAATGGTATGCCCATGTCGTCAGATTCCAACACACAGTAAATGTCAGCAGTTATAAGAACAGAGTATTATTATGTGCTTTAAAATATCTTATGCAATTAACACGCCACAAAATGTTAAAGAAGACATCTCAGAGCCACCCTTGTCCAATACAAAAATTCAGAAATGCAAAACAATGAACATAAATTTAGCCCAGTCATGTAAAATTTTCTCTTTGCATTTTACTTACTGGTCTATACATCATATAGCACCACAGAACAAAATGAAAAGTACTTGACACAGGCATGAGTTTATCCATGTACGAGGTTGAAGTATGTGGTTGTTACAGACTTGTCTTAACAATCTAAGAAACTGATATCTCAGCAAGCATATTTTGAAAGAAGAAAATTAAGATCATGCAACCATTATACTAGTTGTAACCAACATCTACACTAATAAATTAGGGAAAACCATTTTGGTGTCTCCTTTTCAATTTTAACAATATTTTAGAAGGGGGGGAACCATGCTGAGAATAAATATTAAATTGAAAGTCAGTTTAAAGCTCTACTCTGATGCAGTTACATATATACTCTCCAAATGCTTGTTTAAGTTACCATAGAATTTAAATCAAGTAACCAAGTGTATACCATGCATGGTGCTCTCACACAAAACAAAAAAGGTGGAATATATATAATCAACTATTGACTTAGAGATTAAAGAGAAAGAAAGCAATGCAAACCAAAAACAGCTCAATTTCCGCCATGACTTGAATAAAAACAGTAAACTTGGGCTCACAGTTCCTAGAGTTAGCAAGCTTTTGTTGATATAAGATCCTTCTTTTCGTCTAACACCAGTTGTTTCAACCTTCGAGCTTTCAGAACCTGCCAGATCGATGAGGTTCTGCATGTATAAGTAAAATATGGAAAAGTTAAAATACTTTCATCAACAGTGGAATAAATAGCCACTAAAATCGTTAGTTCCTTCCAAATAAGAGGAGTATAAACATCTATAAATAAAATAATAAATAAAAATAAGACAAAATTGAAAACATAACGAAGTAACCAAAAAGTAACTGAAATTTATCCCACGACTAAGGCTGTAGTATTTACCAGCTGAGACAGATTTACTGCTTCGCCTTCAATGTTTTCACCACATGGGCTGCTCTCTATTGTCTATAGACAAAGGGATCACAAGAAATAATCAGTTGTGGCAGTGAATATATTGGCCATCAATTTATCAAATACACCATTTGAAATCAGAACTATAGCAAATATAATTAACACATTTGACATGTAACAGCAAATCCACACTTCAAAACAGGGAATCAATATTATTTCTCACAAAATGTTAGCTAAACCGATTGCTAATACCACTTAAATTAGTATCAGCAAACATCTTTTTCTTTTTCTTTTTCTTTTTACTTCAGTGGAAAAACTAAAAAGGGGAACAAGGAACTTCTAATAGATGCAGATTAATAGTGAGTATACCAGTGTAAATATTGTATGGCTCCTGCTGCTGAGTAAATTGAAGTTTGTTGATCCAACATGTCTGTGTTCTGTTTTAAAAGAATGAAATATAATCACATAGTAAAAAAAAAAGTTCATTACTGCTAGCATAAGGAAATGGACATTGGCCCAAATAAGAAACACATCTTGGACAAGGCATGCAATGAAGAGGACAGCCATACACAAACACACATCTACGTCAACAAATTCATGTGCATAAACTCCCTCTTTTGTGTCTGTAAACTTGATAGTCATTTTATCCAACTTCAATTTAGATATATAATATTGTTTTGGTAACATAAATAATCTGAAGCTCGGGTTCCAGAAGCTGTCTACACAATGTTCCAGCTCTAATTTGGATAACTCATCTCGGGATACAGCAAAATAAGCCAGCATGTTTTACCTTCCCCAGCCGCTATAAGAGAGAGGGCATGAGCAGGGGATAGTACAACTTCTTCCTTTATACCTTCAACAAAGGTTCCCTACCAGCATAAACCAAGTAAGAGATAAATAACACACTTCCAAACACGTAAGAAACAATAACAACTAATAGAAGAAACAAGATTAGATGCTGAGAGAATAGCAAAAAAAATAAAACATATGCAGAATTAAAGACAAGGTAAACAGCATATTCCCTAGTGCACACACACAGACACACACCTGGCCACAACAAAGAACCGGTAAGCAACTTTACAGATGTATACCTGCTACACAATCATTCTAAAACATGTGATATTAAGCTGAAATTAACTAGTCATAAACTATATTTGGATGATAAAACATGATGTTCATGCCGAAAGCTCAACACGTCCGATAAACATAATTTCCACATTCACTGAAGTCAATCTAAGTTGATAATGAAGCATTACCTAACCATAGAAGAAGAATTAAAGGAGATGGGAAATAGCAGACATAATTTCAAAAGTAGAAATGTTTGAAATGACAAAGATAGCAGCATATCAAACAAGGATCATAACTGATAAACAAGTACCTGAGCGTCTTCTCTAATTCTCAAATTTTGTCCTGCTGGATTTAATAAGTCATTAACAACCTGAAATGATAAAAAACCTTGAAGAATAGTGATGTCGTATAACAGCAAAAGCAGATTTGAAGTAGTTTAACTAAGCTTTCTAGAGAAAAGGAGGGTTGTCAAGATAGAGAGAAGAATAATAGGCTAATATTTAGGTAAAGATAGAAGAAGCTCACCTCATTATAGATCTCCAGATATGAAACACGAAGAAGAAACTCCCGATTTGGTGTCTACAGCAAAAATGGCTCATTACTGTCCATAAAAAGTACAAGAAATAGAAAATACAAATGTCAGCATCCCATATATTACCTCCTGAATAATACTAAAAGCATCCTTCACCGCCAGTGGTATAATTCCAGGGGACCTCTGATCACCCTGCCATCTCAGCAATTAAGATGAAATTAAGCATTCCACTTGTACTTTAAAATGCATACACATAGGTTGCCTTTTCCTTACATGAAACAGTAATCCCACACCAAATCATACCATGTGTCACAATGTTGCATGTAGAAATTGCACAGTTTTTGAGAAAAAAATACATTCTTGAAGTTTTAAGATTTTGCATGTACTTCACGAAAAAACATGAGCATTTGCCTATGAAAATCTAGATTTGCAGAGATATATGATAGATATGATGATGCAAGGTAATAAACCATACCCCTTAATATGACATAACCATTATCCTTTGCTTTTTAGCAAAGGATATATATTTACATATATATATATATATATATTTATATGGGCACTCAAGGCCAACATACAATATTTTCCATTAATAGTTCAGAATGAACCATGGTAACAAACTTCTGCAACAATAAAATTTGCAAAGATAGAAATAATGAGTAGCTAGACTCAAATGTTGAAGCAAATCAAATTTATAAGGTGCTGGTAGACAAAGAGCGGGAGATTGCTGCTTTGGTTAAAAAATTACTGCTAGTTCTAAGCATGTCACAAGAGGACTATACAGAATTAAATAGATTTGACTTAAAGGGCACAGAAATTTCATTGCTCGTTGCACTCACGTATAAGATTAAATAAAAAGTCCACAACCCTTCAGAATGAACCATGTAACAGGCTTCTCAGAAAATAGAACTTGCAAAGATAGAAATAAAAAGTAGCTAGGCTCAAATGTGGAAGCAAATCAAATTTACAGGTTACCGGTAGACGAAGAGCAGGATATTACTGTTTTAGATAAAAAAAAATTACTGCTACTTCTTAGCACATCACAAGAGGAAGGTGCAGAATTAAATAGATTTGACTTAAATAACCAATCCACGACCCCTTCTTGCTCCTATATCCAATAACAAATTATAATTAATCCAATTCTCTACATCCCAATCTGATAAGATTAGAGTAATTAATAAACTAATTCTTCACTAATGTTTAACAGCAAAACAAATCGAATGTTTGGTCTTGATAATGCAAATGAAAAACCAACATACCATCAAACTACAACTTTAGATGAAATTAAAATAGGAGACACCATCCAGCAATGCACAACATACAAACAAAGATAAGGAAAAGAAGTAGAAAATTATTTAGTCTTACATGCATTGTATGAGTCTTCCCACTACTTGTCACACCATAAGCAAAAATGGTGCCTGTGAACAAAATTTAAAACTATAAGATATAAAAACAAAAAATGCTTTGAGAAAATATAAATTAAATGCCCGAACTTTCAGTATCAATCCATCAACTTCTGATGCAAAACTGTGAGAACTTCTATTCAGAGAAGGCAAGGTGGCTTCTTGCCTGAAACGGTAGTTATCAAGGAAGCTTAGGATACCTTGGTAACAAATCTTTTGGTTCCAGAAATATCAAATGGAGTTCTCCTAGGTTAAAATGGTCCTTATACATAGGAATTACGAGGTAGACTGCTGAAATAGGATCAATTAACAATTAGGTCTCAGTCCATTGTTGTGAACATGATAAATAGCAGTCACAAACAAATGACAATGTGCAAAAGCACTCTGAAAACCTCTTATACTCTGAAAGCCTACTCAAACGAACTTATAAACCAAAGTCACCAGATTCATTCTTGCCCTTAGTAGGAACTAGGAATCCTTGGTAATATCCTTGCATCCTGTTATAGATTCCAAAAGAGTGACCAAAAACTGACATAAAACCAAAACTATGCAGGTCCAAAGCCAGCAACAGCCTTGCCTGGTCTATTTTCTCATGGGTAAGTACATGCAAGCATTCATAACGCTATCAGGCCATGTTGCATGGAAATAACAAAACCATTAAGTTCCAGAATAGCCTTAACATTAGTTTAATAGATGGTCATGGAATAATCTCAGTCCCCAATAACTAGTTCATTACTTTCTTTTGGCCACCAATGATTATTCAAAAGTAACGAATCCCCTTTATTACTATCTAGAAGAGTAAAAGAGCAATTAAGAAAACAAGAACACTGTATTTCATTGGATAAGGGTAGAATTAAAGCAATCTGTGAATTATGAAAGAGCTAATTTTTGCTGAGGGATCTTCATAATATACCATTGATGCCTTCCATGGCACCATTGACAACATGCTGAGCAGCAACATCATACACATGGCGTGTAGTAGTTGTAGGGCCAAACACTCGATCTAGAAGTATAAGAAACAACAGATCAATTAAGTGAGATGTAGAATGCTTAAAAAATTTAGACCCGAAAAACAAAAAAGACACACTGGATAATATATACTTTATGTCAATGAACCAGATGCCTCAAATGAAAACAACAGAGAAAAGTAAATTGTTCTTAAATTTATTTAGAACATAAATGGCAAATACTTCTCAAACTTCAGATAGTATCACAGTGCTATTTCACGCATACACATAAAACCTAAATCAGAACATAAAAAAGTTTATGTACATGATAAAAAATGACAAAAAAAGAAATGTACTCAACAAAAAAATTTCAAACTCACATATAAACTTCCAGGGGAAAAATGTTTCTGAAAAAAAAAGAATACTCAAAAGCTGACATTAGCCCTAAAACTAAAAACTAATGCCAATGTTATAAAAATGTAGTTCGACTTCAAATATATCCAGCCCTTCACACTGGAATTCCACAACATATTTTTATTCTAAGTTTCCGTTAGTCGGTGTCTAGTAAACCTAACTCTGATTAAAACCTAAAGGTTTCTTCAATCCTAAAGGTTTCTTCAATCAATTGTATCAAATTACATGATCATTCAAATTCTCTTTAGAAGGAAAACAGTTGGTTGATAAAGTCTACAAAACTAACCATATGCATATGCTATCGACGGATTATGTTCATTTCTCAAAATAGTCTCCCCATCTGCATACCAAGCAATCTCCTCGCCTTGACGAATTTCCCTCGGACTACATCTCGCCAACACCAATAAAAAATTTATAAGCCTTCATCAAACAGAAATAAATGAAACCAAATACACAACGAGAGCCAAAACCAAATAATGTACCTGAGAGGCCGGAATCTAACGGTCACAGTGACATTTTCTTTGGATCGGTTGGCATGAACATTCTCAAAGTAAAAATACTGTGGCTTGCTTCGAGCTGATGAAGATGCCGGTGAGCTCTGGCCATCAATAGATGTTTCTACAAAGTGTTTGGTTGATGAAGTTGTCGAAGAAGAAGGCGAATTTACAGCTTTTGAGTTGGTTGAACCTAATTTCTTCGATTTCGATCCTCTTCTAGAGGACATTTTCACCTTACCAAAAAATACTCGCTTCTACACACTGGAAAAAAAAATCAATGAGAAAACCAACTCGAAATTAGAAAACAAAAAAGGTAGAAATTAGTTCTTGAAATAGGTACGTTTTAACAAAATTGACTTCCAGAAATAAAAATTTGAGGCAATTTTAAAAGTCTTGAGTTTCATTTTAAGTAATCAAATTGTTGAAAAAAAATCTACTTTCCCAGCGAATTTCGTTGACAAATTAAGTTGACTTTTTACAAGGCAAAAAGAAAATAAAGAAAGAGAAAAGAAAACTAACTTCCTTTTATATCCTCAATTTTCTCACAAATCAAACACCAAAAAAAAGTGACAATTAAAAAAAAAGAAAAAAAATGCAGGAAAGTAAAACAACTAAAATCTTTTTTTCCACTCAAAACTTCACCTCTTCCATCCAAACAAAATGTCACTAGAACTTTATTCTTTTTTTTTTCTGAAATTTGGTGCGTTTAGTAACAAAACAAAGCTTACCTTGGCAGAATCAGAGAAGCAATGTGGAATGTGGATAATAAAAACTGAGAATTTTGAAGATCTTCTTCGAACTAATAGAGAAATTAGAATCTACAGATCTAACAGTTAGAGAGAGCAAAAAGAAATGAGAGAAAAGAAAAGATTAAAAGAGTCATTTTATTACCGGACTACAAGAAAAAACATACCATCATTCATCAGTAGAAAGAGCAAAAGAAAGAGACAGAGAAATGCTCTTTTTCCCTTTTTTTTTTTTTTTTTCACTTGTTCCTCTCTGATGGGAAGGGTAGCTTTTTTGCTTGCCTTGGAAGCGATGCCTTTCATCAAAGCCCAAAGGCGAACGGCATTTTTCAATCGTCCAACAAAAAATATATATATTAAACAAAAAGAAAATTAAGTGGGTGGTTTAATTTTTGCTGGATGTTTGAATTCTTTTTTTATTTTTTATTTTTTAGCGCGAAAAATGAGTAAAGAGTGTAGACGACACGATCACCGGAGTCACGTGAGAATGAGGCAAGTGAGAGTGGGGCCCAGTTTTAGCGGTGATACACGTGTCTGAATCTAGCATTATTTACTTAGCTTTTTGCCAACGCAACGATTGACTTTTAATTTAAAAACTTATCTTCTAAAGTATAATGTTCTTATTGTTTCCCAATTCACAGCGATTATAGCCATGTCATCTCTTAAATCTTTTTATTAATTTGTATAAAAAAAATTTTTAAAAATAACAATGTCTCTCTCTTCCAGAATTTTTTTCCAAAAAAAAAAAAAAAAAAAAAGCAAACTGCTTAAGTTGCTATTTACATATTAAAATTTTCAAATCCAACTAGACAATAAACGCAAAAGACTCGTAAATAAGAACAACGCAAAAATGACTATAAACTGAGAAATAAGATTAAAAACATTATATTTTAAAAATTATTTTTTAATTATTCTGGTTAAGTAAAAAAACTCCGAAATAAGACAATTTTTTTGGTGTTTAAATAAGACAAATTTTTGCTGAAAAGAAAATGTTAGTAATGTATTTTTTCAATTTAGTAATGATAACATTAAAAATACAAACATGGTTTTAATGAAATTTAAAAGTCAAAATTCAAAAAGTAACTCAGAGTATTTTGTTTGACATGAACACCAGTTGAATATTTGGTCACTCGTACTCTCCATTATTCTTAAGGTAGTTGAACATTTTTTTTCAAAAAAATAATAAATTTGCTTTTTGAATAAAGAGGTGTCTATTATTAAATAAAGACATATTTACTATTTTTTATGTAATCATTACTCAAGTGAATTTTTTATAAGGTACGAGATTTTTTTTCTGATTAAAATTTAAATTTGATAATTTTAAAAATAAAAAATATATTTAAATATAGCATATATTTATTTTTCTCTCTCAATATTAAATTAACAATTTTAACATATAGCATTATTTATTAAAAATCTAACGAACTAAAATAAAAATCCTTGTAAATTTTAAATTATAATTTTAAAATCCAAATTTATGATAAATCTCTTGAATATAAATAATATTATTAATTATTTATAATTACTTTTTTAATGAGAAACTATAATTAATTTTCTATTTATTTTAGGTTTTGCAGGCACTTATAAAAAAGCCAATTACAAATGTTAATATATGTATTAGTTTTCATAGAATATAATGGACAAGATAATTCATAATAGGACCACCTTTTCCCTTTTTTTTTTCCAATCGATTAATACTAACATTGATTATATAATTAATTTAAAACTTAATTCAATTAATTTATATAACTATTTTTAAAAATAATATTCAATAAATTTGAAATTAGAAATTTTAATATATTTATAATCATTTTCTCAATTTTAAGAGACCTTTATTATATAAAATATTAATTATATAACTTTACAAAGTTTAATGAATAAATAATTGTTTTTTTTATCAAATTAGAGGGAAGCTATATAAATTCGAGCATTTATTTATATTAGAGTTAAACTATATAACAATGATTAAATTATTCTTTTAGCTATATACATATGGGTTAATTCAATTTTATATTTGTATGAATCATATATTATAGCGGTGTTTGAAATATGATATATGGCATTTATTGAAAGTAAAGTTTGTATAAATGAAAAAAATACATATTGCATTTATGTTAGATTGAAAACTTTTTACTATGTACTAATACCAAAGTACATAAATTAACAAAATATCATGTGATTATCACTTCCTTACAATCCTTATCCTATTTATGAACCAAAGATTAAATTTGATCATCTTAATTCAATCAATACTTTTCTCAATTCTTTTACATTCAAAATATTAATATGGTCGTTGGTTGATTTGATGAAATAAAATATTGACTTTATTGATGCAATATTAATTTTATTGACGTGATAATTTAAATTGATGAAATCAGTTATTAAATTATACAAATAATTAATGTATTTGCACAAAACTTAAATTTTAGTTATTCTAATATAATTTTTTTAAAAAAACTCATTCTCATACAAGTTAAATTTAATAATATTAATTCAATTACTAATAACAAGCATACCTTTTTACTTTTTTAAAATAATATTTTAATTATTTAACAGAAAACCAATTTTTAAAATTTTTAAAAAAATTTCAGATTTTAAAACATTAAATTCAATATTTTAAAAATATTTTAATTTTTTAAAAATCCTATTTTTTTTTTAATTTTATAAAACTTGATTTTATTTTTTAGAAACAAATTTTTTTTTATATTTTTCTTATTTTTTATATAATTTTTATCAAATTTTCTATGTATTTTTAATTTTTAGGTTTTTTATATTATTTTACATTTTTTTATTTTTTATATTTTAAAAAGTATTTATAAATAAAAAAAAATTACACGTTTTTTATGTTATTAAATGAAGAATAAACTATAATAAAAAAACTCTTCATATTCCCTATTGTTTTATTTTACTTCAAATTTTTATTCTCTTTTACCTCAAATATATTATATACAAAAACAATACAAATTCTAATGACATGCATCTTCTTTATTATATTCATTTATTTATTTAAATATTAAAAATATAGAAAAATTTGAAAAAAAAAAGTTAAAAACTATAGAATTTTTTAATTCCAAAATATTAAAAACAAAAAATTAAATATTTTGATTAAATAAAATGTTAAGTTTAAAAAAAATAAAAAGTGCAAAAAATGAATTTTATTTTAATAAAATAAAATATCAAAAAGGTAAATTTAATATTTTAAAATATATAAAATTTCTAAAAATTTTGAAATATTAAAATTTTAAAAAATATAATCTGATTTTAAAATTTTCAAAAAATATAACTTTTACAAAAATAGAATATTTTTTAAAAATATTAAATTTAAGTTTTAAAAAAATGGAAAATTTCTAAAAAATTACAAATATTGATTTTTTAATAAAAATTTGATTTTAATACAAAAAGTAAAAAATATATATATAATTTTTATTAATAATTGAACTAATATTATTAAATTTAACTGACACAAAAATGAGAATTTTATAAAATTATAATAAAATGATTAAATTTTAAATTTTATATGAATACAAGGTTATTTGCATAGTTTAATATTTGATTTCATTCATTTAAATTATTATATCAACAAAATCAATGTCATGTTAGTAAAATTGCATTAAAGTCATCAAGTGATTATATCAAGTAAATAATCACGTCAAACATTTTTAAAGTAAAAATTTTAAAAAATTAATGATTAAATTAAAATTATCAAATCAAAATAATATAATAAATAAATTTATATAAATTATAATATATAAATAAAATTTTATATCTGAACATAGTACAAAAAAACTCTGACATAATTTAGTCGTCAATCTAGCCAACAACTTCTTAAAACCGTTAATGCCAAGCATTAAGCACAAAAATATAAAAATGTGAACTCCCATAAAAAACTCCACGATTCAATTACACGTCGTGAAAAATCTTTTCATTAAAAAGAAATATATACATATACATATATATATATATATATATAATTTTAAAAAATAAAAAATATTTTTCTAAACACATTTAAATTTTTTTAAACATATTATTTAATTCCTTAATCACTTTACCTGCTATCATTGCTCGATACCTAATTACAATCTACAACCAACAAACACTCAATACAAATAAAAATAATTCTAAATCCGTCACTGATAAAAAAGTATGAATATAGATTTTGATAAAGCGGGTTCATTCTCTATAAGTTGCAATTTAGGAGAAGGAACATGTTTAAAAAAACAATGATAATATTTTAACATTTGGCAAGTGGTTTGCATGAGCTCTCTTGTAAGTGTACCATGCAACATTTTCCAAAGTGTGGGTCCTGTATTATTTCTGCCCAAACCATTAACTTTCACCTTCTTTTTATAAATAAATGGTACAATAGTAAAATAAAGAAATACTGGTGGTAATTTAAACTTATAATTTGAGTTACCCAAAATGGACGCACAAGCTGAAGGAATAACAAAAGCGAATAGGGAAGTGTATTTTATGAGAAAAATTAAGATCATAGTGGATAATTACAAAAATTAATGTTACAAACTTTTAATTAGCTCAAATAATAAATCTTTTAGTACTGAAAAAGAAAGTATAATAATTAATACTCATCAACTCTTCATTTTATCATGTCTAATCAATCTTATGGAGCAAGTTCAAAGGAATTAATAAATTACAAATAAGCTTGAGCCTAATATTAAATCAATACTGATTAAAGTTACATCTTATTATTAGGTAATTAGATCATATGTACCTAAAGAATATCTACCACGAAATCACTTCCATTGTACATAGCTAGCATTTGTGTTGCTTTCGCTTATTAGGAAACAATTAAAAAACCATATGAATTGTATTAACGTAAAATGGCAGCACTTGCCAAAAGTTTTTGTAGTTTTTGGACGTAAAGGTAGGAGTTTGGAGCATGATGAACACTTTGCATCTTCGAATCGAAGTGGAATTAAGATGAAATAAATAAAACTATATATTTTACCTTTTTTTTCCTTAAGCAAGTGGCATTGTTCCTCAATTAATGTAGTCTATTCATTATAATCATCATCATCATAATAGTAAAAGGATGTGTATTAATATTGCATAATAATAATAATAATAATAATAATATTTTTGCTTTACGACACCTTTTTTTTTAATCCTAGAAAAACAAAAGAAAAAAAGGTTGTTGGTTAACTGCATTTATCACAATTAATTTTTTCATAGCAATGAAAACTTGCCACGTTCAAGTGATTTTTGTCATTTTCTCAATATTTATAAGAATGAGTTAATGAAGGATAGTTTATATTAAAAATATATTAGGGTTAAATATATATTTTGTCCCTAAATTTTAAAATTTTTGTCACATTAATAGCTAAAAATTTTTTTTATCGTATTGGTACTTGAACATTCAAATTGTTATTACATTAGTATTTTCGACTAATATTGCTAATCAATTTTGTTGATATAATATCAATATTTAATAAGATACTAATACATATAAAAAAAGTTCAATTAACAATACATCATTATTGTCATGTTAACATGAAAAAAAATTCAGAAAAAATTCAAAAAACTTCAAATAAAATTTAAAAATTAAATTTTTCTAAAATTTTTTTAAGAAATTCTAATTTTTAAAAAAAAAATTCAAAGAATTCTACAATAATTTAAAAAATTAGTATAAAATATAAAAAAATTAAAACTTTAAATAAAAAATCTAAAATTTTTTAAAAAATTCCAAAAAATTTTAACAAATTTTCAAAAATTCTAAAAATTTTAAAATAATTTCAAAAAATCTTTAGAAAATTCAAAAAATTAAAAATTTTTAAAATTCTGAAAAATTTTAAAAATTCTAAAAACTCTAGAAAATTCCAGAAAATTTTAAAAAAGTTCAAAAATAATTAAAGAAAATCAAAATTTTTAAAAAATATTTATAAATTTATAGAATTTAATATTTTATAAAGTTTAATTTTTATAAAATGTAATATTTTTTTAATTTTGTTATTTAAAAAAATTAGAATTTTTAAAAATTTTCAAATTATGATACATTTTATAATTTATAAAATATTTATATTTTTAATTTTTATAAATTTTAAAAAATTTTAGAACCTATAGAAAATTTAGTATTTTTTTATAATTTATTGAAATTAAAATTTTTTTATAAATTTTGAAAAATTTTAAAATATGTTTAGAATTTTTTTCATGATTTAAAAAAAAATTGGAATTGCTTAGAATTTTTTTAAGTTTTTAAATTCTTTTTGAAGTTTTTAAAATTTTTAGAGTTTTAAAAAAATTTTGGAATATTTTATAATTTTTGAAATTAATTTTTTTTATAAATTTTAGACAATTTTAAAATATTATAGAAAATTTTCATATGTTTTTAAATTTTTTTAGAATTGTTTAGAATTTTTTTTAAGTTTTTACATTTTTTTTGAAGTTTTTAAAATGTTTAAAATTTCTAAAAAATTAAAAAAAATTATATATTTTTTAAAATTTTTAATATTTTTGAGAAATTTTTTAAAACCTTTTTTTATAATTTTTTAGAAAATTTATTTTTTATACTAATGTGGGAATGATAAAGTAATGTTGACTATATTTTTTGACACGTGATTGTATCTTATTAGATGTTAATATCATGTTTTAATTAATGATATTTCTTTAAATGTAATGTAATAAAAATTTCAAAGTTTAGAAGTCAAATATGTATTTAACCCAATATATTACTATTTAAGTTAATGTTTTACATTTTTTTTTTTTAAATTATATTCATGAGTTAGATTAAATAATGTGGATCACAAAATAAATATTTTTTTAATTTAAAATTTAATTCGATTGATTCATAAATCATATAATTACTTTTAAAAATCAGAATCCAATATGTTCAAATTTTAAATATTAACACTTACAACTTTTTTCTTTCATTCAAACTATTATCTCTTTTGTCAAAAAAATAAATAAATATTTCTTATTTATTGATTGTTGATACATGGAGGGTAGCTCGTAATAGTTTAATTTGCTTGGGACATGCCAACACAAACATACAGAGGCTTTAGTTGTACAAGAGTGGTTGATAGACATCTTCTTTGTCTAGTGAAAAAAGCTATAAAGGTTCTCTACCATTCAATAATTTGGTTCTTATAATAATAATACACAATCTTATTCTAGTATTTTACTCTCTCCCCATCTTGTCCCCACTTAATTGAAATTGTATTTTTTAATTGAAGTAGTTAATTTTCAAATCATTAGTACAAACTGAATGGTAGGTGGTAGAATTAATTACTAGAATATTATTGTAGATTAATTAATTATTATTTCCATTAATTAAGTTTCCACTATATATTAATTTATAAAAAGAGTTCTCTTATTTGCACTCTTCAAGATTTGTTTTGATAAATTAAACTCCTACAAAATTGTTAATGATGTTAACTATTGCTTAAGTTAATCCGGAATTATTTTAATTATGCTAGTGCCTGAACTGACTCAATGATAATCATATATAAGTTTGCTTTTTAATCTCAAAATCTTAATGAGATGTAATTTTTGTTATAATTTTTAGATTTTTTTGTGTGAACATTGATTAATAATTGATATCTTCACTTTATTATTGAATTCATATCCCTAAAATGAAAACGAGATTCTTTTAATATATATTTTTAATATATATATATATAAGCACATACATACATTTTTATTTCCTCGACGGAAATATAAATTTGGATGGGATAACCTTAAAAACGAAAAGATGATAGCTTAAGGTTGAAAAAAATAGCGGTAAATTAAGGTAAGGGTTGCTTGATAATTGCTAGTGCATCTAATTGCAACAACGTGAATGAGAATAAAAGAAAGATCTAACATAGAATTTTGGTATTTGAATTAATCTATATATATATATGTCATTTCTTGTAAAGTTTGATCTTTTATTATCTTTGGTATGCAATAGTAAAATAGAAAAAAAAAGATAATTAATTGAAATATTAAAAGAAAATGCATTTTTCATACTTAAACTGACATCCAAAGCCGACTTTTTAATCATTAGTTTACAATCTTAACACCTATAATAATTTTTTGAATTCTCAAAATGTGATTTTTATATATAAAAAAAAAAAAACAAAGTGATTGGGTTGGACATAAAAACATCTGCACCGATATCAATGCAGTACTAATCTGCAAATGGGATGTTCCATTTTTGTTAAAAGAACAAAACCTACAAATATTGGTATGCTTTTGTTATTAATTTTAGGGTAAAATATATTATTAGTTACTCATGATTGTATTTTTAAAGTTTACTTAATTATTAAATTTTTTAATGTAATTAAATAAATTTAAATAAATATTTTTTATCATTTAATTGTGTGCTAACATAGTATTATTACATTAATTATCAAGCATCACTTAATAATATCACATCATTTTATGTTGGTTATTAGTATGTTATGTCACATCTTATTGTTGATGTGACATTATTACATTAGCACACAATTAAAAATTAATGTTAATGGTTTATTTGGATGAATGATAAAATTGATTTTGATGAGATTAAAAATAATGATGGAAGTGAGATTAATTATGTAATAATGAAATTAAATACTGTAGTTGCAAGAGTAAAATCAATAATACGATATGTATTTAAATACAAAAAAATGATAGCGGTGAGGTAAATTATTATTAAAAAAGAAAATAATCATTAAAAACATTAATCTAAAAATATAATAATAAATTATTTTATATACATTTCAATATATATAACATTTAAAATTTTAAAATTTTTATTGAAATATATAAATGATTTATTATATAATTATAATAATGTTATATGAAAAACTTTAAATAAAATATACAAATAACAAAAAAAGACAAGGGGTAATCTCATCTCTACATTATACATTGGAGGGTAAAAAACAAAAAATAGCAGAGGCATAAAAGGAAAGAAGGGATGCAATAGCGTGGTTGATTTTTCATTGGATCCTTAAGCAGTAGTGGCGATTGAAGACTTCAGTGTGATGAAAAAAAGTTGAATCGTGTTGGAGCAAGTGATTTAAACAACTTTCACTGATGATTCAAGATATGAATCGTGTCGCACTGAGATCAATGGTGATCCAAATGAAACTTAAGTGATAAAAAAAAAATTTACTCAAATTTAGGTGATTAAATTAAAAAAATAATAATTACATAACCATTTTAAAAACACCAATATAATTGGATGACTAATTATGTATATTATCCCGAAGGCTGATGTACCCAAATTCGATGGTAGAATTTATATCGTTTTCTTCGAATTCATGCTTTTCTTTTTTCCTTTTTGGATCAGTCAAATACATGATTTCTTTATGTTAACTCAAATTAATTGTCATCATTTACAATCCGTCAGTTTCTTTATAAAAGTCTGAATTATTGAAATAAAAAGCATTTAAGTTTTTGTGGAAGAATAAGGCAGCCAGTGTACAGGTTTGATTGAAGGTTTTGGATTTGTAAGGTGCTGTTTGTAGTGGTTGATTGAACTAACTTGATAATAATAAGCTTAATAATAAGTTTTTGTCTCTTTTGTGAGATTTGTTACAGTTCGTAGTGATCAAGAGACTCGTAAACGCCATACATTCAGGGGAGGTTTCCGGACTCATCGGATCAGAGATTGCCAAATCTTCCGTCACTTTCTTGGGAAAATTTCCACGGATCGGAAAATGATTGATCTTTTCTATTGTTGACGTTGTTGTTTTGGTTGGTTGAGGAAGGAAATGGTAGGGGTTGCGGGAAGTAGGAGTTTCGAGGAAAGAAGGGCTAGGAGACGGAAATGGGAAGGTGTGGGGAGGAAACGAGCGAGCATTGTGGAAAAGGGAAGGATTTTTTTTTTCCGTTGGGGGAGGGTGTTGGGAGTTTTTAAGCGACCCGGTCCAATTCAAATGTCCGTGGGCCAAGGAAGCCCAAATATGTCAAACTTATTTCCAAATCATTATTCTAACCATTTAGAAATAGGTTGTGTTTTAGAGGAAAAAATAGGGTTAGCTATACTAATGTTTGTTGGTTTGAGTGGTAAGAAATTTGATTTTTTTTAAGTAAGATTTTAGTTTTGAATTTTTTAAATAAAAAAATAAGTGTTGAAAGAGCTTGCTTTTTTTTTAGGATCTGATCTGGTTTGATTTCGAAATAATTAAAATCCAAAATGACTATCGGATATTGTGAAATCTCATATAAAAAAAAAGGGTTAGCTCTCATTTTATTTTAAAAAAAGTGAGAAAATTATTTAATACATAATCGACAAAGTTCTTAAATTTTATTAAAAAAATAAAAGATTGGTACATATTTTATTAAGATATATTAAAATATTAATGAATTAATATAACTAAAAAAGACACAAATTAATATTTTAACTTTACTTATAAAATTTAAAAAATGTATGAAATAAAAATTCAAAAAAAAAAGGAGCTTACATAAAAAATTGTTAATTGAGTTCTTTTGATAAATTACTCATACTTTGTGAAACATTCAATTATATCTTTAAAGATCACTTATAAAACACTAGGAATTTTGTCTAAAATGATAGGAACACACCAATTTTATTTTAGGTTTTGAGTTTAGAATCTAAATTGACTAAAAATTTAAGTGATTAATTAACAATTAAACCTTTTTTTTCACAAATGGGCCACCTCTTTGAAGTAGTTCATGGGCTAAGATTGGATGTGATATTAATCATACTCTCCTAGGCCCTAATGACTTTTTTGGGCCATTACTGGATAATCTTTTCTAGCTCCTCCATGGATCATGTTAGCAAAGATTTCTTATCCCCATGATGTATGTGATCAATCTTTGAATTTAAATATGAGAAAAAATGTATTAAAATATGTGACAAGATAAATACATATATTATAGGGTATATAGATTTATCAACTTTTTGTTTTGGTACTAATAGATTTATCAACATTTCCTTCAATCTTAATATATGATTAGTTAATATAGAAGGTTTTTTAATATGTTTAATAATCAAATAAACTTTTGAACTTTACTTCAAAATATAAACAAACTTTGATCTTTTATTGCATAAAATTAAAATTATAAAATTTTATTTTATTATAATTATATTAATTAAATCTTAAAATTGGATGAATAATGTCCAATTGGTATAATTTTTGAAATAGTATTCTCTTAAATATTTAGGTATTTTCTATAAATTAAATAATCTAATTAAAATAATTTTAAATAAAAAATTGAATATTTTATACCGTTAAGAGTTTAATTACAATAAAATAAAAGGTTATAGCCAAAATTTCATGTAATAAAAAATTGAGGACTTTTTATATTTTAGAATAAAATTTGAGAGTTTATTTGGATATTATATATTTTTAATAACATAGAGTACTCCCATGGAAGCCTCTCCTTTTTCGTTATTCCTTTGATTAAAAAAAAAAAAGCATGAATGAGAGAGTGAGACATATATATTCAATTGTGACGGCAAGATAATGTTAAAATAAGCGAATTCAAGTTAAAATTGAATTCTTGCTCTTAATAAGAGAGATTTCACCTCATAAATCTCTTGATAACGAAAAAACCCTATTGAAATCCAGCCGTTAAAGCCTATGACAGTTTTGTCAACACTTACATTTATTAAAATTTCAGCTCAATATCTTTCTTTTTTTTTTTATTCCCTATTGGACCCAACAGAGAATTCCAATGTAGGGTTGTGTGTATAGTAAAGGGAATTAATAACGAAATCATAAAAATTGGTTAAAATTTTCCAATCAAAGTCTTTATTAAGGTTATCTTACAAATCTAATAGATGCCTACACAAAGGTAACAATGATAGAATATGCTCAACTAGAACACATTAATATCAAAGGGGACCATCATTATTAGGCTTTTCCTCCCTTCACTTGTGATGGAAGTAGTTCCCTAAGTAGTGATCAAGTGGTGTAAATTGATTTTGACACTGGAAGATGTCATTTTCATGACTTGCCACAATCGTACTCTACCTTTTAAAGCAAAACCAGGAAAAGGAAGATCCATCTTTTTCTCTCACCCTCTTGCCTCTTTCCAATCTGAAATCTAAGAAATGCTATAATGAAGAATTGAAAAATTAGCCAGAATTTGGTTTAATTTCTTTATGCCCCTCCCTTTTATTTTTCTTCTTTCTTTTTATCCATTTGCTATTAATGAAACAAAAGGGGAAAATTAAAAAGAAGTAGGAGGAAGTGACTAGTATCTAAAATTTTTTCTTGAATGTGACCATGGGAATTTCACTTCATGGAAATTCAATTACATATAAGGGACAGTACAGTATCTCTCTTAAATGGACAAATTTTCATATGAGAGAGTACAATATTAGAACTGATTAATGTGATGAATAATTTTTAAATTATAGTGAAATATTTAATGTAATATTTGAATTCAAAATTTTTTTAATATGAATCTGAATTATAAATTTATTAACTAATTTAATATTTAAAAGATTATTTATTCACCACATGTCATTATTTAAAGTTAATTACATTATAGGTAAGTATCACTTTAGTTATTAAATTTATAATTCAAATACTAAATTAAATATTTATAAAATTCAAGTATCATATTAAATATTTAACCATAATTTAAGGGCTATTTATGACATAAACCCTATTAGAATCCTACATGTTGGAAAACTAATTACATACAATTACGAAAAGTACTAAGGCATCTTACATATTTCTTTTACTATTATAACCACAAGACTTTTTTTGTTGCAAATGAATGTCATGATATAATGAATTATTGGTAACAAGGCTCAAACACATAAGGCTCAAATTTAAAACTCAATTTTCAGAAGAGATAATTATCTTATGAGACAACAAGTCTCGACCAAGTGAATTGCATTATTATGCAGAATTTTATTTAGATAACAAAAAAAAAAAGTCATAAAGGATTTAAAGTGAATATCGTTATAAAGATGACGAATTATTCATAAAGTACATACTTACACTCAAACACACGTCTCAAATTTAGAACCATACATGTATACAAATTTGATTTATACATAGGAAGAAAAAGAAATAGAGCATGGATTTTTGTAAAGGAATAAAGATTAGCCTAGAGAAAACTTATTTTAATTATTATGAAAAGCATTGCATATATCCACCAGCTAAGTGATAAACTTAAGCTTATCCTATTTATCAGAGTTTAAAAGTTCAATCTTAATCTAAAGTAACATTTAAATTATCGCTAGTAAATTTGAAAAACAAACTACGGTAAAGTTTTGATTAGTCAAAGTCTTGATTGTCTGAGCATTGGTGGAAACCAACTTCTTATCCTGTGCTTGTTGCTTTACTGTCATTACATTCTACCGGTCATGTCAAGTTGCCTTGATATGCCCCCGCAAGACTATGAAGTCATCAGTTAACCAGTTTTGGAACACCAGTCTTGGATCTTAAGAAGATAAACATTTGTTTTAATAAATGTTTTCTAAGCTATCTGTTAATTGATTTGTGGTAGAAACGTAAGAAACTTTGAATGCATCTGAGTGAACATGTTGTCGAACAAAATGGTAATCTAAGGCAAGATGCTTCAATTTGGAAGGAAATACGGGATTGGCACTTAAGTAAATAGCACCAATATTGTCACAAAGAAGTTGGGGCTATTGACTTAGTTCAAAATGAAGATCTGTCAGCAAGTTTTTGAGTCAAAGAATTTGTATAACAATATTGGCTATAGCTCGATATTCAGCCTCTGTGGAAAAATGAGCTACTATTTTCTATTTTGCTGACTTTCAGGAGATAGGATTGCCATCAAGGAACAAAATATAAGCTATTGTTGAGGTCCAATCATCTAAGTTGTCTACCCAATCAACATCACTAATAGCAGTAATATGAAGAGGTTAATTCTTTTTTAGAAAATGACCATGATGAAGAGTGCTTTTTTAATATCAAAGTATCTTTTTTAGATTACTCCAGTGGTACTGAGTACGAGAGTGCATATGCTGAAACATTTTATTGACGCCATAAGCTACACCAGGTTTGTAAGAACAAGATACTGGAAAGAACCAACCAATTTTCTATATGAAGTAGCATTTGCTGGACCTGTTCTATCATTAAGTTTCAGTTGAGTACTAGAAACCATTTGTGTAATAGTGTCCTAAGCATTAGACATGTCAAACTTAACAAGAAGATCTCGGATGTAATTTTGTTGAGGCAAGAATAAGCCTGATAAAGTCGGAATAACCTTATCCTCAGAAAAAATTCAAGGTACCAAGATCTTTAAGAGAGAATCTTTGAGAAAGATCAGCTAGAAACCTGTCTAGAGCTTGTTAATTATTGCTTGTGACTAGAAGGTCATCAACATAGACCAAGAAATCGATCAAATCTGAATTCTAGGCAAAGACAAATAAAGATGCATCTGAAGTAGAGTTGGAAAAGCCATAAGATAGAAGAAAACTACTCACTTCAAAATTTACCTTTCTAATAAAAATCTTAAAATTTATTAAAATTTACTAAAAAGATAATTTTAAGGTCTGCAAAATAGTTTGGATCCGGGAGTTAATTACATGTGGAGAAATATTAGTACTCACACAACGTCTGTTTAAAATTGTATCAATTAATTATGTGTTATCTTTTAATTTTGACAAAAAACGATCATAATTTTGGTGTTTAAAAAGAATTTTCTTGACTTCCTCTATTTATTGAAGTTTTAGTTTTTTTTTTATTCTTTTTTTTATTTCATTTTTATTCGAGAAAAATTAATTAGAACATTTTTATTGAAAGAATCCTTAAAATATCTCAATATATTTGTAACATTAAAATTCTTTTTTCACCTATAGATTTTTTAGGTATCGTTATTCGAAATACTTTAGAATTTCATTTTTGAATGCTTGTATTTATTTTTTATAAAAATAAAGACGTGCATACAATGTGAAAGGCAAAATATTGATGCATGTATTTTATTTTATACTTTAAAAAATTTTGTATTTTATTTTATACTTTAAAAAATTTTATTGGTTTTTATTATTATTATTATTTATTTGGAAGAAAAGAAAAATTTTTATTATATTAAAATTTTTTTATAAATATTTTAATACATTGGTAATATTAAAAAAAATCTTTTTACTTAGAGATTTTTTAATACATCACTACTCAAAATATTTTAAAATTTCGTTCTCGGATAAAATTTTGTTTTCCCTAATTTTTATTACTTTTATTAATAATTTTAGTTAATTTTTATTTTTAATTATAATTTTTAGTTAATTCTTATTTTTATTTTATAGCAAAAAAATATTTTAATTGTATTGAAAACTTTTTATAAATACTCAAATACTTTAGTAGCATTTAAAAAAAATCTTCTCATTTAGTAGATATCGCTACTTGGAGTACCTTAGAATCTCATCATTGGATAAAAATTTTCTTTCTTTATTTTTTAATTATTTTTTAAGAAATGGAAGAATTTTAAAAAATACAAAAAATTTGTTTATTTATTTTTTCCTTTTCATTTATTATTATTAGTTATTTTATTTTATTATTTTATAAAGTTTATTTTAGTTTTTAATGGAATTTAAAATTATCAAGAATTTAAACTTTATAATTTTTAAAAAATAAAAAATAAAAAAATTATTCTTGAACACATATATATAAAATAAACAATAGTAGTAAAAGAAAAAAATAAATAAATAAGAAATATCAAAAAATAAAAAAAATGAAAAAAAAAATTAAATTGGAACTGTTAATGGTTCGGTATGGAATGGCATAGGTTGCACGTTGATCCTGGGATGCTAAAATGACGTTGTTTTGGGGTCTTCTTCCTATATAAAAGTCATTTTTTTTACATCATTTCTTTTTCCCTTCATAAAAAAAATCTTTTTTTTCTCTAAAAAAAGAAAGGTCGATTACTCATTTTCTAGATTTTGGTAAGCCTGTCGCATTGACTGTCGTCAATGGTCATTGTCAATGGTTGTTGGTGATAAAAAAAAACCCAAAAATTCCCAAACAACTCATTTCGACCCCTTTTTTTAATGATCTAACCTTTTTATCACAAAAAAAAAAATTCCCAAACACCCTAAATCTAAGTAAGACTTTTCGATTCCATCTAAAAAAAACCAAAATTTTTCTCCTCTTATATTTTTTTGATTTCTCTGTTGACTTTTTTTATGCTTGCACTAGCACTGGGTTTCCTGTTAAAGGGATTATGATTTTTTTTTTTTGAATTTTTTGTGTAGGTGAAATGATTTTTTTTAGTAGGCTAAAATGATTTTTTTCTTAATAGAAGCCTACGTAGTTTTTTTTTTAGGCAAATTTCCTCTTATTTTTGGTCTTTTTTTTGTTTTCTTTCGCAGAATCTCTCTTTTTTTTGTTTTTTTTTGGGTAAGTTTTCCTTTCCTCTCGTTGTGTTTCATGAAGTTCTATTTATAGGCTAAACGGGGGATCAAACCCACATTTTTTGGCCACAATCATCGTTACCAGGGAGATGGTAGTAAGGGGCAGGTGTGGTTGTTAGGGTAGTTGGTGAAGTTGTTATGGTTGGTAACAGGGTATGGTGTGTAGCCATTTTGCAAGGTAGAGGAGTTGGTGCCATGCATAGCATGCATTACCACTGTACCCCCTGATTTCTTCCTTTATTTTTATTTTTAATTATTGTTATTTTGATACCATTTAAAAATTAACAAATAAAAATTACACTAAAGCTAAACAAAAATGGGTCATCAAATGGGCTTTGTCTTAGGCATCGTGCTAAACAAATTAAAATAGGGCATCGCCTAAAACCTGATAAAGCTCAATAAATTTAAAATCGAGGCCTAATTCAGAGAACTCGAATAAATTTGGTGTCTATAGCTACATTTTTTTATGCATTACTAAGAATTAGGAATAGGGCAAAGATAAAGATAACAATTTTGTCCGAAGTCAAAAGTTTTTTTTTAAGCTTATAAAAAAAGCTTCTCTCAATAGAGACTGAACAACTTTAGAGATCAAATTGCAATACTCATCTTACTAGAAGCTCAATAATTTTTAAAAATTTAAATAGCTAAGTAGAGGCTCAAAAAATTTAAAATTCTCATCTTGTAAAAAAAACTTCTCTAAGTAGAGACTCAAAGCTTTTTAAAATTCTTATATTGAAAAAAGACTCTTTTAAGCGGATGTTCGATAATTTTAAAATTTTTATATTGAAAAAGGTTTTTTTAAGCAGAAACTCGATGACTTTAAAAATTTTCATATTAAAAAAAACTCTTCTAAACAAATGCTCAAAAACTTTAAAATTCTCATATTAAAAAAGGCTCATCTAAGTAAAGGCTTAATAACTACAAAATCTTTATCTTTTCTCAAAATTGAGATCTCATTTTTGAAAAATAAATTTTTTTTTAAGGATCAAAGTCTCTTCTTTGATCTTAATCGAATACCAAAATTTTATTTTTCATTAAGGAATGAAAAATCCCTATCCTTGCTATAACTTGTGATCATAACTATTCATGGATGCATGCATTGAATGCTCTAGATGCAATGTATGTAATGCAATCAAAATTATTCACTTCTAATTTTGGTAAAAGGTTAGTAAAATCTCTTACCTTTTTGCTTTGATCATCAAAATTCTCAACAATTACCATAGAATCAATTTATTCTTAACGTTTGACCATTGCATTCTTTCCTTTTCCAGAAGCCTACTTTTCTTGTCATTTCATTTTCTTTTACTTGCCTTTATCAATTTTTAAAAAGTTAAGATCTTTTTTACTTTTTTTTTTTCATTATTTTAAGTTTAAAACAAACAAAATGCAATCACATGTTTCTTTTATTCATTTATAAGATGAATAAAGATAGCAAATGAGATGGAGGAATGGATAGGCAATGCTTTCAAAGAAAACACATTTCATCAAATAGATAATAAGTGCATGATGATGAAAGTGTTTGGATATGAACAAAAGCATCCAAATAATGATTACAAGATAATTATGAACAAATTATTCTTGGATTCTTTCTTCAAAACTCAATTAGATGACATCTTTATTTTTCATAGTTTGTCAAACTAAGTTTGCTCATGTATTGTGATGTCAACTCTTAATGATGTTTTTCTTTTTTATCTAAGCCGTCTTTTCAGGTTTTTAGCTTAGATATATCTTTTTTTTTCTTAAATAAGGTATCTTTTCACAACATCTAAGTTTATTGAAATAGCCAAATCATTTCTATCCATTTCTGTCAAAATTAATGCCCCATAAAAAAAAATGCCTTCTTCACCACATATGAACTTTTCTAATTTGGTGTTCATTTTTCTCGATTAGCATGTTAATTTGAAAGGATTATTTTTAACACTAAGTCTCATTTTTGAAAGTGACGAGGGTAAATTTTTTTATTATGTGCTCTTATCATCATTTTCTAATATAGTTGACTATGACAAAGTGTTGTAAGTATTTTTTTCTTTAATGAGATTCAACTACTCATAGAGATTTCGGACCCATTCTACTTCTTCTAACTAGACTTTCATTAAAGCTCTAAATGGGAAAATTTTCACTTTAACTGGCAGCACCATTTTCATTCCACAAACTAATGAAAATAGGGCAGCCCCAGTAGATATTTAGATTGATGTTTTATAAGTATGCAAGGCAAAAGATAACTTCTCATGCCAATCTTTGTAAGTATCGATTATTTTTTCTAGATTCTTTTGATATTTTTGTTTGCAACTTTTACTATCCTATTTATTTTCGAACAATATGGTATTGAATTATGATGATAGATCTTGAACTAAACGCATACTTCATTCATCATTTTACTGTTTAAAATTTTGAAATTGTTAGAAATAATCATCTTTGGAAGCCCATATCAACATGTTATCTCTTTTTTTATGAACTTGCATACCACTGATCATATCTTGTTAGCATACGATGTAGCTTCTACTCATTTCATGAAATAATTAATCATTACAAAGATGAATCTATGTCTATTTGAAGTTTTTAGAGTGATAGGATTGATGACATCCATGCCTCATATAGAGAATAGCCATGGAAGAGCCAAAATATGTAAAATTAATGGAAGAGCATGAATCTTATTAGTATAAATCTAACACCTATGGTCTTTTCTTACATAATCAATACAATTACTCTCTATTGTCAACCAATAATAGCCAGCCCTAATAATTTATCTAGCCATTATATGACTATTTGCAGTGCCTCACAAACTCCATTATACACTTATTTAAGAATCTTTTTTGCTTTAACTGTATTCACACATCTTAAGAGCACTTGATCTTGACTTTTTTTTATAAAGAATATCTTTATTAAAGAAGAAATCCATAGCCAACCTTCTAATAATCCTTTTATCATTTTCTGTTGCATACTCTAGATATTGTTAACTTTTGATGTATTATAAAATATCATAATACCATGGCCTTTAATCAACTTTTTCTTCAATACCTAAGCTATGTGCTAGTACATCCTTCACATCTAGCTTGATAGGTTAAATCTTGAAATTTGCATCTATTGTAATAATTGCAACCAAAGTAGCTAAAGCATCAGCAATTTAGTTCTTTTCTTTAGGCAGATTCTTAAACGAAACTTCTTCAAATTACTCGACCAAATTAGAGACATATTTATGTTATCGGATCAACTTTGAATTTTTCATTTCTCATTTACCTCGTAATTGATATATGATTAGAGCTGAATTTTCAAACACATTCAATACTTTTATCTTATTTTTAATCACTGTTTGCAAACTCATAACACAAGCCTCGTATTTAGCCACATTATTTGTGTAGTTAAAATTCAATATAGCTGTGATAGGATAATAATATCCATTAGGAAATATTAAAATTGCTCTAATACCAGGACCTAAATCATTAGTAGCTTTATTAAAATACATCATTTAAGACTTCTCAATAGGCTCATTCTCTTCAATGACCATTACATCTTTACAAGAAAAATCAAGCTTCCTTGGTTCATAATCTTCAACCATGTGATCGGTAAGAAACTCGGCTATTGCACTTTTTTTAATAGCCTTTTGAGTGATATAAATAATATTATATTTTAAAAGCATAACTTGCCATCATGCTATTCTCTCTGTCAATTAAGGCTTCTTGAAGATATACTTAATAGGATCTAACTTTGCTATGAGTCAAGTAGTATGATAAAACATGTATTGTCTGAACCTTCAAGCTCTTCAGGCCAATGCACAACATATCTTCTCTAACGATGAAAACTTTGACTTATAATCAATAAACTTCTTGTTTAAATAGTAAATTACTTATTCTTTCTTGTTAGTTTTATCTCTTTGTCCTAGCACACATCCCATTGAATTTTTATTTACTATTAAGTACAAAATTAAAAGTTTTCTCAAAACTGATGGTACCAACATGGGTGGACTTGACAAGTATTCTTTGACTTTATCAAAAGCTTCTTAACATTCATCATTTCATTCTATTGGATCATGTTTTCTAGAAAGCTTGAAAATAAGATTGTATTTGTAAGTAAGTTGAGAAATGAAATAAGCAAAATAGTTTAATCTTTTCAAAAAATCTCGCACTTTTTTTGGGGTACAAGAAAGAGATAAATTTTGAATGGCATATATCTTATCTAGATCCATTTTAATTCCTCTTTCACTAACCATAAAGCCTAACAGTTTTTCTAATTTAACACCAAATGTACACTTAACAGGATTCAACTTCAGTTAAAATTTTTTCAATCTATCAAACAACTTTTTGAGATTGACTACATGATCTTCTCTTTCATGAGATTTTACAATCATATCATCTACATGTACTTCTATCTCTTTATGCTTCATGTCATGAAAGAAAGTCACCATTGCTCTTTAATAAGTAACACCAGTATTTTTTAACCTAAAAGGCATGACTTTGTAACAGAATGTTCCCTATATGGTCACAAATATTATTTTTTCCATATATCTAAAGCCATTTTAATCTGATTGCAGCTTGAAAAGCCATCCAAAAGAAAAATGTAGAATGTCGAACAGTGTTATCCATTAAAGTATCTATATGGGATAGAGAAAAATTATCTTTGAGACTCATCATATTTAGATCTTGATAATCGACACATATTTTTACCTTTTTATCATTCTTGAGAACTGGTATTATATTGGCTATCCATATAAGATATTTTACCACCTTCAAAAATCTAATATCAAATTGCTTTTTCACCTCCTCTTTAATTTTAAACAGCATTTCTAGCTTTATGCATATTAGTTTTTGCTATACAGACTTGTATTTTGATTTCAAAGGTAATTTATACTCTACAATATCAGTACTGAGTATTGGTATATCATGGTAAGATCATGCGAATACATCAACACATTCTTGAAGTAGTTTTTCTAGCTTTTGCTTATTAGCTGATAAAAGAGATGTATCAACTTTAACATCTCTTTTATTTTCATCATCCTTTAAATTCACTAATTCGATAATTTTTTGATGGGGCTCAATTGGCTTATCTTCATGTTATATTAATTTTAACAAATCAATAGGCTATGTGTGATTATTTGAATCTTCTTCATTATCAAGTTCGTCAACATGAATTGGATTTTTAAAATTGAATCCAAGATTATTGTCATGATTATCTTTATATTCATTATTTGAGAACTTACAAGTGGATGATATTAAGAGACTATTAGCACATAATAGTGAAATGGCAAGAAAATGAAAAAAAGGGAAAATGAAAAAAGAAATGGATCAAACGAATGAAAATGAAAGCAAATAGAAAAAATACGGATGCACTTTTTAAGTCTTTTATTAAAATGATAAATGTAAAATATACCACAAAATATCTCATAATGCTTATAGAATGAGTAATTGGGGATTTAAAGTTTTGGGGTACATTACTTTTTAAAAGTTTTAAAGACAATAGACAGCTCTATGACTTTTCAATTATTTTGCTCGAAATTTGAAGGACAAAAGCGCATGAACAACTTTTCATCCTAACTCTTCTTTTTTTCCCCATCCACTATCTGAATGGTCAGCTTAGAAAAAGCTTCTACCAATTTTGCACTTGGGGTTTCAAGTGAATATGGATAGATACATCCTTCCAAATAAAAAGAATTATAAAGGTAAGAAATAACTATCAGCTTTGATTTTGGCTCATATCTTTTAGGATTAGCCATTCTCTTTTCTTTATTTTCATTCATTATTTTCATTCTGTCCCCTCTTGTTGGTTTATACCCTAAGTTAAATTTATCTTTCTTTTCATATATAGTTACGGCTTTAAGATTCCTTGTAGATTTTTTCCAAGTTCGATTCTAGGTTGCCATCCTATTTCAATAAGCTACATGACGACCATTTTAGCAGTTGTAGACAGTTACAAGGAATATAATTTACATCTTTTAGCCACATACAAAGCATTAACAATTTTAAAATATTTATAAGAGCATTTTAAGGCTCTATCCACTGCTTTCACATAAAAAGTTTTTATCGGTTAGGTTATTAGTAAATTTTCTTCTTCTGTTATTCACGTAAGTTTTTCATCGATAATGAATTTAACTTTTTGATGTAACGAGGATAGAACAATGCCTATCATATGAATCCATGGCCTACCCAATAATTAACTGTATAAGGAAGAGATGTCTATAACTTAGAATTTCATATTGAAAGTGTAATGGCCAATCTATAATGACATTTTTATATCTCTCAGCACTTTTTTTTGAGTCCCATCGAAGGTTCAAACAACCATATGACTAGGTTTTATGTAAAATCCATTAACAGATAGTTTTACCAAAATAGTTATAGGCATAACATTAATTGATAAGTCATTATTGATTAGAACGTTAGTCGTTATATGACTATTGCACTTTATAATAATATGAAGATCCTTGGTACTTTTTTGACCCTTTAGAGAAATCTTTTCATCATTGAAAAAGATATGGTTTGAGATTGTTAGATTACTAAAAAGTTATTTTACATACTCAATAGATACATTATGAAATACATATACTTGATTTAGTACTTTCAGTAAAGTATTATGGTGTGATTTTGAACTTAACAAAACTAACAATAGTGAAATTCTAGTTGGTTTCTTATTCGATCGTTCCACCATGCTATACACTATGCTTTGTCAACTTTAAGAATGCACAAGCTTCATTCTCAGAGATTGACTTTTGGTATTTTTTTATTAGGGATTGGCAGATAGTTACTCTGACTTTCTTTTTTTTTTTTTACTTTGACATTTTTTTTCTTAGTTTTTGTAGCATTTTTAGAGTGTAACATCGCCTACTTTGGGTCATACCTTTTATGCTTATTATATTTGTAGTATTTGGATTGACCATAAAATAATATTCATATTTTTATGGTACTACCTTATCACACTAGTATAAAAAAAAGCTAATGACTTTAATGTCACTACCGATAAAAAAAAAGCTTTTCTGGCATCGGGCTTGGTTATTCATTATAATAGATCATCACTGGTCTATGCATAAATTTCATTTTTGCATTAAGAATAGAAACCTTAGCCTTTGTTAGATCTTTTCTTTCTTTATAAAATTTTATTTGACCCATGTCCATCAACTTTTGTACCTCTTCATAGAATTGGTCATAACTCTTGATAGAATGCCCCAAAATACCTTTGTGATAATTGTAACTCTTGACTGAGTTAATCATCCCATGACAAATATGAGGCTTTATTGGTTCTAGCATATTAGTCTTAACTAAAGCTTCAAACACTTTAGCCATTAAAATTTTGACTTCATCTATTTTTCCTTTTACATAGCATGCATGCCCATCAATCGAAGCATTATTATCAGTTTTGTATGATTTGGTAGAAGATTTCTATTAACATTTGAAATCCCTTGTTGGCTAGTATCAAAGTTTAACACTATTTTCTTGATTAACCCTTGCACCTTGCACTTTAAAATAGTATAGTTCTTCATAGAATGGCCTAGATTTTCATAATGATGATTGTAAATGTGTAGTGGAATCATACCATTTGAAAAATAAAAGTTTCACTAGTTCAACAATAACAAGGGCTAGTAAATATTTTTCAACAAGTCGAGAGAATAAGTCAATGTATGTCATGGGGATAGGGTCAAAATTTTTTTTTTCTTGGGTATTTTTAGGGGCTCTTAGACCACTAGTTAGGTTATAACTCCATTTTGATCTAATAGGTGTAGCAGAACGGTTTTATGCATAGGTAGGTGTTTGAAAGAATTGTTAAAATTAAGATGGATAAGCTAGTTGTTGTATCGGTTGGTATGGGTGAATGATGGATGTCACTTTATTTATTGAAGGATAATAGGTTTGGTACATTGGTGTGTGATACAGAGTGAATCCTTTGATCTGTTGCTCCATATAGTTTATAGATTAAGCTTTACTTTTTTTTTTTTTAAAGTTTCATTTTTTTTTGCACCACTAATCTTTTTTAGCTCAAGCTTGTCATTCTTTATGATGTTCTTAATAATCTTACTTGAGATCATTATATCTATAAAATTCTTGGTCCATTGCCAATTAGTCTTTCATAATATGGTGCTTTCAGGGTATTAATCAATAAGGATCATCATTTTTTTTCTTAGATGAGAAATGTTGTATTTCATATCACTCTATCGTTGACATATATTCTTTAAAATTAGTACTTTTTTTATAACTCTGAAAGACAAATTCTAGAGTTAGATCCGACATACTGGTATGCATAAAATTTGTATTTTGCTCTTTATTAATAATGGATACGAGATATTATCATAATGAATATACATCTGCTATAGAATTCATATGATTAACATTGAATTACATTCAATCAATGTTTTTGTTATCAACATATGTCATTATGATAATACAAAAAATAGAGTTATTAAGAATTTTGTGCCATCGTATTTTTCAAACTCGAAGACTTTAAATTTAGGTGGAATGACCATATATATGACCAAACAAAGCATAACTAGATCCACGAAATCATAAAAATCCATTTTTTCTACGATTCTAACTCTTTCTTCTAGTAATTTTATCTTCTGCTAGGCACTTGTATCTTTTACTTTCTTAGATGTTTTCATCTCTAGCTTTTTTTTCTCCTTAAGATCATCCAAGTCAAGAATCAAGATTGGCTCAGATGATTTCTTTACTGAGATTGGATTAGCAAAATTTTAAAATTATCCTAGAGTAGGTATGGATGTTATTCCTAGATAAGGATATAGATATCTTCTAAGAGTAAAAATTTACACTTTGGCTCCTTAAGAATTTTAGGGTTATCGAGGCTCAAATCCTAGGGGGCATATAGGATCCATAATGTCTGATGATTGCTTTTGAAAGCTAGGATTTCCTTCTACTACTTTTTTTTTATAAAAATTCTTAAGTATATTCATTATCTTATTAAGATTCTCTTTTAGTTCTTCTTATATTTTCTCAATTTTTTCAAATCGATTAGCTTATTCTTGTTCTATAATTCCTATTTGAGCCCTGATATTGTATGAATGGTGAGTAACCTAAGTTAAAATTTTTTGTGGGTGAGCTATTCTTGAACTTGAATGAATCGATCAATAGTTTGGTTAATGGTTTGGGTTGGTCTGCATGGTCTGGGTGGTTTAAGAGTGGTTCAATAGTAGCTCATGTGATTTAGCAGGTGATTCAAGGGATTCTAGCCTGTTCAAGGATAGTTAAGTTGAATTGGTATGGGTTGAAGGAAGAAACATGTTACCAGATTGGGTGCGAGGACCTCGGGTTGACTTGCGAGCTAACACGTGGATCCTGAAAGTCTAAAACGACATCGTTTAGCCTAAAAAACACCAAAATGATCTTTTTAGCCCTCTTTTACCGATCTAGTCCCTTTCTTACCAAAAAAACTCCAACAGCCTAGATATACACAAAACCATTTGGCTATACCTAAAAAAAAAACCTAAAATCTTTGCTTTTTTTAATTTTTTTTCTTGAGGCACTAGGTTCCCTATCAAAAGGACTATGATTTTTTTTTGAGTTATGTGTGTTTTTTTTTTTTTAAATAAGTTGAAATGATTTTTGGTTGGACATAAGCTTTTTTTTTGGCATTTTTTGGTTTTTTTTTTTGTAGTTTTTTAGTTTGTTTTTTTGCTAGAGTTTTTTTTTTTTTTTTGATTTTTTTTGGTTTTTTGATAAAGTTTTTCTCCCTTTCCTTTTTTATTTTGGTATATGAAGTTCTATTTATAAACTAAATGAAGGATCCAACACATGTTTTCCTACCGCAATCCCCGTTGCCAAGGAAATGGCAATAGTTGGGGGTAGATGTGGCTGGTAGCTAGTAGGGTATAGGTCTTAGGGGATGGCAGGTATAGTTAGGTAATGAGATGGGGGCGGTGGCTTTGGGCAGGTGGTGGTTTAAGCAAGTGGGTCGTTAGTGCCGTGCACAGCATTTACTACCACTGGCCCTTGATTTTCCTCTTTTTCTTTTTTATAATTATTTTAATAATTATTTAATATTAAATTATAAAACTTTATAGATAAATAGTAAAAATAAAATGAAAGTAGTGGGCTCAGGCCAAAAAAATGAAATTGGGCCCTAGCCTAACAAAATTTAGGCCCGTGAAATTGAAATTGAGCCTTGGCCTTAAAACTTGATGAAACATGATAAATTTAAAACTGACACCTAATTCAAAAAATCAAGACAAATTTGATATCTAAGACTTCTTGATACGATGCCCTTTGAGCCTATTTAAGACCATAAATTACCTTATGTAACTTGCACACATTAGTAGAGTGATCTTTGTCAACAAAGCTAATAGATTAAGACATATGGATTTCATCTATTAATGTACTTTGTAAAAAGGCATTATTAACATCTAATTATTTCAAGGGCCAGCTAAAAGATAATGTAATGCAAGGAATAATTTGTATTGTTATAGGCTTAATCATTGGATTAAATATTTAGTAAAGTCCAAACCTGGCATTGATAAAACCTTTTAGCAACCAATCTAGTTTTAAATCTATTAATAGTGCCATCAGCCTTTTGCTTAACTTTATATACCTATTTGTTGCCCATAATGTTTTGACAAGAACTTGGTGAAACTAATGTGTAAATACCATTTATAACTAAAGCTTTAAACTCAGTTGCCATAGCTTCTCTCTATTTAGGTATTTTGATTGCTTGAGTCACACAAATAGGTTCAATGATAGGTGGTAAAGAGTGTTTGGACACTATGTAAACTTTTTTTTTAGCTTAAAGATGTTGTGTTGCTATTTGGTTACCATAGGATGTGTTCAAATTGGTTTAGTAGGTAAGGTTGTGTCTAGTAACATAAGAAGCTATTTAATATAGGTATTGGACTATGAAGGTTGTATTTCAATTTGTGTAGTAGTTGTATATGGGTAAAAATAGTACCATTACTTGATGAAGTATTTGTCACTAAAACGACATTGCTGGATAAGTAAGGTACAACAAAAATAACATTAGAACCTGAATCTTTCAAGTAAGGGATAACAGTAATTGGAAGATCTGTAACACTCAAAGATAAAGTATGAGTTTGATTGACTTTTGACAAGTCAAAATCTATTTTTTTCAAAAAAAAAAAAGAATTTTCATTGAACATAACATGTCTAGAGATAAACACTTTTTTGGTGGATGGTTTCAAGCATTTATAAGCACTTTGATTTGTTCTAATAACCAAGAAATGCCCAGGGTTAGGATTTAAATTAGAGTTTATGGTTTGTGTATAGTTTGAGCCAAATATAACATAAGCAACCAAAAACCTTTAATTTGGAGTAATTTGGTGTGATGTGAAACTGAATTTCATAAGGTGACTTTTGTTTCAAATTTGGAGTAGACATTGGATTTATAAGATACACGACTGTTTGAAAAATATATAACCAAAATTTTTGAAACATGAAGGTTTGACGAAAAAGAGTTAGACCACTTTCAATAATGTGCCTATGTTTCCTTTTAGAGACACCGTTATGTTAAAGTGCGTGAGGTGGAGTTTAAAGATGTTCAGTGTCATATGTAGCAAGTAAATGTGACAAAAGAGGTACTCACCTCCATTATTAGAGTATACAAACAGAATTTGTGTATTGAATTATTTCTCAACAAGTGCTTTAAATGCTTAAAAAATATGAGATACATTTGATTTGTTTCGAATGGGAAAGATACAAATGAATTTGAAAAAATGATCAAACAAAAATGATATAGTAAAAATAACCATCAACAGATTGAATCCTTGTAGGACCCCAAACATCAATATATAAAAGCTCTAGAAGTTTAAAACTATACATACTTCAACTATGAAAAGGTTGTTTATGACTTTTGTTGTAAGAGTTAAAACTACAATTTGAAAATTTATTTGAGCAGTCATAATCTAAGCTAAAAGATTTAATTATAAAATTAAGAGTTCTTGAAGATGGATAACCTAATGGCAATAAATTTAGAACTAAAAAAGAATAAAAAATTATTTGGTGTCATTGAAATTGAAGAATTGTTTAGCATGGGAACTTTGTAAGCATTATTTCTGTTGTGCTCTCTCACTAATGATGCCTTTGTGATGAGATTCTTCACAAGTAAATAATATAGAAAAAATTCAACAGATACATGAATAGTTTTACAAAATTTGGAAACAGAAATAAAATTTCTATGCATATTAAAAACATGTAAAACATTAAAAAAATGTAAAAGTTTTTGTGCTGTGGTGATAATGGCAAAACCAATGTGTTTAATTTGCAAACTTGAACCATCTCCTACTACTATTTCATCCGGGCCACCATAATCTGAATATATAGACAGGTTGTTGAAATTGGTAGTAACGTGGTGAGAAGCTCTTGAATTTACCACCTAATTTTGGTTGTTTGTGGATTTTGTTGTTTGGACAAAGTTGGCAATTGGATCCTATATGGCTGAAATTTTGTATTGATGACATATCTTGGCACTGTGACCAATTCTAGCATACAAATGATAGTTTGATTTATCGTTTCTAAAGTTGGAGTTTGTTAAGTATCCAACTTAAAACCAATTGATAGTAAGTAGAGGGGTCCAATTTGAATATAAGACTACAGGATATAAAAAAATTTATTAGATATGAGATAACTCATTTTAATAGACTATCATCACGTGTAGACGGAGATGAAAGAAGCTTTCCACATGACAAATTAAGAAAGGGCAATAGAAAGAAATCCTGGCTCTGATACCATGTTAAGCATCTAACTTAAAATCAATTGGCGATAAGTGGAGGGGTTTAACCTGAATATAAGACTATAAGATATTGAAAATTTATTAGATGTGGGATAACCCACTTTAATAGAGTTATATCGATTAGGCATTTTTTTAGAATAAGAAGTATTCTAAAACTAATGATTATTGAGCACATTACCTCTAAAACTATTACATTTCTGGTAATCGTAGTTCTTATCCTTTCTTGCTATGTTTGCTACAATGACAGGTGTAGTCAGTGATTCTTTTTGCTTGATTATTACTTCGGAATCAATTAACTTGTCATGTAATTGCTCTAGAGAAATTACACTCTCTCTTCCTTTTATAATAGTGGATATTTCTTTGAATTTTGAGCCAAGACCATTTAGAATAAAAATGATTAGATCATTTTCAACTATTAGAGCTAGTGCTAGCTCATATGTTATTTTTTTTCATGGATTTTAGTACTCAGTTACAACTGTGTTCCCCCGTATCGATAGGGTTATCTTTTTCTTGAGAGACATCATTCTCGATCTGGTTTTGCTTGCAAAGAGTGTTATAAGATTAGTCATTACTTCTTGGGAAGCCTTTGAAGTGATTACATTAGAATGATAGTTTTACAAACTGATGCAATAATTGCATATAGTATTAACTTGTCCTATCAGGTCCATTTTTTGAATTCTAGACTCAGAATGGTTGTATCTTGAACAATGACATATTTTGCAATGTAAGAGATGCTACCATTGATATAGCCAATAAGGTCAAGACAAATTAATAGAGTATCAAGTTGGATTTGCCAAGAAAAATTGTTAGATGTCAACTTTAAATGTAACTGTGTTGCAAGGTTAATTTGGATGACATTAGAAATGGTTTTGGGATTAGCTGGTGTAGGACTGGATGGTGTTTTTGTGGTTGAAGAAGCTGAAATGGTGGATGACATAGGATTTTGTTGCTGTTAGCCAAAAGAAAACTTATTTTAATTACTATGAAAATCATTGAATATATACACCAGCTAAGTGATAATCTTAAACTTATCCTATTCATCTAAGTTTAAAAGTTCAATCCTAATATTAATATTTAAATTATAGCTAGCAATTTTGAAAAGCAAACTATAGATGAAGTTTTGATAAGTCAAAGTCTTAATTATTTATGTGAAAATTCATATTTAATTTATGAGGTACTATCTATTTTAATCCAAAGTCTTACGATTTTATTTCACAAAATGTGTCTTATAACTGTAAGCTTAAATCTCTATTTATGTATTATAATAAATTCTTAGAATCTCTTAATGTGAGATTAAGATATCTTAGTTTAAGCATAGGTGGAAACCTAACTTCTCATCTCATGCCTGCTGCTTTACTATCGTTACATTCTGCAACTCATGTTAAGTTTTCGTAATAGGCTTGACTTATAATATTATGGGGATTTGTTGTTATTTCAAGTACCATGGAACAACAACTACAAACATAAAAAAGAAATGTCAGGTCTTATCCCATGTTACTATGCCCAAAATTTTTTTTTTTTCTCTTGTTTTAAATTAAAAAAAATTTTAAATTATAACTATATGAATATATCAATTATTGAACTAAATGTTCGAATATCTTGTGGTATAATTACTTTTAACTATATGGCTGCTTATTTCTTTAATTTCTTTTTTTTTTTTCCCCTTGTTGAAATAATTATTTCATTGATAGTGTAATTTTGGAGTTTAAATAGTTAAGGATAGAGATTTGATGTTAGTAAAAACTAAAAAAGGCGCAATTAACTACTAGTTATTAAATTAAAACTCTTGATTTTTTTGCGAGTTTTCATTAATCAAAAGGGCATTTTAACGTACAATAAAATATGTTTAATTTTTTGTTACTTTTTCTTTCAAATTAAATTTGTACTAATATTTGATATCCGACCAAGAGAATAAAGAAAAATGAAATTCTTAATCATACTTATAAATAAATAGATAATCTAACTCAATTGATCTTATAAAAAATTGAAATTCGAGCCTTTTTTTTAATTTGATAAGTTGGATTGATCATTTGTAGATTCTTATTCATTAGTTAGAGCTTTTATACGTTACAATTAATGAATTTAGACTAAGAATTTGTTGTTGCATCAATGTTGCATTCTTATCTGTAGCCATTAATATTCAATCACCTACCACCTTTGGAAGTAGAGTTTTAGGTAAAAATTTTGAATTTGAATTATAGAATTCTTTTTCATCTAAAAAAATTGAAACCATTTTTTTTACTTTGGTCTTCCCGATACAATAAAATGGGAAAAAAAGAATTAATGATAAAAGCAATATATAATAATTAAAATTAAAAAAAAAGGCATTTTTTTTTGGGTGGGAATTTGCATTTTCATGTATAAGTCACAATCCAGAACTACAAGTCCATGTACGAAAACTTTCTTCATCTCACTCAAATTGGTTATAATAAAATAATAATGCCAATTTTGAAAGGGAAAGGATTGAAGAAGATATATAACTTATTGGAAGTTGTTTATTTCTAATTGATGATGTCTTGTTATACATTTTAATCATGTAATAGAGAATCAATCATGCTATATAAAATTTAAATTAAAATCACAAATTTATATTTATCACTCTCTCTCTCCTCTATTCATATTCCATGATTGCAAAATCCATGTAAAATCCAGGGAAAGTGATAACATGGGTTTTAATTACTTTTTTCAACAAAATTCATCAATGGAAGAATGAAATCAGCCTTACACTAATGTGGAAATTTTTTGCACAAGTAATGTTATTTGTGTTTACAATATTTTCAGGCTATTTTGAAGAAATAATAAACACTTAGATCATGGTGATGATGAAATGTTTTGATTAAGAAAATTGAATCTAATTAAAGGAAAGATTCATATTATATTTAAGTATACATGATACTTCAAATTTAATAACATATACATAATTTATTTTACCATTCAATCTAACAGTATCTAGAATTTAATAAAATATGTATAAAAAAAGTTTTGTTTTTGTCACTTGAATTAATAGTCGATGAATTTAAAAAAAAAAAGGCAAAATACTTACTTTTACAATCATACATGACATAATAATTAATTAAAAAAAGAAGAAGGGAAAATTAGGGACAAAAAAGATATGGCATAATTTAAAGTGATCCCCCACAATATTAATGGAACATCTGAAAAGATGACCATATATATTTGTGGTCCAAAATTGTCAGTTTCGAACAACAATGATCAAACCCACCAAGCTTTTATGGAGTTCAAGGAGCTATCCTTATATTGACAGTTAAGGGTCCTTGACATGTCGAAAAGAAAACCCCCTCTCCCCATTCCCGTCAATATCATCAGTCTGCCCCATGCGTAATGCATGTTGCATATAATATATGTGTTTTGGCTTAATTTTCCTCTTTTTTTATTTTTTATTTATTTGTTATCCTTCCAAACACAGAAATGGTGGGCTCTCATGCATGTTCTTATCTCTCCCACTGCCACTGGTATTTTGGAATCCACATTCTCGGTTTCTGTTCTCATCTGCCTCAAAAATATCTCCTTTTCTAATCTCTAATAATATTGAATTTTGGCTTTCTAGTTGATGAGAAAGTGATGAAGTCACATACATGAAAAGGGCCAAGAAGTGGGGAATGTCTACAAAATCTTTTTCCTTCTTGATGATGATCGTCATCACCTTCCACACAACTCATTTCAATCCCTTTCAAATTCATTAGACTTGGATTTAGTTCAACTGCTCAATCTTAGCTATAACTGGCATGGGACACTTGCATAATAATGCATGCTGATTTCATTGAAAACTACTATTCCAAATTAACTGTTGAGTTTGACTCCAATAATTATTATAAACTATTACATATATTTTAAATAAGAGTGGAGACGGATCCAGGAGTTTTTTTGAATATATTTACTTAAAATCTTTTATTTAATGCAAAGGTAATATTTTCTAAATGTAAAACAAATTTTTAATAAAAGAGTTTGAAATATTTCTTACAATATCGAATATATAAAAAGTTTAAATAGAAATTAATATCAATATAACAAAAACTTATAATATTAAATAAATAAAAAATTTAAATATCAAATAAATACAAATACATACTATTGTCATTTTTCAAATGAAAATAGTACTATATAATTGAGTTAAATAGTTTTTATAGGTAGAAAATGTAAGAGTTTGTTTTTCATTATCAATATTTAAAGATATATAATTTTATTCAATTTCAGATATTTCTTTTAAATTCACTTTCTCTTACTAATGATATTTGTCTTTGACTAACTTAAATCAAATACTAATTTAATTTCTCTATAGTTTATAAGACATAAGATAAGATATGAAAATACAAAATAAGATCAATAACATGCTACTTTTATATATATTTTAACCTTTTAAATAATTTTAAAATTGATGCCTTTTTTTTTCTAAATTTTAGATTTTGTTAGATTACATCTTTATAAGTTTATGAGGTAACATCTCTACAACATTATTTTACATCAACTATATATATTATTAAAAATTCTAAATAATATTAAAAAAATACTTTATCACATTATCAACATAAAAGAAAAACAACAAGAGAAGAAAGTACTTTGATATGTTAAAAATAAATTTTTATATCATAAGTGTTTTGTTATAGTTCTATTTTACCCGTTATCTATATTTTACTATACAAAATTAGTTTAACTTTAATTTGTGTTTTTTTTTTTTTTACAAATATTTCATTATTTTATACTTGACTTTGATAGTTTTACAATAATATAATGATATTTCATGCAAGTTAAAAAATGAAGTCTTTAAATGGAAAAGAAGGAGACTAGATAGATAAGGGCAAAAGAAAGAAAAATCATATTAGGTTGTGATTTAAGTTAATTAGAGTGAGATTTACATGAAATAATTATTTATAAATCAAAATTTATTAATATTTACATATAATATTTTATTTTGAAATAAGTCCATTTTTTTTACTAAAGTATATTTATACTTTATAATATTTTTAAATTCCTCCCCTTTATATTTTTTCTTTTTCAATTTAGTGGGGACAAAATGTAAAAATATTAAAACTTTTATCTAATATCATTATATATTTAAAAAGGGTTTTAGCCTTCGATGTAAATCTATCCCTAATTAAGAGGGTCTGGAGTGGCATGGGTTGCACGTTAATCTTGGGGTACTAAAACGATGTCGTTTTCGGGTCTTCTTCCTATATAAAAGTCACTTTTTTTTTACTTCATTTTCTTTTCCTTTCATAAAAAAAAATATTTTTTTCTCTGAAAAAAAAGAAGGCCGATCACCCATTTTCTAGATTTTGGTAAGCCTGTTGCACCGACCGTCATCAATAGACATCGACGATGGTTGTTGGTGATAAAAAAAAAACTCAAAAATTCCTAAATAGCTCATTTCGACTATTCTTTTAATGATCCAACCTCTTTTTCATTAAAAAAAAAAATCCCAAACACCTAGATTTAAGTAAGACCCTTCAACTCTACCTAAAAAAAACCAAAATTTTTCTTTTCTTATATATATTTTTTATTTCTTTGTTGACTTTTTTTATGCTTGCACTAGCATTAGGTTTCTTGTCAAAGGGATTATGGTTATTTTTTAAATTTTTTATGTAGGCAAAATGATTTTTTTAGTAAGCTAAAATGATTTTTTTTCTTAATAGAAGCCTAGGTAGTTTTTTTTTTTAGGCAAGATTTCCCCCTTATTTTTGATCTTTTTTTTTTTTGTTTTCTTTCGTAAAATTTTTCTTTTTTTTTTTTTTGTTCTTTTTTGGTAAGTTTTCCCTTTCTCTCATCATGTTCTATGAAGTTCTATTTATAGGTTAAACGAGGGATCAAACCCATATTTTTTTGCTGTAATCACCATTGCTAGGGAGATGGTAGTAAGGGGCAGGTGCGACTGTTAGGGTAGTTGGTGAGGTTGTTGTGGTTGGTAGCAGAGTATAGTGTGTGACCATTTTGTAGGGTAGAAAAGTTGGTGCCATGCACATCACGCACTGCCACTGTACCCTATGATTTCTTCCTTTTTTAATTTTAATTATTGTTATTTTAATACCATTTAAAAATTAACAAATAAAAATGATACTAAAGATAGACAAAAATAGGTCTTCAAGTGGGCTCCGTCTTGAGCCTCGTGCTAAACAAATTAAAATTGGGCCTCGCCTAAAATCTGATAAAGCTTAATAAATTTAAAATTGATGACCAATTTAAAAAATTTGGATAAATTTGATGTCTATAGCTGCCTTTTTTTGCTCATTACTAAGAATTAAGAATAGGGTAAAGATAAAGATAACAATTTTGTCTGAAGTTAAAAGCTTTTTTTTAAACTTATAAAAGAAGTTCCTCTCAATAGAGACTGAATAACTTTAAAGATCAAATCGAAATACTCCTCTTACTAGAGGCTCAACAATTTTTAAAAATTTAAATAGCTTCTTTAAGTAGAGGCTCTACAACTTTAAAATTTTTATATTAAAAAAGGCTCCTCTAAGTAGATGCTTAATGACTTTAAAAATTCTTATATTGAAAAGGTTCTTCTAAGCAGAGGTTTGAGAATTTTAAAATTTTTATATTAAAAAAGGTTTTTCTAAGGGAAAGCTTGACAACTTTAAAAATTCTCATATTGAAAAAAGCTTTTTTAAGCAAAGGCTCAACAACTTTAAAATTTTCATATTAAAAAGGGCTCATTTAAGTAAATGCTTAACAACTATAAAATCTTCATTTTTTCTCGAAATTGAGATCTCTTTTTTGAAAAAGCAAATTTTTTTTTGAGGATTGAAGTCTCTTCTTTGATCATTATCCTTAATCGAAGACCAAAATTCTATTTTTCATTAGGGAATGAAAAATCCCTATCCTTGCTATAACTTGTGATCTTTATGGATGCATGTACTAAATGCTCTAGATGCAATGTATCTAATGCAATCAAAATTATTCGCTTTCAATTATTGTAAAAGGTTATTACAATCTCTTACCTTTTTGCTTTAATCATCAAAATTCTCAACAATTATCATAGGATCAATCTGTTCTTAATTTCTGACCATTGCATTCTTTCTTAATAATATTCTTTCTTTTTCCAGAAGCCTGTAATATCAATGTTTTATCCTGCTTTTCTTATAATTTCATTTTTTTTACTTGCCTTTATCAACTTTTAAAAAGTAATTCTGAGATCTTTCGTGTTGTTATTTTTTTTCATCATTTTAAGTTTAAGACAAATAAAATACAATCATACATTTTTTCTATTCATTTATAAGGTGAATAAAAATAGCGAATGAGATAGAGGAATGGATAGGCATTGCTTTCAAAGAAAACACATTTCATCAAACAGATAATAATTGCATGATGACAAAAGTATTTGAGTAGGAATAAAAGCACCCAAGTAATGATTACAAGATAATCATGAACAAATTATTCTCGGATTTTTTCTTCAAAACTCAATCAAATGACATTTTTATTTTTCAGAGTTCATCAAACTACATTTGTTCCCATGTTATGATGTCAACTCCTGATGATGCTTTTCTTTTTTATCTAAGTCACCTTTTCAGGTTTTCAGCTTTGACATATCCTTTTTTTATTTTTTTTATATTTTAAGCAAAGTATATTTTCACAACATCTAAGTTTATCAGAGTAGCCAAATCATTTCTATTTATTTATGCCAAAATCAATGCCCACAAAAAATGCCTTCTTCACTACATATGAACCTTTTTAATTTGGTGTCAATTTTTCTCGATTAGCATGTTAATTTGGAAGGATTATTTTCAACACTAAGTCTTATTTTCGAAAGCAACAAGGGTAAATTTTCTTATCATGTGCTTTTATCAATCTTTTTTGATACAGTTGACAATGACAAAGTGCTGTAATTATTTTTTTCTTTAATAAGGTTCAACTACTTGTAAAGATTTTGGATCCATTCTACTTCTTCTAACTTGACTTTTATTAGAACTCTTAATGAGAAAAATTTCACTTTAACTAGCAACACTATTTCTATTTCATAAATTAACAAAAATAAAGTAGGCCTAGTAGATGTTCGGATTGATATTTTTAAGCATGCAAGGTAAAAGTAACTTCTCATGTCAATCTTTGTAAATATTGATCATTTTCTCCAAGATCCTTTTGATATTCTTGTTTACATCTTCTACTATCCCATTCATCTTTGGATGATATGGTATAAAATTATGATGATGGATCTTAAATTGAATGCACACTTCATTCATTATTTACTGTTAAGTTTTTTACATTGTTAGAAATAATCATCTTTGAAAGCCCATATCAGCATATTATCTTTTTTTTTTGTGAACTTGCATACCACTGATCAGGTCTCGCCAGCATACGATGTAGCTTCTACCTATTTCATGAAATAATTAATCATTACAAAGATGAAACTATGTCCATTTGAAGCTTTTAAAGTGATATGACTGATGACATCCATGTCCTATATAGAGAATGGCTATAGAAGAGCCAAAATGTGCAAAACTAATGAAAGAGCATGAATCTTATCAGTATAAATCTGACACTTATGGTATTTTTTTACATAATCAATACAATCACTTTTTATTGTCAACTAATAATAGTCAGCTCTCATAATTTGTCTAGCCATTATACAACCATTTACAATGCCCCACAAACCCTGTTATGCACTTATTCAAGAATATTTTTTGCTTCAACTGCATTCACATATCTTAAGAGTAGTTGATCTTGACTTCTTTTATAAAGAATATCTCCATCAAAAAAGAAATTTATAGCTAACTTTCTAATAATCTTTTTATCATTTTCTGTTGTTTGCTTTAGGTATTGTTAACTTTTGATGTATTATAAAATATCATAATGCCATGACCTTGCATCAACTTTTTCTTCAACACCTAAGCTATGTGCTAGTACATCATTAACATCTAGCTTGATAGGTTGAATCTCAAAATTTGCATCTATTGTGATAATTGAGCTAAAGTAGCTAGAGCATCAGTAATTTAGTTCTTTTCTCTAAGTAAATGCTTAAACGAAACTTCTTCAAATTGCTCGACCAACTTAGAGACGTTTTTATGTTATTGGATTGACTTTAAATTTTTCATTTCCCATTTACCTCATAGCAACTATATGACTAGAGCTAAATTTCCAAACACATTCAATACTTTTATCTTCTTTTTAATCCCTATTTGCAAACTCATAACACAAGCCTTGTATTTAGCCACATTATTTGTGCAGTTGAAATTTAATTTAACTGTGATAGGATAATAGTGTCCATCAGAAAATATTAAAATTGCTTCAATACCATGACTTAAATCATTAGTAACTCTATTAAAATACATCCTCTAAGACTTCTCAACAAATTCATTCTTTTAAATGACCATCACATATTCACAAGAAAAATCAAGCTTTCTTAGTTCATAATCTTCAGCCATGTGATCGGTAAGAAACTGGACATTGCACTTCTTTTAATAGCCTTTTGAGTTACATAAACAATATCATATTCTAAAAGCCTAACTTGCTACCACTTATTCTTTCTATCAATTAAGGCATCTCGAAGATATACTTAATATGATCTAACTTTGCTATGAGTCAAGTAGTGAGATAAAACATGCATTGTCTGAACTTTTAAGCTTTCCAAGCCAATACATAACATATATTTTCCAATGATGAGTAGTTTGACTCATAATCAGTAAACTTATTGCTTAAGTAGTAAATTACTCGTTCCTTCTTATTAGTTTTATCTCTTTACCCTAGCACACATCTCATTAAATTTTTATTTATTATTAAGTACAAAATTAAAAGTTTTCTCGAAATTGGTGGTACCAATACAGATGGACTTGATAAGTATTCTTTGACTTTACCAAAAGCTTTTTAACATTCATCATTCCATTCTCTTGGATCACATTTTTTAAAAAGCTTGAAAATAAGATCTTACTTGTAAGTGAGTAAAAAGATGAAATGAGCAATATAGTTTAATATTTTTAAAAAATATCGCACTTTTTTTAGGGTACGAAAAAGAGATGAATTTTGAATGACATGTATCTTATCTGGATTCATTTTGATTCCTTTTTCACTAACTACAAAACCTAATAATTTTTTTGATTTAGCACCAAATGTACACTTAGTAGGATTCAACTTCAGTTAAAATTTTCTTAACCTATCAAACAACTTTTTGATATTGATTACATGATCCTCTTTTTAACGAGATTTTGCAAACATATCATCCACATACACTTCTATCTCTTTATGCATCATGTTATGAAAGAAAATAACCATTGCTCTTTGATAAGTACCACCAGTATTTTTTAACCTAAAAGGCATGACTTTGTAATAGAATATTCTTTACATTGTCACAAATGTTGTCTTCTCCATATGTCTAGAGCCATCTTAATCTGATTGTAGCCTGATAAGCCATCCTTAAAAGAAAATGTAGAATATCAAATAATGTTATCCATTAAAGTATCTATATGGGGTAGAGACAAATTATCTTTGAAACTCATCCTATTCAGATCTTGATAATCAACACATATTTTTACCTTTCATCTTTCTTGAGAATTGACATTATATTGGCTATCAATTTAGGTTATTTTGCCACCTTTAAAAATTCAGCATCAAATTACTTTTTTACCTCTTTTTTAATTTTAAGCAACATTTCTAGCTTTATACATCTTAGTTTTTGCTATACCGACTTGCATTTCGATTTCAAAGGTAATTTATACTTTATAATATCAGTACTAAGTCCTGGCATATCCTGATAAAACCATGCAAATACATCAACATATTCTCGAAGTAGTTTTTTGAGCTTTTGCCTATCAACTGATAAAAAAAATGTACCAACTTTAACATCTTTTCCATTTTCATCATCCCTCAAATTCATTAATTTAATAATTTTTTATGAGGCTCAATTGGCTTATCTTTATGTTATATTAATTTTAACAAATCAGAAGATTGTGTGTAATTATTTGAATTTTCTTCATTATCAAATTCATCAACATGAATTGGGTTTTCTAAAAGAGAATTTATCATACTTCTAATCCCTTAGGTGAAATTTTACATGATAATATTGATACATATATATCCAAACAAGGCTTTGTTATAGTGATTAGTAATTTGATGAAGCAAAGAGCGATTTAGTTTGAAAAGCATGAGCTCTGCACATCCAACTTTTGGTCCACATATAGAACATGTTATATACATAGATAAATAAATGATGCAGGAAATGAGAAAGGATGGAGGTGGGGTAAGCGAGAGAGGAAAGTGGGGAGGCTCAAGACAGGAGTCATGAGGGGCAAGGTTGCTATTAAGCCACCAAGCTAAAGGAAAAAGAGTTGTGGAACTATGTGATAGCGACCCTTCCTGCAATGCATGCCCACGTCAGACAAATCAACCCCCCGCAACCCTTTCCAGCACCGAGAGAGAAACAAGAAAGAAAGAAAGAAAGAAAGAAAGAAAGAAAGAAAGAAAGAAAGAAAAGAAAAGAGAAGAAGACATATCAATTACCACTTGCAGAGAGAGTTAGGATTTCCTAGGATGGTGACGATTTTATGGTTCAACGATAATTTTATGAGAAAAATAATCTTATTATCCTCAAATAATTATAATTTTATTATTTTATACATATTTTTTTGAAAATTTTAATTCTCCGGTTTTTTTTTCACAATAATATTAAACACTTAAAATTCTTAAATCATAATTTTTTAAACACATTTTTTAAACCCATAATTTTTTTAGTATGTATTATCTAGCTACGAATAATTGTCAAAGATGCCTAATGTATTGTTGAAATCATAATAACAAAGGATTACTATTTGGAAAAAAGCATTTAATTCTGGGAACTCTAATTTACACTTTCATATATACCCATTGAAAAGTTTCTAAGCCTAAAATCAATTTTATTAAAAATCCAAAAGGGATAAATCTAGCGGTAAAGTTAATATAAAAAAAGAGCTGCAACATAGTTATGTTACAAGTAGACAGAACTTGAAAGGAGGGTAACTAACTTACAAAATCATCTCAAAACGAACATAAAAAAACTCAAAACCTAAAGGATTGGACAAATAGATTGAACAAATAAATAATATTACCTCCATCCAAAATCAATAAAATGAGAAGTTGCCAATAAGACAAAAAATCATTCCTTCCAAGTCACCAGGGCTTTATGCCTTTTTTTCTTAAAACCAGCCTGCAGTAAAGTTCACCCTTCAACACCACCTCCATTTTCAAACACCTGCCCAGAAATCCAAGAACTCTGTTCTTGGGATAACTTCCAATAGAACCACCAACTCAATAAAACAACAAACATATGGAACAGCCCAGACAACCAAGGATGCAACAAATTAATCTGAAAACACCAAATCAAGCCAACCAAACTTCAAAGAAGCTAGCCTCCCAACTAATCCTTAAATGGAAGCATCAGTCAAATCCCGTGACAACTACCCTTGTACCAAACCAATTTCCGGGTAGACCTCCGCAAAATTTCCTAAATTCACCCCATAACCATAACACAGGAAAACCTTAAGGAACAATAAAGCTCTGAGCCTTTTTTGACATAAGTCTTAAAAACTCATCAGAAGAACTTAGAAAAATTAGCATGACTAAAAGCTCGATCAAAATTATTAGTGCCAAAGCATCTCAATAAATCTGAAATCATAAGCCACCATTTTAGTTCCCTGCTTTGCACCCTTTTGGAATTTGGACCAGCTCAAGTTGCAAACTCATCAGTTTTGCATTTATTAAAAAAATGAAAAAAAAAGAAAAAAAATTGTACTAAAAAAATGAAAAATAAAGAGCTAGCTATAGCTTACGACATTCAAATTAATTTCTCTTATATATTTAAAAATTATTATTATTATTATTATTATTATTATTGGTTGTGAATAGATACCTAAACACCCAAACACAACATTACAGTGAAAAGATGGTGGGAGGAAACATCACACATATAAGATGTTGCCACATCAAGAAGCCGAAGGAAACAGCGAGAGAGGGGCGGTGGGCATCACATCCCATCGGATAATTTTCTAATTTATGAGATAAGTGGTGCAGTTGCATTGAAGTATAAAAGAACCCCCAAACATCAGAAAAACAACCGATTTTTAAATGGTCCCCCTTCCACGCCACAACCTCTGCCTCAGCGACTACGACTTTAATGGCAAAGAAGGTGTTGCACGAACGAAGGGCTGTTGTTGTTAAAAGGGTAAGAAACGTAGAAAAAAAAAAAAGGTTTTTAAGTGCATGTTCGGTGGGAGAAAAAGGGCTTACTGCTACCATTAAATCCAAAACTTAAAAATTTGTGAAAATGGGGCTCAGCCCAAACCGAAAAGAGAAACCAAAACACCAAAAAGAAAAAAGGGTTTTAACTTAATGGCAAACCCCAAGCAAAACATGATAGAGAGAAAGGGAGAAAAAAAAAAAACCAAAAAGGAAAAGGATAGCGACTTGTCTTGGGATGGCAATGAAAGGTAGAAGTATGAACAAGGGAGGCAGTTGGGGCTTTGAGGATCATTGCAAAATGAGTCAAGCATGCACGAATAAAGCAGTCTGTTTTTTGCAGTCTCACTCCAAAAAATCATTAAACATGCAAAAATCTACAGGTACCCTTTAAACTCATTTACAACAACATATATTGATCAGATCAGTGCCCAAAACTCTTCTTTTCTCTCTTTTTCATGTTTACCTCAACTAGGAAGGAAAGGGAAAGAGCTTTTTGAGCAAGCAAACGGTAAAAAGAGTTGGTATAGTTCTTTAAAGAAGGGAAAGAAGGAAAAAATTCATAGGTTGAAAGATATATATCCCCTATTTTTTGTAAACATGACAAATTTTATGTACCTGTTTCTGACTGATTGATATTCCTCCTGTCTTGATTTTTTTTTTCTTTGGTGGAAAGCTCAATATTGCTTGTGCTATGGGAAATTAATAATACACCAACTCAAATAACTCCCCTAACTTAAAAAAGGTTAATTAGTTAATATTTTTGGAATTATATATCATCTATAGATTGCAGGTTGATGTATGTTCCATTAAATTAGATTTAAGAAAATTAATATATATCCTTGCAAAAAAAAAAAAAGAAAATTAATATAATAAGTAAATCCCTAATTTTTTTGTTAGTTATTTAGTATCATTATCATTGCAAAGCATGATTATGAAAGAGCTCAAATGGTTTTGTAAACCCTAACATTTTGGAGCTGGCTATTGATATTGATACTGATTTTAAAGAAACCAAAAAAAAAAACCTGAGAAATTAAAGAAAGCTATATATACGGTAAATGACTTAGCTTTTCGTTGCTCAATTTAGTTTTCATCTGATATTTGCTTTAATGAATTGGAATAAGATGGATATATTGAATTAACATCAGCTGGTCAAGAAAGAGAGCCATTGATTGGGAAGACAAAATTAAGTGCCAATTCTTTTTCTTCTTAATTGGATAAATGTTTTAATGTGGTCCAATAACTACCTACACATAATGATATCACTGAAAACAAATATTAGTTTTTTTTTTCTTGGCCAAGTATGCAGAAAAATACTTAAACTGTTATCAGGTTAATGAGAGTTGTGCAAAAATTTTGGCACAATTAAACATAAAAAAAAAAAACCAAGAAAAAAATTATAACATGAAATATTGCTTCAAGAAAAAAATATATAGTGATCGAAAAGTTTATCTCATATATGGTTGACGTGAGGTTGCCACATCCACACATTGTTAGAGATTAAAAATTGGATCATGAATAACAAAAAAACATTCATTTAAGTTTTAGTAATTAAATTAAAATTTTTAATAATTTAATAATCATTTCAAAAATATGACCATAATTAAATGACCAATAGGATAATTTACCCTATTTTAAAGTTAATCAACGAGATTATAGAGTCGCTACCTATATACCTTATTAGGTTAAATATAAGAAATTAATAAGAGATGGAGGATTGGGGGAGAAAGAAAAGGAGAGTGCATGGAGTTCAAAAAATGTTAGAAAATGTAAGCGGCTAGGCAGAGGTACCTCCACCGGTGGAAGGCAGACGACTACAAGTGTGCTTTCCATTCGTGTAATTCTGGTTAATATGTTTTTGAGGACCACTTTTGCAGAATGGTGCAGCAGAGATAAAACAGCCAACAGCAACTAATGGTACCTCTACTGGTCCTGGACAGAGAGAAAGAAGTGTTTGCCCCTCAAATCTTAATGCAATGCCCTTTCCTTGCCCTTGCTATAGACATCTCATTTTGTTCCGGGATACAATTAAATTCTTGATCGTTTAGGGATCGTTGAGTTTTGAAGGCATTTGTGCGGGCCTTTTACAATTTTTTATTTTATTTGAGCTTTGAGCCCAATATTTGATAAATTGAATATAGGCTTTGGCTCAATAAATATTTTATTATTATTATTATTATTATTATTATTATTATTATTATTATTATTATTATTATTTGTGTGTAAAAAAAGAAGAAGGGGAAATCAACATAATTTCTAGAGATTTCATGTGTAAACTAGGTGGAAAGGTTTGAAAATTCTATTTACACACAATTGGAAACTAAAATCAAATTACAACCAAAGCCCTAAATCAAAGCTAGGTTATAAGGACGAGAGGATCAATAGATTGATTCACACGGTGAATATGATTAAATTTGATAGATAGAACCCTAATTAACTTTGACAGATTCGATTAATGAAAATTTAAATAAATTTGTGGGATTCGATTGAAAGAAAATTCCTTAAATTTTTGGGGTAAAGAAAGGCCTATAAATGATGCCCTAAATCTCACAGGAGGGGGGAGGAAAAAAGGCAAAAAAAATTTTTAGGAAAGAATATTACTGTTTTGCTGAAATACTTTGGCAAGTCTAGGTTTTTTATGTGTGTGGAAAGTTTGTTGTTCTGGGTTTGTGTTGTTAAATGATTTGTTGTTTTGACCAAAGATTGGAAGTGGTTTTGATTTCTAGCATTTTTATTTATTTGCTAGGAAAAATCTAAAAAAAATCTGGGTTTGAGATTAAATTTTGAAGTTTTCGGTTGAAGTTTCCGGCCAACATTGAGTTTTTCGGCTAGGTCCTGATGAAATTTTCAGAACTAGTGGAGAAATCTGGTTTTCAGTCATATGAATTTAGAGAAATCTAGAGAGAAAACAAAGAGAAAACCTTTAGAGAGAGAAGGGAAAAGAACACTACTACTACTACTACTACTACTACTACTACTACTACTACTACTTTATATTATTAATATTATTATTTCTTAAATGCCTTTGTGAATTTTGTTTTATTTCTAAAAAATGACCAAAAGATATTTCTAAAATAAATTCATGGATCCTATCAAATTATTAAAGGATTTTTTATGAATTTAAATTTTTATGAATTCTACCAAATTATTAGAGAATTTATATCTTAAATTAAATCTTACCAAATTATTAGAAGATTTAATTCAATTTTTTTAAAAAAAATTTATAAGAAAATCTTGCCAAACTATTGAAAATTTGTATCAAAATAAATATTACCAAACTATTGAAAGATATTACTATTTATTTTTATGAATAAAATATATTAATGAATCTGACGATTGAGACTCTTTAGAATATGACATTAGTCTTCATGAATATTCATAAGATGAGAGAATTATTTTAAATTGCTATCAAACTATTGGAGTAATTTTAAGATCAATTTTCAACATTAAATATTTTGGTAAATCATAAGTATGGTTAAGGCTTAGATAATTTGAAATCAAACTGGTATTATATTTTGCATAGGTGCAGTGAAGGTGTTATAACATTTCTCATGCATAACTGTACTTTTAAACTTAAAATCTGATTTCGTAGACTAGAGTTTACCGTTTAAAAGTACCCAAATCAAGTTTGAGACTCATATTTAAAATGAGACAGATTCAATTAGGTGGTCAATCGCACCTAAATAAAAAAAAGAATGATGGTAACTCGTAAAGTCTATGTTTAGTGATAGGTCCATAAATCTATATGTTATGATAGTTTGGTGATTCCACTAGGGATATCGAGAATCAAGCCAGTAAATAATTTCTTATTATCCAAGTCTATTTAAGAAACTTAAGTTTTTTTTTTGTATTAATCTTTTATTATACTTGTCATTCATTTACATGTGCATAACATGGACTCCACACCTGAGTTCTGTTCCTTATGAGAAGTAAAGTACCTATACCTTTGTAAGATTTCATGTCTCCATATAGGCTAACAAAATACTCTCACTCAAATTAAATCATTTCGTTTGTAGCTTATAATGGGCAATGATTGGGGTGCTTTATTAGTTTGTGATGGATAATGATATAATAAACAATTTGGAAACCCTTTAGAAGTAACTCAAGCTACATATAGTTAATCTTGTAAGCTTAACCTGTAGGTAGAGCCATGTTCCCTTTATCCTTCGTAGCTAATCCGAAATTTAGAGTCATATTGTTCTTGTATTATATTTGCTTTATTGTGCTTTTTCTTTATTTATATTGAGATAATTAATTGATTTCTTTGTTTATTATTCTTTTCTCACATATTTATAAACATACATACAGATTGCATATTATTCCTACCCTAAAGATATCTTCAACAAAAGCTTTCATGAAAACCATAGAACATCAAGTTTGTGCTTTATTTGTATTCTTCAAATGTGAGTTACCTATTGATGTGAAAGTAAAGTAAAAAAAAAAAAGACAACGAAAGAAAGGGGATTATTTATCATTTGGCTATGTCTCTACCTTATTTAAGGAGTTTTGAGTGCTCTTTTAAGTAAAATGATTTGAAAGACTTGTTAGCCATATGGAATAACATGGTTCCTTTAAGATAACAAGTTTTTTGTCAGAAGTTTGGGCATGTTACACATCTCTTATCGGTAAATATTAAAAATTTACTCATTAAAGATATGGTACAATTTTAAAATCCCTCCTATCATTGTTTCATTTTCAATGAAGCTGATTTGGTGCTGACCATAGAGGAATATTCGATTTTGGTAGGTATGCATCTCCAATATCCATATAGGGCATATGTGAAGAAACAAAAACTAAGATATCGTAAGAAGTTGGCCTACATTTTAGGGATAGAAAAAGAGTTCATAGATTCACATGTTCAAGAAAAAAAAGATCATAAAGGTATTCCATGAAAATTTTTACGAGATTTCATTGTTCAACATCCTGATGTTGACCAAGAAATAAATGTGTTTGCTCTAACAATATGTTAGATGGTGATTTTTTTTTAAAGTCTTAGGCCATATTGAGACAGAAGTGGTAGATTTGTTTAAGTACATTGAAAAAAAAATGTTATTTTTCATTGGCAATAATGGTAAAAACCATTAGATCATTGAATTTTTATAGACAGAATAATAAAGCATGCTTTTTAAGTTGCACACTACTATTATATTTTTGGATGAAAAGCCATTTTAAATGTAAAAAGAATGCCTTTTCCAAACTTTATCTTCATAATCAAAATCTAGTTAAAAAGTTTTGTGAGAGCGAATGGCCAGAAGTAAAGTTTAAGAAAGAATAGGAGTATTTGTTGTAGAAGCTCACAACTTGTTAGGTAAAATAGTTAGCTCCATGGATGAATCAAGAACTTATATTGTACTAATGTAGAGATGAGATAGGGGTTTCACTTTTAGGCTTATGAGGGTCAATAAGTAATGCATCGTTGATGGTGAGAAAACAATATGGAGCTGATGGAGATGATACTTTCAATCTCATAAATTTTGATGCTGTGAAGAAATATTTTGCTTAAAAAAAAAAAGAGTTCAAATAAAAAACCCAAAAGGACAGTTTGGACTAAATAAGGGTTTATCTAAGTTAAAAACCTAAAATGATAACTTGGATAAGGTGAGCATAGTATCATTGTTGTTGTTGTTGTATTACTACTACTACTAATAATAATAATAACAATAATAATAATAATAATAATAATAATATATTATTATTATTATTATTATTATTATTATTATTATTATTATTGTTGTTGTTGTTCTTGTTGTTGTTGTTGTTTTATCTTTAACTATTATTTCACTTAATTTATATTCTTAATATTATTATTATTTCTTAAATGCCTTTGTGAATTTTGTTTTATTTCTAAAAAATGACCAAAAAATGTTTCTAAAATAAATACATGGATCCTACCAAATTATTGAGTATTTTTCATGAATTTAAATTTTTATAAATTCTACCAAACTATTGAAGAATTTTATAAATCAGTTTCTTATTTTAAAAATAATAAAATATTTTATTATTAATAAAATATTTTATTTTGATCTTACCAAATTATTGAAAGATTTGCATTTTAAATTAAATCTTATTAAATTATGAAAAGATTTAATTCAGTTTTTAAAAATAAATTTATAAGAAAATCTCATCAAACTATTGAAAGATTTGCATCAAAGTAAATTTTATCAAACTATTAAAAAATTTTACTATTTATTTTTATGAATAAATATATTAATGAATCCGACGATGGAGTCTTTTACGGTAAGATATTAGTTTTCATGAATACTCTTGAGGTGAGATAATCATCTTAAATTACTATCAAATTATTGAAATAATTTTAAGATCAATTTTTAACATTAAATATTTTGATAAATTATAAGTATGGTTAAGGCTTAAATAATTTAAAATCAAATAAGTACCATCTTTTAGATGGATGCGATGATAGTGTTATAACTTTTCTTACACATAATTGGATTTTCAAACTTAAAATCTAATTTTGTAGACTATAATTTATTTTTTAAAAGTATTCAAATAAAGTTTGAGATTAATCTTTAAAATGAAATAAATTCAATTAAATAATCAATCATATTTAAATAAAACAATTAATAACAACTCTTAAAATTTCTACGTTATGAAATTTGCTTTTGCTTTTTTTCTCTACCCCTTTGTCTCTTAGCTCGATGAGAAAGAGAAAAAGATAGAGATAGAAAGCAAAGTAGAGAGCCATCCTAACTAACGATTTGAAAGTTGGGTCATTTCTCTTTTGCAAGTTACTAACATGGTGTTGACTGATGTATACACGTACAATATATATCGGGGCAATTTAGAGTTTGAGATGAAGAGACAGCATTTTTTTTTTTTTTTTTACAGACAGCAAAATTGCTAAAAAAAAAAGACAAAGAAAAAAGAAGTGTGGTACGTGCACCTTCGCTCCTGCAAATAATGATACTTTTAAAGAATGTCTTCTTTTTTTCTTTTTTTTTTTTAAATAAAAAGTGTCTTATATATATATATATATATAATAAAAATGACAAAAAAAATATGGCAATTATTATGACCACAGTGGTAATGGTTATCGCAATTAAATTCATCATCTAAGATTCGCTCTTGATCCACCAAATCTATTAATTTCTTCATGATTTTATATATTTTTCAAACAAATTAATACATCATAAACAAATATCAAATTTAGTCAGATTTATAAAAATTTCAAGATTTTTTCCTGTCGCGACCGGCTAAAATTTTTAATAATCAATAAACAATTCACTCCTATATAGAATTAATAACTAATTACTGATATCTTGTCGATATTTTAAGATTAAGAATAGGAAAAAAAAAACTTCATTAATTGTGAAGGTACTTATGAAGAGATTCAAATCTTAAAAAAAAAAAAAAAAGACTTTTCGAAACCTAAACATTAATAATCCATACGAGCAATAGGGGTTGATGTGTGTTTTTCCTCACAATATATATGTAAGCTCCCTCTTTCCAACAAGCTGTCAATTTGGGGATTGAAGACTAGCTAGCTCTCTTGTTAACATCACAATAAGTACTGATGGGAACATGTGTTTATAAGAGATATATGGTAAAGAAAGAAAAATACCCCTCATTTATATTTTGAAAACAGCATTGAGAGCAATATGATTAATATCCTTTTAGTAAGTTAGTAATTGAATTTGAAATTTAATTCAATTAATTTGTATAATTATTATTAAAAAATAATATTCAGTAAAAATTTAAGATTAAAATCTTAATATTTGTGACTTTTTTTTTATATTTAAACTGTGACTACTTTTATAAAAAAATATCTTTTGAATTGGTTCATAGATATATAATTTAAACCTTATGGACCTCACACTGTGGCATGATATTTATTTATTTATTGCTCAATGGATTATTTTGGAACTTTTCCTTAACCCTGATTTATTTGGCTTCATCAAAAGAGAATTGGTCAACTAAATATAGACTAATCATTCTTTAACACCACCTAATTAGTAATTAATTAAGTTTCTTACCTCAAAATTAACTCACTTAATAAGAAATGTAGTAATATGTACATTACAAAATAATATTACAGATATTCATAAAAAAACAATAAAAATAATAAAATTGAATTACATTTGAAGCTGAGATATAACTTGATTGGTGATTGCACTTTTCTCAAAAAAGAAACACTTTGAGTATTATACATGCTTTGAAAAGTTCTAAATCAAAATTTCAAATATCAGTTATTAACCATTCTAATCATGTGATCATATCCTAATAAAATATAACAATAAAAGAAAGAAATTTGCCTCAATGTTATTAATCATTATTTTATGAAGTCTCCTTAATAAAAATCTTCTTGGAATATATGTCTACATTGCTCGTCTCCAAAAATACAAAGATAGAAAGAAAAAAAAATTAAGCAGGGGGTGTGGTAACATAAACTTTGAAGATCATAGGAGGTGTTGCAGAACGTTCCAATACAAACCAAAAATTCAAGTGAAAGGAAGCAAAGTTAGTACTTTGACAACCTAGACTGCCAATGCCACTCCCATCTGACTACAACTTGTGGCCTTGTCAGCCCTAATGGGTCATCCCCATTTGTCCCTTGGCTCACTCCTCCGTCAATCCCCTCTTTATAGGCCCCACTTCCCCCACTCCTCATAGCTGCCTTCCCTTCCTTTGCCATTTCTCTCTGTCTCTCTCTCCACGTTACCCTCCTTTTCTCTCCGTTTCCCTCCCCTCGTTTTGCATTTCCTTTGCAATCACTTCAATTCTCAGCCCCAAAGAAAAATACCCCTACCGCGCTCTCTTTTTTTTCTTTTGTTCTCTTCTACATGGAGAAGAATGAAAGGGAAACTCACGACTTCATGAACGTAGAATCCTTCTCTCAGCTTCCCTTTATCCGTCCTGCCCCTTTTAAAGAAAAGGGTATTCGTTTATTTGGCAAAGAATTCGGTGGTGACTCAGCTACAGCTAGTAACGACTCAGAGTCAGCTGAGAACAACGAAGATACGACCAAGGAGAACGAGCATGGAGATAGCAGCAGAAGAAGATTTGAGTGTCACTATTGTTGCAGAAACTTCCCCACATCCCAAGCTTTAGGCGGTCACCAAAACGCTCACAAAAGGGAACGCCAACATGAGAAACGAGCTCATCTTCAGTTAGCAATGGTGCACAACTCTTTATCTGATTCTCATATTTATGGGCTTGTTAACTACAGGCTAGGCTCAGCTCCAACACCAGCTATGACTTACCCTTCATGGAACAATAGCATTAGCAGTAGTAGCAGTAGGTTTTATGGGAACCACATCTCTCTTTCTCGACCACCCATCAATGGTAGCCCACTGGGGTTATGGAGAATCCCTGCTACGGTTCAAAGTAACTCGTCTGTCAATCGGGACCGTTCGTCTTCGCATCCGTTGCCTTTGTTTGCTGGTGATGAGTTGACGCCGTCGCAGGTTGTTGGAGGTGGTTCAAGTTCCCAGAGTCGGTACGTATATGAATCAAAGCCAAGCTTGCAAGACCATGTGAGTTTGGATCTACATCTGTAATAATTTGGTAATAACTTTTGATTTAAACAGAAAAAACAAAATCTTTGCTCTGCAAAATGAGGAAATTATATATTCCCAGCACACCAAATCTTCACTTTTTGTTTTTTAACTTCTTGGATTTTACCTTTTTTAGTATAATTGCATATGTAAATGAAATGATTTTCAAGCTCATCATTAATCTCAAACAGCCTATGGTGTAACCTAAAAAACATGAGCTGAGATGTGAACGTACATCAAAAAAAAAAAAAAAACTCTTGCTCTCTTAGGTTATTTTCATTTGGTTAGAATTTTGGAAACATTTTCTCTTGCTTTTGAAAGAAACACCCCAAAAAAAAAAAAATCTGTGCTGATTTAGCTTTCAAAAGCAAAGGAAAAATAATTCCCTATTCCCAAATGCTAAAAGCAGCAGAATTCAAGGTCATCATTTTTTGTTGATCTTTTTCTTTTTGGCCATTGTTCTTAATTTTTTTTTCAAGATTATGAAATTTAATTTCTGTCATCTCTTGAGCGATTAAGGATCATTTTACAGTTGCAATCTATTCTTCCCCATTTCAGAAAACTTTTCACACGTGTGAGGAATATTGTTTTCGAAGTGGCTATCAGTGACAGTGAGGAGTACATGAACATCTCTGTAGCTACACACGTGTACACAAATCTATATGTTGTCTGTCTGAAACAGGTGTGGACGGTAGAGGTTGAGAGAAAGAGAAAGAAAGATTTAGGGTGTGGGTTTTTATTCAGTACTGAATAGAGAACAAAGGAAAAAGATATAATCAGAGATGATGATAAATATAAGGATTTTTTTTATACATATATGCTTCCTTTCTCTGCATGAAAATGCAGAAAAGAAAATTTTTCATGTCAATTTCAGGTATAGGATAAGACATAGGTTGCCAAAATTTATTACTTATGTTCATCTTTTTTTTGGTCTTGCTGATGAAAGTGTTGAATCAGAATGCAATATATATATACATATATATATATATGAACAAAGAAGTTTTTTTTTTTTTTTTTTAATTTTAGGTTTAGTATGTTTGGCGATCAAACTTTAAATGATGTCTGATGATCTGCATAAAGATCCTGTCATGAGACAGAAGCTGAGGGAACAAAGGTGGCAATTTTAAAGGCCACAACCTGATTTATGAGAAATCCCACCCAATACTTTTATATATATGTTTGAAAGCAGCAACTAAGAAATGATATTAAAAAAAAATCTTACCAAAAAAAAAAGAAAAGAAAAATGTCCTTCGTCTTATTTGAAATCATATGATTTTTCAGGGACCATTTTTTAAAATGCAAAGACAAAAAATCATAGATGAAGAGAGAAGAGAGTATAGACATAGGTAGGGGGGGACCTGACATTGATCTATAAAGTAAACTGACGAGTGATTTGTTTTGTTGATGAAAAAATGTAGGGGCTTCGAAGGGGATGGGTCATTTTTTTTTCCTTAAAATCTGCAAGGCGCAAGCACATATATACATTTTTTTTAACTTCTCAGAGGGACAACAGCACAATCACATCCATGGCTTTTAAAAATGGTAAAACCAAACCTTCCCCTCTCACAAAAGGTTTTGTGTCTTTTTGTTTTGCACTAACAGAGATTTTGATGAGTCAAAGGAAGGGAACATACGAACATGGCAGTTAAGTCTGCCATCTTTATTTTCTCACCTTTTCTTTGTACCTTTGCTTTTATGTCTGCAAAGGAGGGAGGGAAGTTAGGTGGGTTAGTTTTTATGGGTGAATCCACAGAGAGGAAAATGCTGTAGAATTTGAAATTCTTGGCCAAGGAGAATTAATAGCAAATTTTTTTGAGAATAACAGTATATGCCAATCAAATTAAACTCCAAATTAAAAAAAAAAAAACTTTTTTAACAAAACAAATATAAGAAATAATAAAACAGTGAGAGTTGGTACTCTTCTTCCTTGTTTATATTTTTAGTCTAATCTATCTGGCAATTATGGCAGCCATTAAGCATCACTATCGACACGGATCGATCAGGATTTCTGAGGGTTGCTAATGTACATCATTTAATGAATTTATAACAAACTACAGATCAGAAAAAAAAAGGCACCTCCATTTTATAAAATTTACCGTATATATATGTAAGCTTTGCCTCTTCTGTTTCATGTTGGGATCCATATTTTGTCTCACAACCCGTTTTGCAAGAGTTAAAGTCTGCCCGGAAATCACATGCAAAAAAATATTTAGTTTTTCTTTTCTCAATTCCTTTCAGCTATAGCTCTTTTGAATAGGAGAAATAGCTACTTGTATGTTGTTCCCGCAGGTAGGGTTCGAGAGGAAAACCAAAGATATCAATCGAAAATCCCATCCAAGAAACCCATAAATAATGAAAATTTGGAATTCTTTTGTTACATTTGGAGTTTTTCTATAAGGCCAAGATTGCAATACCAATAACATTAAATGTGAATTTCACTTTATAAAGTAAAAGCCAATTCTAATATAAGATGGTGAAGCTGAACTACTAGACTGAGCAGCTGCATGCATAAAAAAATGAACGTCTTCCTGCTAGAAACTAAACCCCCAGGTTTCAGCAAGGTCACTTGAAGCAACATATATATATATATATATATTTATATATAAAGTGTTTATTTTGAGAAAACAACAATTGTTTTATCTGCCTAAAAAAAGGTGCATACTGCCTAACAGATTCAGCAAAATGACAGAACCGGTTTGTGTAGCTCACTTCAAAACAGCTGCAATGAGGCTTTCTTGCTTTGAGTTACGATTTGAAGATTGCATGTCAATTTTTCAACTTCGAAGCAACTCCATTGTTGAAGCAATTCGTAATAGTAAGTTTGGACAAAAAATTTTGAAATTTTGGAACATTTTGAAATACATCAATCCAAAATAACAAAATTTGTAATTGTATTGATTGAATAATTACATTTTAGAAAGAAATTTTAAATATTAGAATTTGATAAGATAAAAAATAATTATAATTGATAAATAATGATATCAGAGATAGAAAAAGCATAATATTAAATTGTGATATGCATGTCATTTGTAAAAATGTGTAAATATTATTAATAATATAAAAATTAAAAATATATTTTATAATAAGTTTTTGTAGTTAAATTGAAAAAAAAAATTGTCTAAGAAAATATAATAAAGGAATTTCACAAATTTTATCCAAAAATCAAGAAATTTCACAAATTTTACCTCCTTAGTTGGAATTTTAAAAATCAAATTGAACCTTCAAAATTTTTTATTCAAATTCTAAAAATTTTGATAATTCTAATTTTAATTTTTACAATTCCAAAAATCTTTCTACAACCAAATGCACCGTAAAAATCTGTTAAGGAGCCCTTTCAAGCAAGTGCTAACTTATCGATGAAATCTAGTCTTCTAGCACCCTATTTCCAGTCCTGATTACGATGACATAGGTTATTCTCATTGCTTTTTTCTCGTTTATGCAGACATGCTTACTCAAAGGATTGTTGAAGTTAAAACTTTGCTCATCAGGTGTTATCTTATTGTTAGCTTCTTCATTTATTATCAATTAATTTTAAATTAAATACTTAATTTAGTATCAAAAAGGAAAGCTTCAAACGTGGAAAAAAGCAAACCCAAAGACGCTTGAGTTAACAAAGCAATTCAAGCTTGTATTTTAAGGGATTTATTTGCATGAAGTGTGAAAACATGATTGGTATAAAACTTTCATTACATGTAGAATTAAGTATATTTTATATTCAAGTTAAGTCTTTTACTTATCGCATATTAGCTCTAGGTTGATTGGTTAACTAGGCATCGGAGCATTTTGTTTTGTTGTTTTTGTTTGTTACCTTTTTCAATTTATCACATGATATGTTTCTTTTTGCCTATACATGATAAGATAAGTTAAAGTCATATTATTCTACATGAATTAAATATTAAATTTTTTATAATTTTATATTCATGTTAGATTTCTTCACCTGTTATCAATTAATTTTAAATTAAATACTTAACACAAAACACAAACAAAATGATGCTCATATAAGAAATCAAAGAGATAATCATAAGTTCCTCCCAAAATTCTATTACCATTTGTTTTTCTTATAATTCATTTGTTCAGATTTTCAGTTTTGAGTTTTCTTTGTTTTTTAATCTAAAAATCCCATAAATTTTACCTAAATAATTATATTATATATATGTAAGTTGCCCTATCTCATGATAGACCTCCAAGCTATCTCTTTTCCAAGAAGCTAATGAGGGCGTGCATCCCTTTCAAAGATATCTTGAAAAGCTCTCAAAATGAAGTACATATCCTAAATCACCATTTCTATGTTCTCCTTTTACTTGGTTTTTTTTTTTCTTATTTTTTGGAAGGGTATAACGCTAATCTTCCCATACCAGCATCGAATTAACAGGAATTACGTGCATTTTATGCGATGGAACAACTCAAATAATTAAGAAATTTGTAAGAGAAGTCATCAACATTAAAACAAGTCCCAAAAATATAAGAGATGTCTTAGATTGGCCAATGATTGTATATTTTCACCTAACAAAATTTTAAGCATTCTCTAGAACGTTATCAATCCTAAATCATCATTTGTATATGTTCACGTTAATTAGTTAACGTCACATCAAACCTAAATCATCATTTATTTATGGGTAGGTGATTTGAAAATTGAGTGTTAAATTGTTAATTTTTAACGAATAAAAATTCAATCCTGAAAATTTAAGTAAACAAAAACTTTTGCATAACCCAAATTTAATTTAAAAGGACTTAATTATACTGAAAAAGACTATTTGAAAAAATCTGAAAAATTGAACATCAAACAAAATTACTGAAGTTATCGATGAAATCTCCATTTGTAAACGAGGGTATTAGTTACTACTGAAGAAATGAACTATAAATTGTTTTTGTGAGGCAAAACAGATGCAAAAGCCTTTTAAAGAACTTACCATCATTTGTGGAAACCCTAAAAATTTTAGTCAAAATTATTAATGTGATTTTAACAGATGTTTAAAAATCGAAAAAAGCTTCATCAGTAGACTCTTCAAAGAGAGCAACACCAAATGGTACTTGATTAATTTCAACTTTACTTCAAAGATTTAGTATCTGTTAGGTGGGCCCTAGAAACAAATAAGAGAAATTCTTTCTCCATGACTCTATCTACTAATGTCTAAGATAATAATAATGAGACAGTAAATCTAACCCTTAACTCAATTATTTCATGTAATCACTCTTAATAAATATTATTTATCACGTATAAAGTTTAAAATTCAATACCTGTAACTTTTCTTATCTCCAAATTATAGTCACCTTTATAAAATAATAATAATAATAAATAATTATATAGTCACCACTGTCTTTCCACCTATGCTCTTCTTTTTCATTCAAATCTAACTAACCTCTCCATTATCTATATCTGTATATGCTCCAATATTAGATTACCATCTCCATTGCCAAGAAAATGCAATCTCCAAAATCCCATCTTGGAAGGGAGAAAAAAAATACCAATCCTATATCTTACTATTCTTGGAAACACAATTATTTAAAAGAGACCTAAACCTAATCAGTGCACCAAGTTAATCTAGTAATAATATCCAGGTATTTGATGGAGGATAACATTGAAATATAAGAACAATATATATATATAGTACTGTTTAAGAAAAACTAAGAATACCAAAGAATTCTTTTTTCCAAGTTCACTGTGTGGTAGCAATCATCAAAAGGGCAATAATAAGAATAAGGTATTTATGGTGGCATCAGGACAAAATTGATGAAAGGATGCTTGGAAAGACAATACATATAAAGACATTGCAACTCACTGATATCCAGTAATTGAAAACTGTAAATACTGCTACTAGTACTATATATATTTTTTAACGTCTAGCTCAGTAACTTGGCTAGGGCACACCTCACCGACCAATGCGGTATGGGGAAAAGACCTTTCTACCCTAGTATTAAGTTAGTTAATCCACTTAATTAACATGCAACAAAGGGGCAAATTGGACCATTCGAAATTATATACTTTCAAAATAGGGTGGTGCCTTTGTTTTTTTTTTTTTTTTCCTGCTTTGAAAGAGAAATCAAAGGACACTATAAGAGTCAAGAGTGTTAACATCAACCCCAACTATCTAGGGACCCATAAGTAAATGTAGAAGAGGGGGCATGTGATCAGGAAGGATGATCAAAAGAGGCAAATAAATTAAAGACGACTGAGTACACACATTATCATTTGGACCACTTTTTTTCCCTCCATTGCTCTCTATATTTATACCAGAGAGGAGACCAGTGGAATTCAAGAAACATCGGCCCACACCCCAATAAAGTTTCGAAGCGAGGTTGACAGTTTATACGGTAGCTCACCTTATGTTAACCTGCCTAGTAGGTGCAAACTACAAACCTCACACAACTAGGAGAGTCCCCCACCCTTCCCCTTTCATAGTCTCTACCGGGTGGAGAGTTCTGGGATGTAGGGTTAGCATTTTGCAATAAATGCCACCAAACTTATAGGCCATGTGGGAGGATCCAAAGCCTTTGTTTGGCTAGCTACCGCCTCAATTTGATTTAAGGAATTGAAGATATAGATATGCAACTTATTTTGAATATCCAAGTCACGTTCTCAGACGGTCAATAGTATCTATGATAATAATATAACCAAACATGTTTTCGGATATCTTATTCCTTTCAGCCTATACATGAATTAGGATAAATTTTTAGACACTCATCCTTTTAAGAAGAAATGAGATTCTCAGTCTGAACTAAGCAGATGACATTACTGCAATATCAAAACCCAGTAAAGAGATACAAGATTGCCCACTAAAATCATTAGTAATCCTTCAAAATCTCCTAATTCAAACAAACTTTTAATTTCTCATTACTTCTTACTCCTATTCTCTTTCTTTTGCTTTCTACCTTTGCTTTATTTCTCTTCTAACATTGTTTTCAAGAGCTTTCTAAACACTCAAATCCACGTATGAAATAATACCCATAATTAAATTGACTAGGATCCATGTTTTTCTGTAACCATAAACTGTTGAGTTTTACCGAATAATGAAAGCATCTAATTCATAATTGCACAAGTTTCAGTCAATTGGCCCCAAATGCAGCACAATGGGCAATATATAACCAAAGTAATCAACATAATAATGAATTATAACAGAAATCCAGAACTATCTGATATTGTAAGGGCCACCAACTGTCATTAATGAACTTGTTCCGAAGCATATACCTAATATTAATTAATCATAATAAAAGGAGCAAACCTAGCAATGACTATTGCTGATTGTAATAATATCTTAAACCAATTAAATTTTGCACTTGCTTATACAACAGAAAAAGCCCCACATATGTTACTTTAACAATGAGAAATAAGTAGCAAAGATCTGTGCAAACAGATGGAAAGCAATGACTATAATTTCATATTCACTATATGCCAAGCAAGATGGGGCCTACAGATCCCTACTTGGTTTGCTTCTGCATAAATATGATCCGCCTAAAAAGACCATTTTTATATAAAATATTTCTAGGAACCGTTATTTATTAAAAAAAAAATCTAAATCTAATACAAGAGCCAGACCTAGTAAATTGCCATCACTTCACTCAAAAAGGTTTAAATGCATGAACGTCATAAGATAACTAAGTCCAGACAACTCATTGAATCTGGTCTGGTCCACTGCCCAAACCTGTTGCCAGGCAGCATTGCACAAGTAAAATTTTCTTCCGTTTCTATATCAATTTTTGTTGTACACCTGATAAGAGTAACTGTAAGTTGCCTCTTTAAGGACTAGATGCATTTAAAGATGACTACTATGCAAATCAAGTAACAGCTATGGCTTCCACATTCATTTACTATACAATCCTGACTAATTTGTATAGGAAGCTTGCAAGCTTACACGAGCATCTGGAATGCAACCCTGAGATATAATAAACTAGTAAGCTTTACACATGCATTTTTAACCGTGGCAGTTGCTGTTTGTACCAATACACAAGGCAACTGGCATCAACCGAAACTTGTTCAGAGTAGTTTTTATAGTTCTCAAATTTAATAAATAGTGGTACTCTATTCCACAGAAATTTAGAAGTTTTTGGATGTAGAAAACTGGAGATTCACATATGCTAACAGTTTTAGTATCATATCTATATTTTTTAGCTGGAAAATTCAGCACATAATCTCTTAAAAGAATACCCTATGAAAATGATTAAAGTTTTAAATATTTTAAGTAAATTCTAGTGATACAGCCAGTAAGAACTAATCCTGACATTGCATTACCATCTCTTAACAACCCTGAAATTTCCCACCAAGATGGCAACAGAATTGAGCTGTTTATATCAACGACTAATCTAGCCAAACATGAGTTTGGCACTATGCTCAATTAGCCAATTTTACGAATTTCCAGAATTACAGCTAAAATCAGTAATAGATTCATCCAAATCTGATAAGCCCCGCTTGTTGTTTAGAACAGATTTTCTAAACTCTATCTTAAAGCATACAGCATCCTTGTAGGTATAACATCCAACCAAAGAATGGAAGCGATGGCATCTGGGAGTTCATTAATAAGATATTAAGAGAGACTTCTTGTTTTTCCTTCAGTAAATGATATCGATACACCAATAAATTCCACAAGATAAGATGTCAGTATGATGTAATTAGGATGTTACTAACCTCACATAAAAATAAGCAATAATGCAACCAAATGAAAAAAAATCTTAATAAGATACTACTACTATTATTTATTAACTTCAGAAGTATACACATTCGTCACTTGAAGGGAAAAAGAAAATAAAAAATTACAAAAAAAACCAAAAGTTCCATGCGCATAGGTATTGTATTGCTTACATAACTGATGAAAATAGAATCTCTAGAAAATGCACCAGCAAGGAGTCATCTTAGCCTTTCTTGTTGACTCCGAGTAGTGTAGGTCTCCTCAATGTGTCGCGTGAGGAGTGAAATTCCATAATGTGAGGCACTTGAGGCAGCATAATAGGAAGTCACAGTGAGTTGTGCAAACTTTGGAAGTGCATAACCTAAAAATTCACATATCAACAGCAAATTAAAGTCTATATAGATCACACAAACACACAAAAAGTGATAATCATTAAAAAATACATTCTAGTTCTCAAGATTGGTGCTGACAGGAGTAGTCATTGCAACTTAAATGGAACTGTAAACCCAGTCTTAAGCATAAACTACCTAGATTGCCAAATTGAGTCACTACAAATGAAACATAACTTAACCACAAAACATGAATCTCAAACCAAGGAGCCTTGTCTCTCAGATTTCACAAGAAAACAAATAGATAAGTAGGATGAAACTTTCCGGCAAAGAATAAACGTGTCTTCTAAAAATCTTTAAGGTAAAAATAGGACAAGGCTAGAAAGGTACGAGGAGACTAACTTAAGACTCAAATGCTAACTGCAAGAAGCCAATTGCTAAATGCTTTGACAGACAACAGCAGCCTACTACCTATTTAGCTTTTTAACTAAATAATTAATCCAATGGCATGGTGAATTCATGGACAAACATTGCATGTTCTACTTAACGCATGATGTGCAAGGGAAGTGTGCTGGTTAAAAGCGGGTGTGAATAGCAGAGTAATTCATAAAAGAGAAAATATGATTTAAGTCCTACCAGAGTACCAGCATACTTGAATGATTACCAATTATATAACAAAGGAATTAGAATTACCTGTTGTTGATACTGACGATGAAAGTTTATTGTACTTTTTTCTAAATTATCATTAATGGGTTATCTGTTGTAAATCTTTGATAAGTTTTTCCTAAATTAATATGTTTAATTGCTCTTTCCTACTTGAAGCGGAAGGTAAAAACTTGAAAAAAGAAAAAACTTTGCACAAATAAGATCAAGCTTTGTTATCCAAGTTGAGAATTATCTTATAAGTTACAACTACTTCATATCTGGAGTGAAAGGGCACACTCATACCTCCAAATGCTGCACTGGCGCCTGAAAACATCAGCAGCAGAGGAATCTGTCAACAAAGAAGATAACAGAATTCAATTAAGTAAGCTTTAGAAGATGCAAATAAAAGCATTCTACCAGCCATGTAAAAGGGAAAAATGAGTTAGAGAATTGTCACAGTTTGAAAGCATTGGAATGCAATTAGAACACAGAAGGGGCATACCCCAGTTACAAATGGGAGCCACTTTGGTCCCTTAATGTGATTCTGAAGGAATGGGATCCCTGAAAATAGAAAATCATAAGAGATGTGCATGCAAAAGCCAAAATGCAAATCTTATGAAGACAAAGGAGGCCAATAATACCTGTGTTGAAACCATGTACCGCACTAAGCATTCCCCCAATACCAGAGCCAGCCTATTTGAAAACAAATAAAATAAGTACAATTAGCTAAGCAGTAAACACTATTGAGCAAAAAAATAAATTTAAGTATTTAAAAAAAGGTAAATACGAAAATATATGCAACAAATGTCATAATAATCTACAATCTTTCTGCACATTAACTTAATTCACAAACAGTCCACCGTAAAATGATTGCCATCTTATGGTTATGGTCTACACTATGATGATCTAGAGCAAGAAGCAGCGCAATAGACTAGATTGAAAGTAACCATATTTTTTCCCACCTCTAAAAACATAGATCCTCTGAAAAAAGTCATTAGTACAATCTATAATTTTCAATTAATATACATAGTTTCTTATTATAAACCAAATTAAAGGATTTCATCATAACAAGACTAAATTGATTGATAATGGTATCTAGAAATAGAACTAGAATGATTCAATTGCAGAAACATAAATTTTATTTTCAAATCTCAAAAGGCGTGTTCCAACTTGCATAGACACCAACTACTTATCCTCCTTTTTTTTTTGTTTTATTTATACATATAAAAAACCATTGGGCTTGAGCTACACATTAAGTGGTAGAGGTCGCACATCCCATAACCCCCAAATTCCATCTCCTCAAGATCCAAACATGAAACCTCCATATTGAAAATTCAAGTTCTAACCATTGAAGGTATGCCCTTATTCTCTTTTTTTTTAAAGTGTGGCTAGTAGCAGAATCCTATTAGATATGAAAAAGAATAGCAGAGAAACACTTTCTAACTAGTCTAAGCTTGGAAATAATAGTTATCAAATCTCAGCTAAGGTTTACAGATTTCCAGTACAAAAACAAAGAACCATGAACCTTCTGCTCAACCGAAGGACCAATAACACAGGCAAGTAGCCCTAAACTACAAATGAGAACATTGGATTATATATACATACATATATATTTCTTCCCGTTTTCTCTTTTAGTTTGAAAGTAGAACAAAAGAAAAACGATTTAATCAAAGAAAAGATGATCCAAAGAGGAGGAAAAGAACTGACCACTGCAGTGGCATCACGTAAAACTGAAGTAATTGTCCATTCAGCTTTGTCCTGTTAAAAATAAATAAATTAATAAAAACAGAATCCCATAGTCAAATCTTTTGAGTTACAAAATAGAGAGAAAAAGAAAAGAAAAAGAAAGAGAGAGATGAATCGATTACGGAATCAGGGTTTAAGAGAGAGAGACAACGAGGGCAACGAGCGGAACCTAAGCCAGGTTTGATGGTTGGATCATGATAGAGATTCCCATTCCTTAGTTTTTCCTCGTATACCTCTCTTGTCCCCATTATCCCAAACTCCCAAACCTTCTCTTCTTAAATTTTGATTTCTGTCCTGTTTTCACCGCTCCCAACTCCCAACTCCCCACTCCCAACTCCCAACAGATTGCCTTCGATCTTTCAGTCGTGTTGAAACCTGAATGCCACCTGATTTGGGCTGTGATCTTTTATAGACCAACTTTTCCTTTGGATCTCCTTGACCCAACTCCAAAGCAAGAAAGATGGTTGTGGGCTACATGGTTAGACCCAATCAGGAGAACCCAACCCAAGGCCAGGTTAAAATCGTCATTGTCACTAGTGGTTTGCTTATGTACACATAAATTAATAATACAAAAATGGTTAAACTTAGTGACATGATTAATGTTTCTTGTGTTTTCTTATTCATCAAAAAATTTAGATTTTTTTTGAAAAAATTAAATTTTTTGATGTGACATTATTTTGGTTACATCACACGAATATTTTTCACAATAATTGATTATTTTGTTTTAAATAATAAATTTATTTTTTATTAATTATAATTATAATAATTTTTTAAAATAATTACAATTATAATAATAATTTATAATCCAGAAAGCATAAAATTTAGCCGTTGAAAAAATAAATTGAGATTTTAAAAAACCCCAAATATGCAACCAATTAATAAAAAAAATCACGATAACCTACTACTTAATCAAAATTACGTCACATCATTGAATTTATCGATTGAATATTTACACGGTTGATGATTGTTCTCAATCCAATATTTAATAAAAATACAAAGATTAAATTAGCTGAAATGGAGACGAATTTTCAACCTATTTGCTTGTAAACATCATTAGTTCATTAATTTAACCTAACCATTTGATCTAGAGTTTTCTTACCAAATCTCTATATATTATTTTCCAAGTCAATGTAAACAGTAATACTTCATGTCATCTTGCGTATAATTTTCAATTTTCAGGCACTTACACAGCCGATTTATCCTCTCAATCATGGCGAAGATCCTCCTAAAACTCTCCTCCACTGTCCCCTTCGTCCTCACAATTCTCTCATTCTTCTCAATCTTCGCCATCATAGAATCAAAGCCTTTCTCCCGAAACCTATCCCCATCATCCCTAGCGCTGAAGAGAGAGAAACTAAGCCACCTCCACTTCTACTTTCATGACATAGTCATTGGTAAAAACCCAACCTCTATCACTGTAGCCCAAGCACCCACAACAAACGCCTCGTCACCCTTTGGTGCGGTGGTGATGATTGATGACCCTTTGACGATCAACCCCGATTTCAACTCCAAACTTGTTGGCAAAGCACAAGGGATTTATGCTTACACATCACAAACTGAAGTTAGCGTATTAATGGCATATAACTTTGCTTTCATGGAAGGGAAATATAATGGCAGCAATCTTAGCGTTTTGGGGAGTAACTCGGTGTTGTTTCCTGTCAGAGAATTGCCGGTCGTTGGTGGGAGCGGGGTTTTCAGGTTTGCTCGTGGCTATGCCGAAGCAAGGACTCATTCATTTGATTCCAAGACCGGGAACGCTGTTGTGGAATATGATGTCTATGTTTTTCATTATTAATAAATGAGCTAATCTGTTTGCTATTTGATTGGATTTTCTCTCATTTAAAGCACCGGCTTTGCCTTTGTTTGATCACATTTATGTCAATAAAAGTTAATTAAAATCATTTATAGCTATTAAAAAAGAATTGAATTGATTTTTATGGTTAATCAGCCTTTTTTTTTTTTTTTTGGAAACCAAAATCTAAAGGATAATTGGGAATGAAGTTTGTAAGTGTTAGAAATTAAATGCAAGTGTTGTGAGAATCCAAAAATTGATTATTATATGTCTCAGTTGTGGGGAAATGGATGAGAATGTCGCTACTAGAAAAATAAAAATAAAAAATAAAAAATAACCTTTACCATTAGAATTTTTTGTCGGATTGATTCCATTTGTTTCGTATAAAATAATTTATGAAAATTGATTTTTAAAAAATATTTATATTTTATAAATTGAAAAATATTTTTTGTTATTTAGATGAATTAATAAAAAAAATTTTCGTTGTTTGGTTATTTTTTGAAAATTTTTTGAAAATAATATTAATTTAACTATTAAAATATTAAAAATTATTCATTATTAAAATATATTGAAATTAATTATTATTTAAATTATTAATATTAAACAATAATTAAATTTTAATAATAATATTTAATATTAAAATATTATGTTAATATAAAAAATACTTAAAATAAAACTACTTATTATTCTTTATATTTATTCATATAATATTATTTATTAATATATTATAATATAATATTAGTTATTTATTAATATAATATTATAATATTATTTATAAGTAAAATTAATACTCACAAATTTTGATAAATAATTATACTCATAGACAATTATTTTTCGAAAAATATTTTTCTTTTTTCAAATTCATAAGACAAATTTTACAAAAAAAACCTCATTTTTCATTAACCAATAAATCATTTTTCGTTAACCAATCAATTTTTTATTAAACAAATATCTAAAAATATAAAAATTATTTTTTGAAAATCATTTTTCACGAAATAAACAGAACCTAATATTTCGTTGGTATTAATATTAACGATAGATTTAGCAACCAAAAAATTTCATCTGTGATAACTAAGTCAATAATATTATTCTATCGATAATAAATAAAATTCATTGGTAAATATCAATATAATTATTACTTACATATTTATCAAGAAAAATTTTTATTGATAATTACCGATGGATTTTATTGACAATAAAATCTGTTGATAATAAGCTTCAAAATTATCACAAAATGTTGATAATAAGCTTCAAAATTATCACAAAAAAATTTTTTTTATCAATAATCCTTCAGTAATAATCAAATTTTCGCCAATAATAATGAAATTCCATATTAATTTCGTCAATAAAATTATAGTTTCATTAATAATTTAAATAAAAATTTTTATAATTATTCAAAAAACCTATAATTATTTAAGAAATCTGTAAATTACAATTTAAACATGTGTAATTACTTAGATATTTTATTATTATTAATTAAAATATCAAATCCAGATAATATCCATCAAGCATCTATCAAATACATCATCAAAGATCCATAGAACATCCATAGCATCCATAAAACATCATAAAATATCTATCCATAAAACATCAATAACATTCATCAAATACTTCATTCAAATCAAAAAAATAATAAAAAAAAATCACTATGCTACTACTACACCTCTTAATCCATAATCATCGTTGTTGTTATCAAGTTTGGAAAATTGTGATGGTAGTCTAGACTTCATCAACTGCATCATTTGATCCACGAATAACCTAAGCTCTGCCTTCAGCTTAGCCCTCAACTTATCAATTCGTTTGTCTATCTGAGGCTGACGAGCTTGAGAAAGCACATGTGATGGACCATAAACGAAGTGAGATGATTCTGCTGCAGCAATGAACTGAATTGAGTGAAAAAGGTCCCTAGATCTATTTGCTGATCCAAAACTATATACACTAGTGTGTGTAGCTTCAACCCCTCCAATAGCTTTAGTCCATGCTTGTGGATCAAAGTCTAGATGATTGGAACAGTCTTCACTGTATTTCTAAGATAATGCAACAACATAGTTTTTCTACAAAAATTTTAAAACAATAATCACTACCATAGTACCTATATAGTTCACTAAAATATCACAACTTCAAACAATTTATAACGTCAATATTTGATTGTTACATACTTTACAAAGTCATTGCATTTCAATATACATAAAACATTATCTAGTTAAATACAAGATTTCTTACAATGTTTTGGCCTTCAATTACTTCACTATATACTTCATCAAGAATCACAATACACAAACAAAATTACAAATGAAAATACACAATAATTTTCACCTTTCAAAAATATGATCTTATCTAGATACGTAAAAACCTTTTACAAATAACTAGTCATCATAATACACTATTAACATAGTTCATCGATAATCACAATAAACAACCATCAGACTAGTGTAAAATACTAATATACGATAAAGATAGTTGATCAACAATCATAGTACACAACCGTCGTCATATTTCAAAATACGCAAAAATTTTTACATTTCACAAATATCATCTAATCGCAATACACTATAAAGATATTTAAGCAACAATCACAATACACAACCACAATCACAAAGTAAATTACGCAATAATTTTCACTTCTCACAAAGTCTTAGCATCACAAAAACATACAAGATATTATCAATTTCAATAAAGGCAGCAATTTTAAATTATCCAGTCATCGGATAGTCATATAAACTAACAACTCTAGACTTATTATCAACAAAATCACTACATCCTCCTGAACGTCTGTGAACGCGATTGAAAAGTTCTGTAAAGGTGGGTTCTCGTTGCAACTCAAGTGACTGCATTCATTTAGACACACTCAATGAAACATGTAACAATACAACTTATATAATTTATTGACATTTGATGATAAAAATAACTTGTGAAAAAAGATCATACCATTCTTTTTTTATGAACAGGAAAAGCAACTGATCCACCAGTGTGCTTCGTAATAATTCTTTCTTTTTGTGTTCCACATTTTGTTTGGCTTCGGCGGAGATGTTTTGTCATTTGGGAATGCTCCATACATTCTTAATAAGAGTATCCCAAATCGGAGCTGTGATCCATCTCTGTTTCATACATCTGCAATCTATGATGTTATCAACTCCACGCTCTTTTATTGTCAATTCTCTCTCATCAAACAATAAGTCTTTCAATCTATTTTTTGAAATATTGTTCCATGTTCATTGAACAAGATCATCATCCGACTCAACCCACTGATATTTTTCCTAACATAATAAATATGAATATAATAAGTCGTTGACAATAATTTGAACTTCCAATTCAAATCAAATAAAAATATATACCAAAAAACATATCCATTTACTACTTTAAATTTATTAAACATCATAAACTTAACTGACGTAGGTACTTTACCTCATGTTGGCCAAGAATCAGTATAATTCGCTTGAATTATTCCTAAAATTGTTGAGTTAACTAATGATTGCTCAAAACAACTACCAACATCCATTTGTTAGTAAGATTAGTTTAATTGAACGCATTTATTAAAAAACAAATAACAATAAGAAAACAATTAATACTTTTCTCCTAACGGAGTAATCCACACTCACTTCTTTGGATTTGTAGGAGTTGGTAACCCTTTGTTTGCCTCTTAGTCCTCTGCCTAGTTGTTGTCCCTTCTTTTTCTCCAACTAGTGGATCATTGGCTAATCTTGGATTGACGTCATGCTCCGTCGATGGATCATCCATCATCAATGTTGGAGGTGACCAATATAGTTGATCATACTGCATCTGTGCTGACGTTGACCCATATGGTGGATTATGCTATATCGGTTTGATGATGACTCGATATGTAAATCAGCTCTCATGGATCTTACTCTATAACCACTTCGATTAAGAGTACTTTTTGCACGACGTCTCATCATAACTGTCATATAGAACAAAAACATTTCATAAGTATCCCAATAACACAAAGAAAAAAATACACATTTATAATATTACTTTAGTAAGCAAGATTAAATGAAAAGAGTCATTACTACAATCTATAATTTTCAATTAATATACATACTTTCTTATTATAAACAAAATTAAAGGATTCCATCATAACATGACCAAATTGATTGATAATGGTATCTAGAAATAGAACTAGAATGATTCAATTGCAGAAACAAATTTTATTTTCAAATCTCAAAAGGTATTTTCCAACTTGCATAAACACCAACTATTTAACCTCCTTTTTTTTATACATATAAAAAACCATTGGGCTTGAGCTACACATTGAGTGGTAGAGGTCTTACGTCCCATAACCCCTAAATTCCATCACCTCAAGATTCAAACATGAAACCTCCAAATTGAAAATTCAAGTTCTAAACATTAAACGTATGCCCTTATTATTATTTTTTTTAAAATTGTGGCTTAGATATGAAAAAGTAAAGCATAGTAACACTTTCTAACTAGTCTAAGCTTGGAAATAATGGTTATCAAATCTCAACTAAAGGTTTACAGCTTTCCAGTATAAAAACAAAAAACCATGAGCCTTCTGCTCAACCAAAAGACCAATAACATAGGCAAGTAGCCCTAAAGTACAAATGAGAACATTAGGTTATATATATATATTTATTTATTTATTTATATATATATTTATATGTTTCTTCCCATTTTCTGTTTTAGTTTGAAAGTAAAACAAAAAAAAAAAAAGGAATTAATTAAAGAAAAGATGATCCAAAGAGGAGGAAAAGAACTGACCACTACAGTAGCATCATGTAAAACTGAAGTAAATGCCCATTCAGCTTTGTCCTGTTAAAAATAAATAAATTAATAAACAAAATCCAGTAATCAAATCTTTTGAGTTACAAAACAGAGAGAAAAAGAAAAAGAGAGAGAGATGAATCGATTACGGAATCAGGGTTTAAGAGACAGAGTCAACGAGGGCAACAAGCGTAACCTAAACCAGGGTTGATGGTTTGATCATGGTACAGATTCTCATTCCTTAGTTTTTACTCGTATACCTCTCTCGTCCTATATCCCAAACTCCCAAACCTTCTCTTCTTAAATTTTGATTTCTGTCCTATTTTCCCAGCTCCCAACTCCAACCCAGAACTCAGAACATATTGCTTTCGATCTTTCTGTCGTGTTGAACCTGAATGCCACCTGTTTTGGGTTGTGACTTTTTATAGACCAACTTTTCCTATAGATCTCCTTGGCCCAATTCCTAAGCAAGAAGGAAGGTTGTGGGCTACATGGTTAGACCCAATCAAGAGAACCCAACCCAAGGCAAGGTTAAAATCGTCATTTTAATTACTGGTTTGCTTATGTAAACATAAATTAATAATACAAAAATGTTTAAGCTTAGTGACATGATTAATGTTTCTTGTGTTTTCCTATTCATCAAAAAATTGAGTTAGATTTTGGTTACATCACACGAATTTTTTCAACAATAATTGATTATTTTGTTTCAAATATTTTTTTTAATTTTTATTAATTATAATTATAATAATTTTTTAGAATAACTACAATTATAATAATAATTTATAATAATTTATAATAATTTATAATCAAGAAAGCATGACAAAAAAGTAGTATTTAGCCCCTTGACAAAAAAATTTTAAGATTTTTAAACACCAAAATATGTAACCAATTAACAAAAAAGCCACAGTACCCTGCCACCTAATCAAAATTATGCCACATCACTGAATTTAACGATTGAATATGCACGCCGTTGATAATTGTTCTCAATCCAATCTATAGCATCTATAAAAGTAACCCCTGAATCTCAATTTTCTGTACAGGTCACCAAAATAATTAAAAATGATTGATGGATAAATTTGGTAAAATGTTCGAGAATATGTTGTTTTTCAGGGAATCAAGAAAGGCAAAAAAATTTGCTGTCTTTCTTCCACGGTTGATCTTCATCTAAACGCAACCCATTAAACCCATAAACAATCACAAAGTTAAGAATCGATCTATAATGTTACCCAGAAAACCCAACATTGTTCAGAAAGCGAAGAATAAAAAAGGATCTTCAAATATCCTGACTTGGTGGAAGTTGGTTTCTTCAAATCAGTGTTTGACAGAAAAAAGGAAAAGGAAAATTTCTTTTGTATGGTGGCAGAAAACAGAGGAAGCAAAAGGGGTTGATTTTGATTTTGGGGAGTAAATTGATGTTTTTGGGTTTCGGTCAAAAGATCTTTTACGATTTTTTTTTCTAGGAATTGGTAAAGGGAAAAAAGACTTGGCCGATCAATAACTAGAAATGGTGGTGGCGCACGGCAACCCGGTGATAGGCGGCGATAAGCGGCAAATCAGCGACGGAACTTGCCACTGAAGGTGATTTGTTTTACTGGCTTCTTCTGGTTTCAGGTAAGTTTTCTTTGGTTTTTAAATCATGGGTTTTATTTTACGACGCAGGTTCAGACGATAAGGAGATGTGTAAGGAAGTACGAACTCAGAAGAACCTTGGGTTAAGGGAGTTTTGCAAAGGTTAAGTTCGCTAAGAATGTTGAGACCTGCGAGTATGTGGCTATTAAAATCCTGGACCGTGACCAAGTTTTGTGTCACCGAATGGTCGAACAGGTAAAAGTGCCCCTTTTAGTCTCTTCCATGCATGTAAACAACATTAAAAGAAACAAAAAAGTGGGACCATCGCTAACACCAATCTTTAGTGTGGGTTCCACTGCTCAAGCGTCGGGTTTAATTGAATTTGGGTTATGATTAAATTTTGTTGCCAAATGAAAGTCTTTGGTTAATTTGTTTTGACTTTTTAATAAACTATTCAAGCATTAACATTTTTGAGCTTTTTTTTTTTTCTTTAATGATGATTTTATTGGGGCAGCTAAAGAGAGAAATATCAACTATAAAGCTTATCAAGCATCCCAATGTTATTAAGATATACGAGGTAAATAAACTAATCCCTGAATTATGGTGTATTATTTATTCAGTTAAGTATTGCTGATGATAATATTTAATTGAAATTTCTGTGCTTCGAATGCATTCTGCATAGGTTATGGCAAGCAAGACAAAGATTTATATCGTGATCAAGTTTGTTGATGGATGCAAGCTTTTCCACAAAATTGTAAGAAACCGTCATTAATTTACTTAAGGATATTTATAGTTTAATGAACATGTTTTTTTTTTTTAATTTATAACCGCTCATGGAGTTTTTGTTTGGTTGTATAATAAAAGAGTAGTAGGTTGTTTATTGTTTATGGTATTAAAAATCTTTTATGTTTGTTGTAGGCCAAGCGCAGAAAACTCAAAGAGGACGAGGCTAGTAGCTATTTCCTTTAGCTTATTAGTGCTGTTGATTACTGCCATAGTAGAGGCGTCTACCATAGAGATTTGAAGGTTTGGAGTTTCTCTTTATTAACTGATTAATGAGTTGTTTCAAAGTTTTTGACTTGGGAAATTGGAGAAGTTTCTTCAATGTGGGTTCTACTTCCTAATTCATACGTAATCATCCATATTCCTTTTTTGCAGCCTGAGAATCTTCTTCTAGATTCCTATGGTGTTCTTAAAGTTTTAGATTTTGGATTGAGTGCTTTCTCAGAGCAAGTTCGAGTAAGTATGTACTTTTTCATTTTTGTATTGAGTGCTGGATTGAGTGTTGGATTTTATGTACTTGATTGAGTGCTTTATCACAGCAAGTTCGAAGTTGAGAATCCGAAAAAGAGTTTGGTATTAAATTATTCCCCTTTGATTTTTCATTAATCTTTGCCCCCTTTTTTTGTTTAGGGTTTCAAGTAAAAGGGGATCTGATTTTTATGATTGAATTCTTTGTGCATGATTTATTAGCTGATCTGATTTGCTTCAAATGGATTGATATTTGTTCACACTTTGCTGAAATTAAATTTGGTATTCCTTTTTCTCTTCTTCAAAGTTCAAGTTGGGATCTTTTGCTATGATTTATTGACAAATTTGTCATTTTATGCATGTATGATTTATGGTATTATATAAAAACCGCCACTGTAATTTTGCCTTCTATAGCAATCTCGGTTTAACTGCTTGATCGTTGTTAAATTTTGTTATTAATTGTTGCTCTTATTTAAATATTCTTCTTTGTAACTTTGCAGGTTCAAGCAGTTGCTTCGAATCATCATTTGCCACAGTTTTTTAGTGGATCTTTTGATCGTTCAATTGTCATGGTAATTAAATTGTTTACTTGCTTAGAATTTGTGCATACTTTCTGCTGTCCTACTGAAGCAATTTATATTTGGTTTTTCTTCCTAAATTGCTTTCAAGTATTGGGACTTACACTTTTGCCATAGTTATACATTGCAGAAGGATGGGGGAGTACCATCTCATTCTGGTTTTAAGTGGTCCTTCACTGCTGAGGTTGAATGTCTGGCGTGGGATCCACACACTGATTACTCATCCATGGTGTGTGCTTCAGCCTTTTACCTAGGCTAATAACTTCTCAGAGATGCTGCTGCATTCATTTGATTTCTTCCATTTAGAAACAGAGAAAGGCTAGCTTTGTTAAAGGATGCATGTTAAGATAATTTTAGTTTTAATCAGGTGAGTCTTGAATATGGTACAGTCGGAGGTTATGATATTCGTGCCACAATAAAGTTTTACTCTCCATGCACATGACAAAGCTGCTTGCACCCTTTCAAATAATCCTGTAGCACCAAACATATAAACCTATGTCTATTTCTCATTCCTTGGTCAGGTTATTTATTTCATGTGCATGACTTGTTTTATTTATTTATTTTTACAGCTCCTTGCAACTAGATCCATGGATGAAAAGGTAAATTAAGGTTTTCTTTTAGTGCTTTCATGTGTAAAGTTATGAATATAGTTTAGATGGTTTCATTCATTGATCTTTATTTGCTGCAGGTATAACTTTGGGATTTGTCTAATAATTCAAGGAATCCTAAAGCAGTAAGTGTGATTTAGAGGAAGTAATTGAGAAGCCATGTGTTGTTTTTTGACTACTCCAAAACGTATTCATTCTCACGTAATGTTGTGAATGTTATTGGAGAACTGTCTTTTCCACTTCTCACATGATAATCCTTTTTTCTGGCTATGGAGGCTCAGGGGGAAAATTGGGAGTGATTGGAAAATCTTGCAATATTAAAATTTTACTATTAATGAAATTTGGTAGCATTAAATGCAGGTGTGATTAATATTACTATCATGCAGATTTGGGATACATTATCTGAGACAACCGTCAGCAGGAAAATTTGGTAACTATAGCCAGTCGAACAGACCCAAAACTTACATTTCCTTTTCTTTTCTTTCAGCATGATTTGCTGTCTCAAATTCCAGCTTATGGAATTGGATGTGTAAAAGAGAATGTTTGGTTTCAGGTGGAGAATATTGTGGTTATTGGATATAGCTGCTGTGGTGGTATCAAAGGGCCCATGTCTATTCCAGACGATGAAACCACTGCTAGGTAAGACCTCTATCATTGTGGCATAAAAGCAAATTTATCATATTTAAAACTCTTCTTAGATCTTCCAAGTTCTCCATATGCTTTTTTTTTTTTTTGGAGAATCTCAATAAAATAATCAAAATATACTTTAAATTAAGGAACAGATAAATAAAAAAATCAAAAGTTATTTTAGTATTTTGGCCTTTCAGTCTCAGAATCTCAATAGTTCCCACGTGATATTACTATATACTTTCTTTGATGAATTATCAATAACTAACAATTATAAGCTGATAAGAGAGTAGGAAATGCATTTTTTTTCTTGTGGCACCACATCCTTGGAGTTATTTAAAATGGTAAACAAAGCAAGGGAACAACTTTTGAAAAGTTGAACTTTCATCTTGCTTTTGGGTTTTGGAACATGCCAATACAAGACATTGGGATTCATTTTTGGGCTTTTATATAATCATATATTAACGAGAACTTTGTTAAAAATGGCTGCTTCTGTCTGACATTTTCCTTAATACAATATGTTTTAAACCTGTTTTTCTTGTGACAATGTTATATATGAACTTGAAAGTTTATGCCTGATTTTTGGGTCCCTTTCTCTCCTTTTGTAGATACTTTAGCATATAAAGGATGCCTGAACAAATTGAAGACTAATGAAGGTTTATAACTTATTACTTTTTTTTTTTTCAATCTATGCATGAATTTAAACTTTGAAGTGATTTCATAGAACAATGGGTTATTATTTGTGCACTTGCAAAGACCAAGGTGAAATCAGAATATAATGGGCTGAGTTTCTCAGAGCAATGCACCAACTGCAAGAAGATGACATACATGCGTATATCATTACATTTTATTTTGCACTCTTACAAATTAATGTTTGATATTGTTTTTGTTTTCAAACTAATACAGGAGGCATTGAATGTATTTCTAGGAAACCTATTGACATATTCATTTGTGAGAGAGACTGTGGCGAAGAACACCATTATCTTGAAAGGTGCACATTGCTTCATTACTTTTCAAATTTATTAGATTGATTTTATTTTGATTTTTTTTATTATTTATATTTTAGTATACTGTTTTTTATATTTTAAATTTTTAATTATATTAAAAAAAAAAACCGTAGCAACAGTCACCATACTAGTATTTAATAAAATTATAAAGATTAAATTTGCTGAAATTGAGACCAATTTTCAACCTCTGTGCTTATAAACGTTATTACTTTATTAATTTTAACCAATCAATTTGATATAGGATTTTTCTACCAAATCTATATATATTATTTTTGTAACAGTTAGTTAATTAGGTACAACTAAACCAATTTTTCCAAGTCGATGTAAACAGTACTTCAAGTTATATTGCATATAATTTACAACTTTCAGGCACTTAGAACATATTTATCCCCTCAATCATGGCGATCCTCGTAAAACTCTCCTCGACTGTCCCCTTCGCCCTCACAATTCTCTCATTCTTCTCAATCATCGCCATCATAGAATCAAAGTCTTTCTCCCGAATTCTACCCCCATCATCCCTTGGGCTGAAGAGAGAGAAACTAAGCCACCTCCACTTCTACTTTCATGACATAGTCGTTGGCAAAAACCCAACCGCTATCCGGGTAGCCAAAGCACCCACAACAAACGCCTCCTCACCCTTTGGTGCGGTGGTGATGATTGACGACCCTTTGACGATCAACCCCGATATCAACTCCAAACTTGTTGGCAGAGCACAAGGGATTTATGCTTTAGCATCACAAACTGATTTTAGCTTGTTAATGGCATATAACTTTGCTTTCATGGAAGGGAAATACAATGGCAGCAATCTTAGCGTTTTGGGGCGTAACTCGGTGTTTTCTCCGGTCAGAGAATTGCCGGTCGTTGGTGGGAGCGGGGTTTTCAGGTATGCTCGTGGCTATGCCGAAGCAAGGACTCATTCATTTGATTCCAAGACTGGGAATGCTGTTGTGGAATATAATGTGTATGTTTTTCATTATTAATAAATGAGCTAATCTGTCTGCTCTCTGATTGGATTTTTTCTCTTTTTAGAGCACTAAGTTTGCCTTTTGTTTGATCACATTTACGTCAATAAAAGCTGTTAGGAATTGAATGTCACGTGACGTTAGAATCCAAAATTTGATTATTACAACTGATGATCATGATCAGTAATGTGATTTGCCTCTACCGTTCAGGCTTATTTTAAATGTAAAAAATTCTTTCAAATCTCAACTCTAAAGCTCTACTTTGCTTGTTAATGATGCTTAACTTTGCTTTAACGGAAGGCAAATATAATGGTAGCAATCATTGTGTTTAGGGACATAATAACGCGAAATTGGAGGGGGGGACGATAAAATTAATTTTAATAATAAAATTAAATATTATAAGATTAAAATTAATAATAAAATATATGTTTAGATATAAACACAATTGTGATGATAAGATAAGACGTAGTGAAAAGAAAAAAAATTATTGTAGACATTATACACAAATTTTAATTGTTAGATATTTTGAAATTAATAAGAAATTGAAAATTATTAAAATTATTTTTATTTATTTATTCATTAAATTATTTGACATATTTATTTATTAATAATTTATTTCATTATAAAATTTATTATTTTTATGTATTTATTAATTTTTAGTTATTTATTTATTCATTACTTTATTATATAATTATTAAAAAATTATTTATTTATATTAATTTAAAAATTATTTAAGAATTATTAAATAAAAAATGGAAAAGAAAAAGGTTAAATAGTATAGTTATTTTTGTCTTTACATTATATTTGTAAGGAAAAAAAAAAACAAAATAATAAAAAGCAAGGTTATAAATATATTGCTATTAAAATAATCATAATATAATAATGAAACTATGAAAGTAGAGTTTAATTAATAAATTAGCCCGATTTTGTTTTATTTCATGGTAATTGGTCTTTAGTTTATATATAATTTCGTGTTTAATATAACTTTTGTTTTTTTAATATAATTTATACATTCTATCACATAAAAAAAAATTGATTTTTAGTGCCAACTTATAAGAGGTAATTTATTAAAATTTTGGTTAAAAATAGCTTTTAACAGCAATTTAAATTTTCTTGTCACTGAATAGTATAATTTAGTCACGTTTGTTTCTGATTTGTCACTCAAACATATGAAAAAGAAAAAAAATTTGTGTCGACTTATTAATGAAAAATGATAAAAATATCCTTTAATAACATTTTGAATTTTCTTGTCACCTATAGGATATGATTAACTTAATCATATTGTTTTCAGTTTATCATAAGTAGAGGTTTTATGGTGTAATATAAACATTGGATGTCAAATGCAAAGATCATGAATATGATTAGATCTTTTGGTCATTGAATAATAACTGATACATAATTTTGTAGTTAACGAGGAAGGAGAGTGTATCAACGTGTCACCTCTCCCTTATTTCATTCCTTTTTTTTTTATTTAATTCATTTTTTGTTTTTTATCATTTAATTTTTTTATTTTATTTATTAGATAAATTTTATTATAAAAAAAAAAAGATAAAAAAAAAGGTAGAGATAATAAATCAATTTGTATTTAATTAATTTTGGTTGGTATCAATCCAATATAGATGTTTTTCTTTTAAACTGAGATCGGATCAAGATTTTTTTTTTCTTTTGAAAAAGGAGAAAGGATGGAAACGGAATTAAGTTATTTTACCCCATCTTGGGTGTTTATACGGCACATTCTTCAATTTTTTTTTTTCATTTTCTTTGTTTTCTTTTTTTTTTAAGTTTTTAGGTTTTAGTTTTTTTTTAAAAAACTTTTTTACTTTTTCTTTTTATTAGATAAATCTTGTACCAAAAAAGTTAATAGAGAAAAATTTGTATCCGATGTATTTCAATTTATTTTGATCTAATTGATGCATTTTTTAAAATTTGGGATAATTGAGTCAAGGTTTTTTTATTTTTTTATCAAGCTTGATTAAGGCTTTAAGTGTTACACCTCAGTCTTGGTATGTGTGTATATATATATATATATATATAATATTTTATTATTTATTTAATTTTATATTTATATATATTATTAAAAATTTTATTTATTAGATAAATTTTATAAAAAAAATTAATAGATGTAGATGATAAAACAACTTATATTTAATATGTTTTGATTTGTCACGATCCATTCAATGTGTTTTTTTTAAATAAGGATTGAGTTAAGTTTTATCTTTTTGAATAATTTGGCTCAAGTCAAGATCGGATTTGAGGTGTTCTATCTTGACCTTCCTCGGGATAATAAAATAATATTTTTATTATTTATTTAACATTTATTTTTATATATGTATTATATTAATAAAGATATTATTTAATAACTTAATTTAATAAAAATTATATTTATATATAATTAAGTTATAATTTATATTAAAAAATAAATACACTTATATTTGTCTATATGTTAGATCTATTAAAATTTGATATAAAAAATATACTTCTTTCATATTTAAAATATGAACTAAAAAATTAAAAAATTATCCTTCAACGAAGCGCAGATTTAATTCTAACAAATATAAAAAATATTATGATTTTTTGTACCCATAGATTTGTTTTGGTCTTTTTTTAGTTGTTTTATTACACCATGTTCCGTTTCTTTATTTCTTTTATTATTTGTGATACATGGTCAATTCTTGAAAGAAAAGAAATTGTAATTATTAAAACTAAAATTTTTTCAACAAAGTTAATGAAAAATGCTTATCAATTTTTTAATCATAATTGTAAAGTTGTGCATAAGGAGATTATTTTTTTCTTTATGGAAGAAAAGATGAATTTGAAACTTTGAAGACTCATTTTCTTTATCAAAGGAAGGGTTAGTATTATTAATGATATTTAAATTATAGTAAAACATTTAATGTAATATTTGAATTTAAAAAAATTTTAATATAGTATTTAAATTATAAATCTATAGATAAATGTGTTACTCAGAGCGATTAGTTGCAAATGCTAATATGTAACAAATAAAAAAATTTTCGAATAACATATTAGTCAATAGATTTATAATTTATATACCACATTAGAAATGCTTAAAATTGAAGTACTAAATTGAACATTTCATTATAATTTAAGATTATTTATGACAATATCTCTTAAAAAGAAAATAATTTTGAAATTCTAAACTCATTTTTTTTCTACACATACACTTTTGATTATTGTTGATGGTGTTTTTAGGTGTCTTAACTAGAAGGAAAAAGGTGAGGTGTAAATGAAGAACAGTTGTGACCTGCAACCAAAGAACATGGTCAGGGGTGACTGTGGTGCTGGAGTTGTTACTCCAGGGCATGTTTCAATGCTCAAGTCAATATATTACTTGAGATAGGAGAGAGATATAAGTAAGGGAGATTAAGATGATGAGGTGTGTGAGAAAAGCTTCAATGAAGGAAAACTCAAAGTGTACATAGTAGGATTAGGTATTCTCTTAATTACTTGCCCGATCTTCTAATTAACTTATGTTTGAGACAGAAAGGGTGATTTAACTAAGATAATTTAAAGTTGATAGGGCTAAAATAGCTGACAGTTAATAAAATATTTGAGTAAAATTCAAAAAATGATCACATAGATAATTACTAATCATATTTAATGATCTCAAGTAAATTGAATGTCAAGTGATCAGTTCTAAAGTAATTGCCTTGACTTGATTTCAGTGAGACCGTAGGCAAGTCTTTCATTTGACAACGAGCGAGCCAATTCCTGAGAGGAAGATAACATGGCTGTCTGGGCAACCCAAAGGCATAGTTACATTGACCAAGCTTTGACCATTGAACAGTTGATTTATGCATAATGACTGCGCCTTAGGTTTGAGGGAGGTTATAAAGTGACCGCACTCGAACCGTTGTCCAAAGTTTGATAAAAAAAAAAAAAAAAAAAAGAAATAGGAGAAAAAGTGCTTTGGTGAGGGGTTTTTGTCGCTTGGCAAGCTTGGCATGATGACGTGCCATGTTGGGATGCAGTGATTGTTTTCAGATGAGCTTGAAGTTGCCTGTGATTTTGAGGAAAACGATTGGACAGGCCACGTGCCGTGCTAGGAATAGAGAGCCATTTCTTGCAATTATTAGTTATAATTCTGAAAATATATATGTTTTTATAAGGGAATGAATGTTTTGATTTTGAAAAATAGGTAACCGAAGGGTTGTTTAAGGGGGGGTTAACGTAGGTTATTCCAGAATCAATTAAAACGATTTACAGAGGTGCCATTTCAAAGGTGTCATTTCACACTTGCCCTTTTGGCTAGACATAAATTGGATACTTAAGAAAAATTTTAGCCTTCACCTTTGCTATTTATTTTCAAGAAAGAAAAAGTTTGTGATTCCTGTTTTTTGTGCTTGTTCTTCGTGTTCTTGCAAACTTTAAAAATTTTCTTTTACTGGGTAAGGTTTTTGCAGTTCTTTATTTTACTTCTATTTAGTATTTGGGTTATTTGAAGAAAAGAGAGAATTGGCACCAAGAGAAGAATTGTGATTAAAAGTTCCAATGTGGATAATGAGGTTATCCAGTCACCAATGCCGGCAGCCAGATTGGGAAGGGAAACACACAGAAAGCTCAGAAAAAAGATGAGGGTAGCCAACCTAGAGGTCATGAAGGCCAAAGGAGTTAGGCTGGTGGTAATCACAATGGAAGTATAGTGATTAGAGAGGGGGAACCCTTAATGCTTGTGCTACGGTTGGTGTTCCTGCTGATGGGCGTGGGCAGTACAAGGGAAAATGAGTTGATATAGATGAGCCAAAGGATTTGGTGCTAGGTTCATGGCCTCCAAATGGTTATGCTTGTCATGCTACTAGCGCGATGATGGAGCACGAATTGGATCATGCGATGTTTGACCGCAACGATCCTATATAAGAAATTACCCTGCCTCCTCGAAGGTTCACTATCAACCAAGTAGGATAGTTTGGAGGCATTACAGGGTTTTATCTGCACAACTTTCATTATGGGTTCCATCTACATCTACTATTGAACTCATTCTTTCATTTATTATTAGCCACCTTTAATGTTGCTGCCAATCAACTCGCGCCAACCACTTGGGCCATTTTGGTGATGTACCTCATTCATTGCAAGTTAAATGAGTGGGTGCCCTCAATGAACGTGATTCTGACATTGTATATGTTGAATGAAGCTTATAGCTGGTTGCACTTCTTACAAGTTCAGGACAAAGCGATTGTTATAGATCTGCCTTCCAACATCCACTTGTATTATGACCTATTTGTGGTGGCACATACAGAGGCAGCGAGGGTGAGGTTCCCATTCAAAATAAAGTAATCATATGCCAATCCTTTGACTAAGGAGATACCTAAGTTGAATGAGGATGAAGCTAAGTACGTATAGGCGTTGAAGAATGCCAAAATCTCCCACAAGAAGTTAGCCATGCCCGGGAACATTCATGACTACTGCATCATCACTGGGAAGGACCAGACTTTGGCTGCCACTATTAAGGAGAAATTGGCAGAAGATAACACTCAAGAAGAGGGTCGAGGGGGAGGAGTGTAGTAGGGGTTAAAACATGGGAGAAAGAGTGATAAGGGAGAGAATGTAGGCGTGCCAATTGGTAGTGGCTCTTTATTGATGGTGTTTTTGGGTGTTTTAACTAGAAGGAAGGAGGCAAGGTGAAAGCGAAAGACAATTGTAACTTACAGTCAAAAAACATGGTCAAGAGGTGCCAGAGTTGTTACTTTGAAGCGTGCTCCAACGCTTAAGTATATTGCCTGAGATAGGATAGAGAAGTAAGTAAGAGAGATTAAGATGGTGAAATGTGTAAGAGAAACTTCAATGGAGGGAAGCTCAAAGTGTGCATAGTAGGATTAGGTATTCTCTTAGTTCTAGTTCTATTGCTTGCTTAGTCTTTCAATTACCTTATGTCAAAGATAGATAAACAGTGATCTGAATGAAATAATTGATAATTGATAAGATGTTTACGTGAAACTCGAAAAAAATCTATTTAAATAGTTGTTAGTTGTATTAGTAATCTTAATTAAACAGATGTGAATCACGTTTAATGATCCTAATTAAATAGATGTGAATTACATTTAATAATCTTAAACGAGTTAGATCTCAGATGATCAATTCTAAAATGACTGCTTTGATTGGACATTCATAGGACCTTAGGTAAGTCCTTCCTTTAACAATGGGTGAACCATTTTCTTGGATATAAATGACGTGGTTGTCTAGGTGACCCAAAGGCATAACTACATTGACCAAACTTTGACAATTGATCAATTGACTTAAGCTTAACAATTATATAATAAAAAAATGAACTATCATTTTATAAATTTTCATTTTCATTGTCCAAAACACAATCAAGCCACTCTCTTTTTAAGTTTTGTTTTCCCTCTTCATACAAAATTAATGAATCATTAAAGTTCGGAATCCAAAGAAAAAAAGAAAAAAATAGTACGAATAAAAAAAAAAAAACCCACAAGACCATTAATTGGACATTATAGAATACACCACAACGGCTGTCGGCATCCCCGGTGTTGAGATGAAGCGAGAGTGAGTCATGGCCTGACCATAGCCACTTGTAACCAATTCCCACCAACGATCGGCGTCTTCTGCATGGTAGAAAATATGGGGTTACGCCCCACAATACTACGATTACTGTCATTATAATTACCTTATGTTAGGTTGAACCTGACTGTCCATAAAATTTAATATTTTATCAATAAATCATACTGTTATTACAGACAATTTTCTTTCTCATATCTCTCTGCAACTTTCAATAAATTGCTGATTTATAGCTTTAATTTCTATGCTGATGAGATTGGCCCAAAGTGATACGTGACCCTCTCTCCCCAAAAGCCAAAGACAGGCTCAAAAATATTCTTCTTGGCTTGGAATACCCAAAAAAAATGAATTGCCCCCTCCATTTTGTTTCTTGTAAAGTTGAGCAAACTTTCTAGTGGTGACTGGTGAGGGCTAAAGCTATGAAAAGAAATAATACTATAATTTAATTAGTACTTCAGTAGTTTGATTTTGGCAGTCAATTTTCTGAAAAAAAAAAAAAAGAAGCAATTGTGGACAGATTTGGTAGCGCAAGACAGCCTGCTATACGATTGGTTAATTTTAGAAATTAATATCATTGATTAATGCTATTAAAATAAAAATAAGTTCACTCACCAAGCATAATTTGATTTACACATTGTATATTAATCTTCAATAAATATAATGCCCAACAAAATCCATAGTATCACCTTTGCGCAATAAATCAAAAGAAAGATATATATATATATATTTTTTTTTTCTTTTTTGCCAATGAAACCATGTTTCAATGGTAAGGAAAAAAATCAGGGTAGTTCAATTCTTAAAAGATTAAGTTATTGCAACTCATCCAAGTAATACTTTGATTAATGATTGCTGTGAATTAAGCTTTGGATTGTGGTAAGTGAAAAGAAGAGAAAGGAAAGGAAAAGAAATGATAAATTTTTTTTTTATTTCACATATAAATTAAAATAAAGGAAAGGGAGAGTGCTTAGCCCCATGCTTTCCCTTGCATTCTCTCATTTTTTTAATTACCCCAAGTAGGAGAACAAGGAAGGGAAAAAAGAGAATAAATTTTTAAAACTTGAAATATCTATTATACTCTTATTGTTTTTTATATTTTAAGTAAAATTTTATTAATTTTTAAATTTAGTTATTATCAAATCTTCTAGCAACTTTTCATAAAATCGTAATTTAAAAATATATTTTTTAAAAATAAGATATTGTCTTGTTAGAAAGCAAAGCTCTAACCAAAAAAAAAAAGAAAATAATTTAATTTTATATCATCATTTTACTACATAAATCAATATATATGTGTTAAAAAAAACTAATGTACCAATTAAAAAAATAATCAAATCGGTGCCTTAAGTCACATGATCAATATTGTTTGTTTTGTCATTTGTCTAGTCAAGTAGTATATCCGTAAAATTAATTTAAACACATCTATCATGTCCTATATATGAGTCGAGATTTGAGATCTTTGATTTCTACATTCATAACAGGTTTTTAGAAGATATTTGATTTTTACAATTAAAAAATATTATACATTATTTTGATATTTTATCAAAACAAGAATTTTTTTACCAAAAAAGATTAATTTGATATTATATGTTATTTTGTAATAGGAATGTTATAATTGACAAGAATACTATAATTAACCATTTCCTTTTCCTTTTACTCTTAGCAAATAATAATTGTTATGATTTTTTTAATTAATTTTAATTATCTAAACAAAAATACATGTATCATTTTCTTTCTTCTAAAAAACTTTTTTTTCTCTACTCTTCTTTCTTTTACTAATATTTATCCGAACCTAAAGAAAATAAAAGAGATTGGGTTGTAGAGATTTGAGAAAATAATTGTTGTGCTGATTTTTTCTTTTTGGCTAATATATAACGCAAGTTATAACTTTAAAATTTTTCAGTATTAGAGTCTCCTTTAGACATTTTCCTTTACTTCAATTGGATATGAATGGGAATGGCGTAGTTATGATGTAGCTTGTTTTATTTTTATTTCTTATGTACAAAAAATTGCAAGAAAAAAAACCTTGCAGCTTATTTAAAGTCTCACATTCAAGTTTTAAAGAGGATTTGATTCAATTTTTTGGTGGATTTATTAAATTATATATATATATATATATATATTTGATTGATTTCTTATATATATATATATATATATAAATGAAACGCAATTAAGGCATGATTATAATTATAATTTTTATATATACACATATATATATGTAGTTTAACTTTCATAAAAAAAAAAATTGTAATTTTAACAGAGTCCATAAATCTTGCCCTGAAGATGAGATTTTAATGAAAAATCAATTAACATAATGGGTCCAAAGACAAACCCAAGAAAACAGAAGACAATGAAGAAACATTTATTTAAAAAAAAAAAAACATATGTAAACCACAAAAACCAAAGGAATCGATCATCTTATCAATACTGGAAGACATAGACGTTATACTCCACGACAACATCCTTTGTTTTAATATCAAATGTGTGGGTCTTTGCCTGAGCATAGACAAAGGCGAATCTGAAAAGCCCGCTACCACCCACAAACGGCATCTCCCTCACGGTTGAGAAGACGGTGTTTCGCCCTAGAAGACTCATGAGGGAGCTACCATTATACTTCCCTTCCATGAAAGCAAAGTGCAATACCATTAATAAACCAACTTCATCTTGTGCTGCAAACGCGTAAATTCCTCGTGCTTTTCCCACAAGCTTGAAGTTGCGCTTTGGCGCAGCCGTCAAAGGGTCATCGGCCATCATCACAGTACCGAAAAAAGTTTCGGATTTGTTTTCATGGCCGCGTTGGCTACTTGGACAGTTGTGGGATTTCGTCCGCTGGCTATTTCATGGAAGTAGAAGTGAAGGTGGCTTATTTTCTCTCGCTTGAGGCCTAGTTTTGCTAGGGATAGGATATTTGAGAAGCCATCTGATTTCGTAGAGGCAAGAGAAATTGAGAAGAAGAGCAGAGTAAACAGAAAGGGGAAGGTGGGGATAGGGGAAGAGTAGTTTTGAGAGGTAATGACCACTACCAGAAAAATAGTTTTCATCGATGAAAAATTACATCAGAAAAAACTAATTTTCCGTCGATAATAGCATTATCAATAAAATTTATAAATGAAATTTTTCATCGATAATTTGTCAATAAATCCATTGATAATCCATAGGTAATTTGTCGGTATTTCATTGGTAATATTTATTTTTTAGTTATATTTAATATATTTTATTTATAATTTTTATAATTTTATTTTAATTTTTTAATTTATTTTTAAAGAAATTACATTAATATTAAATATACATAAATAGAAAAATAAATAAACAAAATGTTCTATTTTATTTATAAAAGAATGTAAAGTATTTTACAAAATTGTTTATGAATTCTATTAAATAAAAGTACAAAAAATACATATATGTTACAAATTAAGAACAAAATTTGGTAATACACATAAGTCAAATAAACAAGTACTTTCAATATACAATAATAAAAATGCTTACAAAACATGTGAATGTTAATAGTCCTTTCTTCCCTTACCCTAACATTCAGTTGGAAATAACACAAATACAAATGTAAAAGTTTAGGAATTTATTTGAGTTATTACCAAAACAATTTAGGAAAACAAAATTGTCCGTAATAAGTTATATTAACACAACCTAGTGAAAGATTTGTGCAAGCATATATTTTTTCATATGTATAAATATCTTGTCTCATGTCTCATATTAGTTCTACATCTAAATGCAAAGAAATAAAAGCGTAGCGTATAAACATGAAAAGCAATATTTGACAAGGGAAATAATAATTATTGCAATTTATAACCAACAAGAAGCTCTTAAGCATTTATATGCAGAAAACAAGAAAATGATCAATAAGATGAAAAAACAAAGCAAAAAAAGCTTAAAAATTAAAATTTCAGCCTCCTCAATCTATCATATATACCCAGCATAAAGTATTCTAATTTTTATGATAAAGTACATCCAAAAACTACCAAGTTTGATGAACACATGTTCTATGTATGAATGGATGAAACATTGGATCTCATTCTTCATGCAAGTATATACACAAGAACTCACTTATTATATAAGTTTAACCGGGCACTGTTAATGCACAAAATTTTTTACCTAGTATGTAAAAGGACTTATAAATTCTTATAGGAATTAGGCAAATTAAGCAATTGTAAATAAACTTGAGCAAATAAATAGGAAAAAATAAGTCAACTTTAAGTCCAATAATTTACCTTTGTTGGTTGGGTTTTAAGGCTAGACAATAAGCTAAGGCATAGTTTTTCCTTGACATGACATGGAAGGGTAGGTAAGGTGGGTGTCAACATGAGAAAGCTTGTAAATGGTGGCATCAAAGAGCTTGGTAGGGTGCATTCAAGTTCATTATGCAAATCATTAATCCTCTGCAGAAGCTCTTTTGAGTAATCAATGGCGTCTCCTAGTATTAAAGCCTTGTCTATCTGGGATATAATAAGCACAATAACTAGCTGGCTACCAAACTTAGTAATTTCAATGATTTAGATTTTAGAGTATTAAAAACTTTAATATTGATAGAGTGTTTTTTGAACAAATTACTAGAAAAGACCAACAAAATGGGTAAAACAAGTTATTCTAGGAATACTTCTAGCTTCTGTAAATAGATAATTGCAATAGTAGTGAGACGAAATATTTTTTCATTATTCTAGGAATTATAAGATTGCATTCTCTTAGATATTCCAAAATGTATCTTTTTTTGCTAGGAAAATAAGTTTTGGAATATCTGAGAGAATGCAATTTTGTTCCTAGATTGAAAAGTGCATAAATAATGCGTTCTTGTCGCTTAAAAGAATTATAAAATATTTTCATTAAAAGAAATGAATAAGTTTATAGGTAAATTTATTTTGATTCACTTTTTAAACCTTAGAATTGCATAAAACTAATGAAATGATCTATGTATAATTTCATAACTCTATTAAGTTATAGTTAGAGATGGTACCTACTAATTTGGTAGCTTCATGTTCCTGATAGAGTAAAATTTTAATTATTTGATAAATGATTTAACTAGAAATGAGCAAGTGGAAACTTAAGTTTGTGTTTATATCATTATAGCTATTGAAAATGGTGGAGATAATTTTAAAGCCTTTATTATTAGTTTCTATTTGTAGTAAATTTTTCTTTATTATTTTCTATAATTAGAACTGATGTTTAAGAAAGAAGTTTTGAAGTCATTTCATCTTATTCTTATAAATAGAAAAAGCTAGATGTAGTTAAACTTGTTTAGTTTAGACTTCATTTGGTTATTACTTTTATAATTTACTCTTTACTTTTGTAATAGAAAAGTGAAAAGCAAAAAATAAAAAAATAACTGAAAATAAAAAATGAATAACAAAAAAAAAAAAAAAAACAAAAACACCAACCAAAGGAATCTTAATTATCTCATCAATCTCCCTCTAATGGACTAGCTAATTAGAGGCTCATAAGCCACATCCAAATTTTATTAGTAATTAACATTAGGCCAGCTCCTAGGACCTAGCATATGGAAGAAAAAATGAGAATAAGAGAACATGTCGAGCTTATACAGATTTATTACAGAAATACATTTATGAGGCATTTGGTTCGTGAAATTTTGGATTCAAGGAAAAGTGTGATACCCAAGAAAGTATGGTACTCAGAGTTTTGCTTAATTTTCAAGGCATCCTATAATCAAATTCATTTGTTTTGTTAGGTGAAATGTTGATTTATTAATTCATATATAATTACTATAATCTCCTTGATAAATTGTAGGCAACCTTTCATTTTATTTTAATAAAAAAATATAAATGATAAATGATGACTTTAATGGCATTTAACTAGACATCAAGCCATAATTACTGTATTAAAATATTAAAAAAATCAATTATGGCATTTGGTGGAGTTGAACACCTATTTGCTTTTGTAAATATGTTAGAAAAAGTATCAAATAAGATGTTTGTTCAAAAGAAACACCTTATTTGAATTTTGTAAAAATTATGAAAAATCATCTATCAAATAAGGCATTTGTAAAAAAAAAACGCCTTATTTGAATAGGTCAAATAAAGAGTTTGTTCAAAAAAATACCTTAATTGAGATTATTTATGGCATTTCAAAAAAAAACAAAATGCCTTATATCAAGTAACGTATTTTTAAAAGAAACACCTTATTTGATGCTTTGGTAAAGATTTCAAAAAACATATTAAATAAAGCATTTGTTTAAAGGAAACGCTTTAATTGATATCAATTAAGACGTTTCAAAGAAGAAACGCTTAAGTGAAATGGTTTTTTCTTTGAAATGCTTTAACTGAAATTAATTAAGCCATTTTAGTTAAGCGAATGTGGAGTGGATGATGTGGCAATCAAGGCGTGCTTTACCTGGGCGACCTTAATGTATGATTGTGTGGACCAAGCCTTAACCAAGTTGACAATTGACTAGTTGACTTAGGTGTGATAATATTATAGGCTTTATGTCATTGATAGTCCTTGAATTGTAGTAAAATATTTAATGTGATGTCTAAATTTTAAAAGTTTTCAATGTGATACTTAAATTTAAAGGTGAGAAAAAAATTGAGAAACCAAAAATCGATTTGAAATTGTAGTATTCGGTTCAGATCGAATTAATTTTTTTATTCGATTCAGATTAAGTTCCAATGTTAAATGTATATATTAAGTTCATATTAGATTTCAGATCAGGAAATGAAAATTAAAAAAACAACCAAACCAAACCAGATTATATAGTTTTATTAGCTTTTATATATTTTTTAAATGTTTATAAAATAAATATAATTATTTTACACATAAATCTATTTAAATATATTAAAAATTATATTAAAATAATATAAAAACAAACAAACAAATTAAATTTAAAAAATCATTGAAGTGAACCGAATCGATAGAATTCGATTTAAATTGTGTGGAAGTTCAATTTGAATTCAGATTTGATTTAAAAATTTATAATCTTATGCATTATAAAAAAAATCAAATCGAATCTACTCTGAATCATTATTATCCTTATTTAAATTATAAATTTATGAACCAATGTAATATCAATAAATAATTTTTTAAATATCATATTAATTAATAAATTTATAATTCAAATACTATATTAAATTTTTTTTAAATTCAAGTATTATATTAAATATTTTATTTTTATTCAAAAGCTATTGGGGACATTATATCTGTAATATTATATCCATACTATATTGTAATGAAACAAAAAGTGGGAATAGAATTGGGTTAATGGAGTAAAGTTACATGGAAAATGGGTTACTGGGAAGAAAATTACAATCAGTTCTGACAAAGTTAGGTCGGGTGGGCTGCCTTTTTATGTCATGTACTTCAACTTTAAAATGTAGTTGAATAGAATAACTCCATGCTATCAAGCCAAAAGAGAAAAAAAAATGCATTTACTGATGTAAATAAATGAATCATAATCAATGAAGGCAATTAGAATCAAAACTAATTAACTCGAAAAATTGGATTTTATATGTTATTAAATATGAAATTCAGAATTTAACTCAAATAGTATATATAATCATCTTTAAAAGATGATAATTAATAAATTTAAATTTTAAATTTTAATGCATATATTTTTTTCTCTATCTCGAATTTATATATATATATATATATATATGAAAGCGTTTAAATCAGGCCTCAGATGGGCCTTGAATCTTTATCTAAACTCTAGACAATTTTAAAGATTTTGCCAGATGAATTACTATTTTGTCTATAGAAACATCCAAAAATCAAAACCGGTCCACTTCCAGGCCAGGATAGGCCCCCAACAATGTGGGCAGTTACGGGGCTTAGTCAATTACAATCATTTACAAGAAAAACAACCCAAATAGGAACCAAAGCCCAAATCTAAAAACAAAAAATCCGAAAAGTAAAGAAGGTTCTATAAGAGGTTGATAATTAGGGTTTTGCTTCTTCTCACCGCCACCCTCTCTTCTTCAAGCGGGCCAGAGAAAGAAAACCTGAGAGAGAGAAAAAAAAATGCCAGCCGGTCACGGTCTTCGCTGTCGAACAAGGGATCTGTTCGCCAGACCCTTCAGAAAGAAGGGTTATATTCCCTTGTCGACTTACCTCAGGACGTACAAGATCGGTGATTATGTTGACATCAAGGTAAACGGCGCCGTTCACAAGGGTATGCCCCACAAGTTCTACCATGGCCGTACTGGTCGTGTCTGGAACGTCACCAAACGCGCTATCGGCGTTGAAGTCAACAAGCAGGTATAAAAAACAATGGGTTTTTTCTTTTATTTTGGGTACTTTTTATTTTGGTTGACAAATGACTTTTTTTTTTAATTTATGGGTTTTTGTTTTATGTGGATTTGGTGAAAGATATTTGTGGGTTTTCTGTTTCATTTTGCTTGATGTATTATTTTGGTTTGTATATGGGTTTTGATGTATTTTCTGTCTTGCTGTGAATCTTTGTTTCATTTCTTGTTTTCCATTGTTGATTACTGATGTTTGACATGTGGTTTTTCGTTTAGAAAATCGATATCTTGTATTAAACCGAGAATATAGGTTCTGCTTCGGATAATTCAATTGGGTTTTTTTTCTCAACTTATGGTATTCTGTTCTGCTTTGTCTAATATTGAAATTCGATTTTGATTATGTTCTGTTGTTTTAAGGTTATATTTACTTAGTTACATGATAATAAATATCAATGCATTCGCTGCTCATAGACCATTCGTGTAGCTTTTGTTTAATTTCATGACGAGTTGTGGCTGCTTTTGACCAAAAAAAAAAAAAGAAAAGAATCTAAGTTCACTCTTTGGGATGAGCTTAAATTTCTTATTCCAATAAGATGAGTTACAGTTTAACATCATCGTTTTGATTGGATGGGCAGTAATGTGCCAAAGCATTTGAGGTGTATTCCTTTTTTCACTTATGCGATAGGGCTTTTTTGATATTGTTGCCTGACTGAATTTTTTAAAACTTTGTGCCTTACTCTCATGTGATCTCTGCATGCTTCCTGTATGGGAGATTGGGCATTTGTGTACTTGTATTAATATGCATGTGGTTTTCAGGTGGGTAACAGGATTATTAGGAAGAGGATTCATGTGCGAGTGGAGCATGTCCAGCCTTCAAGGTGCGCTGAGGAATTCAAGCTTAGAAAGTTGAAGAATGATCAACTCAAGGCAGAGGCTAAGGCAAAGGGTGAGGTCATTAGCACAAAGAGGCAGCCAGAGGGCCCTAAACCTGGTTTCATGGTGGAGGGTGCTACGTTGGAAACGGTCACTCCCATCCCATATGATGTTGTTAATGATCTCAAGGGTGGTTACTAGATCTACTATTTTCTGTGGTCTTGCTGTTTTGGTTTATGTTTGGCCAACATAAGTGAACTGGATTGGTTACTTGATGTGCTGTTTTCATTAGAAGTTTATTTTGAAGAGGTACTGCCTTTAAATGCAAAACGTTATATTTGTTTATGCTTTGTGTTTTAAGTTCCAAAACCCAAAATTTCTATCAGTGTCCAAGGATTCAGCAGTTATTTTATCTGCAGCTTCTTTTGGCATTGGAAGCTTGTTTATTCATTATAGCTCAGGCAAGTGAAGCTTTTTTTTTCCCCTTCAAACCAACTATATCCGGAACATAGACCCACTAATGGTTAGGACGATCTTCTTCGCCATCTCGTAGTTGCTGCGAAATATAATACGGGGCTACCAACATGTTCTTCGAGGATGGAATGGAAGGCTAGATAAAAACTTAAATAGTAAATAAGCACTTAACAATCGAGTGCCGACAGAATCGGTGCAATATAAATTCCAATTTGGCTCTAAGTTCCCAAAATTCTGTCACAAAATGACCTAGTGATGTTGGCGGATAGAAATAACACCGAACCAATGTTTTTGGGTTTCAGAATTGATTCTTCATGGGATGGGATGGGATGGGTGGTTGACGATGCATCGCCGGAGAGTAATCATAATTTCAAAATGAATGAGAAATGTAAATGAACAGCTCTTGAACCTTGCTGAAACTTTGGCAGCTGAAAACTGAAAAGTTTGAAGGTTGCTATACGCCAAATGGCAGTTTTGAGAAGTACTAACAAAGTAAAGAACATATGCTCAAAGCAAGAAGCTTGTCACAAGTACTACAGCAAGTGACTTAGGTAGAACGACCCCAATTTATTCCTTATTTGAATGAACACTTTCAGTAATGATTGGTATGCTATTTTTTTAAGTTAATCTTGACCATCTTTATTGGAAGAATCTTTGCCAGTTAATAGAACAAGCCACAGCCTTGAGGACACCGAAATCTGACAGCAAATCTTGGAGTCTGGGCCACCAGGAAGATTAAAGATGAGGATATCCTGGATGTTCTTCTCTCTTTTGCTCCTACTCCTTGCCTCAGGTTGTCTCTTAATCATCTTTATTTTGCTTGTCTTCCATCTCTTTCATTCTCTCCCTCTGAAAGCAGTACTTCTGCTCATGTCTTGTACATAAGGAATAATAGAGCTAAATCTTATTGATTGATTGAAAATTACTTTTGAAAAATGAGAGCAATAAGTTTCTTGCTTTTATGTCAAGAAAACATCGGGATGATCCATTTCCAATGATTTCTTTGTTCTCTATCCCACAAATTAAGAGGATTTCTGATTTTCTAAAGTTCATTAAGATCAACTTCTTGTTTCTAACAAACACTTCAGAAACATAAGCTGCTATTTGTTTTCGTCTTTCTCATCTCAACAGCTGAGTTTGGCCCTGTTTTGGCTACACTTGGGGAGTATGCGGAAGGGATCCCTGAGCATACATGTCACAAGGTTATTGAGACAAACCCATGTGCGTTGCAGAAATGCATCCAGGAATGTTCCAAGGAACCTGCTGGTATTGGAGATTGCAGAGACAATATTTGTTATTGCACATACTACTGTAAGGAACCCCCAATGTGATTCATTTTCTGTCTGCTTCTGGCTTTTGTTGTTTTTTGAGTTTGTGCTAGGCATTGGAAATTGAGAGAGATGGAGCCATTTACAGATTAAATAGATTTAGGATATTATTACCTATACAGTTTCAATGTTTTCCATGATTTATGACAGACACTTAAACGATATTTCATCAGTTGCCATGTGCATCATAAGGGCACAAATGTCAGCATATGATTAGAATAGCATAATGCCTAAATGAAAAAAAATAATTAAGAAGTTATAAATGAAAGGTTACTAGAGAAAACAAAAAAGAAGCACAAGAAGATTGTTGTGAGAGAACTTAAACCAAACTTTTTGAAAAGATTTATGCCATGTATAATATATTTGCTCTCATATATAGCAATCAGTGATCGGTCTTGATCATGAAGAGTTTTAGGTTCAGATACGACTTACAGTCTCTTATTTGTACTAATTCGAATGCATAGAATGATATATCTTGTCTCTCGACCTTTCAAAACCAACAACTTATATTCATCTCGGAATTCTAATTATATATGAAAAGCATAATGAATTTGGTCTTAAAGATTTTGAGTCCTACAAGAAAATGTATTTATATGTAGTTGAGGCATTCTTCTACTTTTATATTTAACAGAGAAGCTAAAGTTATGAATTTAAATTATGATCTCATGGACTCTCTCTTGAAAAGAACTATTAGTCATCGACTTTGTTTGACTCACATTATAATTTTTGTTTTTAGAAAAAGAAGTTACAAATTTTGAACTCATAAATTTTAATTTTACATTATGTAAATTGATTTTTTTTCGTATATATTCATTTACAAAAGTTGGACAAAGGAAAAAACATTGTACTAATTATACTGTCCCCGTAAAAATCCTGTGTTTTCGTAAATAATTTTCTTTAAGAAGGTCGTAACCTGAATAAAAAAAATAATTTAGATGTTAAAATTTAAATTTTAAATATATTAAATATTATTTTTTATAAATCAATTAAATTTAAATTTAAATTAAAAAAAAACTTTTTTAAAACTGATTAATAAATCAATTGAGAGAAAAATAACAAGTGAAGCAACAAAGTTTGATGCTAGTAATTAAAATTTATCAATTAAAAAGTTAAAGCTAGGTTAAGGGTACACCAATCGAACAGAAATAAAATGAGCAAAATTCTAAACTAGATTCAGTTATTGTTGCAGGGAACATTGTGAGCATAAACAATGCTAATTTGTCCGAAAAATTAACCGTCCGATTAGCACAATTAACCACAAAGTTTAAGGGCACTTATCTTTTTGTGTATTCATAAAGATATATATATATATATATATATATGGACTACCTTTCCTCCTGATTATCTGGCAATTCAGACAAGTTTCTATGCATTGATATTAAGGTACATTATATGAGGTAATTCTCTCCTGCTCTCCGTCCCATAAATCTCATTTCGCTTATTTCACGATTCCAACTCATGATTTTTAAGATCAAATCTTAAATTCTAAAACTTAAGAGAGAAGCTGTAATGGAAGCGAATATGTAATATACATTTATAGAAAGTTCAAATTTTGGGATATGTACATGAATTTTCTTCTTAAAAAATTGGATTAAATTCCCTTTTTTTTCCAAATAAAAATGATTTTGTTTGATAGAGATAAGTGGATTATTAAGAAAAGAATCAACTTGGCCTCAAATCAGGGAATTATTCAAAAACAATCCGAAGATTTTCAGTTTTCAGTCAAGATAGGAAATATTCCTTGATTGGGTAGACAAAAAGTCCTGAGCCAATCTACCCTATATATAAATACCATCCATTTCACTGCTCCATAGACCATTTTTTTTTTCTATTTCAAAGCTTTGCATAGAAAATGTCGAAGCTGATCATCTCCTGCAATATTTTCTTTGCCATACTTCTTATTTTCTCTGGTTTGTTATTATTCTTCTGATTAAACTCTTCCATTATTTTTTATTATTGTCTCTATCATGACTTTGTTCTTGTTTTTCAGTTGCCTTGATGATGTATCAAGTCCATGGACAAGAAACCTGCCATGCGCAAATTCCTGGTAATGGTTCTTGCGACACTGCTACTTGCAAAAACCAATGTGCTCGATTCCACGCAGGAAGCATGGGAAATTGCTTTCAAACTGTTACCAACCGTTTCTTTTGTCAATGCTCCTGGACTTGCAGCAACTGAATAGTTCTTCTCATGTTCATAATTTTTCTAGTTTATGTAAGAAAATAACTTCAATTTTGAATTAATAAATTTTAGTATAATGGTGAAACTGTTATTTTTAATTCCCTAGCCGTTCATATATCATAACCATATAATAGGGTTTCCTTAAGAAAAAAACATTTTTTATATGGGTTTTAGACAATTTTTCAATTGTTACATTAAATACATGCAATTCAAAATTTAAATTAATTATTGAATCAAATTCGTTTGTATAGAAAAGTTACATGTTTATTGCGACTAAATTCATCCATGCTCATTAAACTATACCCTTATTCCCAACTAAATCACTCAATTTAAATTTATATTGATAAACTTATTAAATTTTGTTATATATATAAAAAATGATCACTCAACAAATTTCATCCAAATTACTTGACAGAAAAATGATGTGACTATGATCTCAATGCCACATCAATTAAACTTGAATTATTTTTCATTTCTTTTCTCTCTCTAATATTTTAAGCACTTAGTTGCAGATGCTGAACCTGAATAACAACACCATTGAAGGTTCTTTGCCTAGCTCTTTATCTTCTCTTACGAGACTTTTAGGTGTTGGATGTTTCAGTTAATCAGCTCAAGGGCCAGAGTCCCCAGATTTTTGGCTAACTTACTTCACTTAGTAGACTTATCCTTAGAAGAAATTCTCTCTTTGGAGCAATCCCCTCCTTTCTTGGTCATCGTTTAAATCTTCAATTGCTTGATCTTAGCAGCAATGCACTAGCTGGCACAATCCTAGAGGAACTGTTTGACATCCAAGCTCTAGATATTGCTCTGAATCTAAGCTGGAACTCACTATTTAGGGTAATCCCACCTCAATTTTCTGCATTGAACAAGCTATCCATATTGGACCTTTCACACAACAAACTTGAAAGTTACTTGGTAGCACTTTCTGGGCTAGACAATCTTGTTTCTCTGAACATCTCCTACAACAATTTTACGGGGTATCTTCCGGATAGCAAGTTGTTCCGACAGTTATCACTAACAAAAATGGCAGGAAATCAAGGGTTGTGTTGGAAAAAATAAATAAGAGAAGAAAAATAATTAAAAAAAATTGATTTTGATGCCTAAAAAATATTTTTTTTAAAGGCAATTATACCTTTAAGATCCAATAAAACCTTAAAATTCTCTAAGAAAAGTAGTTAAAATAGTTATACTAAAAGATCTATTTATAATGATTATAACAGACATAAACTTCTATTCAAATGATTATGACATTTTATATAATCATATAATCATAACTTTTATGAATAATAATCTATTTATATTCAAATAATTATAACAATTTGTCATTGTTTCTATTCAAATGTAATTATTTAAAATATGAATAAAATTAATTAAAAAAATTAAATTTATTCATCAATAATTAAATTTTTCTATCCAATGTGAGATATGCCATATTCTAAACTATCAATAATCTTCCAACAATTTAGAATGTTGGTACTTAATTTTTAACTTTCTACACAAATAAATATTATGAATATAAGAAAGTATCTCTCGATTTAAATTTTCAATTAATATATATATATATATATCTTGAAGATCTAACGAAGTTGATGGTGTCTATAGATTAAACCTTAACTCCTAGTATTAGAATTGAAGATATAACATACATAATAATTGTTTATTCTTCTGTCACAGTTTTATAATCGCTTTAGCACTATTAATAATATGTGTTTATCCTATTTAAAAATATTTACAAAGAGACCATAATTCTTCCTGTTGAAATGTCATCACTTCTGTATTTATATAGATAGAATTTTCATTATGTTTCTATTACTTTAGATATTTAAAACTCTATTAAGAGTATAAAAACTCATCATCCCCACATAATGGATCACATTAGTTTCTAAAATTTGAATATATATTATTAATGTTTAACTGAAACATAATAATAACTTATTTTTACCCATTTAACTTTGTAATTAAAGGTTACTAGTTCAAAGTTAAGTTCCCATTATCAGTGTCTAATAGTAAATGTTTAAATATATTCTACTTGTAGTATTACTAACCAAATATCTTATAATTTAATTTTCTTTTATGATAATTACTGTCAATTGTGATTGAATATCTAATATAATCACTTTAGGCTAATATGTCTAAACTTTTTATTTTGCACATCATTTATATGCTCTAGATATTATTATCTCATTCTTATAATTTTAAGAAATAGTTGGTATTGGTTGTGACTACAATTCTATATTCATAAATTTCAATCATTCTATTTTCATACTTTTATACATTTTTAATATAATTATAATTCTAGCACAATTAGATAAACTTAATGAATAAACCAAACTATTTTAGTCCTTTTAAGATTTTTAAGGACCTTTTTATGATTTTAATTTAATAAGTATACTAAACTTATTAGCTTGTATAATTGGCTCATAAAATTATACTAAAATCTTACAACACTATGGTGGCAATTTTTATTTCTTTTTGTTCTTTTCACCCTCACCATATATAGGTATGCAATCTTTTATTAAAGAATGTCTCATTCAATTATTAAGATATTATATATATTTAATCAAGTTGTCATTTCATTTATCTTTTATTATTTGATTTTTTTTTAAGTAGTAGGCCTCCAAATCCACTCTTAATGAAAGATAACTAGCAAATATCTTAATATTTCTATAAGAGTTTCAAAACTTTTATATTTTAACTCAATATAAAAGTTTACATCAATAAGCAGATTTTAAATATAATTATATTTTTATAGTCTCCTTTTAAGATTTTTTTATATCAATTCATAAATACTTATATGAATCTATTTTATCATTAACACTATTAATATTTTTTATTACTATGAACAAAACCATTTTCATCACCCAAATAGATCAAATAGCATTCTTTTTGCTATTATAAATGTTTTCATATTCACAAGATTTTTTAATCACTCATAACTTCCAAAGTAAACATACTATAAAATTTTCATTATATAAAATCATAGATGATAAATCATTTGTACAATCCATGAATTAGACTATAAAAAAAAAATTACCACAACATGATCAAGATTATAACATTAATTTTGGCTTATGGCTATTCTAAACCAACCATAACAATCAACATCATACTTACAAATCATGTAGATTTGGCTATTTAAGTTATCTCATTTATAGTGATGGCGTTCAGTGAAAACCAACTATCTCAAATGTTATCACGAGTTTCTAATGCATATATTAATTAACCAATGGCTAATTTCCAAGTTCATAACTATTAAAACCTTTAAACTTAATTTCAAAATTTTATGATAACTTTATTTCTCCACCATTGTGCAGCCTAAGTATATATCTCTATTATTTACCACTTTTAATTGGTCATAACATTTTCAAGTATATAATAAATTCAAACTTTACTCATAGGACCAATATGCTTATGTATAATAAGAGTTCATAGTATATTTAACTCCAATTTCAAATATTTTTGTAATCATTTTATGATCAATATGTTCATATCTAGATCATCATATCAATGTAAGTCATAAAAATATGAATTCAAAGAATCATTTTCATAAAATAGAATAAACAATAATTATAATATGAGTTCTACTCATATTTCATGCAAAAATTTGTGATGAATTTGCATTGGTTAAATCATTAATTGACTAACTTTAAGTCTTACGGCTTTCACAAGCCAATATTCATATTTAAGCCATATATTAATATAGTATATAACCAACCACATCATTGCGATCACTATGAAACTATTGAAAATCACGGAAACTTGTGTACTTTCCATTTTAACAGCTTGCAAAAGGCCATTTTTTCATGTACAAAAAGCAAAAATGTCTTCAATATCTTTAAGCAATAATGTATTAATTGAATGATGGTGTTCTATCTCCATAGTCCATATCTTTCTTAACATATAAGAAAGAAAATTCTATCCCATTCATTTTATTTTTGTAATATATGGTAAACTGTACCAATGTTCTTCATACAATCACAAAATGGAATTAAACATATACATATACCAGTGTCTTTGGAACATTGAATTTGCATGTTCTTTTCCAATTTATAAACATGACTAATTTAGACATTGATGAGCATATTTCAAAATGTTAATAACCGACAAATGCTTCAATATTTTTAATGACATGTCTTTTCTTTTAATTAATCATTTAATTAGCCCAAATTGTTGGCCAAATTTTAGTTAGTGATACTAACATAAAATTTACAAAATATAGGGATGCCATAGATATACATACTTAATGTATTTTACATTAACACCAGCCATAATTCTTCATGAAATTATATATTCATTGCATATAATAAACTTGCATTAACTTATTACATTATAAATTCAAATAATTTATAAATGTTATCATCAAAGTGAATAATATTTTAGAACCTAGACCTTTATAAACCCCATAGTTATAATAATTTGGTATTTTCCTTTTTAACAAGCATCTCTTTAATCTCCTACCACTTGTAAGCCAGTTTCATCAATCATAATTATACAACAGGATCATTTATATTCCAAATTCTTGAGTTTATTTGTCTTACTTGTTTAGCCATCAAACATAGATTGAGTTGTACCTTAAATTTTTTCTTTGTGATTGTTCACAATAAACTTTTATTTTGCAAAATCACTTATAGTACTATAATACACCAACATGCAAAATACATGTTACATTGCCTATGTTTGTAATAATAACAATTATTTGATTTATTATCCACCAATTAATCCATGAAACACCATATCTTAATCACTATTATTCATATACACCAATTTAATTTTAATTGATTTTCACGAAAATTGAGCATTGGTCAAAATTTAAACCAAAAATAAATTTAAAAAAATATATCAACCTTTGATTTATAAATGACCAACAAAGATAGAACTAAACAAATAGCTTAACTCAACTTATTATCTCAATTTTGGTGTCATAATTTAAAAATAAAACTAATCTTGTAGTTAAATCTTATTTTCTGCATATATTCTCCACATACATTTAATTTTTTATGATAAATTTTTAAGGTGTTTTCTGTATAGAAACGCCTTAAATAATTTATTTATAAAAAAATAAAATGATTATTTAAGGTATTTTTATACAAAAAAAAATCTTAAATAATCTATTTATAAAAATATAAAAATATTAGTTAAGGCATTTCTATACAAAAAATGCCTTAAAAATTATAAAAGTATTATTTAAGTTATTTTTTATACAAAAACGATTTAAATAATCTATTTATAAAAATATAAAATGATTATTTAAAGCATTTCTATACAAAAATACCTTAAATAATCATTTTATAAAAATATTAACCCTAAACCCTAAAATATAAAAAGATTATTTGAGACATTTTCTGTAAAAAAAAAAAAATACCTTAAATAATTTATTTATAAAAGTATAAAATGATTATTTAAAGTATTTCTGTACAAAAAACTCTTTAAATAATTTTTTTATCCTTTTATAAAAATATAAAAAGATTATTTAAGACATTATATGTACAATAACCCCTAAAATAATCTATTTATAAAAACAAAAAAACATTATCTAAGGTGCTTTTTCATGCTAAATGCCTTGATTACAATATAAAAAAATATTTTTTTGTACAAAAACTTACAACTAAGTTACAGTCACTTTCAGATATGCTTTTCAAAAAAATAACGACTATTTTATAATTTTTTATTCTGATCAAATTTGAAATTAAGACAACTTTTTTTTTCTTCTCCAGAATCCTAAAATACCACAAGGAAAAGCTGGTTTTTTATTTCGAAACTTTGAGTACTGTTAAAAATTTGTTACTTTCTCCCATGATCAGATTACTTTAAACCAAATATAAGAATCAAATACCCACTATCAAGATTTCGAAAAAAAATTTACGAATTCTTCCGAACCAAACACCATCTTAGAGTTTAGAAAAAAAATAGATTAAAAAAAATCTCATATCTTGAAATTTTTCATAACATTATAAAAAAAAAACAAAATTTATTTCAAATAGTTATAAGCTTATTTACATATTGATAAAAAAAACTACGCGTATAAATTTAGATTTTTTCTTGACTTAAACGATATGACACAAAAAACTATAAAAGCCTCCGGATATATGAATCCAAAAGCTTAAAAGTGAGAAGCGAGAAGGAAAATGATAGTTAAATAATTTTATTTAAGAATAATTTTGAAAAAAAAAAAAAGAACGTGAAGAGTAAAAAATGAAGTATGATTAGAAGCATCCGTAACATAAATTTAAGTACACATTAAATTACGATAATAATCTTACCATTGGCTTCCTAAAAAATATTGACACGTGGCACATATTTTTTGAGATTATTATAATATCTACATTCAATTACATATTAAATTAATTACATAAAATTTAATAATATATTAAATTATTATAATACCTTTATCATTTATTTCATGAAAACTTAACACAAGGCATTTTTAAAATTAACATAATATCCCTATTAAATTACATATTAAATTAACTACATAAAACTTAATTACATATTAAATTATTATATTAAATCAACTACATAAAACTTAATTATATATTAAATTATTTTAATACTCCTGCTATTTACTTCACAAAAACTTGATATATGACATGTATTTTTAAAAAAAATTATATATATATATAATTTATCTACCTATTCATCTATTATTAATAGAAAATGAACTATATGACATATATTGTTGATAGCTGTCCTTTTAAGGACATTAAAAGAATTATCTTTATTAGTTAATGGCAATATAAATACTTTAGGATTAATTAAATAATGTGAAACTGGTGAATAAAAAACGGATAAAATATTCTAAAAGAGATGGGGAATTTAGGCTAACGAAAAGAGAGAGGAACAAAAGGATGAGATGATAGTGACTCAAATCATGCGACAATTAATGAAGTTGCAAATGAGAAGAACAAAAAAAGGAAAAAAAACCAATAAAAATAGAAAGGAAAATGAAGGACTTGGTTCAATTTTGCTACATGGTATGGTTGAAGGTTTGAGACTTCCATATACATCTATCGTAAAACAAATGTATATAAAGTATCTTCTTGCAAGTTAAAACTTCTGCTATTTTTTCTTAAAATTTTTAAATGAATTTAGATTGCTTTAATACACGAATAATATAATAAGATTGTGACATGAAAAATTGTAATAAATTTATATAATTACTTTATTTCATAATTTTTTTCGCATGAAATTATATATATCCCAAAATGAAACTTAAAATTCTTTTCTAATTATTATATATTATCTAGTACAAATTTTTTTATTCATGTAATATCAAAGTATATAATAAAAAATAATTATCAATCATTTCATAAGTTTTATTTTATCTATTTCAAGATTTACATTAAAACTTTCAAAAGAGTTTACAACTTTTTTTTTTATTTATTAGTTACTATTGAAGTTGAAACACATAATTTTTAATATTAATTTTAATATTGTAGACACTTAATTTTATCTATCTGAATTCAGTCAACTTTATTCGATCTTTTTGCTTAATTTGCATGTTTTAATTTGGGGTATTCGAAAATTTTAGTTAAATTTATCTTATGTGACCAGTCGAGGTTTTTTTTTCGTTTTTTTTGGGGTACAATTTAAAATTATATCATTTGGGTTTACAAGTCCCAGTCTGTTAGTAAAAGCCCAAAACCCATTATGAGCCCAGATTTAATTTTTAGGCCCAATTTCATTTTATTATGATTTATTAAAAAAAAAAGAAAGGAAAAAGCCTGAAGTTGCGACTGCCATGGCAACCAGCTTTCCATACTTCCCAAAAGCCCTTCCTTTTAGATTGATCCTTATCTCCAATTTTTTCCCTCTATATTTACCCACTGATCTTTTACATGAATTGGTAAAAAGTGACCCAATATCCTAGAAAAAGCATGCTCCATATCCGAAAGTGCAGCAATAACTGCTGCAACAACATTCCAAAGACAACAGTCCTTAGAAATCTCAGAGGATCTTCTATTTGCAGGTAGTCTTATCAGGGGAGACTTGGACAAAAAAGAAAATTTTCAGGGGGAGCCTCAGGAACCAAAAATCCTACCCTCCATTGCAACCAGCACTTAAACTTCAACCACAGACACCACCAACATCACCATAATCGGCTTTGCTGAAACCCAAAAAGAAAACCAGTTTTTCCTTATTACCAAAGAACACTCGCTCCTGCACTTACCCGGCACCATCACCAATTCCAACCACCTACCATTCGGCCGGCTCACAGACTACGGCCAATTTCCATTTGAATAGAGCAAAATTGCCATCAACAGCTTACCAGTAATAGACCTTCACCCAGAAATCACATATAGCCCACACCCCAACCGAACACCCGAACCACAGACCATTAAGCACTCTTCAACACCATTCGGCCACCCCCTACATTAAAAAAACACGCCCACAACAGAACAAGTCTCCACTGAGACAAAAAAACAAAAACAACAACAGTTCTCATTAAGGAACCTCAAAAGTGAAGCACAAAACACAAAAAGAAACTACCATAATGAAATTATTCAAAAGGCCAAAAAAATTAAAGAGAGAAGAAACAAGAAAAAGGAGCTGTTTGCGGCGCATGGTTTATGGCAGCACAGTGAATAGCTGTAAAAGGTGTGGCAAGGTGGTAAATGGCAGCAAGAACTGCGATGACGCAAGGAGGTCAGTGAGGACGGCTATATTTTGGGCGATCCAAAATGGTAGCAAGGTAGAGGAGAACAAGGGGAACAACATAGTAAAAGCCTAGCCAAATAGGATAGTAAGATACGGTGAAAAAGGGTTTAGATGCCGCGAACTTTGGTTTCAAGTCTAGGAGAACCCATTTAGATTTACGCAAAACGGAGCCGGAATTCGTGAAGAGGAAATTGAGGAGAAGCTTGGGTGAAATTTTGGTGTTGAAAAGGGGCTTGCCGCCGATGACGAAGCTGCAATGATGGGGCTTCATCGAAAATTAGGTTTGAAGGGGGGCTGGCTTTGTTTTTGAAAGAGTTAGAAAGTTTTTCTTTTTTTTTTTGTTTTGTATAAAATAAAAGGGAAAATGAATTCAGAAAATTTTTTTTAATGTTTATAGTGTTTAAAAAAAAAAGGGGAGCATTAACCGGGTCAAACCCGACCCGATACCTGATTGACCGACCCAGTAGACCGATACCCGCTCTAAGGCCCCCACGAATCAGCCCAGATACCCCTTCCCAAGCCCAGATCTGTAACTTAGGCCTGACCTTATCCTAGTTGACCTCTACCCCGTCTTCTGGATAAAGCCCATTTCATTTTTCAACCCAACAGTTTTGTTCCTTGGGCTCAGTAAATTGTGAACTTTGGGCTCCAGTGTTTAAGCTGTAGTTGAGTGTATTTCTTTTAGCTTTTGGCTATTTATTTTATTATTCCTTAATGTTTTTTAAGTTTGTTAATGTTACTTCCGTAAAAGATAATAATTGCAATAATAAAGAAAAATATGCGTAATCTATTTGTGAAAGTTAATTTAGTTGTGGATGATTAATAAAATAAAAATATAATTTGAAAAAAGTAAAAAATAATACTTTTATGATTTAAAAAATGATTTTCTTTAAATAAGATATTTTTAAAAATTAAAAAATTAAAATGATATCTTTAAGCGAAAAATAATTTTGGAAACACTGCCTAGATCTTAGAAGCAATTCAAATTATGTTTTGAAAATTTTAATTCCTCTTAAATGTTAGAGAATTAAAAATTAAGAAAAAATAATTTGAAAAAATTAAAATTAAAAAAAAATATTTCCTTTACAAACAAAAAAATAATAATAAACAAAATTCCTTCCCTTTGTTTTGACTTTATTTTGGAAAAGAATCAAAAGAAAATAGTATATGATTAAATATACATGGCATAGTTTAAATTGACTCTTACAATTTTTAGTTTGCATCTGCATAGTTCATTTTGTCTCATGTTGCATTGAAAGTAAAACTTTTAACAGTAAAAGGGTAATATAAATACCGAACTTGTTTTAAAAGTCTACCTAGATGCTAGAGATAATTGAAAAAGTTTGAGTTTTCAATCATTTTCATTTTTTTCATAAGCAAAATTTCAAAACCCTAAAATAAAAAACTTAAAACTCTCTAAACCCTAAAACTTCAAAATCCCAAAACCAAAACCCTAAAACGAGAACCTAAATCTTAAAAATTCACTAAGATCTTAAATTTAACCCAAACCTTAAATTTGATTCGTAACCTCATATCATCACTCGAAAGTCATTCAAACCTTAAAACATTGACCTAAACCCGTACCCAAAATCATCCAAAAATTCTAAAGTTATATATGAAAATTTCACATAAAATAATTTTTTCTTAAATGCCATTTAAAATATGGGATATTTAAAAAATTTTATTTCATCAAGTTTTTTCATACGAGTCATTAATTTGTAATAATAATGAGATTAAATAAAAAAATAATTAAAAAATTAAGATTTTAAATACAAATAGTCGCATCTAAATTTTGCTTAGAGATTGAGGAGTATGAATAGTCTCATTATATTTAAAAACTTGATATCAAAATTGTATTTTATTATCATGCATAACATTCATTAACATACATGCATCTGTTCATTATTGTTTGTACTCGTTTAGCATGTCTATACATTTAAGTATCGTTTGCTAGCTAATCATGCCATCATTGGCTTTTTGCATAAAATGTTTTTAAAAAATGTGTAATTTTAAAATATGAAATTAGAAAATAAAAAAATATATTGAGAAAAATAATTTTTAGTACTTTACTTATATGTTAGAGAGTTATTAACAATTATTTTTTATTGTGGTTAATTTTAGACAAATAGAATTATCTTTAAAGTTCTACCTAAATATTAAAGAATTTTAAAGTAATTATTTAATTTAAAGATTTTTACAATATTCTTAGACAAAAACTTTTAATAAATTTGATTTTCTTCTTTAAAAATCGAAGAAAATTATTATTAAATTTTAAATCAAAACTAGTTTATTTAACATAAAAAATAATATATGATTAATATATACTAATTTTCATAGGTATTACGAGGTATTAATCTTTTCTTACACGTAATTAATTTTTGAACCTAATTTTATTTTCGTAGATTAAAAATTATCTTTTAGATAAATTTTAAACTCGTTTTATCATTTTATTAAAAAAAATAAATTTTTTGATAATTAATCACACTCTAAAAAATATTGATAATGACTATTCTTTTTTTTTTATTTTTTAAAATTTTACATCCAACAATCCTAAGCAAATTGTTGTGACAAATATTTTTTTTTTAAGGATTAAAATTAGTAAACTAACACCTCATTTTTAAAAGAACTTAAAACTCTTGACTTATTAGGTGGGCTTTTAAAAGAATACAATTTTTGTGCCAATTGATAATTGTTTAATATTATAGTAAAAAATAAACACAAAAAAGGCAAAGATCATATAATTATTTCCTTAAATATATAAATAAAAAGGTAAATAAAAAAGTTAAATGTAAATAAAAAAGAAAACAAACAAAGAAAATCTATGGTCCCTTTTACTTTCCCTTTCTTTCTCTTCTTAATATAATAACGAGCTCCCTAGTGGAAAAGGAAAAACGCAAACAAAAGCCACCCTTCCGCCCCACCACCACCACCACCACCACTCTCACCACCCCACACTCCACTTTCAGAAAAAAAAAAAATTTCTGGCAATTTTTTTTTTCAAAACTAATTACTACTCATTTTTATCCTTAAAAAAATTTATTTTATATAATTTTTCTCCTTATAAATATATAAATAAACACTTTCCGTTTCACTTGCTCTGTAAAACCCTAATCATCATTCGATCTCTTTTTTCCCCTTTCTTTCTCTCTTTATCTCTATCTAAAAAATCCAACTTTTTTCCTCCAATCATTTCTTTTTCAAAACCCTAAAATTTGTGGTAAGATCTGTTGCTAGCTTTACATTTTTGTTTGAGATTAAATTGAGAGGTTTCCGAGAGATTGTTTAATTGGAAAAGAGGGGGTTATTTCGGGTAAGGCTGGCGGATTTTGGGGTCAAGTAAATGGCGGATCCGCCTGGACTCCGCCCCGATAGGATTATTCATTGTTTCGAGGACTTTTCTTGTTCTGCTGCTGTTGCTATTCTTAGTGTGGGATTGGATTTGATAGGCTTACAAAGCGGTGACTGTTGCGAACTGTGACAGACAAAGGAAGCCGGAGAAGTTAAAGCATGCTGAGCGTGCTACGGGTGCACCTCCCTTCTGATATACCAATTGTTGGCTGCGAGCTCACTCCTTACGTGCTCTTACGCCGACCCGACGAGACCGGTACCACCGATGATGTGCCCGAGTCCGCCCCTCTTGATGGTCACTTCTTGAGGTACAAGTGGTAAGTGTTTTTGAATCCGTCCAAAGTGTTTTTTGTTTTATCTATTTTATTGATTTTGAGGGGTTTGGTCGTTTGGATAGTTCTCATTTTAGCCAATTGGGTTTTTTAGCTAAGCTTATTTGATTTATTCTTTTAGTAAATATGTGAACTTTGTTTATGGCTAGTAAGTGTTTGAATCAAAGATTAAAGTTTTTTTTTTTTATTATTATTGATTTTTGGGGTTTTTTGTGCTTTCGTTAGTTGTCATGTCGGCCAATTGGATTTTGGGCGACTTTCTGGGTGTGTTATTACTTGATTGCTTTTTAGTAAATATGTGATGTGAACTTGTTTTTGTGAGTGGTAAGTTTTGCGCTAAGAAAAGTTCTCAGTTTTTTTATGTTCTATTATTTTTTTGCTGTTTTGGTCTTTTGGTTAGTTCTCATTTTGGCCAATTGGGGTTTCAACTAGCTTTTTGGGTGTGATATTATTTTATTGTTTTTATTAAATACAGTATATGTGAACTTCTTTATTGGGTGGTTATAAATAATCCCCAAGTGGATGTGTGGAACTGAAGTTTATGAGTTTAGCCTTTCCGTCTGTGCATTTGGAGGTAGTGTAATTGCTTTTGACTGCAATCTGCTTTGTGTTACTTTATGTGCTGGATTTATCTTGTACGTTTAGTGATGTGGTTTTATAATTTTTGAAGCCCTAAGAAGTAGTTTCTTGATTCTGGTTATTGCATTGAGTTTCACACCATTTTGTTTGCTTTTTCTTGGATTTACTTTTTGCTGATTTTTTAACACCAAGAATTGAAGTCATTGCAATTGAACTATTTGTTGATATCTGCTATCTTTGCTTAAATTAAGGACACGTCATTGATTCAACATGTCATGATGACTAGGCTCTATGAGCTAGAATGTTCTCTCACTTATAATAATTGTTAGGGGCGTTTTCCTTATTGTGGCTGCTCTGGCACCACTATGTCTGTGAAGCTTGTAAGAACATTTCAACTTAGATTGAGAAGTACCACACTTAAAATCTTGGTCATAGAAAGAAAGAAACATTCAGCTTAAAGGGTGGATGCGTAATAATCACCCACTCTTAACTTTTTAAAAGGTAGTGGTGAGGCATTTAATGTGCTACTGACTATGTCAAGCTTTTTCTATTTGAAGTAAAAACGGATGGACCAATTCTAGTTGCATTTTGAAAATTATTAGAGACTCCTTAAAGGTGATAGAAAGTTATATTAATTGCCATATGTTTCATCACAAAAGATCCTAGAACTTTATCCTTGGGTTTTGATATCATTTACATGTAGCAATATAATAAAGATGATTGGTAAATATAAAGTTGAATATATTGATTATTCAGTCCTTGGATGGTATTTAGATCTTTTCATGGTAAGACAAAATCTTTAACCACTATGGGATACTATCTCTGTTAATATTTGTCACATGGTTTGTTGTCTTGTAGTTTCAATAAACTTTGAGACAAGGATACTACGCCTTGTTGTAATTGCTGGATTGTTATATTGGAATAGAGATTATTTTGACTGTATCTTCTGCAATTATTTTTGTCTTTTAAAATATTTTCAATAGATTGTGTTGTCTGCTTGTGGGATTAGTTGGCTTTTATATAATAAGTTGATTGCTTTAAATTTTCCGTTTGTACTACTTGTCTAATACATGTTGCTCTTTTCTTGGGTCTGTTTTGCAGGTATCGCATACAAAGTGATAGAAAAGTTGCTGTCTGTAGTGTACATCCCTCTGAGCAAGCGACGTTGCAGTGCCTAGGTTGTGTTAAGGCTAAAATACCCGTTGCTAAAAGTTACCATTGCTCTCCAAAGTGCTTCTCAGATGCGTGGCAGCATCACCGTGTTCTGCATGACCGTGCTGCAAGTGCTGTAAATGAAAATGGAAATGAGGAGGAAGAGATATTTGGCCGTTTCAATAGCTCAGGGTCTGGAGTTATTAATGCTAGTTTAACTGGTTCAGCATCTAGCACTAGCTTGACCAATGGTTCAACACCTCTGTATCCTGCTGCAGTTGCACAAAGGAGTGGTGGTGAAACCTGGTTTGAAGTTGGACACTCTAAAACATATACACCAACAGCAGATGATATTGGCCATGTTCTCAAGTTTGAGTGTGTTGTTGTAGATGCAGAAACAAAACTACCTGTGGGACATCCTAATACTATTTTGACATCTCGTGTTATTCCTGCACCTTCCCCTAGTCCTCGGCGCTTAATCCCAGTAAGCGGAGCTGATATGATGGGGCATCTAGATTTAGATGGCCGTGTTTCATCCTCTGGAACTTTTACTGTTCTCTCGTACAACATTTTGTCTGACACGTATGCCAGCAGTGAGTTATACAGTTATTGCCCTTCATGGGCTCTTTCTTGGCCATACCGCAGACAGAATTTGTTGCGGGAAATTGTTGGTTATCGTGCAGACATTGTTTGTCTTCAAGAGGTAATACTTTCTGTTATTGGTTGATTATCGCTATTACAATGCTTGATTTTTCTTTTTCGGAGCTTCAGTTCTGAAAATTCTTTTAGAACTTTCATTTTGAACTGAGACACAGCTTTGAAGTTTAGTGCATGACCAAAAATCGCTTCTATATTTAAAATTTACTATTAGACTTTGGGTGGAGATATCTGACCATGTGCAGTTTCATCGGTCTTAGTTTATACATGGGTCTATGCTCATTTGTATCCTTTTTTTCCTTTTAGATTCAAAGTGCCTTTATATATATATTTATATAAATGCCTTAAAGAGTTTATTTGCTAGCGTAATTTGTTGATCTAAGAGTGAAGATACCCTTCCTAATTGTTCTTATAAAGAATGGAGTTTTTGGAAAACACCATCGGGACCATAATTAAAGGAGAAGCTATGATTTTGGATACCATAATTTCTTTATCTGTAGATTAACGTCATTATTAGCAAGAAACCATCATCAGTCTTTTGGGTATCTATAAACATTGTGCCTCATTACCAACTGTTTTCATCTTTTCAGGTGCAAAGTGACCATTTTGAGGAATTTTTTTTTCCTGAGCTGGACAAACATGGGTACCAAGCTTTGTACAAGAGGAAGACAAACGAGGTTGCTTAAGAACTTCATGATTCTCATCTCACTGGTTTAGTAATATTACTCTTTTATGTATAATTTATGTTGGTTATAATGCAGGTTTACAGTGGCAATACCCATACAATTGATGGCTGTGCAACTTTTTTCCGCAGAGATAGATTTTCCCATGTCAAAAAATACGAGGTTTGGAAGTATATCTAGCATGGTGTATGGATTTGTACTTTTTTTTGTCATGCTAAACTAAATCTTGTATTTTGCAGGTTGAATTTAATAAGGCTGCTCAATCCTTGACCGAGGTTGCTGTTCAAACTACTCAGAAGAAAGCTGCTTTAAATCGATTGGTTAAGGTAATATATATAGCTAATTGATATCTCTATCCATTCTTTTATGGTATGTATTTGTGTAATAATATCATGTAAATTCTTTTTTGTCTGCAGGATAATGTTGCACTAATAGTTGTTTTGGAAGCAAAGTTTAGTAATCAGGGAGCTGACAATCCTGGGAAGCGGCAGCTTCTATGTGTGGTAAGGATTGTTAATGTTATTCTTCTATCCCGTATCACTATGGCTTTCTCTAATTTGCGTGATTTTGCTTTCATGACTTATTTATGATCAAAACATTACGTCATATTGCTAGTGAATGATACTAATGTACCAGTGTTGATTGTTATTCTATGATTGGCTGTTTTGATCAGGGGTTTGTTATGGGCCTTTGGCAAGTTGAACTTTGATTTATTTATGCTGCACCTCTTCTGCCTTGAAATAAAAAAGGATGTTTGGACAGTCTTTTGCTTTATAATCTTGAATTCAACTAATGGACTAAGTTACCTGGGTTTTGTCCTATATAATTTGAAAAGAATTACAAAATGGCAAGTTTAGCACAATTTGTTGCACATGTTGTGGGAGGAGTAATTTTTCTGGGTCTGCCTTGGTTTGAATAAGGTAGCCTATGGCCGGTTTCATAAAACTGAAAGTGCCTAATTTGTTGGTATTAAGTGCCAGGCTACTTGTGATGAAGGTAACTGGTGTAATGTGCTAAAAATGGTTAACTGAGTGTACGTATGTTTGAATAATAGGACTTTGATCTTTTACTGATCTGATATAATTTGATCACTGGGAAACTTTGATTGTCAATAATTATCACATTCTAGCAATGAAAAGTATCAAATTCCTTGGTACTTCCCCATATTTCTTTATGACCAACTAAGTCTCAAATTGGATTTGTGGTTTGATTATTATATGCTCTCTCTCATATGTGTTTTGCATTTTGGTTCTTTTAACCTTTCTTTTTTTTTTTTTATCAAACATGCATTGAAATGTTGAACCTATGACCCTTGTGGAAGTTGGGCTATTCTTACATTCATGAAAGTAGACTCATCTAAGTGATGATATTTACTTGTTTGTTTATATTCTTTGCATCATCTAAGTGTTTTCTACTATTCATGGTTTTGAAATACAGGCAAACACGCATGTAAATGTTCAACAGGAGCTAAAGGATGTCAAAATCTGGCAGGTTCTAATTTCACTTTAATCTGCATAATTATTTGTACATACTTATTTCTACGATTCAAAATAATAACTCATTTTATGTTTTTTAAAATTTAATTTAGGTGCATACTCTCTTAAAGGGATTGGAGAAAATAGCTGCTAGTGCTGACATTCCAATGTTGGTGTGTGGGGATTTTAATTCGGTTCCTGGAAGGTGAGTCAGTTATCCTATACATAATGTTAGATTATTTAGGGCTTCAGATCCATTTTGCATTAGGCTTTTGCTTAATTAAATGCACTGTTGAATTCTGTGCAGTGCTTCCCATTGTCTTCTTGCTATGGGAAAGGTAGATCCACTGCATCCGGATTTATTGGTAGATCCTCTTGCAATTTTGCGTCCTCATAGCAAGTTGACACATCAGTTGCCATTGGTAAACTTTCTTCCAGTAATGAACTGTTTCAAGAGGTTGCTTACGTTTTTTTATCTTACCATCATAATTAATGATGTTTTTTTGATAGGGTTTTAAAAGAACAAAGGGAACAGCCATTAGTGGAAAAAGGGGCAGGGCGTTAAACATTTTTCAGGGGTTATGTTTGACAAAATAAGTTTTTTTGAACAGGTAAGTGCTTACTCATCCTTTGCAAGAGGTGTCAGTCTCGGTTTGGAACAACAGAGAAGAAGAATGGACCCCACAACTAATGAACCTTTATTCACGAATTGCACAAGAGATTTTATCGGCACGCTAGATTACATATTTTACACAGGTGGGTCTTTTTTTTTTTGGTTTTTTGGTTGTGTAACGATTGGCTGATTGAATACTGCATATAAAATTTTTTATTTTTCTCGGATGCCTTTTTCTCTGGACGTTTGTGTAATTAGATGTTTGATGTGAATTTTAGTTATTGCAGTTGCTTATGGCTAGTTGGTTTGTGCTTTCAGCGGACTCTTTAACAGTGGAGTCCTTATTGGAACTCTTGGATGAGGATAGCTTGAGAAAAGACACAGCCCTTCCTTCTCCAGAGTGGTCCTCTGATCATATAGCTCTGTTAGCTGAATTTCGCTGCATGCCTAGGCCTAGACGTTGACAATTTAAGGTATGACGTTACTACCCTTGATTTTAAATGACACAACATATGCATTTTCTTTTTCTTTGATACAACATTTACAACTGAGCCGGTTATGCTTCAGTGAAAAGAGAAACGCAGTGTCACTCTATGTGCCATTCAAGTGTTCTCCTGAAAGATTGTTTACTTAATAACAAGCTGTTAAATGTTGTTTAGGTCTTGGAGATGCCCCGAGAAAATGGCCCAGAGAAGCTGATGGATACAGTTAAGTTATTGTAAGAATGGTAGATCATGCTCCCTGTGTTTTTAAGGTATCACTTTGAGGGATGGATCTTTGCTGTGATCTGCTTTGTAATATGTCACACCTTTTGTTTCATAGAAAAATCATTATGCCTTTTTTCAATTTCTCTTCTTTTTTCTAATAGAAATTAGTCAGTATAATTAGTCAGTTGTCCTTGTACTCTAAATTCTCTGCAATGCAAGTGGTTAGTGGCATTCGATTCCCTGCCCTCCTTCCATTTTAAATTCCATGTTGCATTTTGGTCTCCAAGGAATAATATTCAATTTTTCTTTTTGTTCTCTCTTGCAACCAAAATTCAATTGCTGATATCTCTTCTTCCTTTTCCGTGGAAGATGATTAAGAATTGACTACATTGTGGCATCAAACTGTAACACAAATACCAGCTAGAGGTGAAGAAAATAGGAATAAGAATAAAATGACGTGATCTGTTGTACCCAAACAAAAGAATTAAAAATAATAATTAAAAAAAAAAAAAACCAACAACAGCAGCAGCAGCAACAACAATTATTAATATTAGGCTAGACATAGATGGGCTTAAATCCAAAATTCCAGGATGAATCTGAACTCTGAAATCTTAAGCCTTCCCTTAAAGCTTAAAGTGTGGTCAGTGTGTTGAATTTGCTTGTTCAGACTCCATCTAAACGTGGGCGCTCTCACGAAAGAGATTTCTTTATTCAATCTCCTTATCTCGTAAGAATGATTAAACATGTAATGGTTGCTGCGATTCGGTTGCCAATGACAATCAATGCCTACCATTTTCAGTTTTGGAACCAACATTTGTCCAATCATACTCCATTTAGCAGCCAAAAGTCTAAACCACTTCATAATCACTTTCACAGTTCAAATTTTGTTTGGTGGCATTGGAACTTGCTATTTTAAGACATATCAATTCTTTCAATATTCCAATCTACTAAAGCTTGTGTTCTTGCCATGTGTAAAGTCTTTGGAACTTGAAGCCTAGTTCACTTCCTCTTTTTCTCTCCATAAAATTGGAGGGTGGCGGGGGGGGTGTTAAGCGGTTTTAGTGCAACCCTATTTTGCTTCCTATTCCTGATACTGATAGAAACGACATATCAATAAACCAGGGCAACAAGTGCTTGTGCCGCCTGGTTGCTGATAGAAACGACCCTGAACTTGGTTTCACTGTCAATGCCACCCTAGCTTTGACCCTTCATTGCCACGCCCATCTAATGCTTCTGAGTGCCCAGGTACTCTTCCACTATATATATATATATAGTTGAAGCAGCAGCCTTAAGGAAGAAGGATGGGTTGGAGAGATTTAACCCGGACACTCGTATCAATCTATATTTTGTTAATCTTTTTCGGATGCTCTGCACCTGTTAACCAAATGACAAAATATCCTGATGTAATCCAAGAGTTTTCATATGCCCTTGAAAATCTATACAAGCAATAAGCATCTACTTGCTTCGACCACCAAAACGAATAGCATCACAGTATAATTGGCAGTCCAAAACTAGCCAAAAAAAAAAAGCAATCCACTATTGGATTCTGATAATTGAGTGGATTCAAAAGTTCTTTTTTTTTCAGGACATGTTTGGAGGAATAAGTTGGTTGCCCGGAACCACTCCCTCTTAACTGAGACGTTGGAAAACCACCTTCGGTTCATACATCATCAATTCCATGTGACACTCATATGCAGAGAATAAGATAAGATCTTGTCATAAGATAGGAAAATCTGACTCTGAAGTCTGAAGTACCAAAATGCTTTTCTTTTTCCTTCTTATATCTAAACTCAATTGAGGCTTCACTTTAAAGAAAAGTAATTCAATTGTAATCATTATAATTTTCAAGTCTACAACAGGGCCATCAATTCTCTCTTTAAAATGATAGGTCTATGATCATTTAACATAACAAACACAACAGCTTTGAAGGAGGCATCCTAACTTTGATGTGTGTGTAAACGTTTCAAACTCAATATGCCACCAGATCAGCTATGTACTTTGAAGCATCTCAGATGTGGGAACAACTTGAGTAAATCATCACGGCTTCGTCTCTGCAACAGGCATCAATATGGGTTTACCAAAAGAATTTTAAATAATTTATTTGCAAAGCACAGTGCATGCCTTGTATTAACTATCAATAATACTTAAAAGGAAAATAAGGTTGATTTTTGAGATGTGGAACTTCTCAAGGGTGCCATGATGTGCAAATAGATGCCCACTGTCAGCTTTGAGCATGCTCACAAATGGATAGACTTCACACATGGACGTGTTCTTGAGCACTTCCTAGTAAAGTTTCCAGCAGTGCATATTACGGGATGCCTATTCATTTTCACCAAGTCCTCCCAAACATTATTTTCACATTTGAGCACTCCCATTTCCATACATTTGCTTTCCTGTCCTTCATACAGTGGTATGTTCATCCACCTAAGAATCGAATGATATCTAAAAGCAAGGGTGTTTTTATTCGATATTATTACAACAATAAAGATTTTTGACAAGAAAATATCTGCCATAACTTTCATATAAATAAGCAGAGGACAAGCAGAATCCCTCATAGAGAGAAGAAACAGTTGTTTACCTTAATGCCAATACATCCATTGACATCAAGAGTTGTGATTGTATTTGAGCAAAACTTGGAAAGGGCCTCAAGGCATTTGTCAGTTACCCCAACTATCCCAAACAAACTGCAAGGCATCAGTAAGAAAAACTTTTACGTGAGAAGAATTTATAGGCTAGATAATCATGTGCTGATAAATCTAACCATTCTCACATCTGCACATTTTCCTATAATTTCTTCAGCTAAATGACAAAAAAAAAATACGGAGAAATAACTTTTTTTAATCATCAACTTATTATGAGATATGACTAATTGCTTCATGCTTTTATTTGAAGGACTTTGAAATTATTTGTCACCCATGAATTTTGATGCATATAGCCATGTTACTGAAATATCTATTAATGTTATGAAAAGCACAAATAATTAATGAATTCCTTTCAGCATGTCCAACTCTAGATTGACAACAGAATGACAAGATATTCTCACTTTCATTGTTTTAAATATGCCTTGCAATTTTTTGGTGTTACTTCAGTTTGGCTGCAACTGAGTCATGAAGCTCAGTTTGATAAGAATCACCAGGGGGGTTTGGAGGGCACTTAGGCAACCATTCTTGAACTCTTCGAAGGGAGCACTACATCAATATGCCTGATAGATCTAGCTTAGCTCAATGATGACACTTTTGTTATAACATAGAGATCCGTATAACTATGGCTAGACTTGACTTTAAGGAGTCGCCACCGATTTTTTTTTTTTTGGTATAGGTGTGATTGGTCACCTAATTGAAATTGTCTCATTTTAAAGAAATGTACCAAGCTTGATTTAGATATCTTTAAAAGGTAGATTCATGTCTACGAAATCATAACTAGCTCCTGGAGTACGGTTACGTGTAAGGAAGGTTATAGTACCTTCATATTACCCACCCAAAAGATGGTATCGAAAATTATTCCTAAATTACTCCAATTCAGGAGTACGATTACGTGTAAAGAAGGTTATAGCACCTTCACATTGCCCACCCAAAAGATGGTATCGAAAATTATCCCTAAATTACTCCAATATGTTTGTAATAATTCAAGAACATCCCCTAGTATTTAAAAAGACTATTTGTCACACTTTGAAGAGACTCCGTTGTCAGATTCATTCAATTTTTGTAAAAAAAATTTTATTTGTGAGAATTGACATTTTTGTGATAATCTTAACATTGAAAATCTTTTCTACATTCTTCAATATATTGGTAAAATTTAAAAAGAAATTTTCACTTAAAAATTTACATACAGATTGCTATTTACAACGCTTTTAGTGATTTCATCATTGGAGATTCAAAATCTAATTTTGTAAAAAAAACTCTTTATTTTCAGAAATATCCTCCAATATGTTAGTAAAATTTTTTGTTAGAAATTATCCTCAAATATATTGGTAAGATTTTATGAAAATTATTTTTTAAAAAAATTAATTTTTATTTAAAAATTATAAGGTTTTCCAATATATTGGTCAAATCTTATCTTAAAAATCAAATTTCCTTCTAATATGTTAGTAAGGCTTTATTGAAAATTGTTTTTTATGTTGAAATTTATTTTTTATAAAAAATTAATAAAATTCTCTAATATATTGATAAAATTTTATTTTAAAAATCAAATTGTCTTCTAATATATTGGTAAGGTTTTTTGTTTTATTAAAACAATTTATTAAAAATTTGAATCTTATAGAATGTTGATAAGATTCTTTTTATTTATATATTAATTTTAAGAAAATATGAAACATCCAATATGTTGGTAAGGTTCTTTTTATTTTATTTAAAAAAATATTTTTTTCCTTTTTTTTAAAAAAATTACAAATAAATAAATATATAAATAATCAAATAAACAAACAAACAAATAAATAAATAAATAGACAATTGTGATAAAATACAAAGATAACTAAAACTTAAGAAAAATAAAAATAAAAAGTAGATACCAAAGATTGGGTCATAATTGATTCCAAAACATGTGTGCTTTTGTAATTGTGTTTTTTCTGAACTTCTTTCCTCAACAAAGAACTCCCAAAATTATCTAAATCCACATCTCAAGCCAATTCTCTTTTACAGTACCTTTTCAATTAGAACACTTTCAATTCAACAACCTAATTGGAATTAAACTCTCTTCAAGTTTTAGCAAAACAATTCTTTCTCTTTTTTTTTTAAATAATATAACTCCAAACTAAATACAGTACCAAAAATAAATTAAAAAAATTCAAAGCTTAATTTTAAAATATAAATTGAACTAGGACTAAATGGAATGTCTATAAGTTTAATTCAACTATTTTAGTCAGTGTCAAAAACAAGAGTGTCTAGTGCCTTATGTTGTTAATTATCACTATCAATCACATTAAAAATCAAAGTCTACTAGGAAAGAGAAATATTGCTATGCAGAATTTAAAATAAGCACAATTATGAGACTCAAGAGACAGCATTTGAAAGTTCAAAATACCTATTATGGTTTTTCCAAATTAACTAATATTTCACTCAGGATTTACCTGAGAAATTCAAGACAGGTGCAACCTTCAGCAATAGCTACGACCCCCACATCAGTAACGCGTACACACCTGTTAAAAATAAAAATAAATACTAGCTTTTACATTTTATCAAATTACCTTCTTGCTACACAGATTTTGTATAGGAGAAAATTCACTAACCATGTTAAATTGAGAGATACAAGTTTCTTGCATTTAGCTAGACAGGAAAGTCCTTCATCTGAGAGATTCTGTCAATCAATTGTTTCATTAGCAGTATCAATTTCACAAACTGCATCCTATAAAAACTTATTCAGAAATCTTAGTTTTTACCTGGGCGCCACACAAATCTAGGAATCTTAGATGAGTTAGAACAGATATCTTCTTGTAAGCTTCGTCTGTGAAGCTGCACAAGCAAGGAATTACAGTTACACAATTTAGGAACCATAAGTCCATAACAAAAACGTACCAAAGATTAGCAGGTGAGGATATTACAACATACCTGGAAAGTGCATAAAGATTTAAACTTCGGAGAAAGGAGCACTTTACCAATACTTGTTGCAAGCCACTATCTGTCATCTTGACACACCTGGAACCAGATCATCACAGGACACAAGCATCATCAGAACATATCCAAACCAGAAGTATTCAATGAAAATCTTCAAAAAAATTAATTAAAAACAACATTAACTAAGCAAAGTATCATTTCTTTGTGTGATAGACAATCTTTCACGCCAACTAACGACATTTATCACCTAGTCACCACCTTTTTAAACAAAAGAATGCCTACAAGATAACCGAAAAAGTAGCGGCAGAGAATATATGATATGTAGAAGCAGATATCAAGCAGACATTATTAAATTGTAGTGAACAACACCCAGTAAAACCTAAGCAAAGCAGATTAACATACCTAGTCAAATTCAACGACTCTAACTCTTGGTAATTGTCAGCTACTAATTGCAAACTTTTGTCTGATAAATTCTGCAATTGTCACATCAAAGTACTCCATTCAAAGAAAATCAAACAGAATACCATATATTGACTTGCACGACCAAATAGAGACTACAATATACAATCACAAACTATTTAAAAGTAGGAAAACAAATTTATAAAAGTTTCACAGTGATGTTCTGAGCCAAACCCCCAGCACAACAAACAAGGTAATGGTGCAAACATCAGACCTTTATCATGTACAAAGAAAAACGAGTTTCAATTTTGCAATTGAGCATGCTTGCATGTTCAAATCAACTAACTAGAAAAGCACAATATGCTACAGGAAAATCTAACAAAAAAGGTATTATTAGGCATCAACAATTCAAATGGATGTATGCAATCTCTTTTCATCATCCACTCTAATGTGATCCATAAAATCATATACCGTTTTATCTTTTTTGCAGCCTCCAGCTGAGTATCCGTTTTATTCCCATTCTCTTGTTATCCAGAACACCTAAACTCATTGAGAAATAATGCAATTTTTTGTTGTTTTTGTAAAAAAATCATCTCATCCCTCTTTCAATTATAATTGGCACCATCCTCAACTTCCCACAAGTGCATTGTTTTCCCTTACATTATCCTGATTGCTACTCTGCATTCATCCCAAAATCCTTACCTCAGGAAAAAAATAGCTTCACAAACTTTATCCCTTGGAATTACTGAGGTTCCTTCATTCAATATAATCACCCTTAATTAAATTCATTCTTAAGAAACAGTATTGCTGCCCTCAGGCAATAGGCCTTGGAGGACATACAAAACCCAAATGTAGCATAAGTTAAGCAAAATTTTAAGCACCCTCATCAATTGATTTTTATAATGTAGTACAATTAAAGGTAGAAACTGCCAGTTAGTCATCAAATACCTTACAGCCACTTAAGTTCAAATCAACTATATATTTGCAGTTCTTCACAAGATGCTTCACACCTATATCAGTTGCCCTGAAGCTCAGTCCATATCAAAAGATGCATTAGAATTATAAATTAATGAAAGATTGCTTATAAAAACATGTCAGAAAATATCTGAACTACATAAGGGAAATGTGAAATACCTTACATTCCAATAAATAGAGAAAACCTTCAATTTAGGACAACAACTGGTTATCGCTTCAATTCCTTTATCAGATATCTTTTGGCAGCCATTCAGATTTAAAGACTCGAGGCCTTGAAGTGAATCCAAACACTGAAATGCTTAAAATATTATAAAGAAAAACTCAGGAGATAATAAATATATAACAATTAACCACACTTTATAAGCAAGATAGCTATTAATGAAGTAAACTAATAGGACTTAGATTCCACAACATAGCCAGAAATGTCACAGACTTTTACATCCATGAATCTATTCAGAGCATTAAATTATATTTTGAAATCAGGTTCAATTCTAAGGTCCCAATGGCATAAATTCCATCCAACTGAATCCTAAAACATTCAGCCTATTTCTTTCTAAATTCTTCAATAAAACAAACATATACAAACTCCAAATCAGAACAGCACAATACTATACCTTGTTCTTAAGGACTTGGAGATGACTGTCGTCTATATCCCGTGCAAATTCAAGGATTATTTGCTTCACATGGTGATATCTTGGCTACAAAGAAAATGCAAAAATTTACTTACTTTAACACTAAATACGGCTACCCTTTTATCTATTAGCTAACAAAAACCCAATGGACCATCATTCAAAAGATTAAAAAAAAAAAACAGAAAAAATTAACAATTTAGAAATTAAAAAGGAAAAAAGAAAAATTGACAAACCAGTGAAAGAGCAGCTATGAGTCGATCTCCAACATTATTCATCTCACGTAAATCAATAGTCTGGACAAAAAGAAAAAAAAAACCCAGATCATAAAAAGCAATGAAAAGATGACATAAAATTAAAAAAAAAAAAAAAGATAGAAGAAAAGAAAACGGGAAAGTTGTAGAGAAGAGAAAAGTACAAGCCAAAGAGAAGGGTAGGAAATAAGAGTACGGTGAAGCCAAGGGTTGAGAAGAAGAAGAGAGATGAGATCTCTTTGAGAAAGCCTTGTGCTCACTATTTTCATCACTTTCGGCACTGTTTCTTTGTTCCATATTGATGCCTGCTCTTCTCCTTCCATCCTCTCTGGAAATAACCAAAACTGATGTATATGTTTGGTTCCGTACTTATGCTCCTCCCGCAATCTAACTTCTACTTTCTTTTTTTTTGGTACATTATTTTTTAATGTAATTTTTAAGTTCCATAAGACTGGCAAACAAAAAAAAAGTTCCATAAGACAGTTGTGGCTTGTTTGATTAATAAATAATTAATTAATTTTTATAAATATATTTAATAAGATATTTATCTACCTCTCATTTAATTGGTGAAGTATTAAATAATTTTTTTCTGAAATAATCAAATTATAAAATAAAATTAACAAAATCATTGTGTACTTTTTTTAATAAAGATATACTTTCAAAAAATTCAAATCCAACTCTTTCAATTAAAAATAAATAAAATTATAATTCATAAACACCAATATTGCATGAAGTTTTTTGCCTAAATTATTGCTAAATAATAGAGTACATTTTTATTTTAATTTAATTAAAAATACAATAACCTTATTAAAATTACTAGTAACACATTTTGATATTTCAAGTTCATGGAAAACCTTGAATTTACTCTCCAATATTTTGACTCAAACAAAACCGATTTAAATTCCTTTAAACCCAGTCTGACTCATGAAAACATTTCTATTTTATGAATACTAGCGTGAAAGGTTAGACCAAATTTTTGTTATTTCTTTCACTCTGTCTCTTGCTACCTTCTTCGTTGACCCACGACTAACTCAAAGTTATTTGCATTAAAACAATTTTTAATATACCCCAAAAAATTAACTTTTAAGAAATTTATTTAAGTATTCAATAATTAATTTTTTTTATCATTTATACTTTTTCTTAATAAGTTATCGAAAATTTATTTTTGAAATTTTTTTTAATATATTAAAAATTCATTGCCGAGAACTTCTTCACTAAATTAAAAAATACATTTTTAAAAAGATTATAATTATTCAAAAATATATTTTTAAAAAATATTATAATTATCTAAAAATGTATTTTCAAAAAGTATTATAATTATTTAAAAATTCATTTTCAAAAATAAATTTTTACTTTAATTTTTTTGTTACAATCTCTTTATCAGTGTTCGATACGAGAATATCGAATATTTCTTGTTATAATCTTTAAACGAATCTCTAATGATTTTTTTGAAGTATGAATTGTTTAAATCTGACAGTAAAAATTTTTAATATTTTAATTGTACTTTTCATTCAATAGTATTTATAATATTTTTTAATTCTAATAAATGTGTATATGAGAGAAATTAGTAATTGTAAAAGGATGTTCAAGCAAGTAGCTTCTGCACATGTACGATGAATCAGTCACGCTCCATCTAATATGGTGCAATAGCCAACTTGCATAAACATTTTTTCACATTTAATGATTCATCTCAAATGTATATTTGTCTGAATTATAAAAATATTATAAACATTATTGAACAGATAATGTTTGATGGTCGAAGGATTAAATGCCCTTATTGTCAATTTTACTAATTGCTAATGATATTGTCAGAGTTAATATTACTTACGGTGTTAAGTTATCGTGTATTAAAAATTTATTTTTAAAATTTTTAAAAGATTTCATAAATGAATGTTTGAAAATCATTAAAATTTTTTTAAAATGTATATTTAAAAATTCTTAAAATTTTTTAAAAATTAATATTCACAAGCTTTTATGAGATTTCAAAAATAATTTTTCATAAGTTTTTGATCGATTCTGAACATTAAGGTTTGAAAATCTTCAATAATTTTAAAAAATAAAATTATGAAATGTTCAAATAGCATAAAAAACTTAAAATCTTAAATCTTTTAAAACTAAACATAAAATTAAATGAAAAAATAAAAAAATTTATTTATCTCTAATTTAAAACTATCTAAACTTAATTCTTCAAGGGTGGGCTTTTAATTAAAGAAGATGGGATGCGAAGAGGTGGGTGTATGAGTTTTTTAAAAAATCTATATTTTAAATTTAAAATATATTCAATAAAAACTTAAATATTAATAATAATAGCGTAAAGAGAAGAACTTAAAGTACAAATAACACTGCTTTATAATTTTTTATATCCTAAAATCATGATTGCTCGAACTGAAGCTTTAGTCATTAGAAAATGAATGGAAATAAAACACATGCTCCAAGGCAATTGGCAAACGAGCTACCTGGAGATTTAGCTTCCAACTCCCAATCTTGTTTACTGTTGTAGCTAAGTGGTCACGTCAACATTCACTTGAACAAATTTTATACATAGACAATCGATTAATCATTTCATTATTCATAAAGTATATAAAACAAAAGTTAAACATTTAATATTCAACTACTTTTGTTTCCTCTCTAATTATTTTCTTTGTTTTCTTTTTTTTTTTTCTCATGTATATTGTTGAAACTGTTAGAAAATCAAGATGTACATATAATATTAATACACACAAATAATAAAACAAGTTTAAAACAAAAATATAAACATATAAATATATTTAATTTAACTCAAAATGATTTACTATAAATTCAATCCATTAATAAATAATTTTTTTATAATTATGAGATTTTTAAAATAAAAAAATTCATCAAAAATTTTTTATTCAAAATTTAATTACATTTTTTTAATAACATACTCATTTAATTATTTTTTCGATGTTTAATTATTTAAAATTATCAAACCAAAACTAAAATATTTTATTTATAAAAGTGAAACTTTTTATATATTTATTAAATTCTGAATATAAAATATAAAATAAATTTAAATTCTTATAATTTTACTTAAATTTCTACGAAATTCAAGGTAAATTCAACAAAAACATCAAAACATGTTCTGAAATATTATCTTCAATGTCCCCTAACTTTTTTTATATTCGATTTCAACCTCCAAGCCTCTCAACCAAGTACTAGAAATTACATTAACACTTCTAAATGTAAAATTGCTACTAGCTAGTATATGTTTTTAATTTTAGATGCAGTAATTCAACCATCTAGATTCTAGTCGAAACATACAACTTTAATACCTTGATTGACATTTAATTTTCCTCCGATTTTCTAAAGTATAAAATTTGTACTTGAACAGTTGAACAAATTATAAAGTTAAACAAGGGAAAAGTGCTGAGCAGTCAGTCGTGGCCTCAGGAAAGTTTCCCGTGCCTTGATCCTTTGTTCTAAAAGCTTTTCAGTGTAAACACATTGTCTACTAAAATGCAGAAAAAAAAAAAAAAAACAGAATTACATCTCATGGTTCATTTATAATCCCATAAACAAAACAAAAATTAAAAAGCAAGACAAGAAGCAGGAAAAGAAAAAGAAAAAGAAAAAGCCAGTGCCTGGACTTCCCCATGTATGCCACCCTGCAGGATTCTTTTCTGCTTCTTACGAATTACACCATCTGCATGCCTTCATTTCAAGCATTCAAATTCCAAATTTAGAGAGCTGCTGGGGATCCATGTTTCAAAGAAGTCAGAACTAACTACTGTTTTAGTCAAGCTGGTGTTGTACTTGTAATTATTATAAAAGTATGAGGAGTAGTCTCATTTTCTGTCTATTTTGTACAAGCATGATATCTTCGCTATTAATATCACAGATCTGGCAATCCCTCTTTAGTATGGGGCATCCACCATAAAATCTGTTCGAATCTGTTTATCAGTAACAAAGTGTTATGAGAAGAAAGTTAAAAAGAATACTGCCAATAATAGTGTGCTTTGTTAATATAGATATTAAATTTTTAATTTTACTGATCAAAGTTTAATATTTGATAATATAAAAAAGGTTAAAAATAATCATATATTACTCCAATTTTAAGTCCGAACTTTGCAAAATTATGTGGATGGCTTATTACCCATATCATGCATTTTATTTGAGATTTTAAATTAAAAGGTAGCTCTTAGCCATTATTAATACTTTTTTTTTGAAAAGCACGAACTGTTTAAATATGATTTTTTTTTTTTTAAATTAGAAAACTTTAGGTAAAGAGATTGTGATTATCTTATTTCAAGTCGGAATATATTGATGTAAATAAAAATTTATATTAGATTTATAAATTATTTATTAAAAAAATTGTTAATAACAAAAATTAAATTTAAACTTAACAAACAAAGTATTCAATCTTTATCAATTTGATCAATCCATTGACAATATAATCTTAAATTTGAATTATGATTGTATCTTATTGATATGTTAATATCAAATAATGAGTTATATAAAAAATGAAACGTACTCTTGCCTTAACAGAGATTTATAACTAAGTTAAACGTTTAAACTAGCAAAGCCAATTAAGAATATATAGAGTGGAAAATCAGGCTATGGCCTGCAGTCAAATTATTTTCAAGATTGCAGGTCTCAACTTCAGTCTATCTAAATGAAGGTGGTCTGTGCGTGAAGTCATGTCAAATAAAGGCCACTGTTCTTCTCAATGTCAGTGCTGAAGAGGGAAAAGAAGGGGATACAACAAAAATCTGTGCATATACGGCAGAACTGAGACGATGGGATAAGCATGGTCTTTGCGCCGTGATTGCCTTGGAGAAATATTTAACACATCATTTGTTGTCTTTAGTACAAGTTTTTGCCGCCAAGGCATAATCAACAACCCAACATAGCTGTAGTTCCAGAATGGTCAAACTGTGAAGTTATTGCTCAACTTTTCGAGTCAATCATAGCTGAATTTTTGGCGAAGGGTACGTGAAATTTTTTTTTTTGGAGCTATGATATGTTAATGGGTGTTGCTTTGGGTTTTGAATTTCCTTTGCCATTTGCTGATTCCGTGGCTTAAAAATCTTGAGTTTTGTGTTTTAAGTCTGGGTAGCACTTGGTCATTGCATCATGGTTCCCAGCAAATTTATTTTTTATATATTTGAACTGATTTAAATATCGATCATTAAAATTAAAAATTAAACATTTTATCAATAAATTATGTAAAATGTAACTATTGACAGTTCTTAAAATTTCAAGTGAAATTATCTTGACGACATTATTTAATAAAAAAATATGATAAGTGAATTTAAAGGTTGATATGTATTTATCTTGATTGCTTTTTATTAACCAATCTAATACAATGATAAATTTTACCCTTTTCAAAAAAAAAAAAAAGATTAATGTTTCAAAATCATATGCAACAAAACAAAATTTATATGAAAAATTAAAACCTTTGAAATTAACAACTATTCTTATTGATTTCCTATTTGATTTGCATGAAGTTCAAGGTGAAAAACACTTCAATTATATATTTTTTACATGTAAAATTTTTTTTAAAAATCATAATAACTTGATATTTTATAAATTTATTGCCAACATTAAACATCCAAAAGAAATGGACATTTAAAAGATCATAATAACTTGATATTTTATAAATTTATTGCCAACAAATAAGAGAAAACAAGAAAAAAAAGAAAAGAAATGGACATTAAGATTTGGGCTGAGTGAACCCAACTGGTAAATAGTAAGAAAAACTATTGGATTTTTGGCCTCAAAAGCCCACTGCTTCGGGGAAATTAGAAAAAACATAGGAAAAGAAAATCGCCAAAGCCTATAACTTTTTGGATTTATTTTGATTTTTCGGACGGCAAATAATGTTCAAAGCAAAATTCCTACTTTGCTCAACCAAAAAGCAGCTACTTTCATAGCTCCAAATTGAGGATCAACAATGGAGAGGCATCGTTAAGGTGAGGCTGAAATGGGTGAAAAACCGGAGTCTTGATCATGTCAGCTACACTGAGTCCGATCGCAAAGCGGCTTGCCTCTTGAAGGATGCTACGAACGGTCGCCCACCGGTTTTTTTATTGCCAAGTCTTTTGCCGATAGGCAAAAGCTCCTTGGCCTCACTTTCCCCGCTCTTCGCTTTTTGTGCCGGTATTTTGGACCGTTTTCCTCGATTTTTCAGTACCCTTTTGTTGTTTTTTGCTCCTTTTTTTGCGACAGAAGCAAAATGAAAAAGCTCCCGTTTGGTTGTAATTTGCATTGTAAGAAGTTGTTCTGAGATAAAAGCAAATGCTAGAAAGTAAAATCATGATTGGTTAGAAATGAACATTGATTAAATGTAATATCAAAACCACGCATTTTGTATAAAATTTTTTTTGCGTTTTTAGTTTTTGATTAGTCAAAAGTTTTACCTTTTTTTTCCCCGTCTGAAGGGCGGAGAAGCAAAACGCGATATACAACTGTACCTGAGCGAATGAGAGTGACTACGCTGGATTTTGCACTATTAGTGGGTAATTCTGTACTGTTATGTGCTGCTGTTATTGGACACTAACCGGAAAGTGGTTTTGATTAACTGTATTGACTATTGAGTTGAATATCTAAGATATTAGTTATTGTTTGCTATTTTTTTACTTTGTAATAGGATCCCTACTCTTTTTGAACAATTCCCACATGCCTGATATTCTAATTTGCGGTGCTTTCAATTGACGGGCACTGGACTCTTGTTAGCTTCACAAGAGCAAAGCATACACCAGGCAAATGAGAATGACTATAGAGAGGCTTTCTAGGGTGCTTATGATGATGAAAAGTAGGACTGCACCTCTTCAGTCCCTGCATCCCGATTGAAATGGGATCTTGGTTGCCAGATAATTTTGAGAAAGTGTTGATCCCAAAATACCCCGATCGTATTAGATTTGTTGAGGAACCAACTGGTATTGCAGCTGTGCAACTTGTGCAATGGCGCAAGGAATTTGTTGTTTCAGCATTGGAAAGAAGTAATGAGGGTGGTTAGATGGGTGATGAGCACAGGCAATTTAAGAGGGGTCAAACCACGTTGGCATTCCCAATGAATTTCCAAAGGGGTTATGGAGCACAGAAGAAGGTGAGAGCTTGGATGGAGGAGTTTCAGAAACTTCCCTACATATCTCCATATGAAGATTATCGGCGTATTGATTCAAATAGTGAGCTTATGGAGAAAAGGGCCGTTGGTGTATTGCGTGAGCTTTTGGACTTGACGATTCACAAGAAGACCAAAAGGAACTACTTGAGAAGGTTGAGAGAGGAACTCAACATCCTACATAAGCTTACTTCATTATTTACTAGATATCCAGTGATTTTCTACCTGTTCTTGAAGTGCAAAACAACAACAGCGGCTCTCAAGGATACAGGCGGGAAAACTAGTAAACCTAGATCTTCTTGTTCGTCTAAGAGGGAAGTTTTATCATGTAATGAGAACAGGGCCTCTTTATCGTGGTAAAGGTGTGAATCTGATACCTCGGGAAGACATCTTACTTAATGACGTCAAAAATAGGGCGGGCGAGGAAGAAAAAGAAAAAGAGACCGATGAAGAAGAGATTGGACCAGATGATGAGTACTATGAAGAAACCTCAGATATAGAAGATGAATGCAGCAAAGAGTACTGATTACCTGACAGATAATCCATTTTGCAGCTATATTAAAAGGGAAAGACGATAAAACTTGAGGTATTTACTGTTAATAGAATGCACCAAATTTGGATTCATCTCTTACCTTGGCATGAGAGCAAATATCAAATTAGGATTATAGAAGTTTATTAGCACGTTTGAATGTCTTACTGCTTGTGTCTGAGTAAGAAGATTTTCCATATTTTTCAGCACTAACATGACCTATCTAAGTCCTTAAAAGGATAAGTGATCCATTTTCTTTGATTAATAGGGTCAATTGTTCGGTAAATGCTTGTTTCATTTTCATGTAAAAGAAGTTACAAATGAACATGTAGACCCACGTTAATGCATATGGAGGAAGGAAGATGGAATTATCAAAAGAGAAGAAAGGTTTTTAGCCGAACATATTTTATAAAAAAATGTTTGTTACAAGAGATGTATTTTTAACTACTGTAGTTGATTTTTCTTCATGATTCATTCTTGAAAAAGTAACATCTTATTTATACAAGGGTCTTGAATCATTGGGTTTAGACATTATTTCGATGATATTTAGTCATTTCAAAAATGACAACAACATGCTTCCTTCTTGATTTTTCTTTTTGAAAAAGTAACGTGTTATTTATACAGAAAAAAGTAAAAAAATAATATCCTAATAAGACAAGCTTAATAAGACAAGTTTAGGACAAGATTAGAACAAAGAATAATTACAACTTTATAAGTGACTTGATATAAAATTAAAGTAAGGTGACTCATCACTTATTTGACATAAAGTAAATGTGATTCATAAAATAAATATGATTTAATTTAGATATAAAGTTGATGAAAACTTGACATAAAATTGTCTTCTCTTTTGGTAATTTCATCTTCCCTTTTTTATAGTTAAAACTTTAGCTTCATATTTTTCTTCAAATTATTTTATAATTTACAGTGATATAAATTAAATATGCTTTGCAACTGTTAAAGCCATAAATGAGGGTTACCACTTTGGCATAACCTCGTAAATAAGAGAGAACTAAAATTTATGTTTAATTAAAATTTTAAAACAATGCTATGGACACTTTTCTGATGATAGATGAAACATGGAATCACCAGAGCATGCTTGTACTAGTTTTATTCTCAATTACTTGTTAGGCATACTTTATCAGCTCATTTATCGAATTTCTAAAAATGTGATCATTCCTGGTTAGTGATCTAATGAACCTAAAAGCAAACAGCAGCCATTTTTAATATTTTTATGTGATAAAACCCAATCGGCATTGTGCAAATCTTGTTAAAGCTCTATTGAGCCTAAAATGCGTATCGAAGTTGCCTTCAAAGAATCCAAGTTCAATTCCAGCAAGCAGCAAAATACCAATTAACTCATTGCTTGAAAAATTCTAACCGGTTTTTATCCAAGTTCTTAACAAAATAAATCAAGATATCCGAATGTGCAAAATGAAGTACTATTTTTCTTTTCAGCCAACGGCTTTACCTATAGAACATGAAGAACAGGGATGATAGAATAATATAGAAAACAAAGGCACATTTGCTTCTCTCAATGAGATAATCAATCCGCTTCACATCAATATGGACAGAATTAGGGAAGTGATGAAAATATTATAAGACATGATGATGATGTCAAGTTCATTCCCTCCCAATCTCTTTCTATAAAATGAACAAAATCATTTAATCAGCAGGATCCTGTTATCAGTAAAGGCCTGCCGGCGCCCATCTCTTCTTTCATCACCCTCCTATAATTTGGTTACAAATGTACCTATATATAGCATCCTATGCTCCTAGGTATATTTCACCAAAAGGAGTATGCGAGAAAGTGCAGATGCACCCAAGCCTAAATGGTTAGTTTCATAGATCACCCTCCCCAACCATAACTTCCTTATCAGCCACCAGCAGACTCGGTAAATGGTCAGTTTCCTATGTCACCATCCCAACCACAGCTATGCAGATGCCTCGTCAAAATTTAACCATCAATCCTACAGCCCTCTACAGAACTCATGAGAATATGTCCTATGTTAGAACCGAGAAATTGGAGACAAATTAATCCTTGAATTCTGATGGAAAATATATATACTCAAGAGAAAAGCAAAAAAAAATAATAATCCAGTATGAAGTGGTGACCTAATCCCAAGCACTTGTCACGCCTGGAGCATATTCTCCATAATTGGCAGGAACTCCATATGCACTACCACCATTCCCTCCACCGTAGTAATCCAGATTCCTACTAAATGAACCCTCCCTTCTGAAATCACGCCCACCAAAACGCCCTCCTCCAGATCGTCGATTTTTGTTACCACCACAAGGAGCCCGGGATGCATAACGGGTGAGCCATGCAGGTACCTCTTGATTTGCTTCTTGCATTAGCTCAGCTAGTGGCCTTGCCAGTGACAAATTGCTCTCATTAAAGAAAGCTGTAGCCAACCCTGTTTTACCAGCACGACCTGTCCTTCCAATCCGATGGACATAATCATCAATGTCATTGGGAAGATCAAAATTGACCACATGAGCTACATGGGGTATATCAAGACCACGAGCAGCCACATCAGTTGCTACTAAAATTGGGGTCTTTCCACTCTTGAAAGATCTCAATGCTAGTTCCCTTTCCTGCATACAAACAAGCCCACAGTATTTATGTAAAAGACATATTCCTGCCAAATTAAGGTAAATAGCATATAGCTGTAAGACTGCAATACCATGTTCCACCCAACCACAAAGACCATAGTCTTTCACTTCTCTTCAGCAAATTTATTTCTTAATAATTACCTGTTGAGTCCTATCACCATGGATGGTTGTTGCTGGGAATCCATTAATGTATAGCCAGTGTTCCAATGAGTCAGCTCCTTTTTTAGTCTCCACAAAAACTAAAGTCAAAGCTTGCTGCAAAGTCAAAGACACAACTATCAAAAGTTGTTTATTATCTCCAACCTATCAATTCAATGAGACTAGATACATGAATTAGCACCCTGAACAGTAAATATTCATCAAAACAAATATATCTAGTAATTAACTTGAATTGAAAAATATATGGATAAAGAAACTTCAATAAGCAATTCCATATATGATAGATTCATTACCTTTCCATGAACTCCATTTTCCCTCTGTGCATGCAGAAGATCCATGAGATGACTTCTCTTATCAGACTCAAGAACAATTTCAACCCTTTGAACAATCAAATCTGTACTTGAACCAACTCTCCCAACAGCCAAGAATATGTAATTTGAAAGAAAATCAGATGCAAGTCTCTGCACAGCCACCAATTTACAAAAGAATTATGTGATGTAATTCGGATAGGCTTTCTTTTTAGTATCAAAAACTCTACTATCATCTTAGTTGCATTTGAAACTTATTCTAAAGCAAAATCAAGGCAATTTAACATTTCTACTTCTTTTGGGTTTGTAAATATTAAAGTGAAATAACCAACCCCACACAAATATTTAGTGCTTGAGCTAATCCAAGGCCAAAGTCAATTTTACTCTGATTAATTAACAATTTCCGTTTTCTATAAAACACATAGAGGTAGCAAGAAGAATTCAAACCAGCACCAACATTATTATATTCCAGAAGAACATGAAACTCAATTCACAACTTAAAACATTTTACAATTATAAGTGCAAAGCATATGAACTGAGTATGTCAACAAATACAGCTTGAACACTCAAATAACAAATAAAATGGGAATCAACAGAGAAACCCTATTTAAAATTATAACCAACCTGTATCTCTCTTGGAAACGTGGCACTAAACAACATTGTCTGTCTCACACCCCGATCAGGCATGTCCATTTGTTGCACTATCTTTCTGATTTGTGGCTCAAAACCCATATCAAGCATGCGATCTGCCTCATCAAGGGCCAAGTGCCTAATCATCTGCAATGACACTCTAGCCCTCTCTAGCAAATCAACCAATCGTCCTGGAGTTGCCACAAGAATATCAACTCCTCTTTCCAACTCTCGTAACTAAGTATAGAACAAAGAATTAGTAAACAAAACAAAAAAAAAAATGAAAAATAAGGTATTGAGAGATAGGAATTTGTAAGGGGACCAATAAGCCAAAAGCCACTGGAGATATTTAGAAAAAAGATGAAAAGAAGATCCCAGAAAAACATAAAAATGAAAAGTCAGGCAACATTATTAGATATAGAACATACACTAAGTTTCCTAGATACTTAATCTAAACAAGCTAATACCCCTATTAGCACAATTTGACCTACCCACATCTTCCAGGGAGAATATATTTAATAGCTTATCAAACATAATAGACTCCTCCCTTTCAAACTCTAGCTCAATGAAGATGGTGCTGTAATAGAAAAATAAAAGCAAACTACAAAACATATGAACAAACCAAGAACTAGTTGAGTCAAAATCAGCAATCTATCTGCACTATTGTTCCTCTTATCAATAAGTAGACCCTTCCCCTTTATTAGTTCCATTGGCAAATAAATACCAGGAAAAAAAAAGAAAATAATTTTAAAAAACAACATAAAAATTTTGAAAAGAAATCCTAAAACCAATTCCAATATTGTGATTAATGGCAAAATATAACAGATATAATTTGTAATACAAATAGATATAAACATAGAAAAGTGACTTAGTTTAGCATAAGAAAGAGTTAATAAGACGAACTAAATAAATCAAATAATACAAAGCAACAATGATATGCATAATTTGATGCAATAACAACCTGTTGGTTAATTGGTGCTCCCCCATAGGCAACTACCACCTTGACACCAGTTTGATATGAGAATTTTTTGGCCTCATCGTGTATCTGAAAGTGTATTATTATCAGAACAAAAACACATCAAACCATTCTAAGAGATTACATGTCCTAAGAATCTCACCTGACAAGAAAGCTCCCTTGTGGGAGATAGAATCAGAGCAAGAGGGTAAACAGTTCGTGCTACACGCGGTCTCTGTACATACTGCTCCCGCATAATTCCACTAATAATTGGAAAGCAAAAAGCAGCTGTCTTCCCTGATCCAGTTTGAGCACAAGCCATTAAATCTCTTCCTCCTAATGCAATAGGGATAGCGTGACGTTGAACTGGAGTCGGTTTCACATATTTGCACCTCCTAATGTTTTGATTCAACATTTCCCCTAAATCTATCTCAGCAAATGTATTTACAGGCGGTGGTACATTTTCACCACTAGTTTCCACCGGAATATCCTCATATGCATCGAAATTGATCCCCATATTCTCTTGTTCAGTAAAACCTTGTTCCCTATCATCAACTTCATCATCATCACCAAATGGGTTTACTTCCCTTTCTCTCCTATCCCAACCTCCACTTCTATTATTCCAACCAACGCCGCTGCCACCTCTTCCAGCTCCAGCATAACCATACCCCTGACCCTGACGCCCGAATTCAGGCTTAGTCCCGCCACCGCCGCTCCAACGGGGCCACTGGGGCCCACCAGCGGTCCCGCTAAAACTTGCCCTCTCACTGGCCGGACCTGACAAGTTAGGTACGTCGGAAGCTGGACGGTTACGAAGGTGGGGCGGGACATAAGTGGATCGAGTTGGAAGAGATAAGGAATTGTTGTCTGAAACTGCAATTTCAGATACAGCGTTTGTCACAGAATCTGCCCATGAAGTTCTCATAATTTCACAAACCTAAGAAAACCAAAAAAAAATCCTAACAAAACCTAATCCAACCAAAATAAAAAAACACAACCCAAAATTTCAAATCCTCCAAAAAGTCTTATTATCCTTTCCCTTTTTGTAGATCAGACCTGATCAAAGAAAATGCAAGCAAAGTCAACAAATAAAAAACATTAACAAAAATATTAAAAAATGCAATTAATATAAGCTTAAAAAAAATCAAAATATCATGAAAATGCAAAAATAAAATAAAAACTTACAAAGAAAAATATTAAAACAAAAACAACGAGAATTTATGAGAGAAACGGCAGAAACCTTGTTGGAATTTCTGTTGCAAGATGAGGTCAGTCAGAAAGGAGAAAAATCGGGTGTCTTCATTTTTTTCTTTTGTGTGTTGCTACTTTTATAGTTTTCAGAAACCAGATCAAAGCATTTTCTTTCTTGGTTTTTTCTTTTCTTTTCTTTTCTTTTCTTTTCTTTTGCTTTGGTGTTGCGCGCAGGTTGCAGCTAGAAACGAGAGAGAGTGAGAAAAAATCTACAAAATGTAGTTTGGTGACCGTACAATTTGGGGCTTGCGTCATAATTAAAAGCTCCCCCAACGGGCAAACGGCGTCTTAAATTTGTTTCTAATTATGGATTTTCATTTTAAGATAATAAATTGAATTTTTAGTTTATCTTTTAATTTCTCTACTTAAAATATGAACTTATATTCAAAGATTTAATTAAATAAAAAAATTAATTCAGCTTTTTAAAGATATCAAATTATGTATATAGACATTAATTCAAACCATTTATTCTTGACCAAAAAAAATCTTTAATTTCATTTATTTATACTCTATTGAATTAGATGAGATTTAATCTTAAAACGATGGTATAATAAAATTCTTCTCATAAATTATTTAAATGAAATCTTATTAGATATGATGACAGCATCTAAAAGAACTACACAAATTTATTTAATTAATCAATACTGATTAAAATTTTTCTTAGTTAAATATCTTAACTACTAACTAAATTTCAAATTTTTAATATTTTACTCATAATATTAGCCTTAGAAGTTTCTTTTTTTTTTTTTCAATAGAAATCGATTTTTGTCCAAGTAAATTCTTAAGTGAATTAGGTTGAGAAAGTGCATTTTTAAAATAAAAAAAGATTAATTTTAAACAAAATCTTAAGATAAGGTATTATAAAAAATAAAATGTTTAACTTTCTCTTTTATAGATACAATGATATATTACAATTCATTGATGTAGCTGTAAAGCTTTTAATTTTCATTACAATAATAATATAATTATTTTATGAGTTTTGTTAATAAGTACCTTAATGATATCTTTTAAAATAATTATATAAATTAAATATAAAATATTATATAAATCATTAATTATTATTGTATTCAATTTAAAGTTATTATTATAACTAACACTTTAAAAAAAAATGCCACAATTATTAATAGAACTCTTATTCTTATATATCAATAATTAACGATAAAATTTAAATGGATATGCGTATTTATATATTGAAATTTTATTTTATATACTGTTAATAAATATTTTAAATTTCATTAACGAGATTAGAGGGTTATTATATATTCTTGTAGATTATATTAAAAAAATAAATTTGTTTTATATACACAATTGATGAAAATTTTAAACTAGCAAAAATAAAAGAATGTCATGCCTATGTTTCTTTTCTTTCTTTTTTTTTTTCCTTTTAACTATGTTAGTCTTTTAATTTTTTATTATACTTTAAAAGAGAATGTGATAACTTTTTTATTTTGTTGAAAGAGTTTAAAAACACTATCAATACTTTTCATCTTGTTGGAAGAGTCAAAAAACATTATCAATACACCTTTATATAAAAAGAATCTCTTAAGGGATTTAGAATGCCACATATATTTTGATCAAGTTGGGGTTTTATCAATAAAAAAGTTCTTTCAAATGATATATGTATCTTCTTCCATTGTTTTTATCTTTGACATATGTGTTTTTAATTGCAATTTCATAGGGTTTTTTTTTTTTTAGGTTTTTATTGCTGCTTTAAATAGTGAAGCTTTTGGCGTGAAAAAGAGGTTCTCAATTTCTTTCATTTTTTTCAACTGTTTTTAGATAAAATCTATGGTTATTTTTCATTATTTAATTGAATATGGATTTTTTTTTATTTTCTTGAGTTAATTTTACTGTTAACATTTTTATTTTGTTTAATGAAATTAAATTGTTAAATGGGGCTTGAGTTTTGTGATTATGAAGTTTGCTTGTTATTGTGAATGTATTTTTTTTTTTGGAAGAATTTATTTTTGTATATTGTGATGTTGAATGAAAATAAGATTGTTGTTTATAGAAAAATAGTTATACAGTACATAATTTGTATTTTCTTTTGTTATTTTGTCTTTGACACTTGTGTTTTAATTATGATTAAATTTTTTTTTTTTTTGGTTTTTATTGCTCCTTCAAAAGAATGGAGCTTTTTTTATTGTGAAAGAGAGGTTTCTTAGGTTTTTTTTTTTCTTTTTCTTTTTTAGATGTTTTTGGGTAAAATTTATGGCTATTTTTCATTGTTTAATTGAATGTGGGGTTTTTTTTTTAGTTTCCTTATGATGATTTTATTGTTACACATTTTCATTTTGTTTAATGGAGTTGGATTGTTAAATAAGATTTGGGTTTTGTGGTTATGAAGTTTACATGTTGTTGTGAATATATTTTTTTGAAAGAATTTCTCTTTGCATGTTGTATTGTTGGACGAAAATAAAATTATTGTTTATAGAAATATAGTTTTGATGTGCATAATTTTGTGCTTTTTTAAAAGTATTTTGTTTTGCATGTTATTTGAATGAAATTATGATTTTGTTTTTTATAGATTTTTTGTTTTTTTTTTTGCCTTAGGGTTTTTAAAGCTTGTTAGATATTAAATTTTCGATTTAGTATGAATTGTATTGTGTATTGTTTTCTTTTATTTATTGTGTATTTTGGTTATATTTGATTTTGGTCTATCAAGTGATTAATTGACGTACTATATGAGTTAATGATATTAGTTTGAATAAAACTATTTACGATATTTGAAAGGTTGATTGTTTGTCACAGATAGAGTTGATGTTTAATTGTGGTATAATTGTATAATTGTGTTTTTGTAGGAGTATTTTGTTTTGAATGTTATTTGAATGAAGTTATTATTTTGTTTTCGATTGATTTTTTTTCGTCTCAGGGTTTCTTGAAGCTATTTAAATATTAAGTTTTCAAATTAGTATGAATTGTATTATATATTGTTTTTATTTATTTATTTATTATGTATTTTAGTTATTTGACTTCTACTTATCAAGTGGTTGATCTAAAGTACCATATGAGTTGATGATATTAGTTTGAACAAAACTATTTGTGGTATTTGAAGGGTTAATTGTTTGTCAAAGATGGAGTTGATGTTTAATTGTGAGATAATAGTAATGAAAAAAAAAAAAAAGAAGGAAAGAACCAAAATAATTTCTCCATGTATTTATGCATGGTTTGGTATTTTCCATCATAGGATTGTGCATATCTTGGAATGCTCCAGCAACTAACAATTACATCTTCTCGGTCCATCTTATACTTATTCAATATTCCCAATAACTAACTTGGTGATAAATTTATCATGCTTGGGTTTGACTGCAAAGACAATGAAGTTCAAAAAAACTACTTTTTCATCGTTCATCACAGCACAATAATGCTAGATATGAAGTCAAAATTAAATTATTTCACCTTAGAGAGTATGTTTTAAGTAACACAAATTTGGCATGGATGTTTAGTCAAAGGAAAGTGATTACATATAAGATGTAGGACAAGAAAAATTACAAGTGGACTATAAATCATTTTCTCTGAAAATATAGGTTATAAATTCTATGGCTTAATGCAGCTCATATAGAACTTAGTTTAGATTCCCCACTCACTTGTAGACGATGAAGATATTCATATGAATTCGTGTAGAAATCTTTCAGGGACAAAAGAGTATGTTGCTTACTTTGAAAACCGCATTCAAACTGTAGATGTTGAATTTAACAAGTTTAGTAGTTTCAATGCTTTAGTAGTGATAGTACAATGATAGACCTGGAAGATGAATGGCATTGAATTGTGGAAACTAGGGGCTTTATTCATAAGAAGCGATCGATTAATAGTTTCTAGATGCTCATTTTACGGTAAAATTTAAAACTATCTACAATTAGTATTTGGTTTGGCAAACAAACAATACCATGTTCTTGGGCTTTGGTGGTGCTATATTTGGATATTTTTATGCACTGTGGTGGGATTATTCTATAGGCCAAATTGATCTAATCCTTTACTTGCAGTGCTGCTGCATGTTGAGCATTCACTGATGCATGCATTAGGCAATTGTTTCGTATTTTCATTGAATGTTCTAATTATAATTGCAATAATATATTTCTTTTTTATGAGCATTGTGTGGTATATGAATGGTGTATACAGTCCAATATTTGCAGAGATTGTCCCTGAGAAATCCCGAACAAGCATCTATGCCTTGGATCAATCTTTCGAGTTTAGACTGGCATCTTTTGCTCCACGTATAGTTGGGATTTTGGCTCAGCATGTTTACGGTTATCAACCCATATCCAAAGGATCATGAGACTCCATGGAGATTGAGACGGATAGAGAGAATGCTGCATCACTTGCTAAGGCACTTTACACAGCAACTGGGATTCCAATGGCAATCTGTTGCCTCATTTACTCATTCCTTTATTGCATAAGAGACCGGGAGAGAGCAAGAATGCAAGCATTGATAGAATCAGAAATGCAACAACAAGAGGAAACTAATTCTTCATCAAGTGGCAGGCAATCCGAATTTCATGCCGAAAACTCAAAAGATTTGGATGGCAAGAAAAGAAGTGAAGTTTATATATAGCTTGAAGAGAAGGAGAGCCTTGATTTAAGTGATAATGATGAGAAGTCCCTTCTGAATCATCACCAGCTTAACTCTCGAACTTAGAAGGCAGATAAACACGTTAGGTGGAAACTGAGATTGGTTTGATAGTAATTTTGGTTTGCTTAACGGTAAGGAATCTTCACTCATTGATATTAAGCTAGGGAGATTGACTGATTATACAGATGCACATGATGGCAAATTTTTGAAGGAAACTTCTATTATTTCTTTAGTTCGTCCAGCTTTGATGGTGAAGAAAACTCCAACGACAAGCTTAAATTTTTGTACTCCTTGCTATCAAGTTTTTGGTTGTAGCAAGGATCTTAGCTCCTCCAAAGATTACCACAAGAGGCATAAGGATTGTGAGGCCGACTCTAAGACTGCCAAAGTCGTTGTTAATGGAATTGAACAAAGATTCCATCGGCAGTGTAATGAGTTGGTTTTTTTTTACTCTTTTGCCCTTCAATTTGATTTTATTGTATTTGAAATTTTCTTCCCTATTGATGATATTATTTTTGGAAGAAATAATTAGTGATAAGATATAAATGATATATTTTAACAAATGAAAGGACCTTGCCCTTGTTTATAGGGATACTCAAAGTTTCAAAGGAGGCAATGAAACCAATTTATAAAAATTGTTTAGAACGCAAATAAATTAGTACGGGTGTTACCTTTACAATTTTCCTATCTTTCAGCCTGCATGTAGGTTTGTTTCCTGCAAATTTAACTTTTTTTTTTTAAGGAAAGAGAAAACAGAATTGTTTTATATCATTTTAATTCTTCAATACTTATCGTTTTCCTTAAAAACTTAAAATTAAAAAAAAAAGAAAAAAAGATTCACAGTAATTTTTAGAAGTCGTAAAAATGACAAGCCATTGGGGGTAATAAGGTAATTTTATTAAAAAGTAGCTTAAACTTAGATCTGCGCCGGACAATCACAACCCTACACGCTCCACTCGCTGCCTCAATTCACGCGCCCCCTCAACTCGTCTACGTGACAGGAACAAGGGAGTCGGAAAGAGAGTGATAGAGAAAAAAACGAAAAACAAAAAGAGTATTTAAAACGAAAAAAAAAAAAATGAAAATTTCCCAATCCAAACTAGGGTTAGGGTTTCCCTAATCCGCAAAACGATTTCCACGCTCGATTCTTTCAACTCATAAATCAAAGATGGGCGCTAATCCTTCACCAACAGACTCAACCACCGATCTCGATGAGCAGATCTCGCAGCTCATGCAGTGTAAGCCGCTTTCGGAGCAGCAGGTACCTTTTCTTCCTCATGATCTGTTTGTTTCCCAAGAAAGTACGGAATTTTTTGAAGAATTAATACAATAATTTAATTTTTTAATTTGTGAATAATCGATTAGCCTTTGTTTCACTGCGAAATGAATATCCGAAATTATTTGGAATTGAATTTATTTTATCTTTTATTATTGCAATATTTAGTAGTAATTTTTATTTCTGTTTAAAATTTAATTTAAAGTTAATTGAGTTAAGGAATAAAAAGTTAGAAAAAGAAAATCATTTTTTGATTTATTTGATGTTGGTAATTTCGAAAGAATTAGGGGTATTTTCACGGAAAAATGTTGTTTGTTTAAACTGCTCTGACTGCCAGATTTTTCTTCATTTGATTTTAATTATGTTGTTCTCAGTTTGATCAATTGACGTCCTTTCTTTTCTTCCCTGTTTCGTCTTGTAATAGTAACTGTATTTGTTTTCCTGTTGCTTTGTTTAGGTCAGAGCATTATGCGACAAGTCCAAGGAGATTTTAATGGGAGAAAGCAATGTCCAGGTTTGTTATTTGAGTCTTGCTTATGTTTAGTCTCTAATTCCAGGCATCTGTAATCTATATCTGTTTATTTACCGACGTGTTTTGAAGATGTTGAGATTGCTCATCCTTTAACTGGGAAAACATTGATTTGTTTTGTTTTTATTTTTTTTTCACAGCCTGTGAAAAGCCCTGTGACAATTTGTGGGGATATTCATGGGCAGTTTCACGATCTAGCAGAACTTTTTCGAATTGGAGGGAAGGTATTTGTACTGACTTTGACTTTTTTTTTTTAATTTAATTCTACTTTTTTAGCTGAGGGAATGTGTAAAATAATTAGTTCAGTCCTCAATGTTTTGAAGATTGGAGCTCTGCAGGGGTATCATGATTGAGCAAATGTCACTGTAGTGAGGATATTTTTAATTTATGCTCTTTTGAATGCGTTAGGCATGTAAGCTTTTTGTCTTCAGCATTTTCATACATAAGAGTTCTGTTTTGATAAAATTTTTCTTCTTAATGATTTGCCTCTTTTGATCATTAGATAGTGACCTTATTATAGGCATTTGGGCATTCTTAGGATGTATTACACTTATCATATGCTTGATTTATCTCATATGTTACACAATTTTGCTATGTTTTTCCATGTGCTCATGATCAATCTTTTGATTGAGCCTATGCCTTACAGTTGGTTTGGTGCTAATTGACAGTGTCCGGATACAAACTACTTGTTTATGGGAGATTATGTGGATCGTGGGTACTATTCTGTTGAAACTGTTACGGTATGTACATGTTAAATTGCAAACTTCATTTTTCTACCCTTGTCATGAAAATTTGTATTCAATTTCTGCTAAAATATGGTCTAGATATATTACGGAGAAATTTGAAATTTTGGATAAGACTTTTAAAGGTTTTTGCTGCTATTTGTGTGAATGAAATTTGGCCACATCATCCTATCTGCACCAGAAAAGAACACTTGACTTGGTTTGATATCAGTGGCCTTTAACGCTATGAATTTGAGATGCCTTTGCCTTTTGGAAGATTCTGATTGTTGTTGGGCTAATAACTCTGGTTAGAGAGATGGTGAGTTATATTAGAGTTTTCCTTTGGATTTAGATGACTGCATTTTCTCTTATTTATCACTTTTGGTTCTCTATCTAGTGGAAGCACTTTAAAGTTGCTATAATTCAGGAAGAACATGATGAGAAGCTTTTTTGTTTTTTCTGGTAGGCTTTATCACTACCTTTCACTTCAATGAGAGTATACTCCATGTTAGATTGATGCCAGATATTTCTTAAACAGTGGAGTCAAACAATGTTGCCTGCTGTTACTTTTTCTGTTCATAAAGATGCATATTATATTAAGTTCATAGGCGGTTTTACATTTGCTAGTATAATCTTTGTAAATTGAGATCAATAGAAAACTTAAGTGGTTAAGCCACTTATGCATTCCATTTGGATGATACTAATTGTTTGCTCCTTCAGCTATTAGTGGCTTTAAAGGTCCGTTATCCACAGCGGATTACCATTCTCAGAGGAAATCATGAAAGCCGCCAAGTATGAAGTTTGCATCATCTTCCAGGCCTTCGCTCCTTTCCAAACACGTGCACATACACAACGGAAAAGTTTGACAATTTATGATTTTATATTTTGCATATCTGAGTTTTAATTCAAAGTTTGATATGAACTTTTGACCAATTATCATAGTGAATGTCAAGCTAATTCTTGAGTCATTCCTTTTCTTTTTGGCAGATTACTCAAGTTTATGGGTTTTATGATGAATGTCTGCGAAAGTGAGTTCTATGCACAACCTTCGTTTCAAAGGCTGTAGTATTTTGAACATAGATCTACTAGTTTTACTAAATGTTTTCTTATCCTTTATCTTTTTTGTCTCTTTTATTTTCAATCATATTTTTTAAACTGATTCTTTTTTCCAGTTAAGAAAATAAAGTCATATTGTATTTGCTTTAATTGATATGATATATAAACTAGTAGATATGATTTTCTAAAGGTATACCCTTTAGCTCAATTGCAGTCACGTGGACACAATATAGTTGCTTCTTACTCTTGCAAGTCTGTGATAATACTTTTTCTGGTGATTTACTTACAGGTATGGCAATGCTAATGTTTGGAAGATCTTTACAGACCTTTTTGACTATTTTCCATTAACTGCTTTGGTGAGTAGAACTAATATAAGGTGCATCTATTTTGATTTCAAGTAATTGCAATGTAAATTCCATGAAAGAAAGAACTAAGGACATACATATCAGCCTTATTCTTTTTTATATTTGACATTTATGTTTTAGTGGGCTTCTTTTTCGTTTGGCTTTGCTGTTGACCACTATTGTTGCCCTCCATACTTTTTATTGTTGTGGTATTAGTACTGTATTATCGTAGTTTAAAATATTCATTCCTATTTCAGTTTTGGATTTGAATGGCTCACATTGTCTTTTTGATTGGGCAAGAAAAAAGTTGGGATTTACAGCTTGCTATCTGTAATCTCATTGTAAAGCATATCGAGATCATTCTAAGCAGAAACTAGAAGTCTCTTAGTTCCTAACTTAAAAAATGACATAAAAACTGTTATTGAAGCAGTTGGCTGTTTCTTGTTGTATTTATGTTTAAGCTAGAATAAAGACACTGCTAAAAATTTCACTAATTTTACTGCACAAGGAGATTAATTATTCAACGATCATTGTAAAATCAAGATAACCAACTTTATTATTATATTTTTTTTGTCCTGGTTAAAGAGATATAAAGCCTTTGTAATGTTCATAGTTAACTTTGTACCTCCTAGAACTGAAGTGGAAATGATGGGAGTTAAAATGATTTTGGTGTTTCCATTCACTGATGTAGTACTGTTTTCTTCATTTTAGGTGGAGTCAGAAATATTTTGTCTGCATGGTGGATTGTCCCCTTCAATTGAAACCCTAGATAATATAAGAAACTTTGATCGTGTTCAAGAGGTTCCTCATGAAGGACCCATGTGTGATTTATTGTGGTCTGACCCTGATGATAGATGCGGTTGGGGTATCTCACCACGTGGTGCTGGATATACCTTTGGCCAGGTAACTAATGTTCAGAGTGACCATTCTTTGATGTTTTTGTGGTTGCCTTGCCTTTTATTTATTTATTTTTTAATTTCATAATGTTTCATTTTTCTCTGCAGGATATATCTGAACAATTCAATCAAACAAACAGCTTAAAATTGATTGCTAGAGCTCATCAGCTGGTTATGGATGGATTTAACTGGGCACATGTAAATCATGATTCTGAAAAATTAAATGATTATTATTTTTGCTTTTATGCTCAGTATAAACTGCTTCGGGTTTTTGAATTCACAGTTATTTCCTTGGAACAGGAACAAAAGGTGGTTACTATATTTAGTGCCCCTAATTATTGTTATCGCTGTGGAAACATGGCTTCTATCTTGGAAGTTGATGATTGCAAGAGTCACACATTCATCCAGGTCTTTCTTTTCTCTCCTCATTTTCCTCTTTCTTCACCTCTTGTTTTCCTTTTCCCATCCATGCATGCACGTGTACACAAATAAAGGTAAAAGAGCAACAGCTAACTTTTGAATTGAATCTTGGATGCTTGTTTGTTTGTTTGTAAAATTGTTGAGTATATCTTGCTGCAGTTTGAACCAGCTCCAAGGAGAGGAGAACCAGATGTTACTCGTAGAACACCCGATTACTTCCTCTGAAGCAGCTATGTCATAACTGATTCAAGATACTCTACTACTTTTCCTCGTCTCCTCCCTCCCCTTACTTAGTCAGGTAGTTGTGGATCCTTTGCAGAAATCTGCCAGTTAAATGCCATGTTTTTTTGGCTGATGGTGGGCACCGAAAGCATGTATACTAGGCTAGGAAGATGGCCTTTAATCCATCATAGACATTCTGTCAAAGAGACTGCCTAGCTGATGACAGACTGACGCTATCAGAATGTATTATGTAGATATTTGTGTTTCCCTCGATTTTTTTTTTTTGCCCGTTGTTTTTGGTTCATCCTATCTTTTTGGGCTCTCTACCGGAGATTAAAAAGTTTAATGTTTAGTCGGCGTTTTACCTTTTCTTTCGCCACTGACTCAAATGAGTACTCTTTAACAGATTGTGATTCTGTTTGGATTTTGTAATTTGTATCGGAGAAGAAGAATTTAACTAGATTTTGACTAGAATGGCTAGTCTGTTGGTGGAATTTGTCTCGGAGGAAGAGGTAGAATTCTGTACTTTCTCTAGTTGGTTGAATTTTGAGATTGATGAATTAGACTTTGAATGGGGAAAGCTATGTTTGGAAGTTGTCCCAGGCCCCGCGTTTTCTAATTTCACCTTTTTCAAAGAGATTGGGCTGCACAAGGAAAGAGAAGCATATATTACTTTAGAGAAAAAGTGTCCATGGCTTGGCTACATGATCCCTTGTTCTTTGCATTTGCCTCACCAAATCCTCACTACGACAACGTTAAGATTTAAGTTTCTCAACATCACAGGCAAAAGCTGTTGTTCTGTTATAATTAACATTGATGTTAGAATATAATCTGAAGTTTAGCTCACTTAATGCGTATAATTATTCTTAAAAATTAGTATCCAGTAGATGTGAAAATTTAATTTCAGCATCTGTGATTATTCCCCTACTTTCACACTCGTCAAGACTGAATTTCTTTTCATTAGAGTGGATCGTTTGTGTGAGTTTTCATCTAAGTCGTCGATATCTATAAATTGTATGTGGCACAGTGATACGGGCACTACTTGTACAATAAAAATGTTACTGTGAAATAAAAAAAAAAATTGTGTATACTAGTAATTCAAAAGTGGTTGAATGGGCATTTAATGGGAGTGATTCATGGTTGTAAATTGTAATGGGGGCATATATTAATTATCTCTTTAGATTGTTGTTTTTAAACTCTTTACTCATTTTGTTGGGATGCATACGGTACGCCAATCTTCACGTTACTAGTAGTAAATTCTTAAAATTGCAAAACACTCATCATATTTTGCTTGCAAAATCTAATCAAATATGCAAAATTCAGTGTTTACTATAACAGTCAAAGAGTATGTTTCGATCAACTTAAAATATTATTTTAAAATAGAAAAATAAAATATAAACGATTTTTTAATCATTAAGGGATAAAATCTATTCTCTACGTGTTAAAAGTATCCCTAAGGAGTTAACAGCTGTCTTGACTTACGGGTTATGTGGGCTTTTAGATATGAAAAATGTGTCATATTTAACTGCTTATATTTTTTTGGATATGGTGGGCTTTAGGGTTTGTAATATCTTGAGTTATTGTTTATTGGATTGCTTTAATTTGTTAAATGAAAGCCCCAATTCAAACGATAGATCAAAACATAATAAGTACACAGACTTTCTACACCATCCAGTTAAAGCATTTATTGTTGAATCAGTCTATACTTGGAAGAAAACTAAGAATTCCACAGACTAAAAGGCTGTAAGCCTGTGAGTTCTCTCATCCCATATGCTAGTGAGGATGAAAAATCAAAGAAAAAGAAGCAAGCATCCAAGACAAAGCAAAAAGACTGTCAGGGCAGTGGACTTCCATGTTTACTATGGATATTTATTTGGTTGACATCACGTCTTACCTTCATATAATTTTATCTCCATGTTTACTATAGATGTTTATTTGGTTGACATCACAGGTGAGAGATTTTACTGTATTATTTGCACCCCAATTTCTTCTCAATACATCTTAAAAATTATATTATAAATTTAATTTTTAATAAAATTATTTAAATATTTATTAATTAATTATTTTTTTTATCTTTTACATCTTCTTTTGAAAATAAATTTTTGGAAGCTCTTAAATGTTTTCGAAAATGAATGTTTGGAAGAGTTTAAGAACTTTTAGAAATAGATTTTCAAAAATTCTTAAAGGTTTTTATATATTTATTTTTGAAAACTTTGGATTTTCAAAAAATTTTAAAGACTTATAGACATTTATTTTTGAAAATTTTTAAAATTTTTTTGATATTTATTTTTAAACATTTCGAATAGCACTCAAATATTTTAACATAAAATTTTATGAAATTAAAGATAAAATTAAATAAAAAAGTAGAGAGAATAAATTATTTACTTTCGATTTTATACTTTTTAATTTCAAATAGGTGAAGTTTCTTATGATTTTGGCTTGATTAAAATTAAAATTCTTTTAAGATTTTTTGTTGAGAAGAAAGAGTGGAGATGTAGCGTGAGAGAAAGGAAGATGAGGTATTTGGGTTTTTTTGATAAATTTATGTTTTGGATGTGAGGTGTGTTGAGTAAAAAATTAAATGTTAAAAATAAAAGGTGTGTTAAGTAATTGTAAGGGTGCAAAAAACAATAATCTTTTACCGAATGTTAAGGGTGAGTTGAGGAAAAAAATAAATGAGGAAAGATTTAAAAGATGAAGAGATTTGTCAAAAAATAATGACAATAATCAATTAAAAATAAATCAGAAAAGATCTAGAATGGACGAATCTTATCCTCTCTCTCTTTATATATATATATATATAAACATACAAAATATAAATTATTAAAATACTATTTAAATTAAATAAAAAAATCCCCGAGAAAGCGGGGTTATCGTTCTAGTAGTAAGATGAAAAGAAAATAAATTAAAACCACATCTATAAACATATATTTAAAGTGAGCTCAAGCAATTGAAATTTGAGTTGACATCTGTCCAATTTTAATTTCTTGACATGTGTTTTATTCAATTGTTTTACTTAATTAATTAATTAAATTAAAACGGGGAAAGACAGAAGGCAAAGCTTATGGATGGAAAAAAGAAGCTTATGGAGACAACTTGTTATTTATTAAATTTTTAATATAATCAATTTTCTTAGATTTTTTTAAATTATTAGTTTTAGGTATGTGCATGACACGTGTAATTTTTATTTTTAAAAATTTATCTCAATAAATAATTTTTTTATGTTATGATAATAATAATTACAATTATTAACAATTTAATTTTAATTTTGGTATAACATAGGTAAAATTTGATAATTTTTTGTATACTTTTGAAAATAATGATAAACACTACCAATTTAATTTGTATTTTTTATACTCTAAGAAATTTTTGTTAACTTTTGATATAATTTTGATTTCGATAATTTTTTATAAAATTTGGGTAATCTTCGATACAATTTTAGTAACATTCAATATTAGTTTGATAATTTAAGATATAATTTTGATAATCATTGGTACAATTTTGATAATCTTTGATAAAATTTTGGTAATTCCTTGATCTCACTTTGGTAATTTTTTGGCAAATTATTATATACTTTTGATAATTATTGATAAAATTTATGTCATTATATATTTGACAATGGATTCCTTATAAGGAAACGAGAGTTTAGTTATAGTATAAGATAATTTTTTTTATATAATAATATTATTATTTCATTCAAATTTTAAATTTTTTATTAAATAGATTCACGGTAAATTTATCATGGCTTCTCAAAATGAAATTTGTAGCTTCATTTTTGCTAGTAACCAATATTCAATTCCGAATAACTTCAAGTATAACAAATTTATCAATAATTGATAATTAAGTTATTATTGTTTTAGTATTATTTTATTATTGATTTACTACTAAGCTATCCATGATATACTACTAAATTAGTATTGAAGTACTATTACTTTATGAATGATTTACTATTAAGTTATGAACAATTTACTAATAAATTTTTAATAATTTACTACTAAATTATTGATATTTACTATAAAGTTACAATTGATTTATTATTAATTTATCGATAAGTTATTATAAAGTTATCACTGATTAACTAATTTACTATAAAATTATCACTAATTTACAATTAAATTAGCATTGATTTACAACAATTTATTATTGATTTACTACTAAGTTATTAATGATTTACTATTATGTTATCATTAATTTACTATTTAGCTTTTTATTATTTATTATAAAATCATTATAGATTTATTATTAAATTAACTATGATTCATTACCAAATTATGACTAATTTATATTAAATTATCCATGATTTATTATTAAGTTACATGATTAACTATTGATTTATCGATGATTTACTACTTCTAAGTTATATTAATTTATTTTTAAGTTTTCAATTATTAATTAATAAATTATCATTGATTTACTACTAAGTTATTCATAATTTACTACGGAGTTTATCAACTAATTACTATTAAATTGAAATTGATTTACTATTAAGTTATCACTAATTTACTATTAAATTATCATTAATTAATTATTAAATTATCAATGATTAACTATTGAGTTATCATTTATTTTTTAGTAACCTATAATTGATTTATTAATATGTTATTATGCATTTACAACTATACAATATGATATCTAAAAAGTCCAATAATAGTATATGAGATAATTTTATTTAATATAATAAAATTATTGTTTTATTCAAATTTAAAAATTTTAACTAATTTTTTTTATTGAATAGATTTATGGTAGGTTTATCCTAATCCTAAAATAAAAGTTTTGAATTTATTTCTGCTAATAACTAGGGTTTAATCCCTAATGACTTCGAGTATGAAAAAGTTATCAATAACTAACAATTAAGTTATCAGTAATATACTACTAAGTTATAAATGATTTAATATTAAATTATCAATGATTTTTTACTAATTTATGAATAATTTGCCATTAAGTTTTAAAAATTTATCATTAAATTATGAGTGATTTCTATTAAATTGTTGTTAATTTACGATTAAGTTATTGATAATTTATTATAAATTTATAACAGATTTATTACTAATTTATTGATGATTTATTAAAAAGTTATCAAAGATTAACTAATTTACTACTAAATTATCATTGATTTATAATTAAGTTATTTGTAATTTATTATTAGTTATTAGTGATTTATTAGTAACTTATCAATTTACTACTAAATTATAAATGATTTACTATTATATTTTTATATATTTATTACTATGTTGTTATTGATTTACTACTAAATTTTTTATTATTTACTAAAAAATTATCACTGATTATTGTTAAATTATCTATGATTCATTATCATATTATTATTGATTTATATTAAATTATGCATAATTTACTGTTAAATTATCACTAATTAACTATTAAATTATCGATAAATTATTATTAAATTATACTAATTTACTTTTAAACTTTCAATGATTAACTATTAAATAATCATTATTTACTACTAAATTATCATTTATTTGCTAATAAGTTATTTATGATTTACTGCTATCAATTAATTACTATTAAGTTTAAACTGATTTATTAATAAATTATCAATAATTTATTATTAATTTATTATTAATTTATTACTAAGTTATCAATAATTAATGACTAAGTTATAGCTTTTTTTTTTGTTAAGTTATTTTTAATTTAGTATATGTTGTTATGCATTTAGAATTATATTATAGTTGTTTTACCATTAAAATATTATGCATTTATTATATTATTATTGATTTACTAAAAAAAATATAAACTATTAACTACTAAATTATCATTTATTTACTATTAAATTATTATTAGTTTACTACTAAGCTATACTGATTATATTTAAGTTTTTAACTATTAATTACTAAGTTATTATTGATTCTAAATTATCATTTATTTACTGCTATGTTATTATTGATTTTTGTATATCAAAAAAGAAAATAACCACAATGTCTGCTAGTTGATGTAATTTGTATAATAGAAAAAGAAAATAATAAAAAGTTTAAGTGTAAATAACTGAAAAAGCATTAGTAAGTTATCTTAATTTACTATCTGTAGTTTAACATGTAATAATATGTTGAAATCATAACTTTTTATACTAATACAAGTATCAAATTAAATTAATTAAATATATAAAATATATATTAAGTCAATATTTCTAAGATATTATTCAAATTTTATGTTAATGGTAAAATAGTACGTATAAAAATAAGTATTATTAATAATAAGACTGAATTATTAGTATATGTATTTTTATACCTATCAGCTAAGAATAATTGTATATAGAAAATTGAAAATTTTAAACTATTTTTTCACCAATGAACTTAATAAATTTTACCATATGTTTCTAGTTTTAAGTATATAATTTTGGGTAAAAATTTTGTTATATATATGATAAAAATAATGAGAACAAATTTGCTAAATAAAATTTATAAAAATTAAACAGACAACAATTTTAAAAAATATTAAATTTATAATAAGTACTTTCACATTTTTCATAAAAAATTTTACTACTAAATGAAAAGATGATATATTTTTAATTATTACTTCATTCTTATTACATTATTTAAAATGATTTTTTTATTTTTTTTTTGTATGAGACTTTTATATATATATATATATATATATATATATATTGATACCAATTAATTTTTTCATATGAAAAGAGTAAAGAATATTGTAAGGGTCATAAAATCTAAATAATATTTATTTATATGTGATCTTAAATTAGTATGAATTATGATATCTGTTTCAAATAAAATGTTTGAATTATTTTCCTCTATCCATATAGTAGCAACTTGATCAATTTGATTATAAACTCGTTTATCTATATTAATATTTTCTTAATATGAATTTCAAAATTCTTAAAAGAATATATATCTTTTAATCTCTACAAGACTTGAGTATAAGGATTTTGTTTTAGAATTATCATTAGTATCTCAATTTCTTTTATACTTAAATTTTTATTATGTTCTGTTCTCATTATATTTTAAAATTTGTTATCGATATCATTAAAGTATAGTTAAAATAATATAAATTAATTAACTCAAATTTGAAATAATTCAAAACTTAAATTAAGTATAAATAAATCTTTTTACTCATTTTAAATTTTAATTTAATTAAAAATACTATAATATACAAAATTATAAAGTAAACTAACTTGATTCGGTTTTAATTACTTTTAAAAAGTTGATAATTTAGTAGTTATTTAAAAACTTGAAATGATTGAATACAATCAGAATTTAAATTGAAATAGTAACTCAATTAAAATTTAATATTTTTTATTTATCTTCTGTAACAATTTAAAAGTTCTTTATTTAAACTTTTTTCCTTCATCTTTAGTGTCTTATTTATATTATCTATATGGTTAAATTAATTAATTTTAAAAGCATTTTTAAAGCGAAATTGTAATTATAAATAATTAAGTATATTTCTTTTTTATTTGGATTTAGGACAATTTGGATCTAGTTTTTTACACAAAAAGAAGCATGCATAAATTACATAATGAAATTTGTTTAGATACATAAGTGAATAATTGAATACACTATAAATAGAAGTAGATGATAAAACTTAATTCAATTTAATTGGTTGTTGATCATAAGTCTAAATTCCAATTTGAAATAATAAAAAGTCAAAATTCAAAATAATTAAAATACTAAATACAAAATTAAATAAACATTTATAAAATGAATTTTGCTAATTAATCTTATAAATCACTTTTAAATTTAGTTAAATTATAATTTATATTAATATTTTTTATATTAAACGTAATAGCAATAATTAATTTGATAAATTTCAATTCTTTTGAATAAATATTGCCTAATATGATAATCTTAAAATTTTTGATACAATAATAAACATTCTTCAACTGATATAAAGGAGAAAAAGGAGTATATAATGTTTCTCTTAATAAAAAAGTTTCATATTAATTCTAAAAAAATTTAAATTCAATATATTTGTATTTTATTTATTAAAACATTATATAACACTAATTGTTTTTTCAATATAGCTATGCATAACCAGTCAATTTTTTATTTCATTTTCTTGCTTATGATAATCTCTCATTGGTACTTCTATTAATTGAATGTAATTATATGTTATTCTAATTAAAAGCTTAATTTTTCTTTTATTTGAAATTTTTTTTATGTATAAATTTTTATTATATAAAAATATAAAATACATAATTTTAAAACTTAAAATGAAATAAAATAAATTTTTAACCTTGGTATTTGTCATATTTTCTTAAGAAAATTTCAATCTTAGAATAATAAACTTATTGTGTAAAACCTATATAATTTATAATGATTTCATTTTCAACATTAATAATATAAATTTTTATGAATGAAGGTAACTTTGACATAAACACAGTCAAAAGATAGTTACAATGAATTTTATCACATCTTGAAAGAATTAACAAAAAATAATTAATTTTATTTCATTTGATATTTCTCTACTTAGAATAATTCATGTTAAGTTGTTCAATCACCTGGATGACAAAAAAAAGCAAATAATTTAATAAATTGAGAAAGATTAAATGGTCTTGAGATATAAATTAATCATATATATGCACATTAAAATAAAATTTAAAATAAGATTAAATCATTATTATTTCAATCAAGATAAATAATTCTTATAATAATTTGATGGGACCCAATCTTAAACTATTGATAACTCGATCATCTCCTGAATCATTTAATTGTATAGGTCAAAAGTCTAAATAAAGTGTTTAATGAATCACATAGTGTTAATTGTTAATGAAGAATGTGTAATTGATTTATACTTGATTTGATATTAGTTTTTTATTATGAAAATAACATTTATAAAATTTTAAAAGAAAAAGTACAAAAGAAAAATTAATTATAGATGCCAGGCTAGATAGTAAAAACGATATCTTAAATAATTATTTTAAGAAACTAAAAAGATTTAATTATGTTATTGGTAATAAAATTAAATGATCAATTCAGAAAACATATAAATAATAAAATCATTAGCATATATATATATATATATATATATATATATAGTTAATAAATCTATTAAAAAAATTGGAAAGCCAAAAATAGAAAAAAAAAAACGAATATGCTTCAATGATTTAATTATGATTATTTTTAATGAATTTATTTATCAACATAAATTATATATATAACTGTTTTTACAATAATTAAAGAAACAAACCCCAAATAATTGTTCTATTCCTATCCACATTAAACTTCAATCTCATGTTATTTGTATTTTAATTTGATGTAAAAAATTATTTCAATTATTAAAAGAAGTCCAATAATAAAAAAATTATTTAAATTAAAATTTATAAAAAATAACTAATAATATTTTACTCAATCACTTTTAATATTTTTTAAATTAAAATTTTATGAACATGATTTTAATTAATCACTTTTAATACTTTTTAGTTTAATTATAAAAAAAGTTTATAACAAAAAAAAAAGATTCATTTAAATTAAAAATTATAAAAATTTTATTAAGAATATTTTAATCAATCACTTTTAACATTTTTTAAGTAATTTAATTTTACATAAACTCTATTTTTTATTTTAATTGATTTAAATTAAATGTAAATTAATTAATAAACGTTATATATTTAAGGATAAATTTATTAATTTAAAATTTTATAAGGGTATTTAAGTTTATTATGTTTAACACTTTTGAAATTTAAAATTTTATATATAAATAAATAGATAGATAAATTATATATCTTTTAAAAACCTAGTACTTTATTTTTTTTTATAGGTCAATTTTACTTTCATAATTATTTTTTTTATATGTCAACATTTCATTCAAATATTCAATTTACGATTTAATCTTAAATATAAATAATCAATCTGCATTAAACAAATTTATAAGCACTATCGTTCAATCATCTATGACTCTCACTCAATCTTTTGTGAGCACTCTTGCTTGGTCTCTAACAATCCCAATCCTAACACACATTTGTGGACACTCTTATTAACCCTATGAAATATTTACACATCCAATGTCAAAAAACTTTACAATGATACTTATATCTTTCTCTCATATCTCATCTAATGAAGACTCATCGCTATATATATACAAACCAATTCACTAATTCATTAAGTAAACTTTATCGCTAAGAAGTATCTTAGTGAATCTCTCTTTCATCAAAATTTTTGAGATTAATTTAAGCAGGTATGAATTAAGGATTCATCTAATTGTAATTTTATGGCTTAGTGTGATGAAATTGATTGTGATTTTTGGCTTAGTTTAAAGAAAACCTCAATCATGTGATGACAATAAAGCATCAAGAACACTTTCTAAGGAGGCTATTTCACTAATATATTACAAATGGGAAAAAAAAATTATTTACATAGTACAACATGTTTGAGATAATGTTGAACTCAACAAGAAAATAATTAAAATAATTAATTTTATTTTATTTGAAGATATTAATGGATGTCAAAATAATGGTTTAAATATAAAAAACTTATAAATTAAAATTAAGTAATCATTCAAATTTTTATTTTATTATAATTAATTGAGTTCTCAAATATTTATTATCAATTAATTAATTTTTAAAATATTTATTTTCATTTAATTAAACTCTCAGTTGAATGAAAATTAATGATAATGGTTAATTAATATTCATTTAAAAATTTAATTAGATAAAAATAAATATATTTAAAAATTAAATTTATTATAAAAAAAAGGATAAAAACTTAAATAATCAATTTTAATTTAAAAACTTTTTTTGAACATCAACCTAAAATAATGCAACGCCTTCATTTAAATACCTTCCATCACAAATCACAGGCCGGTGCTTCAAAACAAGTTTTCCTCAAAATAATTGGTCTCTAGAAGTTTATTAGAGGGCCATTTTTTTTTAACTGTGATGAAGATATTTAAATTGTTTTCAATATATCAAAGCCAAAAAGACAAGCCAAAAAATGCTTATGATCTCTCATTCGTAGACTTTGATGCCTTTATTTTTTTTTTTTTTATTTGAATAATTTTAAATTTAAATTATTTCAAATTTAGATTATTTTAAATTTAGATAGATTCCAAATATTTAAAGTTCACATTATTTGACATTCATATTATTTTAAATTTGGCCCATTTCAAATTTGATTAATTGTGAGGTAATTATAGTTCTAATATTTTCAAGTTAAATTTTAATCTTTTTGAGTTTTGAATCATTACGATTTTAAATTATTTCAGCTTTAAATTGTTTTAGGTTTATATTATTTCAAATCCGAATTATTTTGAATTTTTTTTTTTTCAAATTTAACACGTCCCAAACTTGAATTATTTTGAATTATTTTTGGATTTTGGTCAAAATTTTGCCTCCCTTACCTATCATAAAAATGATTTGCTCATATTTTGGAAAAGAAAACCAACATTATTTATTGTTGGAGTAAAGAAAATATACAACATTTGCTTAGGATCCATTTGGATCCAACTAGAGTGGCACTACAATGAGACTTTAACCTTTTTTTTATTTCCCTGTAATTATGTTTGGATTCCATTAAAGAGGTTTATTCTAGGTTTGAATTTTATCGCATTTTTATGTCGTACGATTGAATTTATTATATTATTAATTGAATTTAAATATTAATTTTAATAAAATATATTCAACATAAATTTTTTATTTAATTTTTTAATTATAATTATAATAATTTTTTAAATTATAATTACAATAATTATTATTATTATTATTTTTAATCTCATCGTTTAATCAAATCTTAGTAAGACAATCGTGCCGTCATATTTTCACTAAAGGTTTTATGTCCAGTGAGCTTTTATGTCTTCCACCAGGCTTCTTTTTTCAATTTTGCCGTTCACTTTTTTTTTTTTTCATTTTTTTCCTTAAAAATATCATGCCATTGTTTTTTTTTTTTTAATTTTATTTTTATTTAAAAATATTAAAATAACTTTAATAATTTAACATAATAAATAAATTTTATTACATAATAATAAATAATATTAATCTGTATTAATATTTTGATTGAATAAATACTAAATTCTATAATCAATAAATATTTAATAAATTAAAAATTAAACATTTTCTAATTAATATGACTTAACAAAAATTTAATAAATTTATTATATATTAATAAAGAATATTAATATGTATTAATATTTTGATTAAATAAATACTAAATTTTATAATCAAATAAATATTTAATAAATTAAAAATAAATATTTTATAATTAATATGACTTAACAAAAATATATAATTACATAAATAATAAAAATAACAAACTTAAGTATAATGTTTTAATGATTATTTTCTATTTCACTACACTTCATCTTATTTATTGCTGTTTTTGTATTTAAACATAAATTTCACTGTTAATTTTAATTTTATTAATATAGTACTTGACCTCTCCGTTATAATAATTAATTTCATTATCATCGTAACTTTACATCTCATTAGACTTAATCTCACCGCCTATTTAAATGAACCTTGAGCTCATGTTTTACAGAAGAGAGGGGTTTGGCCAGTTGTTTTACCTTTTAGCTTGTAAATTCAATCCCCCATCCGCCAGTTTCATCATCTGATCCAAAAACTTACAAATCGTAGCAACGAAGAAGAAATATACCTTTTTCTTGACGAGAAAAGATTACCACGATCGAGATGGAAGTTCGTATTACTTCAAGGGAAATGGTGAAGCCATCTTCCCCGGATCTTCATCTTCTGAAGCCATTCAAGCTATCACTTCTAGACCAACTCAGTCCACCAAATTATGTTCCATTCATCTTCTTTTACACCAAACATAGTGATTCCCAGTTCGAAAGTTTTGCCCAAGTCTCCGACCATTTAAAAAAATCACTCTCAAAAACCTTGAATCAGTTTTACCCTCTGTCTGGACGGACGAAGAACAACCTCTGTGTTAGCTCTTACGAGGAAGGAGTGCAATATGTTGAAGCCAGGGTAAACGCCTGCCTATCTGATTATATCGAGAAAACAGAGGGTTTATTCCAAACTCTTTTGCTATATTCCAAACTCTTTTGCTATATTCCAAACTCTACAATACCGCAACTAGCTATTCAATTGAGCATCTTCGATTGTGGCGGCATAGCTCTAGCTTTCTGTTGTTGCCACAAGATCCTTGATGCATCAACCGTTTCTGCTTTCCTGAAAAGTTGGGCAGCTTTTAGTCGAGGGTCCAATGGTGAAATTCCAAATCCTGATTTGTTAGAAGCACCGTCACGATTTTTTCCTCCGATTGAGTCTACGCCACCAAATACCAGCATGAAAGGCCTTTTTTTCAACGAAGGCAGGCGTGAGACAAGGAGTTTTGTGTTCGATGCTAATGCAATTGCCACTCTAATGTTCAAAGCCAAAAGCAAACGTTTGGAGCTTCCTAGCCGAGTCGTAGCTCTGAGTGCATTTTTATGGAAACATGCCATCCGGGCTTCTAGATCAACTTCTGGAATTCTAAAACCAGCCATTTTATCCCAGTCAGTGAATATTCGGCAAAAAATGAAGCCACAATTACCCGATTATTCAATTGGAAATCTGTTTCTGTTGCCAATTACCACATATAACTCAGTCGAGAAAGATGTAGAGTTACATGACTTGGCTTATCTAGTGAGAGAAGGAGTGGAAAGTGTCACCGGTGATTTCCTGGAACTTTTTCAAGGTGAAGAAGGATTTAAAGTTATGAGTAACCAACTCAGTCAGATAGCAGAAATTGTCTCAAAAGGAAACGCACAATTTTATATTTTAAGCAGTTGGTTGAATACTCTCGAGGGAAAAGAAGATTTTGGATGGGGAAAGCCGACCTTGTTTAGCATCCCAGGGGTTGATAGTCATAATCGTGAGTTCAGCAATTGCATTATTTTAAAAGGGACAGGGCAGCACAAGGCCATAGAGGCATGGGTCACTTTATCCGACAAAGAGATGGCTTTTTTGGAACAAGATCCCGAGTTCCTCGCATTTGCTTCTCGAAATCCTTAATATGGCAAAATTAAGATTTAACAACATCAAAAAGGTATTCCCAAACTTAAAACCATTGTTGTCAAGACTATTTTTTTCATTTAAAGTTCTGTTTTTTTTTTTTTTTACTTGAAGATGTCAGGATTTAGACCCGGACAAGTAGAACTAAAAAAGAAGCACGACAACACAGCTATTGAAAAGTTGTGTTATTTTCAAAGTCTTCTATGGCGTGTAATTCTCAAATGTATAAAATTTTCTTGAAAACTAGAGTTAGTGCCAAGTAGTTATTATTCATTAGAAGGAATTTTGCTTTCTCAGTTCTTGAGAAAGAGCTGGTTTAACTGTTTGTGAAATATGAAAATTTTCTGGTGCTACTTCATGACTGTTTTTAATGGGAGAAATGGGACTGAGTGGTTTTCTATACTATTAGCATGAGATCCAGGTTTTGGATTAAAGCACAGGAAGAAGTGATAATATTCTCAAATTTAATGTGGATGGATCTGGCAGGGAGAAGCCTGGGTTGATTGGCTTGGTCATGTTACATGCTGTGTCCTAAGAGAATCTTATGTTCCGTTCTTGGGATTTTTTTTCTGTACCTCTAGCTCTAGGTGTTCAAGATTATAATTTTGATGGGTTGATGGCTATTAAAATTACTCTTGCAGGTGTTCTTAATCTGCTCGACTAGGGAAAAAAGGCACTTCTTGTTGAATCTGACTCTTCTAGACCCTGGGACAAATGATCAAATTTAAAGAAATTGACAGCTTAAGAAAAACCAAAGGCATTATGTATTTCGTCGGTGTTTCTTAGGGAAGCCAATCAAGTTGCAAACTCCTTGGCGAAACTTCATTACTCTGTTTATATGTAATGTGCTTTATCATTATCAGCATTCTCTTCAGTTTGCATATATATTACAAAGAAATCCTGCTCTTCATAGCTTATGCTCCCTGGTTTCAATGATGAATTTGATTTCAGTATATTGCTTGATGATGAATTCAGTGTTATAAAAGATCAGTTTTATTATGCGAATAGTGATGAATAAAGATGAACTTCACTGATAAATCCCTCATAGGAGTTGAATTACATCACAAATAAGAAGGTTAAGACTTCTCTGCCTTCTTTGGTTTTTCTAACATAAATAAAATGTCTTATTGCATAAATAATTAGTATAAGATCTAGCTAATAGGTGAAGAAAACATCCCTCTGCCCTTCAAAGCATGCCTCCTTAAACCAGGAATGTGGACATTTCTTATATAATCTTTCCAATCTACGCTTCCCACGTTAAATCCAAAGTTTCTCCTCTTTCCTTCTGACATGAACTCCATTAGTCTGTCAGTTTTGCTATTGTCAAACCTGAGAGTTGTGGATTTGATATTCTCCTATGTCAGTTCTTATGTTTCACATTAATGAAACAAATCCAAACAAGTAAATAAATAAAAGTTGTTGACTCAACAAAATATAAGTCAACAATGATTGGTTAGGCAATTTCTGATCCTGTCTTTCAATTGTAATTTTGTTGTTCCCCACAATCCATGACTCAGAAATAAGAACCGACCAAGACTTAAAGATTGCAGGCAATGTAAAATCCACGACTAATCAGAGATTAATACAACAATTGACTTACCTTCCACCATAGAATCTGTATGGCTCATATATATTAGCCAAATACTTTGCTAGATCCACTGACTTCCCGCATATTGTTTCAAGCTTCCGTTACGGTTTTCCACTCCAAGATGCCACTTCTATCAATCCAGTTCTCTGAATAGCATCTCTCCAGAGGTGAGCAGAAAAATCCTCAATGGAATTAAACAGTTTCATTGATGGAATATGGATTGGACTACCCTTTGAGTCCAGAAAAGGTGAGGAATTGTAGCGCTCATAGAGCACTTTGGCTACCCTGGAAACCAGTGGATTTACAACTGAGGATGCAATGTGGTAGATGTTTTTATCTGGTTTTGGGGTCATTCCATGTCTTGCGATGGCTGCCAAGGTTGCATTGACAACCATGTCTGCTGGAACCTGTTATCCGTCATGGTCAGAATGCAGTAAGCCTCCATGAGTTTAAAATAAAATGTGAGGAATGGGATTTTTTTCAATGTTAATTTATCAAGCACTATAGTACCAAAATTAATACGTGCGAAGTAGACAATGATTACTTACAACATCAAGTACTCCATTCGGATCAACCACGAAACCTGTTAGCTGCCCTTTCCCATAACATAATACTATTGGATCATCATCCTAAGAGAGAAAGAGAGGGGTATCTCAAATTTTGCCAGAAATAGTTGCATCATAGAAAAAGTTCAATAACACTAGGTCGAATTATCACTATTGGTATTTCTCCTCTCAGGCTATTGATCGTCATTTCTCCCATAGCCTTCGTGAACACATACGTGTCTTGCCATCCATATTTTCTAGTGCTGATCAGATGTTAATCATCGTGTCAATACTTTGATTAAATCCCCATTTTTTGTCATATTACATTAACAAAAAAGGAAATGTAGAAAATAAATTAGCGTATTAAGAGTATGATTCTAAATGTTCATTAATCTATTCTCCTCAACCTTCTCAAGCTTAAACCACGTCAATGCCTTTGAATGGAAAAGAAGAGAATGAGAATTCTCACCTTTCTAAACCCAATTCTTTCATTTTCTGAGCCACTTCACTTTCATGACATCCTTCCTTTGAACTTAGAGTCAATACTAACTCATTTTCAACAACTAATTCATGTATGGATATTGGTTTGGTTTCAGAAATCCCTTGCAATGCAATCTCCTATGTCGAACGCCTTTTCCATAATTCTTCCTTGTCTCTGGCCACTAACATATGCTGCACATGAACTAGAACAAATCTCCTGAAGTTTATACATATATCAAGTTGCTTCTGGAATCAAAAAATGCAAAAGTAAACCTAAAAGCTGTACAAGAATTTATATAGGTGCCAGATAAGCCACAAGAATTGACACTAGCAATCAGTTATTCTTGAAGAAATTTCCTCAAATCTCATGAGTTCTCATATTTTGGCATTGATATACTTGCCTGCTGACACTTGCAAAAAGAGTTTAAGTTTCTTGCACTTCTTGGCAAAGCCCATATGGTGAAATTCTCCTCTTGTATTTTTATCTCTAGCAACATCATATCTGCTATTCGATAATCCAATAAATATTAATTAAATTTGCTGTCATTAATGATCAGATTTCACAATTATATCGACATCTTCTGCAATCACATCGCTGAATCACCATCCAATCCAAGATCAGATTCACATACATTTCCTACCACAGGAACTAGTTTGCTCAACATGAAACTATGGTAACTATTCCCATATTTTTGTTGCAGGCACTTGGAAAGCTCTGCATTTATGATATAAAACAAAAACTAAAATTTGATTCAATAGCAAGAAAAATTGTTCAAACATGTGAGAATCAATCAGCACAAGAAAGAAAAGACACAATCATACATAACATACTTTTCAATCTTTCAATTGCGGCTTCTTTGTTTTTAGCCTTGATCAAGAGCAATCTCTTCTCAACATCAGGCACAGTTCGTAAAATCTTCTCAACAGGAACTGCTCATAATTAATATAATAAAAAGATGGTTAAAATGTGTTATAGGTTTCTATACTCTTCGATTTTTAGGAATTTAATCCCTATAGTATTATTTAAAGAAATTTAATCATTAAAATATTATTTTTAAGAAATTTAATCTCTATAGTATTATTTTTTAAGGAATTTAATTCAAGTACATTGTTAACAATTGAACTGAAATTCTTAAAAAATAATTTATAAGGATTATATCCTTTTAAATAATACTAGATGGATTAAATTCCTAAAAATAAAAAAGTACAGGGATCTTGTGGCACATTTTGATCTAAAAAGATTGAATAATGTAAAGTTATGAAAGTAAAATGAAAATGATGAGTAGAAAAAAATTGCCTTTGGCAAGAAATCCAGTTGAACCAGTAACAAAAAATCCTTCCCTCTAAGAAACTTAACAATGCCAATGCCCTATTGCAGCTCAGCTAAAGAATTAGTTGATCCTCCATAAGGCACCAAATCTTTAACTGCAATATCTGCTGACTGTTCCCATTTTGGTTTTGGTGACACCATTAAGCTTCATGCATCCATAATGGCTGCATTGCGATTAGCATTAACCATTTTCGGTCTTTGTCTCAAAACTGAAGAAACCCCACTAATCTTCATGGCACTGCTTCTTCCTTGGCAATGCACAAAAATGCTGTTCTTTCTCCATGAGTTACATTTATTGGAAACTGTTGCAACTTTGCTTGGTGCAACAGAGAAAGAATTGAGGAACAAAGCCCCCTTCAGGTTCCAAGAAAAAGAGAAGTTGAGAAGGGATAAAAGTATGATCAACCAACTAAAGCATTTTTGGTAGTTAAAATGGAAAATTTGCTGGCTTAACAACTTAGAACTAATAAACTGACTGTGGCCTATAAAAAAAAAAAAAGAAAAATTGTTTGGTTTGGAATTATAAAAAGAAATTGAAAGGAGAATTAAAAAAAGGAATTAAGAAGAATGAGTTGGTATAATTTAATATTTATTTGATCTTATTTAAAGAGAGATTTCATGCAAAGGCTCTCTTTATGCCATTTCTTTCAACAATCACACTTCTCATCAGGGGCTAAGGTGGAGGAAGTTGTTTTTGCTTGATTATATATGTATCTTCGGACAATTACTCACTTGACTATATATTTGGATTTTAAAATATTAGAAAAGGGTTAGAGCTAACAATTTTCGTGTTTTATAAAATATTAGTACAAAAATTATGAAATATATTTTTTATTAAATTTATTTATAACTTTTGTTAAATTCTTAAATTATTTTATTTTTATAATTTTTTATTTTTTTAATATTATATCATCTTATCATGATCAAATTAAAATAAAGGAATGGAATGGAGTGCGTAGGCAAGCGTAGGTTGGGGTTTGGGCCATAGTAATTTAGCTTATAGGGTCTATATGCTTTGTTTCGTTGCTGAAAAAAACGCTAGAAAAATTGACGATGAAAGATGATGAAAAAACGAAGACAGATTCGAAATCGAACAAATGGGGCCAAAAAGGATAGTTATATTCCGACCTGACCTGATTAAAAGCCCATGAGACTGGAATTGAACCGGACCGGAATGGGGACAATTCAGCAAACCAAACAGGGAGGCGGAGTTTTCGGTCGACGTAAAGGACCGTTAAAACAGTTAAATATAAAAACAAAAAAAAAAAAAGGGAAGCTACTCTAATTTTACCTTTGGCCTTTTCAGATATTCATTTTTCTCTTTTGAGAGAACGAGAGCCATTTAAAAAAAAAAAAAACTTAAAAGCCAATTTTGAGTGTCAAATCCTCGAATTACTTTGATCAGATATCTGGACTCTTCAGCATTTCAAAATGATGGAGGTATTTCTCTCTTTCTTTTTTTTTTTTTTTTCTTTTTGTACTTTTCGTGCCACATCTGATTAATGGAATAATTAGAATAATTAGAATCTGGTTCTTCAATTTTTATCCTTTCAAGATTACGAATTTAATGCATTTTAGGTTTTTCTTTTGTTTCGTTGTCCTGAAATTGGGAGTGCTTATATTGAAAGTTTTGGTGATTGGATCTTTGGAAAATTAATTGGGATTTGGTCAATATCAAATTAAGCACAAAGAATGAGCCAACGATTAAAAAAAGATGAAAATTTGTGCTTAGTTAGGATGGAAATTATTCCTTTTCAAAATTTTCATATTTTTTTTAGGATAGGACCTGCAAATCATTGAATTTATGACATTATATGGCCACATTTACAGAAATTAAAAGAATTTGTTGCACTCCATCTTTTTGCCATATGAAATCCAAGGCTGGTCGATATTTATGAAGAATTTTTTAATTTTTATTATTCTTATGAGTTAATTTTAAAGAGAGAATCATAATCATTTGCTGGAGCTTCCTTTTCCTTTTTTTTTTTTGGTGAATTTGAGGGGGCTGATTTGGGTGAAGGTCCAGATGTAGACAAGGCCGTGGCTGTGATAATGTTACATGGATTCTGCGGGTGATACTTTGTGATAAACGTGATTCTAAAGTTAATTGACTGTTCGAAATATTTCTCAATTTTATTTACCCCTTTATTTTTCAGATGGACAGATCAATGTTTTTAACTTGATGACATTGTTTTCGGAGAAATCTGGTCACCCATATAAGATGTGAACCTGTCTTTGTTTTTCTATTAGAAACTGGATCAATATGTTTCCTTGTTGCTGATAGGCTATTGGATTTAAAAGACTTAAGTCTACAACTCCTTTTGGTTGCCAACTGGTTTTTTATCAAACCAACTAGTGATGTGTTGTAGCTGACATCATTTTGTGGGCATCTCCAAGTACGGATCCTCCTGCAGGTGATGTAGAACTTGAACCAGAGAAGATCAATGGCGCAAAAGAGGCAGGTCCTGCATTCCACTGTGACCTTTGTGACACAGAACTAGTTTACAAGATAGCTCAAGCACTCCTCCCAGGGTTAGCTACAGCTTGTGTCGACAATACAACAGGTGGTGTTTTAGGTCTCCTGGTTCAGTAGTAGCTGATATTAGAAAAGAAATGGTGGAGTATCTAATTCAAAGAAGTGAAACTTTTGTGGCCGAATCTGTTGTCTTGGAAGGTGGTCCTGATGCAGAAGCATCTGACCATCCTTATGATATCATTGCTAATTTTGTTGATGACTTTGCAAGTTCAAGGAGGAATTGGTTTAGTCGAGTTTCAGCATGGCTACTAAGTGAGAAGAGAGAAGACAGGATAGATGATTTTGCACAAGAAATGGAAATTAATGGATTTTGGTCGATAGAAAAGAGAGAAGCAATTGTACAAACTTTGCTGAAGAATGTTGACGTCAAGAATGGATTTCACTGTGACATGAAATTTGACTCAGCAGATGAACTTTCTTTGCGTGTGCCAACTAGCAGCTATAGATCAATAAACTGCGAAAATGAGGGATGTGATGCTAGATTTTCAGCTAATCAAACACCGAAGCATGATTCAGTTTGCCCCTTCAAGATAATTCCATGTGAACAAAAGTGCTCAGATAGCATCATGAGACGAGAGATGGACAGACATTGCATAAATGTCTGCCCAATGAAGCTTGTGAACTGCCCTTTCCATTCAGTGGGTTGCAAATCAGCCATACCTCAATGTAAGATTGAAGAACATCATTCTGCAAACCTCCATTCTCACATGCTATAAATTCTTCAAGGCATTTACAAGGAAGCATCCGTAGAGGTTCTAAGAGAACGGGTAGAGCAACTAGAAAAGGTGAGTCAAAATGTGATTGAAATTCCTTGCTTCAATATGTATTTAGTTTTCCTTTTGTTTATAAAGACAACCAGTTTCTAAATATCAAATGAGAGAGATAAAGTACTATTTAAGCACTGGATATCTTTCTTTGCCGTTTGTTAATCAATTCCGTGACATAATGATGAAGAACTTTATAGAATTATCTAACATTATAACTTTTATGACTAACTTTAGTTTCTCACTCAAAACAATAATACTTAGGAGAAAGCTTTACTAACCCAGTGTTTTTTCAACCAAATCAGTTAGTCTGTACTTACCGAACTGCAACTTTGGGAGCAGAGGACAAATGTTAATGGAAGTCATATAAAAGATGCATATGAGATTTAGTATATGAAGATCGATATGAAATTAGGATGAGTTGCTCATGCACATGCATTTAGCAGCCTTTCTTTCTCGTATGGCTGCTTGCTTTTCAAGATATGCTGTGTAGGCAGTTGATGCACGGTACTTAAATGACCTGAGGAACCTTAATCAAATAAAAGCTGTGGATTACATCTATTTGTGACCATATTGATTCTTTTTTCCCTTTTATATTCAAATTCAAGCAATGCTCTCACACAGATGAGGATTGGGGATTCAAACCTAGGAGTTACAGTATTGGTTGTTACATGTCACTGAATGTTTTTGAAATGCCAAACCTTGGTCACTTTTCTTATATGGTCATGCTATGAACCTCCATGCCTTCACGATAATTAATTTCAAGTAGCTTCTGTTGATACACCACATTTTTGTGATACTAGATGCAGTTTGACAATTTTCTTACCCCTGCTTTTTGTGCTTCATTTATTTTCATCAAACATCTGATATTATTTGAACACTTGAGGAAAGAAAGAGAGTAACAACCAGTCATGAAGAGTTAACTAAAACACAAATGGCAATTACTGCACCTACATATGAATTGATAAGTGCTTCTGTATACATGCTAAATGCTAGGAAGGATTAGAAGAAAAGAGTTTCTGCTGTCTGATAGACCTTCAAATTTTCATTATATAATTATAATGGGACTGTAAATGAAAGTCTATGGTGAAGCTCAACTTCAAATTTGCAGCATAAATGGATAAACCGTTTATGGTGGAGCAGGAATCAATGAGAGTCATCTCTGACATAAATTGCCGTGTGTTGCTATGCTGTTCTGATCCTTTTTTGTTTACATCTAGATGAAAATTTTCTTGTCTCTTTTAATCAAAGCTACTTTTTTCTTTTCTCTATAGATATCTTCTGGTAAGTTGGCAAACATCCGAGATGCGAGATCTCTGACATTCAGAGTCAAGGATCTTGATGCACAGCTTGGGCCGTTGGAAGTTGGTGCAACAAACAAAATTGATGAAGAAGCCACCAAGACCACAGCAAAGCTTGAATCTCTGAAAATTATTGACTCAAACAAGGATACTGAAAAAGTTGCCAAAATTGAAGTCATAGATTCTGAAGCGGAGCCTCAATCATTAGAAGTTACTCAAACAAACAAAGATAGTGCAGAAAGTGCAAAAACTGAAATCGAGGATTCTGAAGCAAAGGCGTGCTCAATAGATGATGCTGCAACAAACAAAGATGGCACAAAAGGTTCAGAAACAACAGTGAAAGATTCTGGAGTAAGGCCGCTATAATTAGAAGTTACTTGAACTAATAAAGTTAGTGAAGCAGTAATGGAGGTTTCAGTCAAGGATGATGAAGGAAAGCTTCAGCCTTTGGAAATTAGCACAATGGACAAATCTAGTGAAGATGGTAAGGAGACTTCAAACCAAGTTCTTAGCGAAGTTGAAAGCTAAGGACTGACTTGTTGGCTAATAGTTATTTAATCAGCTGTATACACGAAATGAAGAAATCTTCTACTTCTCCAATATATGACTGCATGTGGATTTGCCCTATGTTCTTTCCTTTTGTTGAATTTTGGGGCTGTATTCAATACCCCTAAACCTTTTTGTTAGCTTAAATCCCTTTCATAGCATACTCTTCATTACAATTTTGAGAGATAAAGAGGAAACTTGGTTCTTCTGTTCCATAAAAGGAAATTCACAGGGGAGAACCAGTTTGGACATCTATCTAGACAAAGTATCTATACAACTGGGAGAAAATGATTTCATCATATGTGAGAGTTTTGGTTAGGGTCGGCAACTTAACCCATCTCCGGCGGATTTTGATCCGACCCCACCTCATAGGGTCGGGTTTTTTTTTCTTTTTTTTTAAATAAGGTTTTATTTTGGGTCGGATCGGGTAAAGCTAAGGAAAAAAAAATCGAGATCGAATCGGGTTCAGATTTTAGGCAAACCGATTCAATTCGATCCAATATTATATAAAAAATTTGTTTTTAATTAATTATTTAATTTTTTATTTATAGATAATTATATATTTAAATATTTATATTTAAAAAATAATATTTTATTAATTTCGAATCAAGTCAGATCAGGTATGAAAAAAATAAAAAAAAATTTGAATAGGATCAAATTTGAATTTGATTAATATAAAATCAAATCGGATTCAAGGCGAATAAAAATTCACCCCGACCCGTTGCTAACTCTAGTTTTGGTTTTCTCCTGATTATGATCATATTTGGACATCCCTGTACAAAGTATCTGTGCAGCCAAAGTTTTATCAAGAAAGGTGCTGAGCTTCAGGCTGCCAAGCTCGACCCCACATATGATCAAACTTCCTGATCATTACTGCAAGGTTTCTGAAGTTAAATTTGTTATTGAAACTGCTATGAGTGAAGTGATGTGCTTGTTTTTGTAATTATACAGCCAATCTGAAGCAGCATGTTTTTATTATGGCTGCAACAAGGTAATCCCATCAAGAGTTCTCTTCGAATGTAGTTTTTACTTTAGAATTCCAAGGAGAAATAGTTGAGTATCAAACATCCCAGGACTGAAAAGGGAATTCCCGGGCTAGGGAGCCTTTCAGGCCAAGGAGTCTTGGCCATTCTTTTATCCTTTCAGATTTTCATAATTCAAAAAATTTAAAAGACCGTTCTAAATGGCAGTAAAGAAATATTCAATACATCTTACGAAATCAGGCCAGCATAGATAAATACCAAAGTCCCATGGCTCTCGCCTGGTCGCATCCATAGATGAAAATACAAAATTCAATGATCAAAGTTCAATAGCCTTCTAAAAATTCTGGAGGTGAATAACTTAAAAACAACAACAAAATTAGCTTCAAGATTACTGCTGCAAATTAACCCCGAACTCCCCGGTTGAGACTGACCATGCGAGCTGATGCATCCATCTGGGAACCTCTCATTCCTGAACCTGTCCTCCCATAATATCCACCTGTTCCTCGTGACTTACCTGACCGATCCCTTGAATAACCAGCTGCAGCAGCCTGTCCTAATGCCAATGGTCTACCACCAGCACTATATCCAGATCGCCCAGAAGTACCTTGCCTTCCCTGAGTGAAGGTAAAGTCTTGCCACCTACCACCAACAGCAGCTGGTCCAGCAGCATATTCCTGGTTATCTCGTCGCCTTAGTGGCAGATCCAATCCACCACCACCGATTCTTGCCTCTACTGCCCTTTCATTACTTTCAGCAAGTACTGAAAGCTTCTCTGTCAACTGGAATGCCAAAGCCTGCAATCTAGAGTGCTCCACATCATGGAAGACAATGCACCTTGTTGGTTGGTCCCAACTTGCATGCAGTTCTTCATTTATCATCATCTGGCTAACTATACTATGAGTCTGGGCCTCCGTGAGGTCAAACATTTTGGTTAGCTGGTCCAAGCTTAGCGATTCATAGGATGAGCAGTAAGTAAAAAGGTAAGTCCTCAAAGCCTCTTCCTTGATCTTGGCTTTCAGCATTTCAAGCACATTCTCTTGATTTCTAAGGAGCTTCCAAACATCAAGAGAATTAATGACATCAAAGGCCTTCTGGAAATCTCCCTTGCAAAGGGCCCTGGTGGCAGCCATTACGTGGTCACGCACATTTTCAGGGGGACCTGTAAATGTCTGTCTTTCACTCACCTCAAGCAACCGCCTAAATGTCTTACTTATAATCTTGCGTTTGGAATCAAGGGTGTTCGATGCCATGTTAGGCACCTCAAGGAGCATGGCACATATTAAATGCACAGCCTCCAGAAGCTCAAGGTTTATGTGCATATGGTAGGGCATCTGACGCCTCCTTTCCAACCTTTCCTGATAGAATCCACATATTCAAGAGTGTAAGTGTTTAAACAATAATATTGCACAAAAAAAAAATTATATAATAGCATAGAATCCCTATTAAAGCTCATAATATTAGAATGTTTACAAATGAAGGTCAAATTTGCATACATTTAAGGCCTGTCAGTAGAGACACATATGGGTTCATAGAAGTCAACATTAACTTTCAATCACAATTATTCCTTATAATTATACCAATGATTGGATATCCAGTACAGCTTAATTACTCAAAAATAATAAAACTGGCAAGTAGCAAAGAAACCTCAACAACTAGGTTTCCTTATGACTTTGTCATCTTGTTTATGCTACTACATTTGTGTCCGTAACTTAAACATCCAAATGCCTGACCAACTAACCAACGAGTCAAAAAAATTTATTAAAACTTCTTATCAATCAGAAATTAACATGCAAAAACATCATGTGCAAAAAGTATAAAAACAATGATACTGTACAGACTTTATAATTATCAGTTAAAGCAATAAGGGAACAAATCTGTAAAGGAATAATATGGTGATCAGTACCTGTTCTGGAGTCTTCTCATGATATCGACTTTGTGAGACACCTTGTGCAAGCAATTCCTTCACTCTCCCACCAGAATACAGCTCAGAAAGGCAGCCATGTCCTTCAGCTATTAGTCCAACACGGAAGGCACAAAGTCCAACCTGTGCCATTGCCCGGTTAAAAAGTATCTGTGTTGAAACATCCATATGCTGAATATTATCCTGCAAATGACTCATAAGCAGCAAGTCACGAGCTATTGAAAACTCATCGAAAAGGGCATGGTGATAAATATCACAAAGCATAGCACGGGCTTTGGTCCGCTCATCTCCATTTTTGTAAATGAGAGATACTAGGATATCCATCAATGATCTGCTATTCTCAGGGAAGGTGGGCTTCCGAGACACAAGCTCTGGAGTAACAACAAATGCAGATGGACCTCGACTTTCCTCCACTTTAGGCTCATCACAATCTTTTTCTCCATCAGCAGCTTCTGAGAGCTCAGCCAGTTTCCTCATAGCATCATAAACCTCTTGCGGCTTATAATAGATGAGTTCAACACACCTTAGAGCAACCTTAGCAGCAGATTTTAAATCATCAACACGCTCTAAATACTCCTGGACATTTTGAGCAAGCACCAAAAACATAGGTTCGTCTCTCAGTCTTTCAACATACTCACGAGTGTGTGGATCAATGCATTGCAAGCTCTTGAAGAACTCATTATCTATTCTCTCAAGGAAGGCCACCAAATTTCCCCAAACACGGATTGTGCCATTATAGTCTGCTCCCTTCTGTGTTTCATTCTCATCAGGCTCAACCATATCATCAACCACAATGTTTGGGTACTGAACAAGAATGTCCAATATGACAAGCATATTCTGTACACACTTTTTCCATACATTTATAGGCATGTGTCCACTAAGACCTGGATTAACATCAAACTGCGCAGATATAACACTGAAAAGGATCTCGAGCTTCTGTGCAGGAGTCTTGGCAACCTTGGTCAAGAAGGTAAGTTGCTCAACCTGTTCAAACCTTCCAGTTCCCTTCCTTCCCCTAGCAGCCACAACCTCTTTAAACTTCTTGTTAACCGTATCCCAGGTGATCTCACTAGGGTCCTTCTTAAACTCCCGATCCATCAACTTATCTTTCTTGCTCAGCTTCTTCTCCCAAGCCCCATCAGCAGCATCATCGTCTGGTTCTTCTGTCTCATCTTCCTCGTCAGTAGACTCACCAAGCTGTGATGGGTCCTCAAACTCAGAACCAGATCCATCAGATTCCTCATCTTCGTCCTCATCTTCATGTTTATCCTCCTCACTCTCAGGATTCTCTCTATACTTATTAATCAATTCCTCATACTGCTTATTATTCTTTTTCAGCTTCTGCTTCATTGAATTCAAAGCCTTGTGATTACTACTACTCATTTTCTTCTTTGCTTCCTTATTAGCCAAAGCTTCTGCTAAGAAATCCTCCAACATAATAAGACACTTAATATAAAGATTCGGAACTCTGTCAGACTCGGTAACACGCATAACCTTCTCCAGCTGTTTATTAATCTTATCAAAACTCTCTTGCAAGCTGACCCAGTCATTGATTTTCATTGCATTCTTCATCTGATCAACCGTAACTGTCATCTCCTCAAACCTCTTATCTTTTGCAGATCTAACCACCCGCTTTTGCCCGTCCGAATCATCACTATCACTAGCATTCGCCTGTAGATATCTGCTTCCAGCTGCAGTACCCGTGGTTTCCGCAGCTCCCACATTCTCAATTTCATCCTCAAAATCACTCTCCTCTTCCTCAGTGTCACTACCACCCTATGGTAAATTGACAATAAATAGAAAATTACTATAACTTAGAAAAAAATATCTACCAATTTTTGCTTAAAAGGCTATATATTTTAAATTCAAACGTAATAAAATAAATAAATTAATAAACGAACCTGAGTCCAGAATCGGGATGCCATTGTCTTTTCCTTTTTGTAAGTTAAATTAGTTTAATTCTGCAACAGAAAAAAAATCAGATTTTGCAAAATTAAATAAAATTATATGAAAAGCTGCATTGAACGAATAATGAGTTTAAATTAACAATAATAAAATTCTAATCTATTATATATGCGCTTCAAAACTACTGAAACGTACAAAATCAAAATAGCCCTAGAAATTAAAGGAAAAGCTATGCTTTTCTAACAAAATTCCGGCAAAATACAGTCTGAATTTAACCCTAAAACACGCTCACCAACCAATTTCTATAGTCTTAAACAACCGAATTCATGAATTCAAATTAAAAGGAAAACCAAAAAGAAAAGGCCATGAAGTTTATGAGTTGCGCTTCATTTATTCGGAAACATTGGGTATGGCGAAATACCTCAAGTAAACGACTACTACGAAGAACGGCAGTGATATGAATGGGGATAAAGAGGAAAGCACGATAGAGCGGCGGTCACAACAGAAAGAGGAAGAATAACGAGGAGGCCTAGGTTAAAACTTAAGCAAGCGGGCTTTTGGTTTTGCTTTTTTCTAGCCCTACGCCTATATATAGCCGACAATCAATATTTAAATATAATATTAAAAATAATTAAATAAATATCTACAATATAGAATTCGTGATATAGAAAAAAAATTTTAACCCAAAAAATTAATTTTTAAAAATCATATACATGTTAATACAAGTTTCTCTTGATATATAAATTTCACTTATTTGAACAGTATATATATAATTATATATCCACTATATAACTATTATTTATAAATAAATAGAAAAACAAGTATTCATCTGCCCTGTATGTTTATTATTTTATTTATTTTTAAATAATAATCACATGTTAAACATAGAGTTGCATAATATAAAAGTAACTGAAAATTAATCTTAGCATAAATTTATTTCAAAAAAAAACTTATCAATATAAATTTATATTAACGTATAAAGTTCATGTGTAAAATATATCATTTAAACATAAAATTAATTTTAATGCCATGCGATGCACGAGTATATATTGTGATAAAAAAATTAATTTTTAAGGTACCATATAATTATAATGTGTTTATCTTATATAAATATATAAAAATTAAAATCTTTTGCAAAACAGGCAATCATCATAGGTGGATAATCTAACATTTTAATATGTGGACATTCTAAAAAATTTAACATATTTTTGTAATTAATCTATATTTTAAATTTAAAATATATATTGAAAAATAATTTAGTTTCAAATATCATCTTTTCATCTTTGCATTTCCCATTACATGGTTCCTTTTAAATCAAATATCATCTTTTCATGTGGTTCCTTTTAAATCAAATATCATATTTTCATAATCATTTTGAAACTTAAGTAAAAATGAGAATGATTCATAATTTTTTAACATGTGAACTTATTAAATGATACATATTAATTGCCATTAATTAAAAATATTGTATTTAAACAAATTTATTACCTGTTCAATATTTGATTAGAATGTTATAAAAAAAAACTTTTTGATTAGCATGATACATCATTCAAACAAAAACTTTTATAATTTATAAATAATAAAATAAATAAAATTCTATTGTTCTCTTTCTTTAACGTGCTTGTCATAATATTAAAAATCCACCACTTCCAATCTATTTATGAGTCAACCATTTCAATTTACATTTTATCTTAAGCGGATGGTTTAAAAAAATATTAAAAATTATTTAAAACGTTTTGGATCAAAAACACCTTAAAAATTTTGAAAAGCATTATTTAAGATATTTTTTATCAAAAACGTTTTAAATAATCCCCTTTAAAAAAATTAGAGATTATTATAATCTGCTCATATTTTTTAGATGATATTTATTTAAGGTGCTTTTGGACTAAAAACCTTTTAAATAATTCATTTTAAAAAAATAAAAAAGATTATTTAAGACATTTTCTAACTAAAAACGCCTTAAATAATTTTTAATATTTTTTATTAATGATATTTTATAAATAAAAACAACAATCAAATAAAATATTTATCTTTTTTTATTATCAAAAGTTGGTTGTAGAAGGTCAAAAGTATAGTAAAAAATAAGGAAAACAAAAGAAAGTAAGATCAGATACATAATACCTAGATGACCTTATTTATAAGTAAAAGGTAAAGTAGGGTAAAATAGTTACGTAATTGAGCTAATGTAACACTATACATATCAAGTGGACCTGGACCCAAAACGTCTTAAATAATCTACTTATATTTTTTAAATAATATTTATTTAAGGTATTTTTTGACTAAAAATACCTTAAATAATCCATTTAAAAAAATAAAAAAGATTATTTAAGATGTTTCCCAACAAAAAATACTTTAAATAATCCTCAATATTTTTTGTTAATGATATTTTATAAATAAAAACAACAATCAAATAAAATATTTGTCTTATTTTACTGTTAAAAGCATCATTTGTCATTTAGATATTTATTATTAATAAAAATTAATAAAAAATTACCATCATATATGTTAAAGAGATTATAGTAATTATTCAATAATTAATATATGTAAATTCCTCTAACCAAATGAGTAAATTTGAATATAAATTGCCTTGAAAATGAAAAAAAACCTCAAGTATTGCACTTTCCCAAAAAATCACTTTTTTCCTTTAAATCCAAGATTTTACAAACCAAACACCCTCTAAGTAATTACCTCCAATCTCAATAGGTATATGACATTAGAATCATATAGTGTTATGATAACAAAAAGAAGTTTGAAAGTGAATCCAACCAAATTCATGGACCATTTATATCAACATTCCAATTTAGATAAACTATGTTTTAAAGTATGCTTCACCCCTAGCATCCTAAAAGCTACGAGTAATATAACTTTGGCGAATTCAACAATATCATGTACTATTCCACTCCATTTAAAAGGTAACTTTTAATTTCATAAGGAATTGTTCTCATTTTTGTATGAAGAGAATTCATTACATGATTCATTTTAGTGATTGCACTTAGATGAGCCTTCCCTTATGTGTTTTGCACCACTACTCACTATTTATTTCATCAAAAGCTGCATCAAATTTAATTTAACAATTCTTGTAAGTGGAAGGCATCCAATTGATTTCATTCACTTCATTCACACAGATAACTATATAATCTTCTATTACTTTATGAAAGTATTACACATCTTACTCAGTAACATAGCCATTATTCTAAAAATAATAATAAAGCTTGAGCATTATCAACAAAGGCGCACAATCTCGACCTTTTAAATGGCTAACTTGAATAATCATTTCCATTACCAAATCTACTATTTCATGGTTTAATCACTAAAACTAAAATCACAATCTCAAGAATGAATGATTATATATTTATATTAATTTGCACAACTTAAATAAAACATAATAAAAAAATTAACATAATCAAAATAAGTATCATAAACATATATAAAACTAATTAAACAATTAAAAAAAAATACACATAGCACCAAATGAAGTAAGTAGCAAACAAATGAAGCAAATAAAGAACAAAAATAAAAGAATTGAAGAGCTAGCAAATTTCAAAACCAATAATCTAATGCATCACAATAAACCTATTTGTAATATTCAAGTGGGATATTTAAAAGTAGGAATTAAATTTAATTAAAAATTATTTAAGGTAAATTGAATTGTAGTTTATTTATTTATAAAATTAAAAATGAATATTCACAATAATATATAATTTCGACTTTTAATTCAATTAATAATATAACAGGAAATTGCGCTTAAATGTGATTAGAGATTATTAAAAAATAAAGATGATATATATGGTTTTGAATTTAGATTGGTTGAAAAAAATTAAATTCAAAGTAATATATATAGACTTCAAACAATAATATTGAGCCTTAAAATTAAGAATTGCCAAAAGATAATTAAGGTGATAATTGATATTGATTTAATTAAATGTTTGAATTTAAATTAATTATTATGCATTTAAATAAATACATGTGTCAAAATATAATATAGTTCATATGTCAATAAGTTAGGCCATCCACGTATATATATTTTTTGGTCAAAGACTTTGTCCTTTATATATTTACTAGTTTTTTACCTATGCAATGCACGAGATTTTTATTTTCTTATAAAAATATTTTAATTAATTAAATTTAATATGATAATATTATATTTCTTTTAATTAAATTTATATGTTGTTATTATATTTATTTCAATTTGAAATCAAAATATAAAAAATTCTCCATACAAAATTTCATTTAAAATTGGAAAGCATATTTTGTTTTTATTTTTTTCAACAACTTATATATTAGGTTTGGTAACTTAGAATTAAAAGAAGAGATTTGGATTTTAATGTAAAATGCGTGATAAAGCACATAAAATATAACATTAATTCATGATTGGATAATTGCTCATTTTAAAATAAGTTATTTTATTTTTTATGAATTCACCAATCAAACAAAAATATTAAGAGAATTTATAATCTAAAAATATATATTTAAATAAATTTTAAAAATTTGTTTTTATATGTTAAAAAAATCTAATAATTTGATTGCAATCAATCTATTAATATTTATTTTTGTCAATTAACTATTAAATAATAAAATTAAAAGATTTTATTAGCAAGCACATTTATTTCATACTTGTACATATCACTTTTTCTTGCTGATATGTACATATATTTTAACATATATTTCTAGAATATATTTTAAGTTAGATTATAAATATAAAATATTAAATAATATAAAAATCAAATCAAGAGTACGTAATACTAATTTAATATAGGATAAAATTTATCTAAATAAGGTAATGAAATTAATAAAATTTTTATAAAAAGTCTATAGTTATTAACTTAATGACTGTATAGTTTTCAAATTTTATAAGCTTTTTTCAAATGTCAAATAGTTGATAGATAATAATTTTTTAAAATATCTTTGTTTATGAATTAATTAATTGGATGTAACACAAATTCCTTTCTCATGAGATATAAAAAAATCTTTATATTAATGTAGTATTGTAATATTAGAAAGATAATATATAAAATTGAAATTTGGTCTTCTAATAATATTTTAAAGTTAAAAATTTTTTCATATTAATTATTAATAGTAATACATCAAAACAAACTCCTATTCATATATAATGTCTATGTTGGATGTTAGAAGTTGAGAATGAAATTTAATTTTAAGCAATTTAAGGTAAACAATAATAAAAATTAATTTTTAATTACAACTTAAATTGTAACTTATTTATAAAAGGTAAAAATATTGGCTATTTATAAAGAAATGATTATAGTATTATATATATATATATTGTATAAATCATTCAGATAAATCAATTCTTAACTCGTTATCTCTTAAAAGGTTTGAATCCTTATTTAACTTTACTTTGTCAATAACATTCGATTTCATCAATGCTAACATTATTTGAAAACTTGATTTTTACTTTAATTTTTAAAAAAAAAAATTTACGCTTAAAAACTTTATGCCTATAAACACAATTTCTTATTATCGAATCCATTTTTCCAAACTATCAAAGCTTATTGATGGGTAAATAACAAATTTTTAGTAACAAAATAATTTATTATCTCTATTGTTCAATTTACTCCAATGAATGCCAACACATTTCTAACACATTTCTCAAACTTAAAAGACACCAATTAATTTAGTTAAAGGTAACTGATGGAGATTGTATGTTAAGTGATTAATGTGAACTTCAACTTTGTTTTGAATTTTCAAAAGAAATGACCAAGTAAATCAATTAGCATAATTCTCATTACATATAATAATATTTAAGAAATTAATACATTTATAATTTAGATAACGAATTAAATTTTTGTTTTTATTTATATTTATGAGATAATTGAATTTCATTTGGTATTGGAATAATCGAAATTTAGAAATTGTTAATCCCATGCAAGACTAATTAGTGTAAACCATCCATATTTGTTTGGATATTCTCTTGCATACCATATCCTATTCGCCTCATTACAGTAATCCTTCATTATAGTATTTGAGATCATACGTGTTCCTATTAACAGCTTGTTTCCAATTAGAAAGCTAGTAAAACTTTGTAGCCAATATTAATCACATAGCATACATATACATTTGCACGTAGATTAAATTTTAAGTTACTTCATTAAAAAATAAACTAAAATTTAAATATAAAGATAAAATAAAGCAGGCCATTTTATATTGTGTGTGAAATGTTTAGATTAATTTCTAAGGCATATCAACTTATTCCTATATTATACTAACATTGTTAAAAAAACTAAAAGCATATTAGTTTTTTTTTTTTTTGCTAAAAAGCAAAATTTAATATTAAAAAACAATAAAATAAATCACACTTTGAAATAAAAGGGAATAAAACAGATGAAAGAAAAAGAAACATATCAATGGAACAAATTAAAAAAAAAAAAGAAAAAAGAGAAATGACACATAATAGAATTATAAAACAAAAGTCCAATATTATTATCTCTGACAGACAAAAATATATTCCTATTTATAATGTTGAAGTTGGTGTTAAAATTAAGAATAAAATTTATTTGAGAGTGATTTAATGTAAAAAAAAAATTAACTTTGACTATAAATTGAATTGAAACTTATTTATATAAGGTAAGAATAACTATTATTTAAAAGAAAATAAATGTGATAATCTAAATTAAATAAATTTACTTTTTTTATATTATAAATGAATCAAATCAAATTAAGTATATTGATTTTTTTAATTAAAAATGCATAAAATAAAATAAAATAAAATGTATTTATTAGATGACACATATTGTATATTTATGATTGTACAAGTGTAAAAAATAAAACATACATAGTAAATATTTTCTTTTTTTGTTGAAGGTTTTGAATTTTTTTATATTAAGATAAGATAAGATATAAGATTAATAAGGTGTTCAAGGTATTTAATATTTATTATAATAAGTTGACTAAAAACTAAAAATGGAAGTAATTTATGGAATGTATAAAAACTATCATTTAATAAAATTAAATTTTATTATCATTATTACATTAATTTTAAAATCTTTTTTTTTATTTCTTTCAAACGTATTGAATATACACTATACTTGACTATTCTAATTATTAAGTATAAATTACTCTCAATTTAAAATACTATTACTCTTAATTTGGTTCTTAATTAATTTTAGTTAATTAATCATTCAAAAATAAATGTTAACAAGAATCATTGAATGTGTTTTATGATAATGAAAATAAGATATTTTAAATTAAATTTATTTTACCATTAAACATAATTAATTTTAAACACATAAAATTTTTAAATTGTCTACATGTTTGAAAATGTAAACTAATCAAATCAAATTATTTGCCTTTTTGTTAGAAACTTTGGCTTTTATATATTTATATAAGATATAAGATTTATTACTTTCAACACTAATAAAAACTATCCTTCAGAAAAAAAAAAAAAAAAACATTAATAAAAACTAAACCTTTGAGAATAAGATACTAAGTTTTAACTTCTAAAAACCCTTTGAAAATATTTATTAATTTAAAATAAAAAATAAATATTCTCTTGCAATGTATGTTAGGGGTGATAATGATGATTCGGTTAAAAAAAATAATTTTGATTTTTCAAAATTTGAATTGAAATTCAACCGAGTTAAACCAAATTTTATGGATTTGGATTAGTTCAATTCATCGATTTTTTAAATTTAAATTTTATTTTTAAACATTAATTTTAATTTATTTACACAAATCTATGAATAAAAATATTTTTATTTTCTAAAATATATAAAATCAATATACAAATTAATCCAAAAAATAAAATTTAATCCGGTTATAATCAAAATTCAAATCTATTAATTCCCTGCTAAATTCAGGAAAAGTGTTCAAAATATGCATATTTCACATTTAAAAATAGACATTTTCTCTATTCAGTAAATTTATCAACGAGAAACAAACCATTATTGATCCAAAAGATTTTTAAGCCTATGAAACACGGAAACCGCATCGACACTGAAATTTTCAAAAACAAATAAAAAAAAGAAAGAAGAAAGGAAGGATAACACCGCCGTCAACGGCTGAAGCACCACTTTTAACCGCAAAAATAAGAATTACCTTAAAAACAAATAAAAAAAAAAAGAAAGAAGAAAAGAAGGATAACACCGCCGTCAACGGCTGAAGCACCGCTTTTAACCGCAAAAACAAGATTTACCTCGATGTCGAAGGCGCGATGCCGTTTCACCGGAGAGTTTATTGATCTCAGCTTCAAATCGGAAATTGTAAGAGAGTGGCGTCTGACTTTTCTGAGTCTGACTTTTCTGAAAGGCAAGGGAGGTGAGTGAGTCGGATAGGCTTGGATGCTCAAACAAGTAATAATAAGATACAAGAATAAAGGCAAATAAATGGGGCTGGATCAACAATTTTTAATCTCCTTGGCCCAACTGAGTAATTTTTGGAAAGTTTGACCAGATATGGTAGCACTTTGTTTTAATTGTTTTAAAGCCCATTTTTTAATTGCTATAAAGCCCAATTTTAAAGGTCTAATCTATACTATGATTCTGTTTATAGGCCGATTGGCTCAATTTAAAATCATAAGTTTTTCGGCCGATAACCATAAGGTATAATATGTTGGGTTTTAAAAGGTTTAATTGGTAATTATAAGGGTTTAATTTGAGCTATTCATACAATTATATTTAAAAAATAACATCTAATAAATATTAAATTTAAATTTAAATATTTGTAATCAATTTTTTTGTTCTCATTTTTTAATCTCTTTTATATATAAAAAATCTATCATTTCACCATGATACAAAGACATTCCCATAAAATTATGATTTTATAAGATCTTATCAATATAACTAACTTATTAAATGCCCTTTGCAAATATCAACCTTTTTTAAAATTACTTTATTATTTCCAAAGAATTAGAAATACTAAACTTTAGACATTTATGAATGATGAAAAAAACATAACACATAGCCTATTCCAATGTCACAACATTAACACACATAAACAAAAATGTACTTCATGTAAAATTAAAATAAAAATATTCAAACTAATACCGTGTGAGATCCTTAACTTATTTATCCATATAATAGCATTCCTTAACACTCTGTCATTTATTGTAAAATATTTCCAATCAAGTAGAACATATATGAATTACATTTTTTTTGTGCAAACACCAAGAACATTGGATGCAATTTCATTTTTTTTAGTTTTGTATATAGACCTGTCAACTGAATCTACATTCACCTTCATGTATGTTTCATCTAAGACACTCAAATAACTCTTAAACTTTTTTAATCTATTATCTATTGAATTTTCTAGTATCAATTCATGTTTTTAAAATAACAAATAATGGAGTTTCAAAATATAATTCAAGATAGCAAGAAATTGCCTACTAATTATCTCTTTAGATTTGGCTACTTAACACTTTATAACTCTATTTTTTATATAATGGACAATAACGTGGATGAAGCTAATAACTAGTTCATCTGTTGACATACGTCTAGATGCCTATAATCCTCATTATGTTTGAAACAAATGACATAATTTTATAAGAACTCTCTTATTCATTCTACAATTATCTATACATTATCTATCACTCTAAAAAACCATTACAGTTAAGTTTAGTTCTCTAATTTGTAACTTATCATGAATGCTATCAGAATAAGATAGTCTACATATTTTTTTATGTTTCATTACAAGTAATGTCATAACAACAATAAGTAACAGATATAACATAGTCTTTATCTGGTTCAAGTGCAAAATAAGCATTGTTTATAATAACATTTTCTTTTTTAGTGATAAATAAGCCATAACTATTTAGAATAAGCATTTTCGTTAATGTTGAAAACATACGTGGAAAGCAAATATGTGCAGTTCGTAGATAGAATATAAAACACATATAACAAAAAAAAAAAAACCAATAACAAAACATCTATGGATCAATGACTAAAACCAAAATGAAGAATACATATGAATGATCTACATCTTTTCAATCAAGATCTAAATGAGATATAAACAAATAAAACAAAAATACATTTGAATCAAACATATTATATAGAATAGATAGTGATGTAACAGATAGTAAACATATTGTTTATTGTTAAATATAAGATAAACAGAACAAGATGAAGATTAAATCACAAAAGTTTTAGTTGATGCTGGTTGAAACAACAAAGTTTTTACTTAAAGATAGTTTTTGCTTAAAGATATTTGTAATGTTGTATGAAAAAAAAAATGGTCTTTGTTGTTGAACAAAGTTAAAGACTCCAAATACGGTTTTTCTTGTGTCATAAACGTTGTAATTGTTATTATAAATTGAATTTTATATGATTAGACATAAGAATGTTTGTAATGCCAGAAACTTAATTCTTTAGAGAAAAAATTGAATTTATTATTGAATTCTCAAATATTGTGTTTCTATTTAAATAAACACAGTAAATAATTACAACTATTGCATTTCTTCAATATAATTGTAGTAAATAAACACAATTATTGCATTTTAAAGCGACCAAATGTAGTATTTGAGTGACAAAAATGAAAAAGTTAAAAAGTTTTCAAATACTACGTTTTTGTTAAAATAAATGCAGTAAATAATAATAATTAGTATGTTATAAAGCATACATACATAGTATTTTAGTTTTAAAATAAAAAAATTAGTTAGATGTCAAATACTGTGTTTCTGTTAAAATAAATACAATAACTAATACTACTCAATTAAAAAAATTCCAACAAAAATTTATCACAATTATTACATTTGTTTCTAATTGACATTTGTTTTTTTTTTTAAAAAAAAACCTTACCACATGTTGATTTTCAAAATGATAAAATAGAAATAAAATATTTTTTATTTAGGTCAAATGTGGGACAAAAGTAACTTTCCTCTCAGAATCATAAAAAATCATAAGAAGATGTAAGTTTCTGATTCTAAGACTTTTTGGTACTATTAGGAATCTAACATTACCGAGGAATCAGATACTCATGGGAATCACATTCCCACAAGTATAAATTCGAGGAGAAAATCTTACATTCCCCAAAACTAAACATCCTCTAAAAGATTTTAAGCCTCAATCAAGCCAAATTCAAATGAAAATTCACCCATTTGAAGTTAAAAAGCATGAAATCAAAATAAAAAATAAATTGTTTATTTTTTTTTACTTTTTCGTTTGATTTCGTATTTAGTTTCATAACATTGTATTTAAAAATGTTTAGGTGCAATTTGAAACTTCTAAAAGTTCTTAAAGGTTTTTGAAAATTGATATTCAAAAATCTTTAGAGAGTATTTGGTTCGCAGAATCTTAGATTTAAAAAAAAATGTGATTTTAAATAAAGTACAATACTTGGGTTTTATTCAATTTTCAAGGCATCCTGTATTTAAATTCACTGATTTAGTTGAGAAAAATATATGTATATATATTAATTTATGTATAATTATCATAATTTCTTTTACATATATGATGGTAACTTTTCATTTTATTTTATTAACCAAAATGACAAATGATGCCTTTAGCAACAAAAAAAGACAAATATTTTTATTTGATTGTTATTTTTATTTATAAAATATCATCAATTAATGCATTTGACACTTTTTTAAGTAACATAAATTGATAGAAAAAATTGTTACAAAGAAAGATCAATTAATGCATTTATCATTTTTTTCATATCATGGAAAATTTAAAAATTATTATTTTCATTTATTTATAAAAAGATCATTTAATATGTTTCTGTACAGAAAATGCATTAAATAATCTTTTTATGTGCATATAGAATAATTATTTAAAGTATTTTCTGTATAAAAATGTCTTGAATAAATTTTTTATTTTTTATATTATGGACCATTTAATAATTATCTTTTAAAATATAAAAGGATTATTTAAGGTGTTTCTGTATAGAAAACGTCTTAAATAATCTTTTTATCATTTTATAAAAATATTAATCATAAATCCTAAAATATAAAAAGATTATTTAAAGGGTTTTCTATACAAAAATGCTTTAAATAATTCATTTATAAAATATAAAAAGATTATTTAAGATGTCTTCTGTATAAAAAAGCTTTAAATAATCATTTTATAAAAATATTAACCATAAACCTTAAAATATAAAAGACTATTTAAGGCGTTTTTGTACATTATTTAAGATATTTTTTGTACAAAAATACATTAAATAATTCTTTTATAAAAATATTAACTTTAAATCTTAAAATATAAAAGGATTATTTAAAGTATTTTTTTGCATGCCAAATGCCTTAATTGCAATATAATATTTTTTTTTGTATAAAAATTTATAACTAAATTTTAATCACTTCCAGACATACTTTTTAAAATGGGTAATGGTTGTTTCATAAATTTTTATTTAGGTCAAATTTAAAAATAAAAAAACTTTCTATTTCTGAATCCTAAAATACCATAAGAAGAGATGTGTTTATGATTTCAAGACTTTGAGTACTGTTAAAAATATATTACTTTCTTTTGTATTAAATTATCATGAATCAAATGTGAAATCAAATACCTATAATTAAGATTTCGAAAAAATATTTATAGATTTTCTCAAACTAAATGTCACCTTAACATTTTTGAAAATTTAAAGTTTTTAAAAATTGGTATTTAGAAGCCTTTAAGAACTCTTAAAAGCTTCCGGTTACTTATTTTTGAAAACTTTTAAAAGTTTCTAAAATTAAAATTTTAAAATAAAATGTAAAAAATAAAAAAATAAATAATTAATAAATATTTAAATAATTTTATTAAAAGTTAAATTTTTTGAAGTTTTATAAAAAAATTTGAGGTGCAAGTAACCTTTTTCATTTGAAATTATTCATTTTACTTAAATTGAAGTTACCCTACTCAAATCCTGAAATGATCCAATTACCCCAAGTTAGAAAACTAAATTCTATTGGACAAAACTGTCATTGCAAAATACTTGTCTATATAAACCCTAAAATCTAGGGCTTCTCTTCTTCTCACCGAGGAAATCGCAATAGAAGCAAGTGCTACCGTTTCGTACGCCTCGCGCCTTGGTCTTTTCTTCGCCAAGGTTCGTTCAGGTTCTCTCTCCTTTTCGTCGTTTCCATTAGTTATTTTTGACGTTGGATCTGCTGCCTTTTTGCTGTTTATGAATTTGTTCTGTTTTTCTTTTATTGTTTTTTGGAGCCGCTGGACGGAGGGACTAAGTTGTTTTGATTAATTTTAACCAGCAATGGCCTAATCTAAGCTGTTTTTAAGAATAGATTGCTTGAATATCTGCTAAACTATGCTGTTAAGTGGCTAAAATGAAGGTATTTGGATGTTTATGAACCATTTTTGGAGGGTTTTACTAGGTTTATTGCCAATATTGGTCAAAATGGATTTTCAAATTTATGATTTATAATCTCGACTGAGGTACCCTTTTCCAGTTATTAGCTTGGTTCGATAATTAAGGATCATAGCAATTCGACCCGAAGTGAAGATATGGTGTTTGGGATGTCAGGTTAAAACAATGTGGTTTAATTGATTTTTTGCAGAATGGATTCCCAAATTAAGCATGCTGTGGTGGTAAAAGTTATGGGAAGGACAGGATCAAGAGGTCAGGTGACCCAAGTGAGAGTCAAGTTTTTGGATGATCAGAACCGTTACATTATGAGAAACGTGAAGGGACCGGTTAGGGAGGGAGATATTCTTACCTTGCTTGAGTCTGAGAGAGAAGCTAGGAGGCTTCGATGAGTGGTTTATCTCTGTTTTGTTATGCAGCATTAGCTAGTTATTCTCTGCTGAGTTTTATTACGTTTGAAAGGTGTCCAATTTCCCATATCGAAACTTGGATTTTGGAAGAACGGTTTCACATGGACGAGTTGTTTTAAAGTTTAGTTGTGTTGTTGTAATCAACTATGCTGGTTTTGAGATTATGATTTTTTTTACACCCATTAATGTTTGTTGTGTTGTGCATTTCTTAAGAAATGCTTTAGAATTAAACATGGCTTGGTGTACTGTTGGGAATATTTGATCTTTGCCCCCTTAATATTCTTGATGTTCGAGATGTGCTTGGTTCTGCTTTTTATTTTCCTTCCAACTGAGAAGCAAAGCCTTGTAACTTGGATAGGGGCCCTGCCTGATTCTATAATTTAGGGGGGGGGGGGTGTGGTATAAGCAGGTGCCTGAATGCTAAGCCAACTCTGGTTCTTGGTCATTAACAAAAGCTAAAGGAGCTAGCCAAGTTTCTTTGTAAAAAATAAATGAAAAACCTATACAAAATGTTTTCTGCGTTTCTTAGAGCTTAGGCACGTTTCAAGTTTGCCCTGAACGTTTTCGCCTAGCTAAGCCTCCCAAAGAATGTAAAGGATGAAAACTGTTATACCATTTCACCACGTTAAGCCTCCTGATTAATTCTCCCATACCCATTTTTTGAATTTGAATTATGAATCAAAATGATAAGAATATGATTTTCGATAAGAATGATTTACCAAGGGCAATTATTATGGAAATTCTCTTTGCAATTGAAAATTAAATTTAGAAAAAAGAAAATAAACATTGAATTGTGCCTTACCAATTTACCCTGAGTTGAAATGATAAGGGGTATTTAATTTGATTTAATTTTGAAAATGGAAAAAATTAAAGAGCACGATAATATCTAGTATTTCAAAGCAAATATGCTTATTTTACAAAAAAATTTCATCAAGTTATTATAATCATGCAAATAAATTATAAGCAATAAAGTTCACATTAGCATGGTGGTTATATTGGATGCATTCTCATTTAGGAGTATAATTGATCAAATTTTAGTTAATATAATATTAAATTTGAGTTCAAGTTTGATTCAAAATTTCAGGTTTTAAACTCAATTGAGTTTTTTTTTTTTTTTTTAAGCTTGAACTTGATTAAAGATAAAAATTGAGTTATTTGAACTTGTTTAATTAGGTTTAATTAATATGTAAAATTAAATTAAATTCTTACATTCGATAAAAACTTGATTATTTGTACTTGAATTCGAGTATGAGATATTTTATTAATAAAAATAATTAAAATATTTTAACATATAAAAGCTTAATTAGACTTACGAACTATTTAAATTAGGTATAAAAATACTCAAATTTGACTTGATCGATAAATCAAACTATAATAACCAAGTCAAATTTGAGTTTTATTTAAGTTAAACTAGAATAGCTTGTGAGTACTAATGTATCATTTATTATCCCACTCTCAGTACATAAATTTTATACATTAATAAATCAGATGATGTTATATTATTAATGAATAAATATTAATTTTTAAAATAAATATAAAAAAATTAGTATTTTTAAAAAAATTTATTCATTAATGAGATAGTATAATTTGATTTATCTCATTAATGAGATAACATTATTTTATTCATTAATAGTTTATAAAATTTATACCATAACAATTCAGCAAATATAAATCTCATAATATTTTAGTCAAAAACTTCAAATTCTAAATGACGTATCTAGAAAAAACCTATTATATATCTATTGGGGATTCGTAAATATTAGTTGATTATCTATGTTGTGGAGAGATTAAATTTTATTGAATAAGTTTAAAAAAATTATTTGTACAAATTTTTAAATACTTATAATTTTTACATGTATTAATATATGTTGATTTTTTAATTTTTAAAGATATAATTTAAATTTTATATTTGATTTTTTTTTTACAAATCATTATACATTATAAATCTTTCAATGAATGTATACTAGACAGGAAGAATAAGTAGTGAAGAAAGTATATAAAACAAGAAAATGATATTGTGCCTAAAATTTTTCATAGTTATGGGTCACTTGTTTTTTTAGCCCAAAACCCATACAAAAGCCCAAAACCCTACCTAAAAAGGAGCCCTAAAAAACCTAGAATCAGGAATCAATTCGATATTTGGATATATGTATCTGTTAGACTAGGGTTTTTACGTTTCCTCATCCCCGGCCGCTTACAGCGAAAGGCACTCTCTTAGCTAATCGCTCCCTCTCTCCCTCCCTTTCTAATCGCAGGTTTGTTTTTGTTCTTTTTTCCTCTCACTTTAATTCTCTCTTTTGTCAAAATCTATTATAATTTTTACTCTGCTTTTGCTTTCGTAGGTATGGCGACAGCCACCGGGACAACTGCACAGCAAGATCCTGCCCAACCTCAGTACGATGTCAAGCTCTTCAACCGCTGGACCTTCGATGACGTTCAGGTATTTCATTTTTCCTTTGCATATCTGTTTATTTCTACGTGTTGATCTATCTGTTTCCTCTTTCTAATGGCTTTGCTGTTTCTGAGTTTTTATGTGAAATATTCCCCTTTAATCTTTTATGTAGTTTATTTTTTATCGGTTTTCTTTCTTGTTAACGATTGTATAAGTTGAACTGCAAACATATTTTTTTTGGTCCTTTCGAGTTAATTGGAACTAGTTGGACCAGAGAATTGTAATAAAGAAATTCGATTTCATAGCTAATAATTGTTCATGTGAAGTAGATTTTGATTTATGTGTTTTTGACATAACATTCTTTGCTAGAGCTTCTGGTTGTGGTTTTATTAGTGTGTTTAATTTATGTTTTCAGCTTGTCAATCTATGTCTAGCATCATACAGATTGATGGGATATCAATTCTTGTTTCGATTTGTCCATATTGTCTTTCTCTGATTTGAGGTTACTTGTTTGTTGTATTTGCTATTAGTGATAATTCAAACTGACAATTTATTTTCTTCTAGAAGCTTGTCTTTATTTCTTTTTTTTTATGGTAAGTTGTTTAAGCAATTGTTTCTTTTGTTGGTTAGATTAATCAGATAAGATGCATTGTGTTTTTTTTTTGTCATTCTAAGTGTTTTAAGACTTTTCATTGGAAAGAATTAGGTTCCTCAACTTCCTGTTTCTTTATAATTACAATTATTTTTTGCTATGGTCCTTGACATGAATGATTTATCTATTTTAGGTTGCTGATATCTCTTTGAGTGACTACATTGGTGTCTCAGCTTCCAAGCATGCAACCTACGTGCCACACACTGCTGGCAGGTACTCAGTGAAGCGCTTCAGAAAGGCTCAGTGCCCAATTGTTGAGAGACTTACAAACTCGTTGATGATGCACGGCCGAAACAATGGGAAGAAACTTATGGCAGTTAGGATTGTGAAGCATGCCATGGAAATTATTTTTCTCCTGACTGATCAGAATCCAATTCAAGTCATTGTTGATGCTATTATCAACAGGTAGCCTATATGACCTTAAGTTTAGTATTTTCTGTTTCAAATGTATCAGGAGTTAATGTTAACCTGTGAAGTAGCAGATGATGTTAATTTATTGTTTTTGGGTTATCTTTATTAGATTAATCTTTTATAAGCTTTATTGCTTTCTGATTGATGTAACAGCGGGCCTCGTGAAGATGCTACTCGTATCGGTTCTGCTGGTGTTGTCAGGCGTCAGGCTGTTGATATTTCTCCTCTTCGTCGTGTGAATCAGGCTATCTATCTCTTGACCACTGGTGCCCGTGAGTCTGCATTCAGAAACATTAAAACCATAGCTGAATGTTTGGCTGATGAGCTTATTAATGCTGCAAAGGGATCATCAAACAGGTAAATCAGCTACTTTAAGTGTTGTCTTCTTGTTTTGCTTTTAAATTATGGACTGTATTCTCATGTGTCTTATATGCTATTCCAATTAGTCATTACTGATCCCTTTTGGATCATTGCTCTCGACATTTATGTTGACGTTGTCGGTATACTTGTTTGTGCAGCTATGCCATCAAGAAGAAGGACGAAATTGAGAGAGTTGCCAAGGCCAACCGTTGAGGAATTGGAAGAGATTACACCATGGCAGTGGAGAATTTTGTTGTTTTTAATCAGAACTTCATAAGTTGTCTGTTTTGTCTCCGGGACATGCTATGAATGTTTTGTTGTTTTTTAATTTCCGGTTAAAAAGGAATTTTCAGTAGATATTGCTAAAGAAAGCATTTTGCTTATTGATTTAAAATTTCGATTGACTTGTGTGTGAAATTATTATGTAGTTGCATTGATTCCCATGGTTTCATTTGCAATAGTTTTCTATTTCGATTTGTCAGCTAACCTTCAATGCGGAATTAACGAAACAGTTATTTTTTTAAAATACAATTTTGATGATTTCATTCCAATTCCAGGAGTCCGTATCTCCTGTGGACTTAAATTTTAAACAGGATACTATAACAAAAAAATTACTACTAAAGTGATTTCGAATTATAAGTTTGATAAAAATTAAACAATGTGTCGTGTCGAGTTTAATGTAGTATTTCGTCTTTAATAATAAATAATTACAATGAAAATATAATAATTACAATGAAAATATAATATAAGTATTCTCACGTGTAATTCAATATATTATGAGATGCAAAATTAGTGTTGTACTTCTTATATTATAATTAAATATTTAATGTCTAAATTTTTAAAAAAATTAATATTATGAATGATTTTTAAATTATAATTAAATATTTAATGTGATATTTGAATTTAAAATTTTTTTAATATAATATTTAAACTATAAATTAAGAATGTGAATGGGTAGGGTGTAGAAAGGCTAAAGCATTTCCTATCTTTATTTTCGGATATTTATATTATATCTATCTCTGTATTAATACTCAACGGATATTTCAAATTGATTTTCATCTCATTCTCACGAATATTTAATGAGTATAAGTAATTTTCATATCAATAGCTTTAAAAAAAATAAAAAATAAACTTTAATTTTTTAGCTTTTTTTTTTTTAATTTGTATGTTTAGGTAATTTTTTATAAATATATATTAATATATATATTTTTAATAAAAATATATTAATTCTAATTAATCTATAATAATAATTTATGTTATTTAATAAAAAATTTATTTATTAATTATATAAAAAAATATATGTAGAGTATGGGTATAGGATGTGTACTATATTATCTGTTTGCAAATCTATATCTAATAAAAATTTAAAATCATATTTATCCTTATATACATAATGTAATATCTATCTTCATCCGTATCTTCATTTAGGTAAAAAATTGAGTTCGAATTAAGTATGGATAAAATTGATATCTCTACTATAAATATGTTAATTAATATAATACTCACTTCTAACGTAATTAATTTCAAATAATGACATATGATGATTAAATAACATTTTAAGTATTTTATCATATATAATATTATATTATAACATACATAAAAATCTGATAAGATTTATTTACGTGAATGTTTATGTGGACAATCTATATTATTAACACATAGGATAATTTTAAATAACTTTATTCAATCAATTATTTAATTTTTAAAAATTTTAAAGTTTTATAATTTACATTTATCCAAATCTTTCAAAGTATATAAATTTTATCCTAATTTAAACTTGAAAAATTATATCTCATATCTCACCTTTACCGGTATATATTAAATACAAAATTCAAATAGTTTTAGAATATTAAATCCCTAAATCTTATGAACCATACAAAATCATGCACTATCTAAATTAATATTAATATAAATTTAAATACATAAAGTTTGCGATTGAATCACTATTTTTTTATAATTTTTTTATCTCTATTTTTCAATGATTTTTTTAGAACATTATTTTCCTATGATTTAAAATAAAAGAGAAAGATATTTTATCTCAATTTAAAATTACTCACATATCTAAATTTAAAACTATATTAACATATTTTATCTTAATTTAAAATTAAACATGGATAAACTACATTTTTTAAAATTAATTAATTATCAAATATATATTTATTAATTCTTCTCACAATCAATATTTTCTTATTTATAAAAGATTGAATAATTAGATTTTTGTCACAAAAATTTGACATGATAAAGTTTAAAATTAAATATGAAAAAGTCATTCATGATATATCACATGTGTAAATTTTAGTTTTCATAGTAAATTAATATATAATTTTAAGAGTATATGTAATTGTACATAAGAAATTGATTTTCTCATTGAGATTTATATGTAATTTTATTTTTATAATTCAAAACTTTCATAATACTTATTTAAATTTTTTCATAATAATTTATATATAGATGGTTTTTTTAGTTTTGAATTTTAAATTATAGATGATTAGAAATATTTTTATTTATTTATATACAATATAAAAATTAGTATGAATCAAAATTTGAAATTATGAAAAATATAATAAAAATTTCATACATTGTGCGGATAAAAAATAGTTAATTAATAAATTTATAATTCATATATCATATTAAAAATTTTTAAAATTCAAATGCATATTAAATATTTCACTATAATTTTAACATAATTTATAATATTAACCCTTTTAAAAATTATAACTTTTATTTTTTTACTTTTTTACAAAAATATCTTACTTTTCTTTTTTTTTTTTAAATTATACTCATAATCAAATTTATAATCAAATACTACATTTATATAATCAATTATTATTTCATCAAATAATTAACTAATAAATTATAATTTAATTAAATAATCAAACTCACACGTAATAAAACTTGCACCACTAAATCAGGACCTGTTGCCCTCTTAGTTCTTTTTAATTGCATAGACGAACTCCGATCATTATAACTAACAGTAAAACTCTCTACTAACAGATCACATGGCATGATTTTACTTTTATATCAGGTAATGATGCTAAAACTGGTGTTCCATGTAAGTCATTGGTTCAATTTTTAATCAAATATGATTTTGCTTTCTAATATTTGTTTTTTTTTTTTTTTTCTTTTTAATTAGGACTTTTTATGAAGTAAAAGGAAAATAGGAAAAAAAATGGAGTCTATGCTTCTAGCTTTTGATATGCTTAAATATCTTTTTTAGGGTTTTTCTAAGGTGTTTTTGGGTTCTAAGATTGTATTTTTGTTGCACTGCTTTTATGTTCTTCATAAACAGCATCTTGATTAAAATTTGAACTTTCTAACATATTTATGAAGAACCGTGAAATTGATATCCTTTCAGCCTTTACACTTGCACACTCTTACGCATTGATTTTGCATTCAAGCTTCTGATTGTTGTTTCTTTTTGTTCCTTCCAATATGTCTGTGTGGATGACTGATAAAAGGTACTTTCCAATGATTGACCGTGATGTTGCCATCCGGTTGGATTTGATTGCGAAAGTTTCAGGGATAGAACACGCAGAAAACTATTTTAGCAGTGTTCCGAAAAAATTTTAAGTCCTTGTGGTTTACAGTGCTCTTCTTAATTGCTATGCGAGGATAAGATCTGTTGAAAAGGCAGAGGCTGTAATGCAGAGAATGAGGACTTTGGGAGTTGATAGGTCAACGTTAACCTTCAATGTTTTAATTGGTCTTTATCATAAAACAGGCAACTACATGAAAATGGAATCTTTGACAAACGAAATGGAAGAAAAGGGTGTTGTTTGTGACAGAGTTAACTACTGCGTCTTTCTTAGTGCTTATGCAGCTCAACGCAATGTTGATGGAATCAATAAAGTTCTTCAGATGGCGGACTCCGATTCCAGTCTTGCTTTACACTGGTCTTTTTATAGTACTGCAGGGGATGCTTACATAAAAGTTGGGCATTTGGACAAGGCTTTAGCAATGCTGAAGAAATCTGAGGAACTGCTTGAAGGAAGAGGTATGGCATATGATTACCTACTGACACAATACGCAAAACTATGGAAGAAAGAAGAAGTTCTAAGGCTTTGGGAACTTTACAAGAAAAACATGAAGGTTTTCAATAAGGGTTACATTGCCATGATAACATCTCTATTGAAGTTTGATGAAATTGAAAGTGCTGAGAAAATTTTTAATCAATGGGAATCCCAGATTCCTCAGACTTTTAACTTATGATATGCGTATTCCAAATTACTTGCTTGTTGCTTATTTCAGGAAAGGTCTACTCAAGAAGTTTGAAACCTTTCTAAACAGGATTATATTGAAAGGCGGGAAGCCTAATTTTTCGTCATGGTATTATTTGCAACGATATTGCTTCGGGAGAATGAAATGGAAAAGGCGGTGGAAGCAATGAAGGAAGCGATATTGATTAGTGTACCTTGGTGGAAACCTGGTGAGGAAAGTTTGGCTGCCTGTCTAAAGTACTTGATAGGGGAAGGAGATATGGATAAAGCAGAGAAATTCGTAAAATTGCTACTAGATCGGGATATTATCTTCTCCGAGTTTCAAGGTAAGTTATTGAGTTATGTAAGAGATGAAAATGGGGAATCAAAGTTGGATGGACTCATTATGCTGGCTGGTGGTGCTTCGCATGGAGGTGGAGAAACACATCAATTTTCAGAGGTGGACGAGGATAACATTGATTGCAAACCAAGAACAACTGGGAAGGATCTATTTATGCTTACTGATTAGTGATGCTCAGAATTCAGGAGACCTTCAGACTCTTAGCTGACAGCATTTTTAACCTGATAAGAAGTACATGAAATATGAAGTAAGCCGATAAAATCTATCAATTCTTTCAAGAATTTAGGTCCCATCCCATGTTATATAATAGTGTTTAGGCCGAAGTTTTAACTTTCAAGTAAAATTCTCTCAATCACAGTGAGGTGTTAATTTCTCCTATTTCTATTTGGTTACCCGATCTCATCTACCGTTGCGTTCCAACTTTAATTTTGTTTTTATTAGTTTTTGACTGTTGTGAGGATTAATCTTAGAAGGTGAGCATCACAAGCCAATGGGGCAAAGCTGCATTAGCCTTTATCAAACAGTTAGAATATACAGAGGATTACTTGGATTCAAAATTCATTGGTACATTCATTTAAGTATTATCATATTTAAGTTGACAATTTCAGATTATATATATATATATACACACACACACGGTTTAAAATTAACAAAAATTTTATATAGATTTGATAAAAATAAAAAATTATATATAATTGATGTATCGATATAAATTATAATACGATGGTTTTTATCTTTTACACATGTTTGATACAAAAAAGACACAATGCAGATACACAATTTGCCAAATATAATTACATTGGATATTTTCTTATGTAACATAGGCCAAATAGGAAATTATTCCTATAGTAATACTGTGATGAAATGAATAGTAATGAAAAGGGAAGAGATTAGACCAAAAAAAAAAGAGAGTATGAGACTAGAAAAGAAAGAGGAATTAAGAGAGAATTCAACAATAATTTTTATTTATAACTTTGAAATAATCATTTTACATATTTATAATTCATTTTTTAAATTATTTGTACCATTATCTTATCACTATGCATAATTATAGCTCATTCCCTAAATTACTCACACTACTATCGTAGGATTATACATAACTAATCGACAACTTTCTTATCCTTAAATTACTCAACAAAGTCCTTATACTTCATGTTACAGCCCCTTTAATCTCACTTAGCATTCTGTTGCCAACTTTTTTCATGGTCCAGGCTTTTAACCTTTCAGCTCAACTTTATCATTTTATAATTGGATGATAACATCACATTACCCTCCCTTTGAAGGGATTCTTGTCCCCAAGGATCAAAAGAAAGGAATTGAGACTTCACTGTATAATCTTTCCATGTACCATGTTTAGGACCCAAATTAGAAAGTTCGTGTTGCTTTGCTTGTTTGTAGGCATCCATTAAACTAGTAGGTAAATTAGCTTTAACCTTTGGTTTTAAGTCCTCCTTAAGCCCACTCACAAAACTACAAATGAAGTATTATTAATTTAGATAAAGGTTAAATTACAGTATATATAGCTTCAATTCTTCAAACTTTTCTTGGTAGTCCTTTATTGTACTTTTCTAAACTAGCTTATTTGAATCTTTTATCACATTTAAGTAAGTTCTATTACAAAACCTATTGCACAAATCTTGAGCAAGCTTTGACCAAGTCATTGTATTCTTCTGCATGATGTAACTGTTGAACCAGGTTTCTACTTTCTCTAACAAATACATTGCTGCCACTTTTAATTTTTGAGGATCTAAAATAGAAAAAATAGCAAAATACTTTTGACATTTCTTGATCCACCTTCTAGGGTTATATCCATCAAAATTGGATAATTCAATCTTAGGTATTAGGGTATATACATTCATAGTAGTATAAAAGTTATCACCTTCAATAAATTCATTGTTCTTGCACTGCTGAGTTCTACTCTGAAAAATACTATTGTTAGACTCAAGCTGGGTATTAGCTAACATCTTTGGTTCATTAGTCTTCAGACATATTTTCCTTGGTCATCAATGATTACAACATGAGACTCACAATATTTTTTGAATAAAGAGCTAATCATAGGTTGGTTGTTGTTGTCTTTGCCTATACCTTCTAGCTTTGATTGAGCTTATGAGGTTCCTTTTGGATTCAATAAATCCATAACCTCTTGTATGTACTTCTTATTTTCATCTAGTAGGACTTTTTGATTTTCGACTAACATTACCTCAATACTTTTCTTCTCTACCTCCCACCATCTTGAAATAGTGTCTTGCATTGCTTTTATTTTTTCTTGCATTGCTTCTATTTTTTTTTGCAATACTTGAACTTGATCATGGAAGACATTATATTGAGCACTTTCTACCATGGACATTTTTTTGTGTGTTTTTGGTGTTTGGATCTATATAGCTCTAATACCAATTTGTGATGAAATGAATAGTGATGAAAAAAAAAGAGATTAGACTAAAAAAAATGGAGTATGAACAAAAAAAAATTAAGAGATAATTCAACAATAATTTTCATTCATAACCTTGAAATGATCATTTTACATATTTATAATTTATTCCCTAAATTACTTATACCACTATCCCATCACTTTGATTTTTTAAATTACTTGCACCACTATCGCATGACTATGCATAACTAATCGACAACTTCCTTAACCCTAAATTACTTAACAATGTCCTTATATTTCATGTGACTGCTCCTTTAACCTCACTTAGCATTTTAGTTATCAACTTCCTTCATGGTCTAAGCTATTTTACCTTTCAGCCTAACTTTATTATTTTTGCAATTGGATGATAACATCATAAATATTCAAATAAAGAAAACATTGAAAAGAAAAGGAAAAAAGTTTATTATTAAATAAAGAAAACATTGGAAAGAAAAGGAAAAGAGCTTTGCCTTTTCTAGAACGACTAATAAAAATGAAGGAAAAATGACAGATCTGGATTCAAAACAATAATCAAAACATGCCTTAAAATCGGTTGGTTTGGAGTTGCTAATCTTGGTTCGGATTCGGATCAACCTAAGATCTGAACCCGAATTTAAAAAATAAAGACTCAATCTAAAAAATCCTCTATTTGCCATTAGTTGGTATTTTGAAGAAGCTTTTTTTTTTTTTTCAAATCAAAGTCATTAGTCTCGTGAAGGAAGAATTTTCAACTTATTTTTATGTAAAAAAAAAGAATAATGATACCTTACATTATTTTAGAGGCAAGCTCAGATCCATATTCTTTTCATTTTCTATCTTTATTTGTTAGGGTTTTTTTTTTCCAATGTTTTGATAAACATGTCTTTGTTCTTCTCGTGTCTATTCTATTTGGTTGCTAAGAAAATGCTAGAACCAACAAAGAATTTTGCAAAGTTTAATGAATCTGAGGAAATTCTTGAAGCTTCATTGCGTTTAGTTGACTGCCGTTAATTCTATTTTGTTCATTTGAGCTTATTGCTATTTTTTTATTGGCTATTTATTCCATTACAAGAAAAAAGGAATTAATTTTTAATGATAGCATATTTAATGCAAATGAAGTGGTTTAAATAGGTGAATAGTTAATTTAAAATGATATTTATAAGCTTCTGTTTCTTTTCTTTTAAAAGAATTAATGACCAAATAAAGAATAAGGTTTAAAATTAGGCAGTTGCTTTAGAATGCTAGATTTTTGGATTGTATTTTTATTTTTGTAATTAATAAGTATAAAGGAGTTCTTTGATAAGGTGAGAAAGCACTGTAAATAAGTAGAATAAGATGTGCCAAAAATAGTGAAGAGGAAGATTGGAAAGACCTTGAAGTATTAAATGTAACAGTAGGTGATGGTAGGTGATCAAACAAGACTGAGTAGTGAAGAGAATAAGGTTGATAAAAAGATTTAGGAAGAAAGAATTTGAGAGAGTTGAGTGAATTTGTTAAAGTCTCTAAAATGGGAGATACATGAGTATTGAATAAGAATAATGGTGAATGGTGGTGGAATTAACTGTTACAAAAGGTATTACTAAATTGTCTAATGGGAGTTTAATTAGCTTTTGGTAATAGGCATAGTGAACATAGAAGTTCACTATTATTTTAAAAAAAAGGGGAAAAGCACTAATGTTTTAAAAAAGTTTTAAAAGGAAACATTTTAATTATCTCCACATTTGATCCATCAAGATAAACTCTCCAAAATATTCTAATAGTGAAGTTAATTCAAGAACCTTGCTATATTCTAGGGTTATTTTCGCTTTTTCTTTTTGGTGAAGTAATATTTGATGAAGCAACTTTTGTAAAACAATACTTAGTGAAGTCACTTTCCATGAAAGAGCTATTTCATGAATAGCTATTTCGTGAAGGAGTTGTTCCGTGGATATTATTCCATGAATAGCTATTACATGAAAAAGTTGTTCCATGAACATTGTTCAGTGAAACAATCTTTAGTGAAATAATCTTGTTACTTATTTTGAATTACTTTTACTTTAGCAACTTTGGAGAGTTTAAAAGAATCAAATATACTAGCGAAAATCAAGTATTCACAGTAAGAAAAAGTGTATTTATTATTCAGTGCATTAGTTTTATATAATTTAATTTTGGTGTACAAGCATGATTGCAAACTAGAGTAGGACAATGGTGGAATGGTATTCTATTCCTTACATCAGCCGTGATTATTGTTTGTGGGGTTATTTACTTGATTTATCTTTTGGTTAGATATGACTTTTTGTACAAAATATGCTTTTTCCTAAAGGCTATTGTATCAAAATTTGAAGGTATGTTCTTCTAGTGTAATTTTTACATTTTTTTAATCCTTAGATCAAAATTCAATCCATGACTCATTTGAATTAAAATAATATTTTTAATTTTAGTAATTTTGATCCAAGGGTTTAAAAAAGATGTAAGAGTTATACTAGTGTAAGTAGACCTTTTATCTCTCTATATATATAAAGAGAGAAGATGTGTATAATGTATTACATTTATGAGCTTCCTGTTTATTATGCTAAGAATGTTTTTTGCAATGGTATTTACCTTTATTTTCTTGCTACTGCAAGAGAACCAATGTTAATAAATATTTTTTTTAGTAATCTTGTCTAAGCTGCATCTTTGCCTATCGATAGTCCTTAAATTCCAGAATACATGGATGCTCACTTTGGTTTTTTATAATTGTATTTGTATTTGATTTAGGTTCCATAACTCATGGCAGTAATTGATTGATTAATTGAAAAAAGAATACGTTTCATTTGGTTTTTCTTTGATGCTGTTATATTTGATGTTATTATCTCTTTTCTGAAGGGTAACATTCTTAATTGATTCTATCTTGTTGCAGCTTACAGGATTAAAACTTCCATTATTTTCCATGGTTTGTAGTTACATGTTTTGTTCAACATGTTGGCTTTGGTTCTTTTGGGTTTTGAATTGAAGAGAATCATGGGATCTATTTGATTGGTATACATGATAATTTTGTTACCAACAAGCAATGCTATATTTCATCTCATTATTGCATTGGTGGTAGCCCATAATCCTTTCCATCCTTATTAGCATCTCATGAACGAGTGTGTAATAGGTTTCTTTGGAATTTATTTTCTCTGATTATCATAAAGACAAGTTTGACTGGAGTTCAATCTAGGAAGTTAGTTTCTTCACAACCACCATAGAAGACAAGTTATGTTGTTCTTCACTTATGCAATTTTGACTTTTCTACCTACTATTGAGACATGGTAGTATAAATGTAAGCATGACTAACTATGTGCTTGATGTGTATGCATGAGAAGTAGTTTGTCTCTATGTACTGCAAATCTTGCTACATTTACATACAATGCACAATCACCAATGTGCTTAATGCACACGCATGTGAAATACTTGACTCTTGCATCTTTATAATCTTGGTGCCTAAGGTGTTTTTTATTTCGGTGTGATATAAAGGTTCTTTGATTAATTCACAACTTTGTTTTTTTGGCAGCGTGTTTGGTTTTTTAGTGTACGAGCAAAATGGTAAACACGGTCAATTGCTTTTGTAAAGTTTGGTATCTCCCATTTTCTTTTTAAGTTCTATGCTATCTATCTAACATAATATTTGTTTTAGGTATACATTTATCTTATCGGTAGTATTCCAGCTGCTTATGACAAATGCCTCATTACTTAGACATTTCTATGGCATTTTTCTAGTTTTTCATGTATGTCTCCTCATTTATTTTTGAGAATTTATCTTTCCATAATTGTTCTTTTTGGAAATCATTTGATGAACATGGTTGAAGCTTGAAAATTATTTATGGTTGTTAACTTTTTTAGATACCTATGCCTTATTCAACTTCTTTATTTCTCATTTATTCTGCCCTTAAGTCCTTTGTTTTGGCTTGTAACTATTTTGATGGAATTGGCTGTTGATAACAATTTATTTTCCTTTCCTATGCCTTTTAAATTGCTTCTCTATATTTGGCTTTTTAATTGGATCAAGATCTCATTAATCCTATCTAACTTTAAATGATATGCTTTTCAACTCAACGTTGAACTGATATTATCTTGCTAATAGTTAGTGGTAATATCTTTATATTGGGTTGTCACTTGCTTTGTTTTATTAACCTCAAATAATGTATGTGTTATCTTAGCCATTGGCAAAGGTTGAATACTTCGTCAAAGAAAACCTTACATGTTTCTCCTATGTGAGATTATTGATTTTTTATCAAGACCTTACAACTTTTAACTTTTAGTAACCCATTTTGTGTTACACATGTGCACTAAAATGATTGTTAGAACTTGCTAGTTTAGTTTTGTATATTTAGCAATCCTTATACAAAAAGAAATCATTATACTTTAACAAATACGATATTAGATATGGCTAAATTTATATTATTGGTAAGAGGTTTATAATGGAGCTGTTGTATTATATGAGCATGCATTTATGCCTGTGTGCATGTGCAATCTTTGTCAAAGAAGCTTCATATTACAATTTTTAGAGTTAGTTACTCAAATATTTTTCACCATATGAGTTGGTAGTCAAATGCTATAAACCACTATATATTCAATCACTATGAAAGTAAAAATATAAAAAACAATGTTCTCTAACTTTTATTGAGAGATAATCCTCAAATATATAAAGGAACCAATATTTATAAAAAAATCCATAAAATTAATACATAATCATCTAACCATAAAAAGCAAATAAGTAAGTAATGATCAAAAAATAAATCCCAACAAATCAAAAAATAGATCTTGATTGCTGTCAACACTCCCCCGTAAGCTAGAAAATAGATATTTATTAGTCTCAGCTTGTTAACAAGTATCCTAAAATTTGGTTTAGGTAGTCCCTTTGTTAGGATGTTTGCTACTTGCTGTTTTGTAAGAACTATTGAAGTGGGTTATTCCACATCTAACAAATATCTATTTTTTTTGTAGTTTTATATTTAGATTGGGTCATTCCATTTACTGCCAATTGATTTTAGGTTGAATGCTTAATATGATATTAGAGCTATGATTTTTTTTATTACATTTTCCTAATCTGTCACGTAGTAAACTTCTTTCATCTTCGCTTACACGTAATGGGGGCCTATTAAAGTGGATTATCCTACATCTAATAAATATCTAATTTTTTATTATTTTATATTCAGGTTAGAGCCTTTCACTTACGTCAATTGGTTTTAAATTGGATACTTAACAAAAGCATAGGCCATGCAGATCACTCATATATCAATCTTCTCTTTGATAAAATGTCTATCAACTTTCATATGCTTTGTTAAACCATGATGCATGGATAATGAGTAATATTTATTGTAGCCTTATTATCGTAATACAACTTCATAGGGTGTTTCGTCAACACTTTAACTTTTTTAACAATCTCTTCACCTAAATAAGTTCACAAGTTTTTTGTGCAATGGCTTTAAATTCTACTTTTACACTGGTTCGAGTAACAACAGACTGTTTCTTACATCTACATATGACAAGATTATCCCAAACCTTCGTACAATATCTAAAAATAAATCTTTTATCTTCCATTGATCATGCTTAATCTGCATCTGTAAATGCTTTTCACATTTCTTTATTCATTCTTCTTAAATAACAACCCCTTATCTGGTGTGTTGTTCAAATACCTTAAGATTTGATACATAACTTTAAGATGCTCCTCAAATAGAGAATGCATATACTGACTCACTACACTAACTGCAAAAGTTATATTAGGTATTGTATGAGACAAGTAGATAAGCTTTTTAACTAGTCGTTGATATCTCTCTCTATCTACTGAAATTCCTTATTTTCTTTCAAACTTTAAATTAGAATTTATAGGTGTATCAATTCGTTTACAGCTAAGCATACCAGTTTCTTTCAAGAGATCAATTGTATATTTCTTGTGTGAAATAATAATACCATTTTTGTTCCTAGCAACTTCATTCTAAAAAAGTTTTTTAATTGTCCAAGATCATTAATTTCAAATTCGTTTCCAATAATTTTCTTTTGCTACTCTATTTTTTCTGTGTCATCACTTGTCAATATAATATCATCAACATAAACAATCAAAGTAGTTTTTTTTTCCATGTTATGAGTATTTGAAAAAAAGAATATGATTTGTTTGTCTTTGGCTAAATCAATGTTTTTTTACTGACTTTACAAAATGATCAAACTAAGCCTTTGGTGATTGTTTTAAACCATAAAAAGATTTCTTCAGTTTGCATACATTTTTGTCATTGTTTCCTTATTCAAAGTCAAGAGGCATGTCTATATAAACTTCTTCATTTAGCTTTCCATTAAGAAATGCATTCTTGACTTCCATCTAATGTAATAGTTAATCAAGATTAGCAGCTAGTGAAAGCAGTACGCTTATGGTATTCAATTTAGCAACTAGAGCAAAGGTTTCGGTGTAATTTACTCCAAAAATTTGAGTAAATTATTTTGCAACTAGATAGGCTTTGTGTCTCTCTATTCCATCATCTAAACTATACTTAATAGTAAACACCCACTTACATCCAATTAGTGTTTTTCCTCTGGATAGCTGCACAACATCTCAAGTCTTGTTTCTTTCTAATGCTATCATCTCTTCAAGTACAACAACTTCCTATTCTAAGATTTTTAAAGCTTTATGAATATTTTATGAGATTTGAGTTACCTCAATCTTTTCTATAATGGCATGAATACTGTAGACAAATGACTGTAGGATAGATAATTGGACAACAAATGTTAAGTGCAAGATCTTACACCTTTCCTGAATGTTATAAGTATATCTAGATCATCAGGTGGAGTGTTTATTGGTAATGGTGCTGTAGGCACAAGATTTTCTAATTCAGAATTTGCTTGTTGATTAGTATTCACTGGTGATAGTGCTATAGGCTCAGCATTTTCTGATTTAGAATTTACTTAAGGATTAGATTTTTAACAATGCGGCTAAGGCACAAAAGTTTATATTTCCTAAGGTTATGGTTTTTAACGTGAATAAACATGGAGCTTTATTTTTTTGTCGAGGACTAAGCATAGATGAATCTATCTATGTTTCCAACTTAGTTTTTGTTAGTGACACAATAAAAATAGTTGATGTTACAGGAAGTTGAATGAAAAAATCTCAAAGCCTAACTTTACTTAGTATCTCCCCTTGGAGAGTTAGTTTTGGGTAAAATGGTTGATTTTAAAAAAATGTGACGTCTAATGAGATAAATGTTTGGTTTGAGGATGGACAATAGCACTTATACCCTTTTTGAATATGAGAGTACCTAATAAATATATATTTTATAGCACTAGATTCTAGTTTCCCACAAGATGAACTTTTGTTGTGAACGACAAATCTTCGACCAAAGACTTTTGGGGATAAAAAAGTAAACAACTTAGTTTGTGGATATAATTCAAGTAACATGTTTAATGATATTTTGAAATTGAAAACTCTATTGAGAAGTCTATTGATCAAGTATGATACTATTAAAATAGCATATCAAAAAAAAAAAAAAAACTTAGGAACATTATTGGTAAATATGGTAGCACAAGCACTTTTTAATAGATGATGATTTTTATGTTTTGTAATCCCATTTTGTTGTAAAATGTTCACATAAGAACTTTGGTGAAAAATCTTATTTTCTTTTAAGTAATCACTAAGAATTGATTGAAGTATTACCTTTTATTATTTGTGGGAAAAATTTGGATTTGAGTTTGAAACTGTGTTTGAACCATTTTGTGAAATTACTGAAAATTATCTTAGTATCAGACTTGTCTTTTAATAAATAAATCCAATAAGTTCATGTGTGATCATCTATAAAAGTTAGAAACCACTTAGTTTAGTCATGTTATTTCCTTGTGAAGGTCCTCAAATATTATTATGAATTAAAGAAAAAAATTTAAAAAATCTATATGGATTAGTAGGATAAGAAATATGAGTGTGTTTGGTAAATTGACAAGTTTCACAAAAAAAGAATTGACATCTTTATTCTTAAAAAGAAAAAAAAAATTTTTAGATATAAAAAGCTAAGATGTCCTAACCTACTGTGCCATAAAAAGAAAAAATAATGAAAGCAAACCTTACTCTAATATCATAAAAGCAAAAATATAAAAAACAATATTTTTTAATTTTTATTGAGAGATAATCTTCAAATATACAGAGAAATCAACATTTACAAAAAAATTCATAAAATCAAGACACAATTATCTAAACATACAAACAAATAAGTAATAGCCAAAAAAAAAAAAATCCAACAAATCAAAAAATATATTCTGATATCTGTCAACAAAGCAGGAGATAGATCCTGATCGCTGTAGACACACGATCTTTCCTTGTCCCTATAAAACTATTCGAAGTCATCCTGATAATAAAAGTTTTCTAATATGTTACTTTATCAAGATAATATGAGTTTCTGCTCTCAGTTACTTTTTTCAAATAAGTTTTCTTTCTTCTCTCTCTCTCTCTTTTCCTTAAAATCAGAAACAGTGAATTTTCAGATTTGGTTAAAAAGTTAAATCAGATGGGTTACTGGTAGGGAATTATGTTTAATATAATCTATGGTGTGCAAATCCTTCAGACCTGCTGTGTGAGGCAACCTAAATTTATTTTGTGCAGTGGTGGAAACCCTTCAACCTACATCCTCAGTTTCTCGGGTCAAAATTCACCCTCCAGGTATATTTACCTTACCTTGATCATATCTGCTTTTTCTCTCCTCTTATGAGATCTTTATCTGATCATTTTTGTTAAACAGTGGATTATTTTCTGGAAACATTTGGAGAAACTTGTCTTCTTGGATTCCACTGAGGGAGACAGCTGCTCAGGTTTTGAGTCAATCACCTTTGGATTATTTTTTTATTGTTTTTTTTTATCTTGGCTAAAAACTTTGTGCTCCATGATATATTTTCATGCAGTAGTTGCTCTTAAGTTTTATCCCACGAAGTGCCTGTCTTTTGCCATATTTGGCTATTTTTTATGAAAAGAATCTTACGATTTCTCTATCATGAGGCTGAAACCCACGCCTTTGTTGGAGTGAATACCTTTAAGCATGTATGGTGAAATCATTTCATCTTGGAAGACAACTTTGAATTGTGTTCCTGATTTATTTTTGTGCTTTATCTTGACTGTGGCTTCCTTGAGCCCTATAATTTCAAAAGCCTAGTCAAGTATAAATTGATGTGATCATTCTGATAACTTGCATTCAACACAAGATGATCCCAGATTCCCTGGGAAAGGGAGAACTCTTGGTTCTGGTCAAAATACTGCTGTCAATTCGGATTTAAACCTAGAAGGTAGACTTTTGGATAATAGTAGTTCCAATAATCCTTCAGATAGTGCAGTGGCTGGTGCAGCGGAGTGGCGTTCAAAAGAAGGTATCAGAAGTGTTTTCAATCATATTGTTTTTCATTTGATTACTGTTCTGAATTTGGCCCAGTGATAGTGTCTTTTTTTTTCTTTTTCTTTTTCAGTTTGAAAGTTTGCCAATCTCAATTTGGCTTCTTTCATGCATTTCTGATTTAGAAGCTTGGCCACCATTTCAGGAACTTGATTTAGTGGTAATTGTGAAAAAACTAAGAAATAAATCAGTGTGAAAACTGAATGTATGTTGAAAAATTACTTATTAAGAATTATACAAGAATCTTAGGTTTATATACAACTAACTAGGAGTTAAACTAGGAAACTAAATCTTCCTAAAAAATTAATCCTATAATTGAGGGATTGTCTATCCTAATTTTAGGGATACAAATACTTAATTCTAGATATACAAATATAAATATACAGATTATAAGATTACAACAAGCTGTAAATAAGTATTTTCTCACACTCCCCCTCAAGTTGGTGAATATGTGTTTTTCATTCCTAGCTTGGAAATAATATTTTGAAATGTTGTACTACTGAGACCTTTAGTCAACACATCTGCAAGTTGACCCTTGGTTGATACATAAGGTGTACAAATCAACCCACTGTTTAGTTTTTTCTTTATGAAATGTCGGTCTACTTTAATGTGTTTTGTTCTATCATGTTGCACAGGATTGTGTGCAATGCTTATTGCAAACTTGTTATCACAGTAGAGTCTTATTGGTCCATTCCACTTGATTTTCAAGTCTTTCAGGATAATCTTTAACTATAGTAGTTCACAAATTCCTTGAGTCATCACTCTGAACTCTGCTTCAGCACTTGATCTTGCTACGACATTCTGTTTTTTACTCCTCCAAGTCACAAGATTATCACTTAAGAAAGTGCAGTAGCCTGAGGTGGATCTTCTATCAGTTACTGAACCTGTATAATCAGCATCTGTATATGCTTCTAGAACTAACTTTGAATTTCTTTTGAATAATATACCTCTTTCAGGATTGACCTTCAAATAGTGCAATATACGATAGACAGCCTGTAGGTGCACTTCTTTAGGACTATGCATAAATTGACTTACCACACTCACAACATATGCTATATTAGGTCTAGTATGTGAGAGATAAATGAGTCTTTCAACTAATCTTTAGTACATCTCTCTATTTACAGCAGCATCTTCATTAGCTTCTTTAATTTTATGATTAAGATCTATAGGGATATTTACAGATTTACATGCAAGCTTCTCAGTTTCTTTCAGAAGATCCATCACATATTTCTGTTGTGAGATAAAAATATCATGCCGTGAGTGAGCTACTTCAATTCCTAGGAAGTACTTCGATCTCCCTAGCTCTTTTATCTTAAATTCTCTAGCCAAACACTGTTTTAGAGATTCTCTCTCTTTTTCATCATCTCCAGTTACAATTATATCATTAACATACACTAATAGAACTGTGACTTTCTTTGAATTAGAGTGCTTGATAAAATAATGTGTGATCTTCTTGACTCTGTTTATATCCCATTGCTAGCATCACTTTGGCAAATCTCTCGAACCAAGCTTTAGGAGACTGTTTAAGGCCATATAAAGCCTTTTTCAGCCTGCATACTTTGTTTGCTTTTAGATGACCTTTAAATCCCGGTAGAACCTTCATATATATTTCTTCTTCCAAATCATCATGTAGAAAAACATTCTTTACATCAAATTGTTGAAGCTACCAATTATAATTTACAGCCAATGATAACAAAATTTTAACTGTATTCATCTTGGTAACTGGAGCAACGATTTCCTAGTAATCCACTTCATAGGTTTGAGTGTAGCCATTAGCCATTAACCTAGCTTTATATCTTTCAACAGTACCATCTGTCTTGTATTTTACAGTGAAAATCCATGTACACCCCACTGAATTTTTTTTTTTAGGCAATTCTACCAGTTCTCATGTCTGATTTTTCTCTAAGGCCTTCATTTCTATTTTCATGACTTACCTCTATTTCTCACTGGATAATGCCTCGGATATTGTAGTTGAAAAAAAATAGTGTTTCGACTCACAAGAAAATTTTTGTGGAATGGTGAAAATTTTTCAAATGACACAAAATTAGAGATTGATTATAGTGGATGCTTGGTACATTCTCTGGTTCCTTTCCTAATGGTAATAGGTAGATCATAATCACTAGTTATAGTTTTAGGAGATTCATGCTCATTTTGAGAAACATAGTCAAAAACTGTAATTACCTCATTTTCAGAGTTAGGATCAGGTTCTTGAACTAGCATTGGTTCAGGATCTGAAACTTTTTTTCTTGAGTACACCTGTAATTCCTTCATAGAATCAAGAATAATATTATCTTTTATCACATCTTTCGTATTTGGAATGGGTTCAGACTCAAATTCAATGTTTAACTTGGGCTCAGCAGAAACATGTTTCGACTCAGAAGAATTGGTGGATGTAAATGTTGAAGAAGGAGGCAAATCAAGTAAAAAGAAGTCTTTATCCTTATCTTCCATGAATGAAGTCTCTCCCTGAAGATAAGGTTGAGTAAAAAATGATTTATTTTCTTTAAAAGTGACATCTGTGACACATAAAATTTTTTGATGGGAGGATGATAGCACTTATATCCTTTTTGAGTTGAAAAATACCTCACAAAAATACACTTAATCGCTCTTGGATCCAACTTTTCCCTGTTATACTGTGAACATGAACAAATGATACAACCAAATATCTTAGGTATGAGATTGTTTGTGGTATTGAGGTTGGAATAAAATTATGAGAGTAGTTTCATAGGAGTTTTAAATCCCAAAACCTTTGAAGGTAACCTATTTATAATATGTGTGACAGTGAGAACAGCTTTTCCCTAATAAAATTTAGGTACATTTGCTTGAAAAGAAAGGCTCGGATTGTGGCTAGTAAATGGGTATTTTTCCTCTCTGTCACTCCATTCTGTTATGAAGTATTAACACAAAATAACTCATGGATAATCTTCTCTTTTTGGAAATAAGTAGATAGACTCTGGTTGAAGTAGTCTCTTACATTATCAAACCTAAATCTCTTGATTCTCGCTCCAAATTGATTTTGGATCATGTTTTGAAAGTTTAAAAATATACTATTCACATCTGATTTGGATTTAAGTAAAAAAATTCAAGAGATCCTGATACAATCCTCTATGAAGGAAACAAACCATCTCGTACCAGAAATATTAAAAACTATAGAAGGACCCCAAATGTCACTATGAATCAAGTAAAAGGGAATAGAACTTTTTTTGTTACTGATTGAAAAAGATACACGTCTATGCTTTGCAAGTTCGCAAACATCACAATGAAAATCTTTGACATTTAATCCTTTGAACAAAGAAGGGAACATGTTTCTCAAGATTCCAAAAGAAGGATGTCTAAGACGAAAATAATAAAGCCAAATTTTATCTTTATTGAAAGATTTTTCAGAAAAAAATGATAAAGGTAAACTATTCTTGATATTACTTGTGTTATTTGATGTCTTAAGATAGTATAATCTATCTTTCTCTTTAGCAAGTCCAATCATCTTCCTCGAACTCTGATCTTGAAACTCATAATAAGAGGGATAAAAAGTTACTTTACAATTCATATCTTTGGTAAGTTTTTGTATAAATATCAGATTAGTAGACAATCCAGGAACATGAAGAACATTTTGAAAACAAACGAGGGATTAACTTGAACATCTTCTAATCCTGTCACTGTGGTAAGTGAACCATCTGTAATAACAATTTTCTTATTACTAGGACATATGTTATATGTACTAAACTTTTGTGAGGAATATGTCATGTGGTCTGTGACTTTTGAGTCAATGACCTAAGAACTCGTAATAGGCTTAGCTGAGACATTTAATCCATGAGAACCGAAAGCTTTACATGAACTAGAAACCTTACCCAAAGAACATACCACAGTAGGCTTTTCAGAGATTTTCAATAAGTTTCTCAGCTTTTCAATCTCTTTCCTGTCGAACTCTCCTTGTTTCTGAGACATCTGTAGTACTCCAGTGATATTTCTTCAAATTGGGTGGTAGTGATATCTTTCTTTGAAAGGGTTTGGCAATGAAGGCCTAAACAGGATTCGACAATGAAGGCCTAAAAAAATCAGCAATGAAGGCTGAAAATTTTGCTTCCCAAGAAGAGCCTAAAGCTCTGATACCATGTGAAAAAACTAAGAAATAAATCAGTGTGGAAACTGAATGTATGTTGAAAAATTGCTTATTAAGAATTATACAAGAATCTTAGGTTTATATACAATTAACTAAGGGTTAAACTAGGAAACTAAATCTTCCTAAAAAACTAATCCTATAATTAAAGGATTGTCTATCTTAGTTTTAGGGATACAAATACTTAATTCTAGAGATATAAATATAAATATACAGATTATAAGATTACAACTAGCTATAAATAAGTGTTTTTCCACAATAATGATTTCTTTTAGTTATAAGATCTTATTGGGCCTTTAAATCATTCCCAAACCCCCATCCCACCACTAGTGGCCCTGCCTAAGAAGCTGATGATTGAACATTATTATCTGTTTCTTGTGTCAATGGATATTCTTCAGGTTGTATAAATTTGTTTTAATATTTGCTAAAAGCCTAATGTAACTCCATTGAGTTTTAAGAAAACTGTTGGGGTTAGAAGTGTTGCTGCTAACAAGCCTTGTTTTTCCAAGCATTAGAATGCGTTACTTTAGTCAATGATCATTCTGTTCTATGTTACCACAATTTTTCTCAATGTTTCATGTAACTCCATTGAGTTTTAAGAAAACTGTTGGGGTTAGAAGTGTTGCTGCTAACAAGCCTTGTTTTTCCAAGCACTAGAATGCGTTACTTTAGTCTATGATCATTCTGTTCTATGTTACCACAATTTTTCTCAATGTGTCTTTTAGGCATGCTTTTGTAAACATTATGGCTGGTTTGTATTTTAAAAAATATTTAGATTAAAGTGTCCGATTCTGAAGTTTATTGCAAGTGAATTTTTCGAACTCCTGTTGTTTTGAATTTGATAGATATTATTTTTCAATGTGCTAGTCATGTTTTGCTAAATAATGTGCATTGATTCCATATTTTTCGGTTGCTCTAGTTGAATGAAATCAAGTTTGTCCTTTGCTATGATTGAAAGGTGATTTTATGTTCCGTGTTCATTTTTCAGGCGGTCACAGGTGAATAATGTAGTTGCAACCGGTGCTGGAGGTCGTCCGCTTCCTCAGTTTCTTTCTCTTATTTAAGAGTCGTTTTTTTTTTTTAAATTTCTGTTTATAATTTGTTTTAAAATGTTGATTCTTTGGTTTTCATGTCTGCTAGATGCAACAGGGTTCAATTGCTTCTGATGAACATATCCAGAAGCTTGTATCAATGGGTTTTGAAAGGGTAACAGTTAGATCCCAAGCATTTTGCACCTTTTATAGTTGTATTGCAAGAATTTTGTTTTATCTGACTTTTATGTATCCCCTTTATTTTGTCTGTTCGTAATTGTATTATATGATGTTCGATTTGCAATGCATGCAAATCACGGTTGCCTAAAGAATTTGTGCAGCTTATTCATAGATTACTTTTTCGAGGAGCATAGTTTGGTAATTCAGTAATCATGTGATGGCATTGGCTACATATATACAATGATACTTGCATAAAAAAAAAAAAGTTGGTGGTTGATATCATAAGTTAATGCGCGTTGACACACTCACAAATCAAAATGTCTTGGGATTGTTTCAGATACAAGTAGAAGTTGCAGTAGCAGCTGACTATGAAGATCTCCACGTGGCTGTGGAAATATCTAATAAGCCAGCAGGTACATGCTTGAGACCTAACTCTTAGTCCTAAGTGATTGGTCTTTTATTGTTCTGATTTTGGGGATTATGGGTGATTTTGCTACAGGGATGACCTTGTCTTGTGGCTACTGTATAGCATTTTCTTACACAAGAGCCAACGAAGCAAATAAATAAATATTATGAACAGCAGCAATTGTCCAATTTTTGTTTGAAGCTTTGTGCCATATACGACTCCACCTTGACACTTTAATGAAATCGTTGCCTTTATCTTCAGAAATTTGCCAGATTTGTACTTTCTACGTGGCTTTTGAGTTTTGAGTAATACTCCTAGCTTAGTTGGTTTCGCCGTAACTAACGACAGCTGCTCAATCAAGAGTTTTTATTATCGTAGAGAACTAGAAAATAGTGATCAGGATAGTTGATATAGTTATTTTTAAAAAGTAATATTTAATTAATTTGATATTTAAATTTTAATATTTATATATTTATATATGTTTTATTAAAAAAATCTCTATAATAAATTATTTTGAAAAAGGCAAATTCATCTTGCATTCAGTAAGTATATGGAAACGAAGGCTGCATATCATCAAAGCCAATTTTTATATGTTCCAAGTTTACAAGATTTCAATATACTCTATAAGCACAATAAAGTTTGAAAGAATAAAAAGAATTTAAATCAATAAAAATAAATATCAAAGATATCTTAATATGATAATAATAAATTAAGTCTTATATCACATAATTATAAATATCTTAATATTTATTAATAATAATCTAATCATGACAAAAATAATTTTATTTTTCAGATTATATTTTAAATTATATTTTTTTTCATAATTATACTATTGTTGTTAAAAGATTTTGATAATATAAAAATTGATATATTTTTTATATCATCAATAAAAATAAATATTAAATTTTATAATAAAATATAGATATTTTATAAAATTCATGTAAATTATACTCGCACATGAATTTATAAGACGTAATTTATAAATATTAATTTTTATATTGATGAAAAATATACTCAATTTTTAGGATTAATAAAATATAATTATATTAATATATATTAAAACATATAAAAATAAATATTATTTAATTTAAATTATATTTAATTTTATATCAATTAAAAAAGGCATCCTACTTCTTTAAGAAAATGAAAATATGTTCTACTGGCCTACTACTATTAACCTATTTAATTTAAAGAGCGAAATCTTATAAAAAAAATTAGAAAGAAAATAAATAAAAATGTGAGGTGGCATCGTATCGTACTAGGAAAATCAATCGGAGAGACAGAGCGAGGCGTAGATTTTGGGACCCGACTCACCACAACCTGCCACGTCACTAATTCGCACGTCCCCCAACTCAGTTTCCACGTGTCTTCTTCCTATTTGCTTGTCACCATCCCCTCTTCCGCCATCTCGATTTCCCTATCCCCCCAAAACACCCCCACTCCATGATCAAAATATCAATAATACCCCTTCCTTTGAATAAAACTCGAATGGCCTTTTTTCTGCACTATTTTTTTGTGAGTCGCTTTGCAGCGCCCGCTTCTTCCCTTTAACTTCCCATCATCAAAATTCACTGTTCATTATTATTTTCTTTTTCTTCTCTGGTTTTTTTGCTTTCAATTTCTTTGATTTCTGATCGGACGGTTCTCATCTCTTTCCAACCATGACTCTGATGACTACTCCGCCATTAGATGTACATATTACTCTTTCCTTCCTGTTACTCCCATTAAATACTTTAATATTTTTCGTTGATTTTTTTCTTGGAGGAAGTGCTTCAAGATTTTTCTTGTTTTCTGAATTTTTTTAAATTTTTTTAAAAAATTGAGGTGATTAATTAGACGTGAATTTTTTGGAATTAATTTTGTTTTTTTAATGCATTGAGAGTGTTATAATTAGGGTTTTGATTGAGAGAGTTAGGGTTAGGTTTTGGTTGATCAGAGCTTTGATTTTGTGGAAGTTTGGATTTTGAAACAGCAAGAAGACGAGGAGATGCTTGTGCCGCATTCGGATATAGTCGAAGGACCTCAGCCGATGGAAGGTTTATCTTTTAATTTTTTTAGAATTTTTTAGTTTACTCTAATTCACATTATTGTTTTGATAATCTTATGTTGATCTGAAAGATTTTTTTTTCTTTTGTAATTATGGTATGATTTAGTATGGAATAATAATTTGATTAGTTAGGTTGTTAAGGTTTTGAGATTTGCTTATTTTATGATTTTGATTAATTTTAGTTGCTCAAGCTGAGCCGGCTAGTACAGTTGAGAATCAGCTAGTGGAGGATCCTCCATATATGAAATTCACTTGGACAATTGAGAATTTTTCTAGGCTCATCACCAAGAAGCACTATTCAGATATATTTGTTGTTGGTGGTTATAAATGGTACTTTTCTTTTATTTGTCATTTTTGGAATGTGTTTGATTCGGTCAGCTGCAATCTGTCATATGATCAATTTTTTGGGTGTGCGTTGATTCTTCTGTGCAGGCGGATACTGATTTTTCCAAGAGGAAACAATGTGGATCACTTGTCGATGTACTTGGATGTTGCGGATTCTACTACATTGCCATATGGTTGGAGTAGATATGCTCAGTTTAGCTTGGCAGTGATTAATCAAATCCATCACAAATATTTGATAAGAAAGGGTATATTCTTACTAAGTTTGTCATTTTGTCTTAATTAATAATTTATGACAACAGAGGCAATTCCTACACTTTTCATTTCATCAATTTAGTTCCATCTTGCATTGCTTGGAAACAATTTGTTTCTTCCACTTTTAGTCAGTGCTTGATTGTGTCTTTTGTTATGTAATGTTCATTCATTGGACTTGTCACAGTAGGTGATGGTTCAGCCCGTGAACTTGTTTACGCTCTTTTTCAAACTGGGGGCTTAGGAGCAACAATAAGGATATTTGAAATTTGGTTTCATATATTTATGTATTCATTTATTATTTATTTCACTTGGATGTTGAGAGGATGTTAATGAGATCAGTTGTAACATTTGTAAAGTTCCAAAAATAGACAGGTTTTGATGATAATGAAAATTTTGTGGTGCTCAAAACTGTCTTAATGCTCAAGATATTAGGGTCTTCCTTTTGATGATAATGAAAATTTATTGGTACTCAAAACCATCTTATTCCTCAATAGATTAGCATCTTCCTTTTTACATTCTATCTATACAATCTTTTATCGAATTACTTTTAGATTTTTTCAGACAGCAAGTTATTAACAGGAAGTTAACCGTATTTGTTTGTGTCCTTTTTTCTTATTAATTTTCTTCCACAAGCTTTGTATTCCAAATGGAGTGATAAAAAAAATCTTTTATGTGACATTGCCCTGTTCTATATTTTCTTCCTTGCTATTTTGAAGGTGGTTTACTTTGGGAGTTGAATTTTTAGTGACAATTCTAGTAATATGTTTGTCTTGATTTTGTTTATGTTCTAGTTTTTGCCACATCTGTTTTATTTTATTTTATGTTGACATAATCCTTATTATGTTCCTATTGTTTTTTGAACAACCAACCGATTCCTGTCATTCCTCTTATATGGCGACCGAGTGATATTGCAGAATTTTAAAACTGTATGCCTGTGGTTAAATTTTAAGACCAAAATTAGTATGGAAATATTGCAATGTTTTGTGAAATTGATAATTTGTTCTGGAATAGGGTGATGTTTAGATGCTTTCCCCTCTTGATTAGATCATTTTTGTTATGTTTATTGCAAGCAGTCTGGTGTTTAGTGGCGGGTGGCTGATGTCTGGTGGGGAAGAAAGGAACCTGTGTGATAGATGAATTGTAGATTCTTTCTTGTCATTCCTATTATAGAGATACCAAGTATTTAACATTAAAATTCATCCAAAACTTATTTACTGGCTTCTTTTTAACTTTCATTTGCAGACACCCAACACCAGTTCAATGCAAGAGAGAGTGATTGGGGTTTCACATCATTTATGCCTCTTAGTGATCTTTATGACCCTAGTAGAGGACATCTTGTGAATGATACTGTTGTTGTTGAAGCTGAGGTTGTTGTTCATAAGATACTGGATTATTGGTCATATGACTCAAAGAAGGAGACTGGTTATGTTGGACTTAAGAACCAAGGAGCAACTTGTTACATGAACTCGCTCCTACAAACTCTTTACCATATCCCATACTTCAGAAAGGTGTGAATTCTGTCTCATTCTTATTCCATTATGCTTGCCCTTATGCTCTTTACTTTAATTGGAGTCAAACATCTTATTTTCCAACGTTCTATTTCAGGCTGTGTACCACATGCCAACGACTGAAAATGACATGCCTATAGGAAGTATTCCTTTGGCTCTGTTGAGTTTATTTTATAAGCTCCAATATAATGACACTAGTGTCGCAACAAAGGAATTAACCAAATCTTTTGGATGGGATACATATGATTCTTTTATGCAACATGATGTACAAGAACTCAACAGAGTCCTGTGTGAAAAGCTTGAAGATAAAATGAAGGTATTCACCTATTTTAATCTCTCTCTATGTTAGTTGTTGCATATTAAATTATGTTATTGATTATTCCCCCCCTTTTTTCAGGGAACTGTTGTAGAGGGGACAATACAGCAGTTGTTTGAGGGTCATCATATGAATTATATTGAATGCATCAACGTGGATTACAAGTCTACAAGAAAGGAATCTTTTTATGGTATTTATTCCTTACTGATGTTTAGACCCATATTAGTTTGGAACACTGACATGTATACCTTAAAAGCAAACAGTGAGTGTGCATATTGTTTGGCAGACCTTCAGCTTGACGTCAAGGGTTGTCGGGATGTTTATGCTTCTTTTGACAAGTATGTGGAAGTTGAGCGCCTTGAGGGTGACAACAAATATCATGCCGAAGAGCATGGCTTACAGGTCAGTTACTTTTCTTTTGAGGTGATGAGAACTGGGCCAAAATGTTGTTTCATTGAAGGACCATTTATCCAGTGGTTAGGATAAAGCGTAGACAAGGCTATGTTTGACAATTTATTCTATGGTTAGACTTTATCGGTGAAGTATTTTTTTGGTTTGAAATATGGAATGAAGGTTTGACCCATCGAAGTTGATTGAAGCAACATTCTGCTGGCATAAATTAGGCTAATCTGATTAGTTTTAGTTGAAATGACATTTCTTAGTTCTGTGCTGAAATTCTGTTGTTCATTTCAGGATGCGAAGAAAGGTGTCTTATTTATCGACTTTCCCCCTGTTCTTCAACTTCAGCTAAAGCGGTTTGAATATGATTTTATGCGGGATACAATGGTGAAGGTCCGTCTTGGAAATCAGTTTATTGCCAAATGCATTGGATAATTGGGTTGCTTTTGTTACTCATTTTAGTATTTTATAATTTCAAGGCTTTGTACTATGTAATGTGATATGCAAGAAAAACATTTATGATACCTTTCCCTGCTTCACCAAATCCAATCTATATGTTCAAATACTAATTCTCTTATTTTAGTTAAACGTTTCTCTTTTACTTGTCAAGTTTTCTCATATCCCCTTTCTTCAATATTGATTAAACATGTTGTGAGGTGTTTCAGAAAACATTAATAAACTCTTCTCTGTACGTAACAACAAATCATGTGACAACTATATTGCTGCTATTTATGAAAGAAAGTTTTCTTTCACAATTTTTTTTTATCTTGGTGATGCTTGTTCCATCTTCTCTTTGTGTGGTTTGCTTTTCATGACTGGATCCAGTATTACTGTCTGATCTTGTTTAAAATTTTGCCAAATATATCACTTCTATGAACCTGCTTTCCTATGATCAATATTTTAGTTTTCTCTTTCAGAGTGATAAGCATCCTTTATGTCTTTTCAATGCTGGGAATGAAACTCTTTCTTTAAGTGGGTGTTGTTGAGCTCTTCATGTGAATTTAGATACCATGCATGTTAGCATGGCTATTTGTATTAATAGCTGCTTTCATTTTGTAGATAAATGACCGCTATGAATTTCCTCTTCAACTTGACCTTGATAGAAAAAATGGGAAGTATTTATCACCTGAAGCGGATAGGAGTGTTCGCAACCTTTACACACTTCACAGGTATTACTTGTCTTAGATTGTTCTATAATTCATGTCACCTACTTATACTTGGAATGTGTTTGTAACTGATGCAAGTTGGTAAAACATTTTACTAGTTGTTTCCCTGCTTTACTACCCTTGCTTAACAGGAATTTTTTTTTTTTTTGCATGTCCTGTTTTCTCTTACAGTGTCTTAGTTCATAGTGGAGGATTGCATGGTGGACATTACTATGCTTTTATCAGGCCAACCCTTTCTGACCAATGGTGAGCAACATTTTTGAATTGATAGTTGACTAATTCAATTACAATCTCACTGCACTGGTATCTATTCCAATTTTTCTTGAATTGTAAGAAGAATTTCGGAGAATATTGTGATTGACTTAAGAAATTTTTTTTCCATGGTTAGTTTTAGTATTTCATTTTTTATGTTTGGTTTGCAATTTCAGCACTTCTTTTCCTTGAATATGGAGATAACAGCAGTATTATACTATAGAGTTGTTTAAGAAACTAAAGTTGTTTTGAGACTTAAATTTAAAATATGACTGCTTTCTGGTGTTTAACTTGGGCACTTCTAAGTTGATCACATTTTATGGAGTATTAAGTGTAGTTTTTCATTGTTGATCTTATTGTATTGTATGTTATCACACCAAAATATATTTTGGCATTTAGTGTCAGCTGCTTTTCCATTTAATATTGGCTTTAGTTAATGTTTGTTTTATATGGGGAAAAACTACAAAGTCATGTTGGAGGGGACACTGAAACAGATCTCTCTGTTTTTTTCAGGTATAAATTTGACGATGAACGGGTAACAAAAGAAGGTATAAAGAGGGCATTGGAAGAGCAGTATGGTGGTGAGGAAGAGGTAATGTTTCTATGTGCTACTTAAAAACCCTGTCTACTTGTGTACAATATGTAAAAATTAATTAACTTTTTTGGCTTGTTCTGTTATATTCAACAGTTTCCACAGACTAATCCTGGCTTCAATAACACCCCTTTCAAATTTACAAAATACTCAAATGCGTACATGCTTGTCTATATACGTGAAAGTGATAAGGACAAAATAATTTGCAACGTTGATGAGAAGGACATTGCTGAACACTTGAGGGTAATTTCTTTACATGTAACCGATGTGAAACCTCTAACTTTTGGGCTTTATGCTCTTTCTAATGCAGACTTTGTTGATCAAGACTAATGTATTCAATGCTTAATTTCAGATAAGGTTAAAGAAAGAGCAAGAAGAGAAGGAAGACAAAAGGAGATATAAAGCGCAGGCCCACCTTTATACTATTATAAAGGTATCTATCTATTACAATTAGCCAATTAGGGTTATGACATTTTCAGATTTTTTCTTTTCATGTTAGCAATAATGAATATCATTAATGCATTTAGGTTGCAAGTGATGAAGATGTTCTAGAACAGATTGGAAAGGACATATATTTTGATCTTGTGGATCATGACAAAGTTAGGAGTTTCCGCATTCAGAAGCAAACACCTTTCCATGTTTTCAAGGTACCATTTATGATTATTTCTTGTTTGATTGTGTCTAATTTAAAACGCAATTGAAACAAAATATCTGATCTGATTTTTGTGGTTGATGACACTGCTGGTTAATGTTTGTAAGCAAAGCCTAACATCAAACTTCTGATTGTCTTTTTGATTTTATTTATTTATTTTACTGTTATTGTCTAACAGTGTATTTCTGAAATTTGTATTCAATTCTGAGAATATGCACTTGACTTATTTTGATAGCTTTTTTTTTTGGGGGGGGGGTGTTGCTAGGGGAATTTTTGGGGTTGGTGTTTGAATATTAGTCATGCTGATGACCAGAGGGTATTTGAGGGTACTAGGGGTTGGAATGCTTAATAACGAGTTAATCAAAGAGAGTTTCACTTTTAAATTATATTATTGGAATCTAAAGTCAAATTTTGAAAGCTGACATGGGATGTCTTTGTTTTTAGCATTCCATAACTTATATTAAGTACTATAGTTATGTCTGCTTTAGCATGATTCTTAATTTTTAGTACTGTACTAATGAGCAAATGACTTTTTTTGTCTTTGGCATCTGTTTCTTATGGGTTTGGTAACATTATCATTTTCTTTTAAATGTGTAATTCTGAGCTTGTTCACAGGAGGAGGTTGCCAAAGAGTTTGGCATACCAATGCAATATCAGCGTTATTGGATTTGGGCAAAGCGGCAGAACCATACATATCGTCCCAATCGACCATTGACCCCTCAGGAGGAGGCACAATCTGTAAGTAGTTCTATTTTCTTCTCTTCTGCTTTGCATCAAGTCTTTCACATTGTTATATATAATATACATTTTTTGAACTTTTTGCTTGTCACTACTGTGATTTCTAATAAAAGGGGGATTCAGTGCTGGTGATTTACGTGGGAGTGAAATAATAGATTTTTTCTAATTTTTTTTGGGCTGAATAAAGTATGTTGACTTAAATAATATTTACACATTTGTCCGAATTTAAAGAAAGTATGTTAGACTTAAATGATATTACACATTTGTCCCTTATCGAACTCTTTTGTCTTTTAGCAATTATTTATTGTTTAGAAAAGTTTATAATAGGAATTTTACTATGAGGCATTCAATTAAAGAAAGATGGAGTAGTTGGTGAGGAGTACTGTTTCTCCTAATTTTTTGGTTTTTTAGTTAATCCTGTGAGTTAATGGTTTCTGTTTGGTTGTTTTAGGTTGGACAGTTGAGGGAGGTGTCAAATAAGGCACACAATGCAGAACTAAAATTGTTCTTGGAAGTTGAGCGTGGACAGGTAATATTGTTCTATTAACTATTGTTTTGAGTTTTTAAAATAGTAATTTTTTATTGTTGTCTTATCATTTTCCTTTACCTCATTTTGTGTGATAATTTCAGGATTTACATCCTATTCCCCTACGCAATAAAACAAGGGAAGATATTCTGCTTTTCTTCAAGCTTTATGACCCGGACAAAGAAGAATTACGGTATCTAACTTTTCTGTTTTATCTTGTATATTCTATGTTTCCTTGTACTTCTCCTGAAATTGCACTTTGTTCCATTGTAGTTATGTTGGTAGGCTCTTGGTAAAGCTTTCTGGTAAGCCAATAGAATATATAGCGAAGCTTAATCAAATGGCTGGCTTTGCTCCTGATGAAGAAATGGAACTTTATGAGGTTGTTACAGCTCAACTGTGTGTTTGCAAACTAGCTTCAATAGTTTTTCTTAATCAAATCCTCTTACCAGTTGATTTTGCAACTTTTAGGAAATAAAGTTTGAGCCTTGTGTGATGTGCGAGCTCCTTGATAAGAGATGTTCATTCCGGTTAAGTCAGGTATATTTTTTTTAGAACATACACCATTTTTAAAGTAAATTGCCAGTGAAACCGTCTTTCCTTGCAGATAGAAGATGGGGATATCATATGCTTTCAGAAGTCTCCTCCAATTGAAAGTGAAGAAGCATGCCGATATCCAGATGTGCCTTCATTTCTGGAATATGTACACAACCGCCAGGTACAGTCCACCGAAACCTATTAATATGTGGTGACTTCCAGAATCTGTTATTGGTATTTTGCAGTTTCTTGTAAACTTATTTTATGCTGGGAGGCTGATAGTTGTTTATATGCTACCCTGTCTTATATATGAAGCAACAGAAATCCTCCATTTTCCCCTGGTATTAATTTTTTAAAACCGTATGTAAAAATTTAGAATCTAGTGCCAGAGAGGAAAAGAGATATCTTTACTTAGTTCCTGTAATACACTATTCATTGACATGAGATCTTTCATTCTTTCTGGGTGTTAATTGATAGTTGGATGTTAAAAGGAAAAAAGGCCTACCATATTGGGAGTTGTTTATATTTAATTTAATGAGCTGGTTTTTACCAAGAAAGCTTTCATCATTTTAATTTGTTCAAGACAAGAAACTGCATTGAACCTAACAGTATAGCTTCCATTAGGCTAAAAGTTTTAGATTGTTTTGGGAGAATTGCCAATCACATTCTTGGTTCTTCCCTCCTAGGGAGCATTCCCCCTAATACTATTATTATTATTTCTTTATTAGGTTTAATTCAGTTTGTGTTCTGATTCTTTGAACTCAATTAAGTTGTTTATGTGATTTGATGCTACTTAGATTGTTCGTTTTCGATCTCTAGAGAGACCAAAGGAAGATGATTTTTGTCTAGAGTTGTAAGTACTTCTAATGCTAACTATTGTTCAGATAGTACAAGAATTATTAGTTATTGTTGTCAGATACTTATACTCCATTTCTTCTGTAACAATTAAGGTCAAAGATACATACTTATGATGATGTTGTGGAAAGAGTGGCTCGCAAAATTGGTCTGGATGATCCATCCAGAATCAGGCTCACATCTCACAACTGCTACTCCCAACAACCTAAGCCACAACCTATTAAATACCGAGGAGTAGAGCATTTGTCAGAAATGTTGATCCACCATAACCAGGTAGCCCATATCGGTTTTCTGTTTGACATCTTGCTATGTTAGTTCCATTTATGCATAATATACTTTGACTGATTATTTTGGTGTTTCTTCATTTACAGACTTCTGACATTTTATATTATGAAGTTTTGGATATCCCTTTGCCAGAATTGCTAGGTCTGAGAAACCTGAAAGTTGCTTTCCTTCATGCTATTAAGGATGAAGTAAGTATAGAATCTGTAGTTTTCCTCCCCAATTCCCTCTTTCTTTTACGATCATTTGAGGATTTTTGGCCTTTCTGTAATAACGTTTAACATGATTTTTAGGTGGTAATTCACAGTATTAGATTGCCTAAACAGAGCACTGTAGGAGATGTGATTGATGAACTCAAGACGAAGGTAATTTTTGCTACTTCTATTTTACATTGTAAATACTTGAAACTAAGAAGAAATGGACAGTGTTATTAATGAGGTGGAACTCCTGTGGCTCTGTTTTTGCAGTGACTGTCATCTTTTTTTTTTCTTGACAAAATCATTTTCTAGTCTCCTTTTATTATAGGAAAATAACTATTATATGAATATTCATTGGAGAAGCAACCAAAATCTTCCACATATTTCCTTATCATAAGTTTGATGTTTCCTTACACTGAAATATTCTGTTTATAGTGTGGTAATGCAAAATCCCTCTTCTGAAGAGGGTATCTTTGGCAGTATTATCTTTATTGACTTCTCATTAAACTTGAAGTTCATATCAAATTACAGTTTTTCTTTTTTATTCTGCACTATGAAACAGGTGGAGTTGTCACATCCAAATGCAGAGCTTAGACTCCTTGAAGTCTTCTATAACAAGATCTATAAGGTAGAAATTGGTTGAAATTTTATTGCTAGTTGTTGCAATTTAAATTATATATAAATAATGTTCCAGACAATTGAATTTTATGTCCTATTGGAATGACTGAGTATACTTTTCTTGTAACATTGTTATTCCATCTCTTTTTTTTTTTTTTTTTTCAGATCTTTCCACCCAGTGAAAAAATTGAGAAAATAAGTGACCAATATTTGACATTGCGTGCAGAAGAGGCAAGTTTTCCTTTTTTTTCCATCCCACTGTAGCTGAAATTTCATGGCTAAGATGTCCTTCAGACAATGTTATTTTTTAAGTACATATATGGGAAGGACTGTTTTTTATTGAAGTTATAGGGGTATAGCATTGGAAGCGGTTCATCAAAAAAGGGGTCATAAGTAACACATTCTATTGTTTTTACCTGAATTTTTTGAGAAGAGCTTTCTAATGCTTGAGCATGTACCAGCTGTCTACATCCACTGTAGAGTAGATGAAACTGGCAGTCTATTAACCTTCTTACCTCTATTCTAAAGATAGAACCATAGAGTTTTATGTATGTTTGAGTGTGTATGTGCATCCAGATGTGACACGAGATGGACAATGGAATGTTTTGAATTTCAAATGGACGCTTGACATTGATACCTACATATTGGACCAAGTGCTGGTTCCTAAAGCTTGTTATATTTGATAGGAAGTATTGCATTCGACAAATTTGTATCTTGTCATTATGTCATTATTTGTATCTTGGTTTTTCATTCACATATGTTGTTTTTTCAGACTATTTTAATCTAGCTATAGCCCTAAGCCCAATTTCTTAAGTATTTGTTCATGATAGAGTCAGCATCTCTAATCTTTTGTTATAGATGTTTGCAACATCTATTAGCAGAACTAACCTTTTGTCATTTTTATCAAATCTCAGATCCCAGAAGAAGAGAAGAATCTTGGTCCCCATGATCGACTGATTCATGTCTACCACTTTACCAAAGAGACTGCCCAGAACCAGATGGTATTCAATATGAATGAATTGATAAACAGTCTTGATCTGTTTTGAGATATTTGGTGGAAAATGGCAGCTATTTAACACAATTCAGATGTTTTAAGAATTTGTGTTTTTTTTTTTTTAACAGCAAGTACAAAATTTTGGTGAGCCCTTTTTCTTAGTCATTCATGAAGGTGAAACTCTGGCTGAAGTTAAAGAGCGGATACAAAAGAAATTGCATGTTCCTGATGAAGAGTTCTCCAAGGTATTTCCATACTTATCTTAATCATCTCTGTTAGTCCTTTCTTTTTTGCTTTTCTTCCTGAACTTGCAATTTTAGCATTTTTATTCTCACTTGCACTAACATCTTTTCATGCAGTCACACATTATTATGTACATGGAATCCTGAAATCAGTTTTTGACTTCCCTCTCCTGATTTTTTCTCATTTCTTTATTCAGTGGAAGTTTGCATTTATGTCAATGGGTCGACCAGAGTATCTACAGGACTCTGACATTGTGTTAAACCGTTTTCAGGTGTCTGGGTTTCTTCATTGTGTTTCTGTCCTCTCATTTGATTTTTTTTTAGGATTTGTATTTTTTATATAAAATGGTGTTTTTGATTTATTTTATATACTCTTCAGAGAAGAGATGTTTATGGTGCTTGGGAGCAATACCTTGGGTTAGAGCATTCTGACAACACTCCTAAGAGGGCTTACGTAAATCAGGTACTACAATATTGTTGACTACAGTTGGTCCTTAAGTGTTATGCAAAGTAATGCATTTTCTAGTATGTATTAATAGCCTTATATATATATATATATATATATATATATTCTCCTTATCCCTGTTCTAATTGTAAGTTGCATGCGTATAACTATTGCAGAACCGTTACACATTTGAGAAACCAGTTAAAATATACAACTAGTAGAAGCTAATTTTCCATTAGCACATTAGTTGATATGAAGATCCTTCAATGCCTTCGATGGCATTGTAGATATGGAGAAAATGCAAAGGGAGGAGTGACATTTTGGACGGAAGGATCAAAACTTGCTTAGAGAGAATTCATGTAGGGCTCAATTACTGTTTTTCATGCGGTTGAGGGAGGGGGATAGGTTATAATTGTAGTGTTTTCACACTGTCGATGCATAGCGTGAGCTATTGCCTGGCTTTGTATATATCTCGCCTTTTGGCCTTTTTAGGATGGCACCTACTCGATCTGAGAGGTTGCTGTATTTCCATATATAGCTGTGTAATTTAGTAGTACATATGAAGATTTTGACGGGATGTATACTGGGTATAGTTGGTTGCAGTTGTAGATGACTATTTTTTTTACTTCCTTTTTCTTGGTTTATGTCATGTCCTTTGTCCCATAGGAGCGTTTGTCGTAAATTTTTGGGATTTTAGTGTACAAGAAATCGACTGCTCTTGCAGTAGCTCCTCTTTTTGAGCTTCTATTTATTAAATATGATTTGATCAAATAAGACAAAAAAAAAAAAAACTTGACTAATCTTTAGTACACATCTCCATTGATTAAAAAATTATTGGGGAAATCAGATAATAGGATCGCTTTTATGTTGCACATCAAGCAAATGAACTGGTAAAGTTCATTAAACTATTATCGGTTCGGATCTTATTTACAAGACTAAATAAGAAATCAGCCCACCAATAGTATCTACAACAAGATGATTCATGCGCACTAACAGCAGCAAGTAAGCTCGTTCCTTAGGCCCTGCAAGCACGGGAAAGCTCGAATGATTTAATAGTAAAGGATTGGATTTACATGGTATTTTTTGAGTTCTTTACAAAATGGATAGACTGTATCCTTTATCGAGGAAGACGGCTAATGAAACCAATACCACTACTTGCCATTGCAGTAAGTTTTCTCTATTAAACTAATGGAATATAATCAACAGAAAGAAACTGTAGGATGCAGGTCATTACCAAGTCCAAGGATTGAATTTCATCTTGGTGGAAATAGTTATATCCTTTTGTTTTCTGTGTCTTGCTCAAACTTGAGTTGATCTTCTCAACAGCAGCAAGAAGATCCTGAAAGCCCACAAAGAACCAAGAAAGCTTTTTATGATTAGATGATTATCAACCCCGAAAGCAGAAGTTACAATTTCATTATAAAGAATTTGTAAATAAAAAAAAAGTTAAAAAGGATTGTGATATTCAATATATTTCAGATTATCAGCATCTAGAGAGAATTTTTAATCAATAAAAATCAGCTTTTCATCTTCTGCACAAGGTCCAGCTTCACGCCATAATGCATTTTCTTTGCACGATGTCAAGGAGAAGAAATAGTTTCAAGAACAGGTTTTAATTAGTTTTTACCATTTTAATTCCGCATTTATTAACTTTCCAAAGAGTTCTAAGAAAACCTTCCTGGTGTGGCTTAATCATAGGGCACAACTCTGTTTTCTTTTGCAAAGGTTTATTACTTTAAAACATTAGATGAATCCCCAAAAACTAAAAACATAAACTGCATACCTCCCATGATGCTAGGCTTGTCATATAAGAGGGAAGACTCTCATAACCATCCCTGGATACTTGTATTACATGCCTCGGAGCTTCAACCAGATTTAGGTCATTTTCCCCTTGTCCAACATTTCATGGCGTATTATAATTTAACATAATAATACCGGTTAGTGCCTGCTATTTCTAGTCGTAAACCTGAGAGATGGATAGACAAGGGGATTTGAAGTGTGAAAAACTCGGTAATTTCTACCTTCGGTTACTTCAACCGTGTCTGTAGCCGGCTTGTATGTACTCTTAATGTTGCTTTGTTTATCTCCATTGTACCTGCAATTTTAGGTTCAGAGAGAGTTGTAAAGAAACGAAAAGAAGAGCAGAAAAAGAGAAAGAGGACTTAATACAATATAAAGAACTTTTAAAACTCCAAACACTTAATGTATTCCTTCATAAGATAAATCCGAGTCATCAATCTTTTGATTAGCTGTGGAGTGTTGAGAGAAAGATGGCATTAGTAGAAGCAAAAATTGTGGTAGCAAAGCTAATTCCGATCTAATAAATAGAAGAAATTGAGTAATTAACTCTAAACCCCTCTCAAAAGGGCAAAAAATCCAATATATCTTCTATGGCTAATCATAACAAATAATGATTCCAATATTGAATCTAAAATTTAACTTAATTGATCCATTTAACGATCCTTAGAAATTGATATTCAACGGATCTATCTGTATCCCTTTTCCCTATCCCTGGGTCTCTTTGTATCAAAAAAAAAATTCCAATAATGCAAAGAAAGGGACAAAAAAAAAGGGGGGGGGGGGGGGGAGGCCATTTTGATTACCTTGAGATGCTATAGTGGCGAGACAAACATCAGAGAGCCCGAAATTCTTTAGACTCAGTGATTAACCAAGACTGAAAGAAACAACATCAAGGGAAAACACTAATTTCTTTTTTATCAGTTCTTATAAAAATAAATAAATAAAAACTTTTGCAAGTTATGAAGAAAAAATTGAAGGATACAACAGAGGATCTTCTTCCAAGCACTTCATTGCTGAACTAGTGACCGCGAAAGGTCTCTCCTTTGAATCCAAAATTTCCTCTTCCTCTTCCACCTCATCTTCAATTTCTAAGTCAAAGAAAGAGAAAAAGCAAAAACATTTAAAAAAAGTTTCCTCTTTTTTTTTTTTTCATTTTTTTTATGTAAGGGACTAAAATAAGTAGGAAATAAAATTATTCATACAGGGGAGGTAACCGTGAGGCTTAAGATGATCTTCGAGATCGAGAAGATTGGTTTGGTTCTTGTTAAAGATTTGATAACAGTGACCTAAGAGTTCCTCGAATGAAACGGTGCCGAAGGACATGGAATCGAGAAGGTTCAGGTCGGAGGTGGCGGTTGAAACGCGGCGGTTTAGGCATTGAACGAACGTCGAAGAAGCGGAATCTGGATAACGAGAAGTATCATCAAAGTAAGAAGAATAACTTTTTAACAAATGTAGAATAAAAATTAGGGAAGGCAGAGGTAAATAGGGTGGGTAACTTAATTCGGTGAATTTCGATTCGACCTAAGTTTATAGGTCAATTTTTTTTTTTTTTAAATCAAATTTTGGGTCGAGTTATGTTGGGTAGTGTTTCTATATTATAAAAAAATAATTTTTTTAAAATAATTTTTATTTATATATATTTATATAATTATATATTTAAATATTTATATTTTAAAAAATAATATTTTATATTTAAAAAATAATATTTTATTGATTTCGGATCGGATTGAATCGGATACGGTTTATACACTATCAGATCTGATAGAGTTTGAGTATAAAAAAAATTAAAAAAATTAAAAAAAATTCGAATCGGGTTGAAATCGGGTTTGATGAATATAAAATCGAATTGAGTTAAGAACGAATAAAAATCGGCCTCGACCTAACTTGTTATCAACCCTAGACGTAAATACCATAAGAGATGGGACGGCGATCGATGAATTGCTTAAAAGCGTCACAATTGCTTTAAAAGTGGTTGCATAATGAGCTTGGGGTTTTACTGAATTTATTATCAAATCTTTCACTTTTTGAAATTGTCCCTCTTAGGTTTGAACAAGCAAAGAAAAATACACTTCCCTTTTGCATTTGATTTTGTTTTTTTTAAGTGCCAAAGCCCATGGATGACCATGAGTTTCATTTTTGGGATAATCTCCTAAATGGCTTATGAACAATTGTAATTTTTTGAATTTGGTATCTAAATTAAAAAAATTGCTAAATAAATGCTTAAATTATGAGATCGTATATCAAGTTGGTCCAACAGTTAACTCCGTTAGCCTAAATACTGACTTGACTATTTTAGCCAATAAAAATCCACCATGTGGATACAAAATGACATGTAAGCATGCTTATGTGGCTTATGTGGCCAAAAAAATATAGAAAAAATTGAATTAATAAAAAAAAACCCAAACAAATTAATTCTTATAAACCCAAATTGAATACCCAAACCTTAAACCTCAAATTCGTAGAACGCATAAAAAATTTAAGCAAAATTGAAGCTTGTGAAAGGTCTAAAAATAAGCTTGTGAAATCGAAGCTGCAACCTTGTGAAATCTAAACCACAACCTTCACAAAATCAATGGCAAATAAAGAAAGCAAGATGGGTGAAAGAAGATATAAAGGTTTTGTTAAAAATTCAACGAAAAAAAGTAAACATTCTAGGTAGTCACGATCAAGCTGTAGCTTGAGAATAAAAAATCATTTGACTTCAATCAGTTGTTATTATAGAATAATGACTCTAATTCGTAGGTCGACAACAATGAAGAATCCATGAAGAAAAATTTATAGGTATGGAAAGTTCAAAGAGGTATTTGACATTTGTTGATTTATGCAGAGTTGATCTTGTGTTGATGGATAAAATTGAATTTGTTTCTGTTAATATTTTGCAAGGAATGAATTGTAATTTTTTTTAGTGGGTTGAAGATGGGCATTTATTGGATAGTGAAAATGCAAATTAGAATGAAGAATTGAGTTTTGAAAAGGACAAATCGCTAGTTGAGAACAAAAAATTGAGGAAAGAAAATATTGCATTCAAGAAAAATTACAATAATAATGAAGTTAATAATCTTTTGAATAAGGTTTGGGTTCTGAAAATAAAAATAAAAAATCATATAAGGATTTGGTAGCAAAAGTCGAAGACTAATATGGTATTACAATATTGTGTTACTAATATCTTGGATAGTGTTTTTCATTTTCATTTTAGGGTTTATTTATTGTAGATTGAAAAATTTTAAGAATTTATGAAAAAACTGTATATTTTATTGTAAATTACTGTAAGAATGAAGTAATGAAATGAAAGCAATTACTACTATGTGTCCCCAATTTAGATTCTTGTTATATGCTACCACAATTTGGTGGTTTTGATTTTTTGAATGTAAAAAATCTACTGATTGTATTTTTTTTTATTTCTAGCCATTTGCTTAAATCTTTTTGTTTTCTCATTGCAAGTTAGTTTAGCTTTTAATTGTTGGCAAATTATTTCCACATTGGCTATAATGTTTGTACCATCTGTTAAAGCATACAATTTTGTCATTATCTTTATTCATTTCCATTTCTTAGAATTGAATGTTGTTTGCAACTATGATAATTGGTTTACATTTCTTTTATAAATAGGATGAAACCAATTGATCATTATACAAACATGATTGAAACCAATTCATTCGTCTAGGTCCATCACCATTTCACAAACAAGATGAAACCAATACATCAATGATCCATCATGAAACAAGTTCATCAATTTCTTGCTCATTACATATAAAGAAATAGATGATGATTATCCAAAAAGAGTAGAAACAACATCCATAATTGAGCCATAGACAAAATAAAACAAGATGAAACCATAAAGAAAATGAAACCCTTTCATTCATCATTGACTAAAATCAGTTCATACAACATCCAATAGCATACCTTCATACACTACTCATTACACAAATAAATTGATCATGAATATCCAAAAATGATTAGCTACGACATTCATATAAGTTTCTGAAAGATATCATGTTCATAAACATTCATATTAGCTTTAACACAAATAAATTCATCATATTCATAAATAAAAAGCACAAAAAAGTTACAATAAGGTATCTTGTTCAAAAACAACATTCATATCAATTCCTAGAAATGTTGTTAGACTTGGTGCTCCTTAACTTTTATCTCTCAGCTTGGCTTTCTTGTGTACTTTTATCTCATTTGGAAGAGTTAGAGTGTCATCAAGTGCTCTTAAAGTTTGTCTTTTTCTCTTGATGCCTAACAACTCATTTATTAAATTTTGTATTAAAACCATTAAAGTATTACTAAATAATGCATCAAAATCATATCTAGTAACATATATACATAAGTTACCTCGACCAAAATAAAATTTTCATCTTCATCTTTATTTCTAGTAACACCATCTAAATGGTCATCAATCTTCTTATTCAGAAAACCATCTACAACTTTTGTTAATGTTGATGCATGCTTAGCATTTTTTAGACAGAGATTAACATCTGACCTTTTAGTCTAGGCTGTTTGATAAAACATAATTCATTAGCATATATACATAAATCCTAACGATCTAATAGCAAAACAACAAAATTACACAATAAAGGAACCTTACATTTAATATTTGCATTCCTATCTTTTTATTAACATATATGCCCATTCTTTGCATAATTTTCCTTTGCCTGTTTCCAAGTGGTACAAGTTTTTTCATAATTTTATATTTTCCTTTTTGATAGGTAACTTTGGACGTATTATGGCCTTTGTTACTGTATTGGTTGCTATAGTCTGTCTTGATAGTTTGCCTACTGTAGTTTATATGGATGTTGTAGGAACTATAGTCTGTGTGGGTGATGTGACTGTCGGTCTAGTCATTATAGGTGGCTTGGCTACTACCGTGATCACTCTAAGTAGTGTTGCTGCTACTCTGGTCATTGTGGGTGGCTTGGCTGCTACTGTGGTCATTCTGGGTGGTATGGCTACTGCTCTAGTCACTCTAGGTGGTGTCACTTTGGGTGGTGTGACTGCTACTACAGACACTGTGGGTGGAGTGACCATTTTAGGCACTTTGGGTGGTGTGGCTGCTGTTCTGGCATGGTCTTCCGATCTTGTAAGTTTATAAGGCATAGATGTATTCATGTTTTCAGCTTGTCCTACCTGGTAATGCATAAAAAAAACATAGCATTAGGTTTTAATCAATTTGTAAATTAAACTTCAGATTGTAACTTACATTTTTTTTATGGTCATTTCCTTTAACTGTGACCAAACTTGAAACATATTCGACACCCTAACTTCCTTACTTTCTTTGATAACTTTGTCTCATTTAAACTTTCACCCTCTTTTATGTTTTTTTTTTTTTTATCTACCAAACATCTTTTTAGGAAGTGGTGGGTCTATGTTTCTATCTAGGTGGTAGGCTAGAACTTGTCTCTAGGAATAGGTGGTAGCACATAACTATAGCATTTCTCATACATTTCTTTCTTAAATACATGTGTAACAGATTTTTCAATTTTTTTATTTTTAAAAATTATGACACATATGGCATGAGGACATGGTATCCTTGTAAAATTCCATGACTTGTATGTGCATTTCTTCCCTCTCGTGTCTACCATAAAACTATCCTTATGACATTTAACCTCATATCTATCACTACCATTCTATACAACATGACAAAAAGCATTAAGTTCCTTATGCTCTTTTATTTTCTCACAAATTTTAGGACAGAGCAACTTAGTCCACTTAGCACATCTAGTTATATCGTCAACAATTCTTTACATCACATAATGCCCAATTTTCTCAAACATTGACATGATAGACATATGCTTAGCATAAATAATCCTAGCATTAAATGTTTCAGTTAAATTGTTATCCACAACATCAGACAAACATTTAGTACTAAAAAATACCTTTGACCAATACTTAGGATTTCTTTTTAAGATATCAATTAATGCTGTAGCTTTCAATACTCCAAGTTCTTTTACTTTTGTTTTGAAGTAAACCTCTATTGTAGCTTTACTGCACATCCAGAATTGTTTGTAAAGGTCACTACCTTTATGTATTTTCTTCCAATTGGTAAACCAGTGTCTTGCACAGAATCTGTGTTTAATTTTAGGAATAACAAAACTTATGGCATCACATAAACCTTACAATAATATATGAAAAAAGTTAATTAAACATTCAAAAGTAACAAACCCTAAACTTTCAAAATATAAAATTGTATAATTATCATACACACCTTTTGTATGTCACTCATGATAGTGAATCTATTACCATCCTCTATTTGAAGACTATCTTTCAAGTTATCTAGAAACTATCCCTAAGTATGCTTATTCTCTACCTCCACAAGTGCCCAAATAATAAAATACATTTGATTATCGTCATCTCTACCAAAAGGAACCAAAAGTTCAGCTTAAAGGTCCTTTCAAAAAACATCTATCTGCATAGAGCAAAGGCCTACAGTATTTCTGAAACCCTTTCTCAAGTACACTAAAATAAACATATAACCTCGAAACCTTGGTCTATGTTTTGTTGTAGTCCTTTCAATCACTAAATCTACGTGTCCATTTAGATCTACATTTATCAGAGTAATAACATAATCAAACAACCTTAAAAACTCATACTAATATCTGCCAATAATTTTTTCTTGAGCTTTCATCCTAGCACTTCTACAAACTCTTATTGTGACATTAGCGTTTATCTCCTCTTTGGTGAACCTTTTCATCTTAACCAACTTCAAGTCAAGAATAATCTTAACCTTGACAAGAAAATGATAAGCTAACACTTTATAATCTACCATTGAGTTTTTGAAGGTAATAGTAAACTAATGCTCATGTCTCAGTGTCTTCACCTTGAATAACCCATCTTAGTTATCTATTGCAGCATAAATAAAGAATGGATAGTCTTCATGTTTACAAGCAGCCTTGACCCTATATTTCTCATTCCTAAGGTATCTATAATCAAACCTTTTTGCAATTGCAAGTTTGGTCAATACATCCTTGAATTGCCTTGGACCATTAAAAATTATGCCAATCTCAAACCTAGGAACTAGATCTAAAGGGTTAAAGTATTTCTTTTTACTTTTCTTATATACAACCTCTCCATTTTCACAACTCTCATAACTATCTATATCTAAAGAGTCATATAATCTATATCATCCTCTTGATTTGTTCTATCCCCACTATTTTCACCTACCTCTTTTTGCTTTACTTCTTTTTTACTTCTCTTGATCTCTTGCAAAAGACCCTCAAAATCTACTTTTAGTGGGATTTAATTACTCTTTACTACTCTACTTTTTCCTTTTTCTCTTAACTTAGTGCAAGATGTTTTAATATTCTATATTTTCTCATCATCAATACCTGAGCCCTACTCATATTCTTCAAAAGGTTCTTTCTCATTATCTAAATATTGACTCTTATTTGCACTCTCATGTGAACCCTCAAGTGTACCTATATCTAACACAGTCACATATACAAATGCATGTCCTAAATTACTATCACTGTCAGCGCACCTACCTACATTATTATCATCTACCCTATTAATGTTTATAACCCTTTTGTAAATTAATGTCCCCATTAGTTCCATATTCCATATTACATGTATCCTCTTCATTGTTCTTCCTAACCTCCTCATTATGCTCCTAACTTGACAATAATGGTACATCATCTACAAACTTAGGTATATTAACCCCATGTTCTACATATACATATATCTCTCTCATTACCCTTATATGACTATCATTATACCAAATAATGCATTATCATAGTATAATATTAATCCATCTTTAACACTAGACCGTGGTGGCAAGTAATAAAACATAGTAGAGCACCATACCTAACCTTTTAACCATGTTGCACAATATAATGAATGAAATCACTTCAAGATCTACATATTATACATCTACATGCCCACCCACATAGCTTATTTCTGGATTTGCTACAAATTTCTCACTCAAATGCATGTGTAAAGAAAGCATCATAAAAGCCATTAGTTTAGCTGAATCAAAAGCAACAAAAATAAAATAAACAAAACCTTTAACAATATAAAGAATACAATAATGTAGACAGACTGAGACCATATTGCAAAATCCAAACACACAATCCAACATGCATGTAAAGATTGACCAAAAAGAAATGTTGTGCCCAAATAAAAAGATATACAAAAATGAAGTGCTATGCTCACATAAACTCTTATTAAATAAAAAAGCATTTGAAATAAAAAAAAAAAGTCACCATTTTTGTAAACCCTAAACTTTTTGTAAACCGAAATAAAAAAACCCTAAACTTGAGAATAAAAAAATCAACATACCTTAAAAATTTTTGTAAACCCCAATCGATTTTTACTTTGCTCCACAAAATCGAATCCAAATACTCTACAAATTTCCTTGTGCCAGTCGATGCCCATGACATGTCTTATTCCAACAAAGAAACCCAATCTTTCAATCAAATAATGTAATCGAATCTAACCTAAAACTTTTCAGTTTAACGTTTTTTTTTTCACTTTTTTTTTTATTATCAAAAGAACGATTCAGATTTTGGGTATGGACAAAAGAACGATCTGGGTGGTTGAATTTGAGTTTTTTTTTTATAATTTAAAGCTTTTGATTTTTTTTATTGGTTTAGGGTTGTTTTATTTGGGTTTAAGGTTAAATATTTTCTGGCCACATAAGCATGCTTATATGTTATTTTGTGTTCACATGATAAATTTTTATTGGTTAAAATAGCCAAGTCAGCATCAAGACTAATAGAGCTAACTCTTAAACCAAATTAATACAAAAATTATAGTTTAAATGCCTATTTAACAATTTTTTAGTTTAGGCACTAAATCCAATAAATTGTAATAATTTAGAGGCCATTTAAGATATTATCCCCTTTTTTTCATTAGTAAAAGAATATTGACACGTGAAGATAGTCATCAAGGATTCCTTTTCTTATAAGCGTTTGTTTTTCGAGTGGAAGTTATAGGTTCTACCCCTGCCTCATGTTTTTTATCCACATATTAAATTAAATTAAATTTTTTTTTTAATTCAAGGAAAACATAAGTATAAATCGTTTCCAAAATTAAATAAATTAATTTTGTCAGGTTAATTTGATTAATTTTTTTATTTTTAAAAATAATAAATGAATAGATTGAATTAATTATTTTTTAAATATTATAAATATAATATTATAATTTTATTTGTATTTTTAAAAATAAAAAATTATATTAATAAAAAATTAATAAATTAGTTTTATTTAAGGAAAATTTTTATAAAATTATTATTTAAAATTGATGGCAAAATAATGGTTAAAAATTTTTAGTTTTTCCATTAAACCTACTGATTTTTTTTGTTTATTTTGAGTTACTTGAAAGTAAGTTAAGCGATTTTTTTTTTTTTAAAGCAATCAATTAAATTAATTCTTGATTTTTAAAATCCAACCAACTAATTACTTACCTCTATGGCAGCTAAAGATAAGAACAGTAAAAAATTCTAAGTATCCAAATTTAATTATAAACTTGTTAAATACCAAATTTTAAAGACTATATAAATTGAACTAATCTTCGAATTTACATTAAATTGAATTTGATTGCTGAGAAAAGAGTTATAAAATTTTCTCTTGGCTTCAGATTCCATAGAAAATAAATTAAAATGAAAACTTTCTATATTCATAATGTAAAGGAATTTCTATTGGTTCCGAGTAAAGCCATTGATAGGCTACCCAGTTAGTTTGAACAAGAAATAGAAGACAAGCTAAAATGCTCATTTATGCACAAGTTTATGCCTCCCTGTCTTTCTCTTTCATGTCGGAGAGTTGAGGGATAAGTTTCAGGTGAGTTCTCCTTTCAGTGCAGCAGCAGCTCTTTGAATGGCTCTAGCAACTCTCCATATCTCATGCTGAATTGCTGCCTGCCCATCCCTTTGGCTCATTCTCATTGATTCAGAAATGGCATCTGATATTCCAGGGAAGAAAACCAAATTGCTCTCCTGGTTGCTGCAAGGTCCATAAATCTACAAGGAAAAATGATGCAAGATGAGTTATACAAATGCCATTCATGAGCTTTACACTAGTTTATTCACAATCAAACCATTTTCATTTTTAACTTTTTATGCACCCATTTTACAAAAACAGAAACAATCCGCTCCTCCCTCTTAACTCGAAAGATAGAATGTTTTGGAGGCGATGAAAATGTGAATTAGAATCTTTGAGCCATATGAATAAGCAGTAGACAAACTTGCAACAGAAAGCTAGAGCTCTCACAGACTTTAATGAAAAGCATATGTCATAGAAGCAAACTAATTATTGTTTCGGTATGTTAAACTCTGTCCTAATAGCAATTTTCATAAACACTTACAAGATGCTTGAACCACTCCCTTCCTTTAATTCCATCCATATCTAAGAAGCCTCTTTCAGCAAGCATCAGCCTATCGTTCAATGCTCGCATCTTCAAAGCTAAACGATCATCAGTAAATTCTTGCTCCATCAGTGTCTGCATTCCAGAGTGGAAGATGCCACAGCTAGTTGATAAGAAAATGACAACTTTTTATATCATTAGTCCAATAAACTTTCTTGCCTTTTACCTTTGCTTCATCATTAGCTCGTTTAGCAGCAGATTGAAGTTCTTTAATGGATGTGACTAGCGGAGTCAGAGATACGCTATCATCCAAAAAACTGCTCAAGTTATTTTTATGCTCCTACATCAGCCAGTCAGAAAACAGTTTCAGTATCTAGCTTACGAAACGTATGGCCAAACCTTTAAATCAGACAAAGTTACTATCAGCAAATGATGATGCAATATAAAAAATTATTGCTTCTTCTACTTCAGTAGCCCTCTTTCCTGTTTTCATTCCTTCCTAAATAGACCAGGAGCTAGCATTGAAGAAAATGGTTAGGGCTCATTTCATTAGACTTGGTGGCTGTCATTTAAATTGCCAGACACCGGACCTGATTTTTTGTCTAATCACATCTGAACAAACTCAATCTTCTGGATTTTTCCCCATGTGTTCATAGACTCATTAGACTAATTCTATGATGTGAGGTGTGAGCATGGTCTTTCCGTGAGAAACAGGTAGGGAAGGAAAAGGGGAGAGGATGTCATTAACTCAGTAATCAAATCACAATAACCAATCTTGAAGAAAGCATATATTCTTTGCGTCCAATGTTTCCAAATGCAGATGGTTGGATCAATATTTTTTTAACAAGGTACTTCAAGGAACTAGATTAAAGTCACCAGGGTCCAATTATTTTAAGTTGGTTTTAAACGAATGACTAACATCTCAACTCAACAGACCAGAAAGTTTTAACTACATTATCTTAACCAGGGTGCCTCTAACAATCAACAGCCCACCAACTTTGTACGAGAAAAGTAACAATAGAAATGAGAGAGAGGGAACACTCAGTGGTATGCACAAACATAACATGAGAGAATAGCTATGCACCTGCAACTGTTCTGCATAGGAGAGGTAATTGAGAGGTAGAACTGGATCATCAGCAAGGTGAAGACCTAGAAGACCCCACACTCCAGCCACTAAAATGTAGAACAAAAAAGCAGTGTTATCTTCACAAGTTGATAGTTTTAGGTTTCATTATTAAGTCAGAGTTCCAGATTTAAGGTGGGATGTGTTGGAGGAAAAGAAACTAACTAGCTACATGACGCCAAAAGAATGGATCTGCATGGTTTATCATCCAGTTGAAGTCATCATTAGCAGTATGATATACAGGAAAATCTGTATAAAGAAAAAAATTCAAACATTACAAATTGTAGCAGTAAAGATTCAAGAACTGCTAGAGATGCATCATGTTCAAACTTTAGACCAAAAGACTGTTAATATAGGGATAAGGATGTACCTCTTCCATAGTATATATCGACAGAAGGAACCCCAGCATGTTGCAAGAAGGGTGCAAAATCAGAATCTACTCCACTGAGTCTTTCAATCTGCCAAATAGCCATGACAATCTCAATTAAACTGCTAAGACAGCTCCTTTAATTTTATATAAGAGGACTCATAAATGAAGTGCAATCACATTGAAAAAGTGCTTGGTTTCAAGGGAATAGATAGCAGCATTTTCCTTTTCAGTAGGTAATTTTTATGTCATTCTAAATTTACAAAGGGGCAAACTTAAGGACTCCTTATCATAAAGTAAAAAGGAACCAGCTCAAATAGGCATCGAGTTTTTCCTATAATCAATTATTTCTCAAGCATTCACCTAGATCACATCACAGTAACAAAGTTTCTCAGGTAAATTGTCTGGTAGAGTTGCCTGTCATATTGCATCTAACAATGAAAACCATCATCATTCAATTGGCCAAGCATAATTACATGCCAGTTGGCCTTTTCCGTTGATGCATAAAGCTTGCTTTTTCAATGATCATCATTCAATGAAAACCATGTCTAGAACTGAAGGCAGCCTAACATTCGTTCCCCACACCCCCTTATGAATTAAACCAACTGAACCTAAAACATGAAAATAAAGGAAGCTTGCCACATGTTACATGATAAGCTCCGAGCAAGTTTGGCAGCATAAACATGCAATCCCAAGAAAGATACATAATCAACAATTAAACTTGTGTCAATGGTAAAGGACAATCTATACGTACGGATTCAATGTATATATACTATACTTAAAAGCTAAATAAATGAATTCAACATTTTGAAAGATAAAGATTGTGAGGCCCTACATTGCTGATGCCATTCATGGTTATCCACTTGTCATATATCGTAGCAACCTCGGAATCAGGATCCTTGACCTGAAATTAGTTTGAATATTATTGGAACATAATAAACCAAATCATAAAAATAACATGTAATTCACTCTTTTTTGCCTCTCTCTTCTGTCTACCTTCTTTGTGACCTCAAAAATAAGATTATCTAGCTGAGGAGTTGCCCTAGCAAAGAATCCAGGCCCTTGCACTGCACAATCTACATTAAGGTACGCCACAGCTTTAGCACCTAGATTCACAAGGTTCAGCTCAACCCACTCTGTGGAACCAATCTAAAAACAAAGCCAACAGATAAAAATAACTTTAGAGAATTAATGGACAAAATTAATATAAAACAACAAGCTTATATTAAGTTGATGATTATCAAAACCATGTTAATGTATGTTGCAAAAAGCCTACTAAAGATTAAACTTAAAAGCTTGGTCCTATAGAGGAACCTAGGCTCAATATAGCACCAGAATACTATATACATCACATTTACATTCAATCAAATGATTTTCCCTGATGTATCAATGTCATCAGAAACCAGATGATTTGGAAGATGGATTATCATTCTATACAGCGGCGGTGGATTAAGTGGGGCTAAATGGCTGCCATATGTTCATTTAATAATTAATTTACTTATTAATTTTCATAAACATACCCTAATGGGACACAAGTTAATCCTCTAACCCAGCTTGTGGAGTTTAAAATCTTCACTGCCAGTATATAGGATAATATTCCTTTGGAAGATTCAGTATTTAATGCCCCAACGGCCAATTCACTCCACATGCATCGCACTTTACAAACCAGTGTTAAATAAAGATAGAACATTACCTACCATCCCAAACTCTTCAGCATCCCAACTGCATAAAATAATTGTTCTTCGAGGGTTCCAACCCTTTCGCATCAAGAGGGCATATCTTCGAGCAATATCAAGAAGTGTTGCAGTCCCACTGTTGGGGTCAACAGCTCCATACGTCCATGCATCTCTATGATTCCCCATAAGCACATAGCGATCTGGCTCTTCCAACCCTCGTATGACAGCGAATACATTATGAATCGTTGCCAACTTTTTCTCCCCCTAGAAGAATAGATCAAAATGTAAGAATCAAGAAAGATATAGATTAAATTCTGCCTTCCATAAAAAATTAGCTAAATAACATGCATAACCAGAGTTGATTTCAGTTATAGCCAGAAATAAAATAAGTAAAAACATCTCTCATACGCATGGATGTCCTATCATGCAATATTAATTCTTAGGTATAAACTAATGACCTTTTCTGCCTTCTAACAAAAACAGACCAGAAAGAAAAGTAACCTTAACCCCAACAACTTCAGATGTGCAGTTAAGAAAAGCATATAATAAAGCTAGGTTGCAAATACCATACAATTTGCTAGGGAACTACTAGCTAAAAACATAAAAGTTTATTTAATTAATGATTATGCTACATTAATGGGATCCATACAAACATTGCATAGGAATACCAGTTATAGTTGAACAGTGCATTTTCTCAGGCCAAAGAAGAATGAACCAGCTGCAGTAGTGGAAAGTCCACAGTGAGGGTTCAAAAAGGTAGTTTGAAATCACCCCAAGTATTTTCTTTCTCCTCGCAAACTGGTAGAAACAAATCACAATCCCATAATGCTCAAGCAAAGTTGATTAAGTGTTCAAATTAAGCTTAATGATGACAACTTGAGCTGATTGATTTTGATTCATTGCATAAAACATATAATAACTTTATTTTCCGCCAAATTTTACTATTTTCCTTGGCAAAAGAAAAAGATACAAAATCCCCCAGACAAGAAAACATGCAAGTAGTGGTGGACACTTATACACCCTGTAAAGACAAGCCAAACTCCGGCCCAACCTATGTACACTTCCTTCACTTACCAAATATGCACAGATGACTGAATATTAAATAAAAGTCATGAATTACAGGGTTATTCACTTGGCAGTGATTTGAAACTTTTCTAAATTAGATCATTCCACTTCTTAAAAGAGCACCAATAACCCCCTAATTTACCTAACTAGCTTTTTTGCCTAAAAATTGCAGCTCAACAGATAAACCAATCCAGCAAAAGAAACTCTGTTTTCAGTCAAATTTTTAACATCGAAATCAATCCAAATTCAATTCACGATCTTGAAAAACCCAATTTGACCAACTTTTAACAAAAACATCAACCAAAGTCAACCACTTTCCCATTGTAGACAGCATATCCAGAAGTAAAATAAGCACAAACATGCAGTAACAACAAATAAAGCATATATAACTAGCATCAACAATCTACCAGCCATCCAACCAACCTGGTAAGTAAGATTCAACAGAACTTGATCCGGTCCAACCCCGGACAACTTAGAACGACCGGAATTCCTCCATTCTTGAGGGGCCAAAGGACCCCGAAGAGACTCTAAAATAAGCTGAGCACTCTCAAAAGACAAGGGCAAAGATGGAATTCCAGGAAACCTGTCCAAAACCTTATTGTCCTCTAACTCCAACCTCTCCCCATCTTCAACCCCAGCCCATCCAGGACTTAAAGGGTCCCCAACTCCCTTCATAACTGTCCCTCTTTCAACTCCAAACCCAAAACTACCCCTTGAAACATCCCCTTCAGCATACATTAGTACCCCCAAAGCACCTTTTTTTTCAGCTATTTCCACGATGGCCCCTCTACTCAAACTACCACCTTTTTTAACTATAACTATGCAACCACTAACGTTTACTCCCATCACTCCCAGCACACTGTAATCATCTTCGCTCCCATAATTCACAAAAACTACTTTACCCTGCGCCGTTCCTGACGGAGAATATGCATGGTAAGGTTGTACCAAGCCTAAAGATGAATAATTAGAAATACCCATTTCGTTTAAAGGCAAGTCTAACACGGTGCCGTTATAGAAATGCATTGAAACTGAAGCATGAATAGGGTAAGACAAAAGGGCTTTAAACGGCAGTGTATGCGTTTCCAATCCAAGGTTTTCAAAGTGGGATTTAACGTAGTGGATCGTTTCAAAGGAAGGTTTTGTGCCGGCGAGATGAGGATGGGAAGTGAGGGACCGCAGGTAGGAGGAGATGGTGTAGTTGGAGGCAGAAGAAAGGAATATTTGCTGGAAAAGAAGGGCATTTTTGGGATTTCTTGGTGGGTAGTGGACAGTGTAGAAACCTAGAATGCATAGGATTGTCAGGAAGAGAAAAGTACAAAGTGGTGATGGTTTTGAAGTGAAGCTGTTGTTTGATTTAGTAAGATTTTGAGACATTTTCTTCTCGTTCTGTTTCTTTTTCTTTTTTGTTTTCCCTTCGGGCTTTGAAGACGGTTTTAATAAGATGGTTTTTGAGTTTTTATAGAAGGCCTGGCTGCCTGGAAGAGGTCTTTGTTTAGAGAGAGAGAGAGAGAGAGAGAGAAGCTTCACGATCAGGCTGCTGCTGTTACAATTTACAAAACTATAAAAGTGCCGGACATTCTACTATATTAATGTTTTTTTTTTTGTACATGTATTTTATAATAAGGTGAGTTGTAAAATGAAAGTGAGATGTATTTTTGTAACGTGTGGTGTGATATGACGGTGAAGGCAGCTTCATTTCATGCATGAAATGAAACTGAACTGATCTGGAGTTTGGTCTGGTTTCATTTTCAAGGCAGGGAAAGAGCGTGAGGGGACCACATATCAATAGTGCATTTTTTTTTTTATAAAAGGAAAAAGAAAAATTTTGCAGGAATCCAAAATGGAGCAGGAAATGAGAATTTATTTTGTTTTTGAGAAAGGTGAGGGGGAAAGGGAATGTGCGTACTCTAAGTATATGGGGAGTGAATCAATGTTTTGGGGGGTGTTTTCTGCCTTTTATGGTCCCACCCTGTTGTTTGAAGGTAAAGATGGGGAATTGGAATCAACTGGGACATTCCATGCATTAAGGCGGCTGATGTTTTTTGGGGTGTTTTGAAGGTTTACTGATTCAAGCATTGTACAACTGACTTCTTTTATCAAATGATTTCTTTTCTCCCCGTATGATCAAAAGTTCCATTGTCAATTTCCAGGCTTAAATCAATGAATCTTTTATTTTCTTTTTATTTTCTTTTCTTTGAATTTAGTGAAAATATTATTGCCTTACCAATACTATAATCATAAACCACATTGTTTCCTTTTACAATCATTGAATAAGTAACGAGAAATAAGTGGCCTTTGATCTGCATATCCTTGTGTAGTTGCAGAAAGACCTCTTAGTTAAGAAAAAAAATGGATTCCATCCATGCCAGCAATAAGAAGAAACTGTTGTTCTTCATCCTCTTCTTGTTACGTTTAAAAAAAAATTAAGTGAATTATCATAATAGTAATGATAAATAATAATAATGAATTGCATTAATATTTAGTTATCAAAATTTCTTTTTTATTTCATTTTGACTTTTTTCTTTTTTTCTTATTTTATGATTAGAAAGAATTTGTAACATGCGAATATATCAACACGAATTTTCGCCCAAAAATAAGCCTTTATAATTAACAAAAAAGCCTTTTATCAATTATAAAAAAAAATTAAACATTTATCCGATCGTTTCTATAAAAGATGGTATCAAAAAGTAGTGTTGGTTTTATAGAATAAAGAGTTTTTAAGTTTTATTCAATATTTTTTTAATTGATACAATTAAATTTATTTATGTCAAATCTAATAAAATTGTAAACAAACTTTCATAATTTTTTGATGAAATTTAAATTAAAAAAAAAAAAAAAAACCTTTCTTATCATTTGAGTCTAAGGTTTATAACAAGTTTTACATTAATTAATTCCTTTTTTTTATTCTTGGGATAATGACTTATATGACTCGTGAACTAATGTATTTTGTTGAATTTAATATCTAAACTAAAAAAATTACTAAATAGATATCTAAACTCTAAAATTAAGTATTAATTTGCTCTAAAAGTTAACTTTGTTAGCTGAGTTACTGACTTGGCTATTTTAACCAATAAAAAACTATTATTCGAATACAAAATGACATGTCATGCTTACATATCATGCTTATGTAGCCATATATTGATTAACTCTAAACCCAAATAAAAAAAACCTAAACTAAGGTAAAAAAAATCCCAAAATCTCATCTATAAAAAAACCCCAAATCGTTTTTTTATCATTATCCTAAACCCAAATAATCTTTGAAAATCAAACAAGAAAGTAATGAAAATGACCTTAAATTAAAAAGTTTAGGGTTACATTCAATTACACCATCTAATCGAAGTATTGAATTTCTTCGCTGGAACAAGACAAGTCTAGGGTATAGACTACAACAAGGAGATTTGTGGAGTATTTGGATTCGATTTTGTGGAGCAAAGTGAGAATTGATTTGGGGTTACTAAAAATTTTAAGGTATGCTAATTTTTTTATTCTTTGGTTTAAGGTTACAGTAGTTTTGGTTATGGTGACTTTTTTATATCAAATGCTTTTTTATTCAATAAGAGTTTATATGGGCACAGTACTTCAATTTCGTATACCTTTTTATTTGGGCATAACACTTCCTTTTGGTTAATCTTTGTATGTTGGATTGCGTGTTTGAATTTTATGATGTAGTCCCAGTTTGTCTGCATTATTGTATTCTTTATATTGTTAAAGGTTTTGTTTATTCTATTTTCGTTACTTTCGATGCAGCTAAAATAATTACTTTTATAATGCTTCCTTTACACATACATTTAGGCGAAAATTTTGAAACAAATCCAAGAGTAAGCTATGTGGGCAAGCATGTAGATGTATGAAGTGTAGATCCTGATATAATTTCATTCACTATGTTGTGCAACATGGTTAAAGAGGCTGGGTATGGTACTACTATTATGTTTTATTGCTTGATACCAGGGTCTAATGTTACAATAGATTAATATCACGTTATGATAATGCATTATTTATTATGATGATAGATCATATGAGGGTAATATGAAAGATATATGAATATGTGAAACATGAGGTTGATATACCTGACATTGTAGATGATGTACCACTATTGTCAAGTCAGAAGCATAATGAGGTTAATAAGGACAATGAAAGGGTTGCATAAATGGAACTAATAGAGACATTAATTTATAAAGGGATGAAAATATTAATAGGATAGATGATAATAATGTAGGTGGGTAGGCTAACAGTGATAGTAATTTGGTAGATGCATTTATACATTTGATTGTGTTGGATACAAGTACATTTAAGAGTTCACAAAAAGACATAGATAAGGGTCATTATTCAGACAGTAAAAAAAAACCCTTTGGAGAATATGAATGGGACTCTAATATTGATGATGAAAAAATACAAAATATTAGAACATCTTACAATAAATTAGAGAAAAAAAAAATAAGGCAATGAAGAGTAGTGAAATCCCATTAAAAATAGATTTTGAAGTTCTTTTGTAAGAGATCAATATAAAAAAGAAAAAAGTAACGCAAAAGAATGTAGATAAGAATAGTAAGGCTGGGATAAATCAAGAAGATGATACAGATTACATAGATTCTTTAGACATAGGTAATTATAAAAGTTATGAAGATAGGGAGGTTATATGTAAGAAAAGTAAGAAAAAATACTTTGACCCTTCAGATCCAATTTCTAGGTTTGAGATTGGCATGATTTTTATGATCTAAGACAATTCAAAGATGCATTAACCAAACATGCAATTACAAAAAAATTTGATTATATATACCTTACGAATGAGAAACAGAGGGTTAAGGCTATTTTTAAACATGAAACTATTCATTCTTCATTTATACTATGATAGACAATGATGATGGGTTGTTTAAGGTAAAGACACTAAAAAATGAGTATTAATGTACTATTACCCTCAAGAAAAAATTATCGGTAGATATCATTATGAGTTTTCAAAGTTGTTTGATTATGTTGATGTTCTAAGAAAGGTAAATCAAAATGGATATGTATATCTGATGGTTGAAAGGCCTACAGCAAAGCACAAACCAAGGTTTTTGAGGTTGTATGTTTATTTTAGTGCATTTGAGGATGGGTTTCAAAAATATTGTAGGCCTTTACTGTATGTAGATGGATATTTTTTAAAAAAACTATTAATAACTAAACTTTTGGTTGTTATTGGTAGAAAAGCCAATAATCAAATGTATCATATTGTTTGTGCACTGGTAGAGATAAAGAATAAGCATACTTGGGGATAGTTTTTGGATAACTTAAAAGTTGATCTTTAAATGGAGGATGGTGCTAGATTCATTATCATGAGTGACATGCAAAATGTATGTATGATAATTATACAATTTTATCTTTTCAAGGTTTAAGGTTTGTTACTTTTGAATGCTTAATTAATTTTTTTCATTTATTATTGTAGGATTTATGTGAAGCCATAAATTTTATGATTCTTAAAGCTGAACACAGATTTTATGCAAGACACTAGTTCATCATTTAAAAAAAAACCTATAGCAGCAATGACCTTTACAAGCAATTCTGGATGTGTAGTAAAGTTACTACAAAGGCTGAGTTCAAAGCCAGAGTAAAAGAACTTAAAGATTTAAAAGGTACAGCATTAACTGATATCTTAAAATGTAATCTTAAGTATTGGTTAAAAATATTTTTTAGTACTAAATGTTCGTTTGATGTTGTGGACAACAATATAGTTGAGGCATTTAATGCTAGGATTATTCATACTAGGCATATGTCTATCATTTCAATGTTTGAAGAAATTAGGCATTATATGATGCAAAGAATTGTTGACAATATGACTAGATGTGCTAAGTGGACTAAGTTACTCTGTCCCAAAATTCGTGAGAAAATAAAAAAGCATAAAAAACTTAGTGCTTGTTGTCATGTTGTATAGAATGATAATGATAGATATAAGGTTGAATGTTGTAAGGATAGATTTATAGTAAACATAGGTGGGAGAAAATGCACATGTAGGTCATGAGATTTTATTGGGATCAATGTCCTTATGCTATATGTGTCATAATTTTTAAGAATGAAAAAATTTTAAAATATGTTACACATGCAAATAAGAAAAAAATGTATAAAAAATGCTATAGTTGTATGTTACCACCTATTCTTAGAGACAAGTTATGGAATACCACACAGATGGGAGACATAAATCCACTACTTCTTAGAAAGATGCTTGGTAGACCAAAAAAGAATAGAAATATAGAGGAAGGTGAAAACTTAAATGGGACAAAGTTATCAAAGAAAGAAAAAAAGATAAGGTGTCAAATTTGTTTCAAGTTTGGTCATAATTCAAGGAAATGTTTATAAAAAAATGTAAGCTACAATATACTTATATGATTTGAAGTTTAATTTTCAACTTGCTTAACCTAGTGTTCTATTTTTTATGCATTATAGGATAATAGTACATGATAAGCTAAAGACATGAATACATCTATACCTCTTGAACCTACAGGATTAGAACACCATGCTAGAGCAGTAGCCACATCACCCAAAGTGACCAGAGCAGCAGCCACACTACCCACACAGACTATAACACCCACAACACCCATAACATCCACACAAACTACAAAAGCCATACCATCAAGACAAACTAAAGCAACCAATATAGCACTAAAGGCCATAAAACTCCCAAAGTTACATGTTCGAAAAGAAAAACAAAAAAATTAAGAAAAAGCTTGTACCATCTGAAACTAGGAGGAGGAAAATCATGTAAAGAATAGGCATATATGTTAACGGAAAAATAGGACTACAAATATTTAATGTAAGGTTCATTTATTGTGTAATTTTTTGTTTTGTTGTTAAATTATCTAGAATTTATGTATATATGCTAATGAATTATATTTTATAAAATAGCCTAGACTAAAAAGTTAAATGTTGATATCTGCTTTAAACAGTGCTAAGTGTGCATCAACATCAACAGTAACTATATATGGTTCTTTAAATAAAGAGATTGATGACCATTTAGATGGTGTTACCGGATATGAAGATAAAGATCTAGTTTTTTTCAAGGTAACCTATTTATATGTATTACTATATATGATTTTAATCCATTGTTTAATAATACTTTAATGGTTTCAATACAAGATTTAAAAAATGACTTGTTGGGCATCAAGAGGAAGAGACAAACTTCAATAGCACTTGATGACACTTTAACTCTTTTAGATAAGCTACAAAGCACGAAAAAAAAGTCAAGCTAGGAAAAAAAGTAAAAAAGCATAAAGTCCAGCAACACTTTTAGTAACTGATATGAATGTTGTTTTTGAATTGATATGTTTTTTTAACTTTTTTATGCTTCTTGTTTATGACTATGATGAATGTTGTTTCTGCTATTTTTGGATATTCATGATCAATTTAATTGTGTAATGAGCAGTGTATGAAGGTATATTATTGGATGTTGTATGAATTGCTTTTAGTAAATGATGAATGAATTGGTTTCATCATCTTTATGGGTTCATCTTGTTTCATTTTGTCTATGAATCAATTATAAATGTTGTTTATGCTCTTTTTGGATAATCATCATCCATTTCTTTGTGTGCAATGAACATGGAATTGATAAACTTGTTTCATAATGGATCATTGATGTATTGGTTTCATCTTGTTTATAAATCAATGACGGATCTAAATGAATGAATTGGTTTCATATTGTTTGTATAATAATCAATTGGTTTCATCTTGTTTATAGCAGCAATATAAACCAGTTATCATAGTTGCAGACAACACAAAGAGGGATGGCTAATTGCCATTGCAAATGACATTCAATTTTGAGAAATGAAAAAAAATAAAGATAATGACAAAATAGTATAGTTTAGCAGTTAAAAACAGAGACGTAGAGAAGGTGGTACAAACATACAAACATTACGGCCAAAGTGAAAACAATTTACAAAGAAGCAGAAACTAAACTAACTTGCAATTAGAAGACAAAAAGATTTAAGCAAATGGCTAGGAACAAAAGAAAAAAAAATCAACAAATTTTTTACATTCAAAGAATCAAAACCACAAAGTTTTCATGTATCTAAACTGGGACACATAGTAATAATTGTTTTCATTTAATTACTTTATCCTTATAGTAATTTAGAACAAATATATGATCGTTCCATAAATTTTAAAAATTTTTCAATCTACCATAAAATAAACCCTAAAATGAAAATGAAAAACACCATCCAAGACACTAATAACACGATCTTATAATACCATATTAGTCTTTGACCCTTTGCTACTAAATTTTGTATGATTTTTTTTTTTCATTTTCAAAACCCAAACCTCATACAAAAGCCTATTAACTTCATTATTATTGCAATTTTCCTTCAATGCAATATTTTTTTTCCTCAACTCTTTGTTCTCAGCTAGCAATTTGTCTTTTACAAATCTCAATTGCTCATTCTGATTTGCAATTTCACTGTTAAAAGAATGCTCATCTTTAACCCACTAAAAAAAAATTACAATTCACACCCTGTAAAATGTTAACAAAAACAAATTCAATTTTATCCATCAATACAAGACCGGTTTTGCATAAATCAACAAATGTGAAGAATACCTCTTTGAACTTTCCACACCCATAAAATTTTCTTCTTGGATTCTTCAATATTGTCGACCTATGAATTAAAGCCATTACTTCACAATAATAACTGATTGAAGTAAAATGCTTTTTTATTTTCGAGCTACAACTTGATCGTGTCTACCCAGAATGTCCATTTCTCTTCGATGAATCTTTAATAAAACCTTCATGTTTTCTTTCAACCATCTTGCCTTCTTTGTTTGCCATTGATTTTGTGAAGGTAGTAGCTTCAATTTCACAAGCTTAGATTTTGCTAAAATTTCAAAGAGTTCTTCGAATTTGGAATTTAGGGATTTAGGTATTGAATTTGGGGTTTACGGTTTAAGAGAGAATTAGGTTTTTTTTACTTTTTTTTTTTTCAAAATATATGATCATATAAGCATGACATGAAAATCTAATATGTCATTTTGTGTCTAAATAATAGTTTTTTATTGGCTAAAATAGTCAAGTTAGCAATTGAGCTAATAAAATTAACTTTTGAATCAAATTAATACACAATTTCAAATTTTAGATACTTATTTAACAATTTTTTTTTATTTTAGATACTGAATCCAACAAAATACAATAAGTTAGGGTTCATAGAATTATCCCTTTATTCTTCTTGCCAGCTGCCAACAAATTAATATTATAATCAAAGTTGACAAGGCCAATCAACTCAACGGCATAAAGCTCTAATCATCAATAAACGACAGTAAAACCTAGTCAGAAAAAGAAAGTTGTCAAAAGTTTTCCTTTCCAAGGCGTTGCAATTTTGATTTTAATCAAATCGAAAACGGGTGATGTTTATTCAGAAACGTAAAACAAATTTTTGAGTCCTTTTCATTTCGACATACTAACGTTTAGCCAGTGGATGCTTTCTTTTGGACTGATTAACCATTTGGCCGGTGGATTCCTTATTCTTTGCATTTGCCCCAAGTTGCTGCCTTGCACTACCACTCATGATTTTATATTTGCAGTCCTCCAACCATTGCCTTGAAACTTTTCTTTTCTGCTTTCGAGCTGATTTTTTATGCCTCATGATTTTTCTCTGCAGTTCAATGCTTGGGATATGCAAATAGCCCCTTCATGTTTGTAATCTCCAGTAGAAACTGGTCTGTTATGTTCATCAGATTCGAGTCGAGCGTTGGATATGGATACGGGTATGAATATCCAACAACACGGGGATGCTTAAATTTTTTTTTTTTTTTATATCGTTTGATCTCTATATCCACGTTCGTTGAATGTGCGTGGGACATAAATATTTCAAAAAAAATGAAAAGTACGACCCAAATTCTAAACAAAACAACCATCAAGAAAAACTTTACTAGGTAAGTTGGCTAACAGCACCAATCATTTTCACCAATCAATCCTTTTAGATTTTCATAGCAGGAATTTTTCACCTAGATTTGCATTCTTGCAATTGGGATAAGGCATAAATGTGAAAAGGACTGCATCAATGTCCGTACAAGGCAACAAGATAGGTAAATGAGTTAATGGTGTACTATATGTCCCAACCAGAAATGTACCAAAAGAAAAACATGTCCCAACCAGAAGCACATCTCTAAAATCCTTATAAATCATCTACTGCATAATGCATACCCTTCCCCACATGAATATCTTTGTTTCAGTGACATATCTCTATAAGATACTAAGAATAACTAACTTGTGGCCATAAATGAACAAAAAAGGAGTTTGTCATGGCTATGTTTATGAAAGAGACCTGAGCTTTTTTTGATCTTGATCTTTTTAATTTCGTTTTTTTTGTAGTGAAAAAGGAATGAGAATCATTGTCCCCCTTCTCCTTTCACTTTCACTTTCACTTTGGTGATAATTTGCCCAAAAAAAGCAGGTTGCTTTCTCCATGAAGTGGATGCTCCATGCTTTGGGTGAGTGGGGAGAGCAATAGCTTTGATGCAGTCCAAAAAATGTCCCTCACCTGAAAAAGATAGATACCAACATATAAATAATGCAATCATGGAAGATGCTTTGCTTTTGCAAGGGGACCTCTTCTTGAAACGCAGTGCTGTTGCAGAAACAATGCAAAAGTCCAATTGCAATGATCCATGTAGCCATGAAACTTTCTGATCAATGGACATGAACAAGATTTCCTGAACCTCAATGTCTCATCTGATGTACTCAACCCTATGCCCACCCTCTCTTGCACCCTTGGTCCCTGGTCGAATCCCACATTGGTACCTGCCTTTACAGATTTACCAAAAAAAAAAAATGTACAAGAGACATGTTCTTTATTTTTATTTTTGCTCTCCTATTGAAGCCAAATAGGTACGTTTGCAGAGCCAAACCAATTTACAGGGATTCGACGGTTACGCACAATTTTGGTGGAGCTTGTAATTGTTTGATTCATGTGTTAGGTGAGCCGAGCATACATTCAACATTATACAATCTTGGCCAACAAAAAATTTTGAGAGCAACATGCCTTTATTCAAACCACAAGTTTATCATTGTTTATGGCATGCAAAGTTGAGAATTTTGTTAAATTTCGACCAAAAAAATAACGAAAAGAAAAAGAAGAAGAGCTCTTAAAGTCACATGATCTGAAGGTAGAATATTAGATAGAATATAGTGTATTCTTCTTAATGTTAACCTATTTCCTATGGCAAAATAGTAAAGTAGTAGTAATATAAAAGACAACAACACAGGTAAAAATGTCGAGGCTGTCTAGCCATTAAACCTGCATACTTTTACAGATTTATGATTCTTGTCTGTTAAGCTAATCCAAAAGCTGGTTTTATTTGAAATCTAACGAAACCAAGATTTTCTCATACTCCAACTATGATTTTATGAGTTCTTCATAAAGCAATCCGTACAATAAATTGCAAAAATCCAATATTTTTCAGACTTACTTTGTAAGTTTGTTGCTGTCATTAACCTAATCCAAGAACTGTTTTTTAGATTTGACATCCACCAAAACCAAGATTTTTCCAGTCGCCAACTATGGTGTTATATGTACCATACGCTGAAAAAAGCAAGCGCCAAACAAAATGGAAAAATCCAGGGCTTTTTGCCGGAAACTTAAGGATGAACCCAACAATTTTAGGTGAAAAGAGGCTGGCAAAACAAACGAGATCAGTGCACATAAAGTACTCCCAACAAGCGATGCAAATACACTAAATCCTAAAAAGAATGATGCCAGGATTGCCAACCCAATTACCAGAACTGCCCGACTGATAAATAAATAAATAAATAAATAAATAAATAAATATATATATATAGATATACACACATACTAGATTTAAACACGTGTGTGATATATGTATAATTTTTATCTTTAAAATTTTATTTTAATAAATATTTTTTATATTATGATAATAATAATAAATACTAATAATTTAATTTTGATTTTAGTATAATATAAGTAAAATATGATAATTTTTTATATAATTTTGATTTTGATAATTTTTTATAAAATTTTGATAACTTTCTATATAGTTTTGATAACTTTCAATATTAGTTTAATAATTTATAATATAGTTTTAGTAATCATTTATAAAATTTGTATCATAATATTTTTAACAATTGATTCCTGTAAGAAAGTATGGATTCAATTCTAGTATAAGACAATTTTTTTAAAAAATAATAATATTATTATTTCATTCAAAAAAGATTTCACAAAAATTTTTATTGAATAGGTTCGTGGTAGGTTTTTTTTAGTATTTCAAAATGAAATTTTTAATTTTATTTTTGTTAGTAACTAAGATTCAATTCCAGATAACTTTAAGTATAACTAAATTTATCAATGATTAACAATTAAATTATCATTGATTTATTATATTATCAACAATTTACGACTAAGTTATTAATGATATATTGCTATATTACCAATGATTTACTATTAAATTAGCATTGATTTACTAGTAATTTATAAATAATTTACTACTAAGTTATAAATAATTTATTATTAAATTGTTAATTATTTACTACTAAGTTACTGATGATTTATTATAAAATTATAATTTATTTACTATTAATTTATCGATGATTTACTACAAAGTTATCAAAAATTAATTAATTTATTACTAAATTATCATTGATTTACAATTAAATTATTAATGATGTACTACTAAGTTATCAATAATTTACATCTAAATTAGCAATAAATTATTAATTATGTTATTATGCATTTACTATTATGTTATTATTAATTTACCACTTAGTTCAATTATTTACTAAAAAATCATCACAAATTTATTATTAAATTAATCATAATTCATTATCAATTTATCACTATTTTATATTAAATTATTCATAATTTACTATTAAGTTATTTAACTATTAAGTTATTGATGATTAACTACTACTTAATTATATTGATTCATTTTTAAATTTTCAATAATATACGATTAAATTATCATTAATTTACTACTAAGTGTATCAATTAATTACTACTAAGATGAAATTGATTTATTATTAAATTATATTAATTTATTATTAAATTATCTTTGATTTATTATTAACTTATTAATGATTAACTACTAATTTATCACCTTTTTTTATTAACATATCATTAATTTATTAATATGTTGTTATGCATTTATAACTATGAAACATGGAATTTAAAAAGTCCACTAATAATATATGAGATAAATTTCTTTTTATATGATAACATTATTGTTTTATTCAATTTTAAAATTTTTTAACTAATATTTTTATTAAATAGGTTCATGATAGGTTTGTTCTAATCCTCAAAATAAAAGTTTTGATTTTATGTTTGCTAGTACCCAAGGTCTAGTCCTTGGCAACTTCAAGTTTTGAAAAAAAGTCAGAAATAATTGACAATTAAATTATCAGTTATTTACTATTAAATTATTAATTATTTACTTTTAATCTATGAATAATTTACCATTAAGTTATGAAAGATTTATCATTAAGTTAGAATGATTTTTATAAATTATTGGTGATTTACCACTAAATTATTAATGATTTATTATAAAATTTTAACTGATTTACTATTAATTTACCAATGATCCACTTAAAAATTATCAATAATTAACTAATTTACTACTAAATTATCACTAATTTACAACTAAATTATTAGTAATTTACTATTACTTTATTAGTGATTTATTGTTAAGTTATTAATTTTTCATTAAATTATCAATGATTTACTATTATATTTTTATATATTTACTATTATTTTATCATTAATTTACTACTTAATTTTTTATTATTTATTAGAAAATTATCATCAATTTACTACTAAATTATTTATGATTTATTACTAAGTTATTTTTTATTTATATTAAATTATGTATGATTTATTATTAAGTTATTACTGATTAACTATTATATTATCTGTTATTTACTACTAAATTCTTTGTGATTTCTACTAATTAAACTAAAAATGATATACTATTAATTTATTACTAATTTACTATTATGTTATAATTAATTTATTACTAAGTTATCAATAATTAACTACAAGTTATCACTTATTTTTTATTAAGTTATCCTTAATATAGTACTATGTTATTATGCATTTATAACTATATTATATTTGATTTACCATTAAGGCATTATGCATATATTATTATATTATTAATGATTTGCTAAAAAACAATTAATTATTTACTACCAAATTATTATTTATCTACTATTAAGTTATCATTAATTTACTATTAAGTTATCGATAATTACTACTAAGTTATACTGATTACATTTAACTTTTTAAGAATTAATTACTAAGTTATTAATTATCTACTAGTATGTTATCATTGATTTGTGTATATCCAAAAATAAAGTAACCACAATATATGCTAGATGAGGTAATTTGTAAAGAAAAGAAAGAAAGAAGAAAAAATTCAAGTTTAAATGGCTTGAAAAGTAAGAGTAAATACTTTTAATTAACTATTGGTAGTTTAATCTCTACAAAACTTAGGCATAAGGATTTTCTTCTAAAATTATCATTAGTATCTCCATCACTTTTGCACTTAAATTTTTATTGTATTGTATTCTCATTTTATTCTAAAATTTATTGTCAGTGTCATAAAAATAAAGCTAAAATAACATGGATTAATCAACTCAAATTTGAAACAATTTAACACTCAAATTGAATATAAATAAAATTTTTACTCATTTTAAATTTTAATTTAATTAAAATAATATAATACGCATAATTATAAAAATGAACTAATTAACTTGATTTGATTTCAATTGATTTTAAAAAGTTAACAACTTAATAGTATTAAAAGCCAAAATGATTGAATATAACTAAAATATGAATTAAAATAGTAATCCAGACAAATTCAATATTAGTTATTCATTTTTTGTAATAATTTTAAAGTTTTTTATTTAAGGTTTTTTTCTCTTCATCTTCAATATTTTATTTTTATTGCCTTTGTAGTTAAATTAGTTAATTAATTTTAAAAGTATTTCTAATGTGAAATACAATTACAAATAATTAAGTGTACTTTTTTTTTATTTGAATTTAGAACGAATTGAATCCAATTTTTAAAATAAAGAGAAATATGTATCAATTATTGAGTAAAATTTACTCATATGCATAAGTCAATAACTTAGTATATTATAAATGCCATAACATATAGATTCATGGACTTACCGTTAGACATGAATTAGAGGAATCACCACCAATCTTATTTTGTTTAAGTGTGATTGAATACCTGATCGAATCTGATCCACAAAATCATATTTAAGTTCAAGAGTGTAGTTATATGTGAGGAAAGTTATAGCACCCTCACAATGCCCATCCAAAAATGGTATCAATTTAATTCCAAATTGTCCAAGCCTTAAAAATATTTATGCTTTTACCAAAACATTAAATATTGAGAATTAATTTTAAAATTACCCTAATAATTTGATCGTAATTTAAGATAGTTCTTTTCACTTCATGAGTATTCATAGAGACTAATGTCTCACTCTGATAAGGCTTCGTCATTAGATTTATTAATGTATTTTATTCAAAAATAATAATAAAATCCTCCAATAGTTTAGTAGGATTTACTTTAAGATAGATATCTTAATAGTTTGGTAAGATCTTATTTGAAAATATTTGTAAAAATTATATTTTTATATATATATTTTTTAAAATTCATTAAATCTCTTAATACTTTAGTAAGACTTAATCTAAGAAGCAAATCCACCAATAGTTTAGAAGAAAAAAATTATTTTTTTATTTTTTGAAGTTTATTTATGAAATTTCCTAATAGTTTGGTGGATTCCATTTAAAATTATTTGAAAAGATTATTTTTTTTATTTTTTATTTTTTGTTCTTTTGTTTTCTGAAAAGAAAAAGGAATTTTTGCAAAATTATTTAATAAATAAGTCATTCAATAAAATAAATGGATAATAAAAATCAATAAAAAATTTTGGAAAGAAAATAAAAATAAAAACTTAAAATAAATAAATCAAAAAATAAAACTAAAATAATAAAAAAAAAACATACGATCGGGTTGGGTTAGCACATAGATTTTAGTCAGGTTACGTGTAGATTTGAATCCTCAAAAACGACATCATTTTGAAACCCCATAAAAATCAATTTTCAGCATATTTGCCTCAAAAGCTCTCTGCTCCCTTTTTTCTTTTTAGCCAAACTCCTCTTATTAAATATTGTTATCAATTAAATCTAATTTCACATGAACTCTATCTTTAATTTTAGTTGATTTAAATTAAGCTTAAATAAATTAATAAAAATTATATATTTAAAAATAAATTTGTTAATTTTAAAATTTATAGGAATATTTAATTCAAGTATTATTAACGCTTTTAAATTTACACTTTTATATATAAATAATAAGTTATATATTCCTGATCTTGTAAATGTGATTTATAGGTATATTTGTTTTAGTGCTAGCTACAAGATTGGCTTAAACTGTACAATTGTGTAATTTTCTAGAAAATGAAAAACAAAACTGTTTTGACACAAAGGACACGTTTCAAAAGTGCCATTACAATGTCTTACCATGGAAACTAGGATGAGGTTGACTTGGATTTTAACCAAATCAACCGAAGAAACTTGCAAAGTTTAAGGACCTGCGGCTGTCCGAGAAAGTATTGCTATTAATAGGGTTAGAATAAGAACAGATACGGCAAGTAATAACAACAGAAGGTGAGTTTATATGTTGGGTCGTTAACATGGTAAATTAGCCGATCAGTGGACAAGGATCTCCAGCTGATGGAGCATCTATAATTAACTGCACATCCTGGAATGACCCTTTCGATATGGTCCCTGTTTCATGTTCGTAGTACTTAATTTTGGAACAAGACTGCGTAATCTAATATAAACTCATCAGTCCGACCTGGTTAGGATGAAACCTAATCCAAGCAATTGTCCTAAAATACAAGCAGCTGCTAGAGGATAGCGCCCATATGAGCTCTCACTCGTGTCAAATTGCTTTGGTCACAAACTGAATATCTATAACAAAAATTGAAAACCCTTCATTCTTCACTTTCTCCCTTCTAATTCATCGATTCCAACTAACTCTAGGAATATTTATAAGGCCCCAAAGGGCAGACAGACAGTCAATAGCGTGGATCAGCTTTCTCCTGGGAGCTGGGACCAACTGCTTCTGCACCCATATCCTTAAGCTTTTGCATGTCTAGACTCACTAACTGAAATTTCCCAGAAACAGGGACATTAGGGCAATGCATTGATCTTGGCCTCTTGATGGTTTTTGAGGCTTCATGCATTCCATGAATTTTACGAGTTATTAATATAATCACTAGACCTGGATTCTCTGGCTCCATTGTAAGACCTAGAGTAGGAGACTTGGCCGAAGTTGAAATGTGCTGAACAGGAGATCTTCTAGCAATTTCAATACCTTTTTACGAGCCAATGAAGTGGACTTCCCTCGTCCAGCCTCAGATGGCAACCTGGGAGCCATTTTGAAAAGAAAGCCGGGATTGTTTCTCTGTTTTTTTTTTTTTTTCCAAAGCTTTGCTTCTAATTAACCGGGTCCCTGGTTTGCCATTTTTATCACGCAATAGGCTAAAAACATTCAATATCACAAATAAATGTCAATCACAAAACAAAAAAAAAAAAAGAAAAATTAAAATGATTATATGATGACACACAATGAGACATAATGCCAGCACAAAACCCTTATATGATCAACAAAGACTTCTTTATTTATTTATTTTTCATCATCTTTAATTGTGAACCAAAACTACTATGTTAGGAACATGGATGCAATTAGGAAAAGAAAGTAATTAAGCATTTCTGAACTAATTAAATTGTGTCATTTGACATAGATTACCAAATCTATGTTTCATTACTTGGGTCATGGAGCACATATAGGACACTTTAATCCTCCATTCAACCATAATTTCATATTTATGTGGTGCAAAGACATTTATTTTATTATCCCATTGTTAAATTTTTCCGTTTTCACCTTTGATCACCATATTTCATTCTATTTCAACATATAATTTCCCCAGACATAAAGTATGTAGCAAACTAAAATGAAAATTTTCTTTTAAACTGTCATTAATTGTTAAAAGTTTAAATGTCATAAAAGAAAACAGAATCTATCTGGGGTATAAGTAGGTTGAGATTCTAGATCATGACCACCTTTTTCATTAGTAAAATAAGTACAACTCTACTTCACCAGCTAAATTGTACAGAGAGAAACCCTATCATATGAAATGGTATATTTACTGAAAGTAACGAACCAATCCAACATTAAGAGAATCCGAAAAGCACATAGTTAGTTTCAAAATAATACACAGGTAGGTATCTTGATCGTTTTTCATGAATGCATTCAGCTTCTCATAACTCAGAAGCAGCATTTGAATTATTTAAGACAAAAACATTTTGCTTAGAATCAGAAAGTGGGAAGCCTAAAACAGATGTTAGGTTTCCTGCAATGTTTTACAAAAGACAAAATTTATATGAAGTTTTTTAAGTGAAATTTGTAAAAATAATTTAATAAAAACTTTAATAAAAAATCAAAATCAATAGACTAATAGAGTTCCATATAAAGATCAATAATATATAAAAAAATGTTATTTATAATTCAAATTTGATTGAAAATTATAAAAATTTTGTCAACATTTTTATTAAAAATATTTATTTAAAAATATATTTTAAAACTCATTAAATTTTTGTTAAATTTTGCACACTTAATTTATTTAACAAGATCTTTCAATACATCAATTTTAATTTTATTTAATCATTTCTAATAAAAAATTTTACAAATATTACCTAATAAATTTCATATAAGTCTTTTCCTTTTACAAAAGGCCAATCATCTGGCTCATTACTTCCTTTAGGAATTAATGCCATTATAACCAACTCTTCTCCACCCTTTATGTGAATGGCTCATCAAATAATTTGAGGCTATGAATTTTGTTTTAAGGTGGTTTGAGAAAATTGTGTTAATAAAAAATAAAGACGTTGGACTAATCTTAAGCGTGCCATGGACCTGAGAAGAGTTTAAATTAAGTCATATCAATGATAGTGAAGAATTGAAGAGTCGGTGCAAAATATTTTGAAGATTTCATCATTTAAAGCAATTGAGAATCTATTACGTAATTCTAAAAATATAGATGATTGGAAATGATTATTTGCTTTATTTTTTATGGAAACTTATTTTCTCCCTTAAGTAGACCAAAAGTAAATGTGAAGCTCATTTCATTATGATACTTCACATGTTGGGGTTTATATACATTAAAGCAATTGATAAAACAAATAAAAAATTATAATGGCCGGCAAGGTACAAAATATATTACCGGGTCATTATTTTTCCTTTAGGTAATGTCTGAAGAAAAAAAAAAGTAATGATCCGATAATATATGTTATACCAAACAAGATATAACGTATAATAAATTCTCGCATAATACGATATTTAAATACTTATTTATTTTTATATAATGTGATATTTGAGTCTCCAAATTTTTAATTTAGGGATTAAAGATATTTAAAGGAATATCAAAAATCTGATTTTAAATTAAACCTTACTCTTTTTTCTTTACTTGTACTAAAATTTTATCATCATGATATAACAAAAAAATATATATTTGAATAATTATTTGTTCACCACCTAACATCATTTGAAGTTAGTCATTTTAAAAATAAATGCCACATTAATTATAATATTTATAATTTAAATATCATATTAAAAATCTTTAAAATTCAAACACCTCATTAAATATTTCAATACAAATTTATGGTTATTTATAATAATAACCTTTTAAATTTCCTAATCTCTTGTTCTTTACCTTACTTGTTTAGCCGTTTACCTTTTATATTTATTTGAATATTTATTTGGTTGAACAAGACGAGTGGCAACAACAAGACAAGTTGAGATTCGCGAGCTCAAATTTAAGCCCATAGCAGCACAAACAAAACCAAGGTGTAATTCTATTATGCTAAGAATTTTTTTAAATAAAATTACATATATCATTAAAAATTACAATTACAATAAAAATATTAACATTTAATACAGCAAAAACCAATAAATTAACATATAATTAAACAAAATTCACACCCTATAAGACTTAAGAGTTATTAAAAAAAAAAATCACATTTAATAATCAAGTGTAAATCCACAATAGTTTTGAGAAAGTAAATGTATTTTTTTTTCTCAAAACAAATAATGCTTACTAGTGAGATTAAAGGACAAAAATGCTTGGTTCCGTGGAAAGATGGATGCTGCTACTACTCACTCAAGCATTTAAATTCAAGTGAACTTGAACTGAAGTCATCCAACTGCCAACTCTTTCTCCTTTGCTTAATCTAAAGTTAGACATTGAACATTGGCTTCATCTTGAAACAGAGATACAGAATTAAGTTAATAGCCAATCACATATTTCGTTTGCGATTCCCAGTAGTCCTTAGACTGTTTCACCGTCATGGCGCGTTCTGCGATGAGCCTCTCTTTCCAATAATCTTTGTACCTGTAGACAGATTTGTGATAATCAGAACCAGTGAATTTCCCAGAAAAGAAATAAAGGGTGGTCCCGATTCCGAATAGGGGTGATAGAAATGATGGCAATATATGTAAACGAGCAAAGATTTTATGTCTGAACTATTCCAACCATCATATTATTCACACTTTTTATTATTTCCCAAGAAATGAATATAGTTTTTAGTTTTGCTCACCACCTTCTTTTAATTAGCAGATCTAGCTCTAGCATGCGTACCGCATTAGCATATACTCCAGCCTGCAGATGAGAGGAGAAACAAAAGATTCAAATACTGAGGGGGAGAAATATTCTGAAATAACTTGAAACCGAGAACAGTGATGCACTCAAACCAGACGTTGTCAATGAAGAAGAGAAATGAGATGAATTTCCAGTAATTGAAGATTCTGAAAAAGAAAAGAAGTGAGAAGAACAGAGAAATTCAGAGAAAAGAAAGAGATTGAATTTTTAGGAAATATTGTTATGATCCCTCAGTTCAACCCACAGTCCTCTTATATATCTGTAGAAATCTTTAGAAGGAGCTCACTTGTCAGTATGTAACTAACTATGTTGACTCATAACAAAAATATAACAAAAATGATCAACTAACTGACTAACTCTGTTTTGGCTCGTAACAAACAGCTTTTGAGTAACTTTTTGCTTCTATTCATTTCTTATTTGTTCCCTTTTTCCTTTGGGGGAGAAGGGAAGAAATTAACAAGTTTTCTCTGTTAATTTGATAAAATTCACGTACACTAAATAGAAGCATACTTAAACAAGTTTCTTCCTTGAGAAAAAGAAATTCAATGCTACACCAATTAGAATGGAACTTGCACAACTAAGGAAGAATAACTTTCCAGATCTTCATTCGATCAAGAAATAAAATCAGCAAGACACCAACAACAGTTAAAAAGAAAGGATATGGATGGAGATTTTATTGCTGAAGCACCATCAATGGTTAAAATGCTTCAGCAATGATGGTTACACCAACAACAGAAATAAAATCAACATCCTCTCCTTCCCAAGCACCATCAATGGTTCAACTTAAAGATAGTGCTACTGGAATCATTGCTGAAGCAGATTCTTACCATATCGATGGGGATTTAGCAAATAAAACATTGAATTCTTCAATTGGAAAGTATCTTATTATCTGTTCTCAGTTAGAAAGGAAGATGAACTGAACCCAGAGCTTAGCTCAGTTACGTCATGTAAAAAGAAAAAAAGAAAGGAATATAAACTTCAAATTACGGGACAATTTAAAAGCACAAAATATATTAAGAGTAAGGTCCTTGTCGTGTGTGGCAAAGTTGGAGCCAAATTCTACGTTCACATGGGAGAAAAACATGAAATGACCCATTAAATTGATCTATATATAACCACGGGGAAAGAAAATTATAATGAAAAAGAATTGCATCACTTAAGATAATAGAAGAGGAATGGCTTTCTGTGAGGAAGACGAGTTGCGGGGATCATTTACTTAATTTTTTTTGTCACATAGGTATGCTAACTTTTTTTTTTTTGGTCACGTAAGTATGCGAATCCTTAGCCTAATTAATTACCAGACGATAGGAAACATACTGTAAATTTAAAATGGAAAGAGATTAACTACTCAAGAAGAAGCTGAATTTGTATGTAAAACAGAACACCAATTAGTTCAAAGCCAAATCCAAACCTCTCTACAGATTGGACACTTTGAATCTGGACTTGTAGCTTTAAGTCCTTGAAAGATCATCACAGAAGCAGCTGAGCAAGCACATGACTTGCAGAAAAGATGACCACAACTCAAGGCATATGGATTGAAAACAGTTTCCTGAGAGATAGGGACCAAAAGAAATGAGAATATCACCATCGAATAAAATGCAAATTATATTTCCTTGTCTTGGAATGTAACAAAGTTAAGAGCTTACCAAGCAAATAGCACATGTTAAATCATATTCTAACATTATTGAATTCGGAAGCATCAGTGTCATCACGGGTTCCGTTGCATTGAGGTTGCAAGCAAAAGAACCAGAAAACTGAATAAATTCTCCACCATCTGATCCATTCAAATTCAAGTTAAAAGCTCCCAATTCTATCAGCCAAGGTGATTGCAAAAGCTCCAGATGTTCAGCCCTCATCTTGGATTTGAAATTCTTCCCATTTACAGAGCTATGTACCTAAAACAGAAACTTAATCATCTTAGAATCTTTCTCTAAACAAAGTGATTGAAAGACTATCGTAAATGATATTAAATAAAGAAAATGGCTGCATACTTTATCATACTTCTTCAGGATTTTACATATAGCAATTGCATTCATTGTAATATACTCTATTAACATCCGCCCTTCTTGTACCAAGGCTTGCTGATCATTTTTGAAACATTGTCGTAACCGCAAAATGTATCTCTGCATTCCAGTGGCAACATGAAGATGGAGGAGATGTTTTACTCTGGAACTAAAGCATCCAGCTATATTGGTAGCTTCCCTCGTCAATTCAGTAAAGAACATCTGATCACACGCTAAAAGATGCACAAGCTCATTAACAGATGCTCCAACTAAGTATATTGAACTTTACGTCAGCAACAAGAGCTCTATTATCCATTACCTTGCATCAGAATAATAGAAAAACATAAATTTTGCTCCCAAAAGCGCAAAGAAATTTACAAATAGGCTTTTAAAAGCCTGTAAGCTATTTTTAGATAAAGGAAGAACCAAAGTTCTAAAAATTGGAAACTACCAATATCTGATAGGAAAAGACAACAGAGTGTCGCTTCAACTCCTTTTTCTTGGTACAAAAAGGCAACAACCAACTCCATTTTTGGGTACAAAAAGGCAACAACTAGCACCAAGGATGGGGGAAGGGTTGCATGTGCTGTTATTTGAACCAAGCTGGATGCCACCTCTATAGCTACATGAACCAATTGAGCCACTGTCGGATTCACTTAAATTCATTTTTGCTTTCAAAAGTCTTGCAAGTGGGAGACTGAGCATGGGAAACCAAAATTCTCTCCCTCTATTGTATAATTACCATTACTCAACTAAAGATCATGATGAAAAGAAAAGGAATAGGTAATAAAATAATTGAATAATTAAAGCTTGAATAAAGCAAAAAAAATGTATACATATAAGATGGATGCTATGCCTCTGCTATTTAATTTTTAGATTACTATAAAACCAATATTCGATTATCCTATCTTTTTCTCTAAATAGGAAATTTGGAATCTATATATTAATAAACAAGTAAAACCAGACAATTGTTGGAGAAATATCATCTTATCCCATTATTTCATCAGATTTTGACAGTTAAGTGTAATAAAATTGATTAATACTAACATAAGACAGCATGGGTGGAGAAAATCAGTATTAAAAAAAAAAAGACAAAATAAAGAACTCACTCGGGCAAGATTGGCATTGACAGAACTGAGACAACGTGGGATTCTTCCCATCATCTATTTGTTCATTTTTTTGGTTAGAGTCATGTAATGCTTTACAGGTTCTGCAGCTTTTTAGCACTTTCTTAAGCCTTTGATACTCAACATGAGAAAACTTATCCAAAAACCATTCCTGATCCCCATGCAGATACTCCTTAAAAGTCTCTCCAAACTTCATCTTCCCAATATATCAATCAAAATTAAATCACAACAAAAAAAACCTAGAGATCCAATGAAAAAAGGTAAAAACTTTTGTGCTGATCACCAGAAATCAAAAATAAAAAGAACCCAATACTTGAGAATAAGAGTTCTTGGCCTCCAAGCAAAACAGGGTCAAAAAAGTGTTATCATAAAAGACAAGAAGCAGGAATCTTGGTTGAGGGTTTTAAAAAAAGACACGAGAGTTGAGAAATAAAGAGAGCATGGCGGTTCATTTTTTTATTATTATTATTCGTAAAGGAATTTGAAGCCTCCAACACCGAACGATCGAACATAGAGCGCTCGGGATTAATATGGCAGACATTTGGCCCCCATGCACTCTGCTGCTTTGAAGACCAGGATTTTTTGTTTTCGATGACTGTGCCACGTCTTTTCCTTTGGTCAAACAAACCAATGGTCTAGCTTCAAGCGCCTACATCTTTTCACTTGGGTCAAAAAACGTTTGGGTTGCACTCTTTTTGCTCTTTGCATAGAGTGAGCCGGTTCCATGATTTAGAAAAATGGGATCTCAATTTTTTATATATATATATATTTTTGTCTCAAAATATTTGTCATACATTAACTTTTATAAAATTTTAAAAAATTTTAATTTAAATATATTTAATATTAAATTTTAAATTTTTTATAAAATTAAAATTTCATGATGCTTAATGTCAAAAAATAAAAAAAATCACACAAAATAATTTTAAAATATAAAAAAATAAATGTTTTAAATGTTAAAAAAATAAAACATAATTTTAAGACATTTCAAAAAAAATGAAAAAAAATGATAGAAGTACTATCAAATTCTAATAATTATATAAAATTATTTATATAATTAGTTTGTTATTCGTGCGATGTACGAATTATTTTTAATTATTTAAATATATATAAACACATAAATTAACTCTATTTAATGACTTATATATTCAAGATATATGTAAAATGCATATAATATAATTAAGATAAAAAATCAATATAAAATTAAAACTTTTATTACAAAGTTAACAAATTTCAAAAATATGAAAAATAATATTTGAAGAAAAATAAAATATCCAAAATATATTATAAATAATAATATTAAATACACCAACAAAATATTAAAATCAAAACTAAAAGTTTCATCACTTCAAATTAATTTTCTTCAATATGCCTCATCTCCATCTTATGCAATCATTTTTAAGTACCTACAAATTTATATAAGTTTAAGATAAATTGTATCTATTTAAGAGAAACAATGACTTTAAATGTTTAAACAATGTATAAAAGGTTACCTTAATTCATAACCTACAATAATAACCTGCAGCAAGTGTGGTATTTCCTCTATTTTGTTGATGAAAAATGTAGACTCACCAAAGAAATGAGAAAATCATATGCGTTATCATTCATTTTTAAGAGTAAATCAATAATGTTTTATTTTCAAATAATGCAATTAATTTTTTTTTTAGAGTAAAGAATGTAATTAAATGTTAATCTACATGTTTGTTGATAAAAAATCTCATGAAAACTACTTTACATATGCATCTATTCTCTATAAGCACCCATACTTGAAAACAAAGAGTTATTTTGAAAGAGAAAGATGCAAGTAAGCATTAAATAAAACATCTTCCTACGAATCATTTTTTGTATGAGATTGGTGCATGTAAAACCAATGGCATAATGTCATTGTGCATGGTATTGCCACTTAAGGCTTGCAAGTAAATTTGTCAATCACCGTTTCTAATAGTATTATGAAATAGAAACCTGTTTTAGAAATTAAAGTGATTATCGAAAAAGCAAATTTAATGTAAATATTTATAAGTTAAAGATAAGATATCATTAGCACTTATAAAAAAGAAGAATAAATGCTTTTGTAAATTGTAACTTTATACTTTGCTAAATATGAAGAAGAATACATAAAGGTAGAGAAAAAAAAAGCAGAGAAATATAATTGGCTTTTAAGAGTTTCATTAAGTTATTTGTTTAATATGTGATATTGATCCTTTTAAATTTAAAAATAATCAAATAATAGAGGATTATTACGAAATTTCTAAAAATAAAAATTAAATTTGAGAATGAAATTTAAAATTTAAAATATTAATTTAATTTAAGTTAATTTAATTTAATTAATCTATAAATAACCTAAATATATATATTGCGACATTTGGAATTTTTTATTCAAAAAGATAGAAATATATTTAGTTTATTAGAAAAATCCATTCTAAAATTCATACATGTTAAATTTTTAAATTTAAATAAATATTTTCTTAGATTAATTATAAATATGTAAATTTAAAAATATATATTTTAATAATTTTGTGATAAAATATTTAAATCTTTACAAATTTGTTGATAAAATATTTTAAATATATATTTTAGGTATAAAAATAATTATATATATTAAAAATTTTGTATATTTTAAGATAATAATATTTTAATAATATTATAATTATTATTATCTTACATATCATTTAAAAAATTATTCATATAAACATTTACGTAATATATTTTATCAAATTTTTATGTATATTATAATATATTATTATATATAATTGTACTTTATAAAATTTATAAATAAAAAATTTGCAAGGATACTTTCTTATAAATCAAATGAAATTAACAATAATTTTATAACATCACATTTTATCCCAAGAGGGTTTTGAAATACTCTAAACTCTAAATACAGGGATGCCATGGAAAGAACAGTTCCCGTGTTAACATGTCAGCCACATTTTGCTTGTCACATCATCAAATCTAACACGTAATAATCTAATTAAGTGCATCTTCATTAATGAGATTAAAAAAAATTTCAAATCAGTAAATTCCAAGTGGACACTTTTTCTAAAAAACGACAGGAAGTTACTTAGAAATTTGTGATCCAACTTTGTTTATTAGCTGTTTTTTTTTTTTTTTTTGGCCAACGTTTGTTAGCTGTTTCGTGGCGGCGACGTGTTGTCATCATCCACGAAAGTGCTTTTCTTGGTTGATAGGGAGACAAAGGGTGTTGCTCACAAATGCACTCGTATCATTAATTCACATATTAATTTTTAGTTATACAATTAAAATTTTAATAGAGTCGACCGTCAATTTCAGTAATATATGTATATATTTATGTTTAAAAATTAAATTCGATTCTCCATCATTTTTTTTAATAAAAATAAGAAACTTAATCAATTAACATAATTAATAAATAAATATCCATAAAATAACAAAAAAAATTAATACATACGAAATATTATCAAAATATTAAAAGTTTTTTAAAATAAATATAATATTTACTATTTTCTGATTATTGTTTTTATTATTGATTTTTTGTGCTATGTTAAGTGTATTGTAATTTTTTTTAATTGTTTGATCAATTATATGATCTTTTCAATTTATCGTATATTATAATTTTTGTGAAAATAAATTTAAAAATTATAATTTTTAATAAAACAATTTTAATTTTCTCTGTATTTAATATTTCTATTTAATATTATTATATGTTTGGAAGATTTTAACTTTTTATTTATTATTTAAACTTTTTCTTTGATAATTAATTGAGCTATTCCATTGGATTGTCTCCGTTTTAAGACAAAAGGAATTGTATTTATTGTTATTGACGATGTTTAACTTATCGGTGATTATTGATTATTGATATTTTATATTTTATTTTTATAATTTTTTTGGTGAAAAATATTTATTTTGAAAACAATAAAGGTAAGTTTAAAAAAGAAAACAAAAAAAAAATCTCAATTTTTTAAATTTTTTCTTCCTTTTCCTTTTTTAAAACTTTTTTATAGAAATATTATTTCTCAAAAATATATGAAAATTAATAATTAAAAAAATCACAATTTTTTCTTTTGTTTTTTCTTTTTCTTATATTTTTCTAATTTTGTTTAAAGAAAATAAAAAATATCCTTAAAATTAAAAAATTAAAAAAAAAACAATTATGGGTGGCTCTGTAATTGAATAAAAAATGTCATTCGATTGAAATATCAATTTAATTAATCATACAATCCCAATTGAAACTCAACTTTAATAGTATATAATTTTTTTTATCCAAAAGTTAGAGTTGGTTTTGGACCAAACAACAACAAAAAATAATCAAGTAGTGTCAGAAAGAAGAAATTAAGATCTCAATATCTCAAATGTTTTAGCATCATTCTAACAAAAGAACGAAATCAAAACAACATTGGCAGATCAAATTTTCACAATTATCTCCATATCTTTTAAATCTCAAATTACCCAATGCAATATAATAATTTAAAAATCTACATATATATATATATATATATCCTATGTAATCATATTGCTCCCTACCCAAAAATAATATTAAAGTTAATCAATTAACATAATTAATAAATAAACACTCATAAAATAACAAAATGTTAATAAACACGAATATTATCAAAAGATTAAAAATTTTTAAAAAATTAAATATAATTTTTACTATGTTGTGATTTGTGAAAACAAATTTAAAAATTATAGACCCCGTTTGTTTCGTAGAAAATTATTTTTGAAAAAAAATTTTGAAAAATATTTATATTTTTTGAATTAAAAGAAAATTCATGTTATTTAGATGAGTCAATGAAAAATGTTTTCTACTGTTTGGTTGTTTTTTTGAATTTTTTTTAAATAATATTAATATAACTATTAAAATATTAAATATATATATTGTTAAAATTGAAATTATTTATTATTAGAATTATTAATATTAACAAATAATTATATTTTAATAATTTTTAATTTTAAAATACTATGTTGATATAAAAATACTTAAAATAAAACTATTATTATTCTTTATATTATTTATTAATATTTTACATTAATATTTTTATTATTTATTAATAATATATTATCTATTAATATATTGTTATAAAATTTATTAATCAAATTAATAATATTTATTATTATATTATTTATTAATATAATCTTAAAATAATATTACTAGTTAGAAACCCTTGCTCCACTTTGAGAGTCATTTAGCCAACATAGCAAGTCATTCAATGATAATAACATAATGATCAGTTGTAGACAATCTTTCAATTAACATATATTACATTTACATATATAGTTTAAATATGATTCTAGTAAATACATTAAATATAAACATGAATGTTAAATGGTTGGAAGATATTTTTTTATCCAAAAGTTAGAGTTGGATTTGGTCCAAAAAACAATAAAAAATATTAGGTAGTGTCAGAAAAAAGAAATTAAGATCTCAATATCTCAAATGTTTTAGCATCACTCTAATAAAAGAACCAAATCAAAACAACATAGGCAGGTCAAATTTTCACAATTACTTCCATATCTTGAGTTTTAAATTACCCAGTGCAAGATAGTAACTTGAAAGTCTATATATATCCTACTTAATCATACCACTCCTTACCCAAAAATAATATTAAAGTTAGTATAAAAACCTTTTACGATAAGTGCATCCATACTTTTGGACTTACATCTTACTAAGAACAATGTTCCATGATAAAGTGGTATTATGATATGTTGGGTCCTTAAGCCATTGAGAAAGGTTCTCGCTCTTTACAATGTAACAAAAATAACTTGAAACATTAAATTTCCAAGATTCTATTATATAATTTATGCAATTTTCACACATATATTGTGAAAATAATTCCTTTTAAAACAGTTTTCAATGCTTAGATAATGTTGCTTAAGATATTTGTTTAACCACAACCTAGATGAATAGATATTTATCTTTGAATCCAATTTTACGTACTATAAGTCTTTGAATTTTTTGATTTTTTAGATAAGTTTATTTGTAAGGCACAGTAAAGAGTGATTGCTCTGATTAAAGTTTCTGTTGGCACAACACAAGGTTTTTTCTATATCAATCAGTATATATGGATTCAAGTTCCCAATGTATTTTTTCAATGAAAATTTATTGTTTACATTATAGCCTAGAACTTATTAACTTAATGCATTTAGAAAATATTTATCTAAAACTGATTGTTTTCATAAACATTATGGTTGGTTTGCTTTTAAATTCTTGTTTTTCTTTTTCTTTTTCTTTCTTTGATATTACTTTATATTTGAGCTAGAAAAAGCCCAAAGAAAACATGCATCAACAATACACTGTAAATAAGGCAACTTTCTTTAAAGTACTAGGAATTTCAACAGACACCTTTTTTCTGAAACAAAATGAAAAAGTTACTTGTTAAGCTAAAACTCTAAGTTTATTTATCATCATAGCATTATTTTGCGTGATTCAATAACCAAAAGTTTTGAAATACAAATACAAGCTTAACAAAGAAATGGCTTGAGAAATTAGTTTCTACAATACAATTAGAGAAAAGAAGAGAGGCCTAGAACTCAAAAAAAAAAAAAAAAACTTTTCAATTATCGAAGACAAGCATAGCTCTCAAAAGATGTAAAACAACTCAAACTCCAAAGATATATCATCATTTCTCTTTACAAAAAAATAAATGGATTTCTTTTTTTTTCTATTGCCATATAAAAAAGTAAGATTTCACAAAGAAACAATACTAATCAAGTTCTCTTTCAAGCATGAAAGTGTCATTTTAGTCTAAGGCAATAAAGATAAAGAAGCACACATTCACTATTTTCCTTCTGCAAATTGACCAACAAATACTCATAGAAAAGCTATCCTTGTATGTACAAAAATATAATAATTTTATCCTTACAATAGAATATTGCTCATAATTTGGATAGAAATGGCATAATATAAAGAACTTAATATATTTCATTCCTTATGCATTTATTCACATGTAAACAATACTAACAAAATTTATAATGAACTAATAACTAAATCTCATTGGAGAAAAAAAAAATTAAAACTCAATTTCTTCATCTTATATTAATTACATAATAATACTAAAAAGAATTTACGATTTACAACAGCAGCAATTGTAAATCCGCCTCTGGATGAAACCTCTTCTATTATTTCCAAATTCTCAACGAATACGAGATATATGTGCAAACGGCTCAGGTTTCACTTTCGACACATGCTTAGCCACTTCAGGAGTCCCAAACACATTCCACAACCGCAGAGTCTCATCCCCAGCTGCAGTGGCCACAGTATATCCATTTGGACTCTGGGAGGAAAAGATGAAATTTGTCAGAGCTGAAAAGAAAAACCCAATTGTGCATATAAGCAAAACAATCAATTCAAGATAGTACCTCAGCCGTGTAGAGCACTCTGGATGTGTGGCCACAGAGCTCTGCCATCTTTGTCATGGATGGATATTTCCATAAAATGAGCTGATTATCTGTAAAGCCATGAGTGCTAAGCAGTTCGCGCTCATGCTTATTCCACAGAAGAGCGCAGACCTGTGAACCAGTGTCAACTGAATTCAAGCAAGCACCTGTATGCGTATTCCAAAATCGAATGCACCGATCATTCCTGCCACCTCCTGAGGCTAACAAATTTCCCTGGAATGGGCACCAAGCAAGGGCTTTCACTGCAGCTGTGTGGTCCTCACGCCTGTGTAGCCACTGTGTTCTAGAAGTAGAAGATGCCATGGATCTGTCCCAGATAAAAAGCAAGTTGTCATTTCCTCCACTGGCCAACTGTTGACCTGAGGAAGACCATTTCAGGCCACAAACCTCCAACCGATGTCCCGTGTAGCATTCAACAAAGTGTTCCCGGACCCTAACATCATTGTTAATAATTTTAGCATCCATTCCTCCAGATGTAAGAATGTGATTGTTCCATGCTAATGCATCCACTCGTGTCTCATGCTGATGACCACAGCTCAGCGTTCTTAGCTGCACGGTTAACAGAAAAGATACAAAAAAAAAACTCAGTAAGGACGCGCTAATAACATTATCAACACAAAGGAAAAACAATCAGAAAATTGGACAAACCTTTCTCTTAACTTGACAATCCCACAGCTGAACATGAGAGTTGTTCAGGCCAATTGCAATGTGCCGCCCATCAGGCGCCCAGCTGACACTTGTAATAGGACCATCTTCATAGTTAACAGTGACAAGTTCTGAGGCGGAACCATTTGAAGCATCCCACAGATATACTTGGTCATTTAGAGCAATTGCAAGCACATTGTTACATCCCCAATCAAGTAAATTCAAGTAAAAATCATCCAAAATTTCAGGGGCATCAAGTGTCCTGTCAGCAGCCTGCAAAATCAAATCCCAAAACAAACTACAATTAGACAAAACACATGCACCTCTATCAATCCGATATCTCATTCTTGCCAATCAAAATCTTATCCAAATGCCAAACACTAGTTAACCCCAATCCTATAAAAAAACCCATTTAGTTTTTAATTTTGTTCTTCCGTTCCTGCTTCCTAAAAAGTAATACTATAAACAACAAAGTAAAGAAATGACTAGAATCATAAAAATCATACATCATATAATTCAAAAAAGACTATTGAAGAAAATTAGAAGCTTGGGTTTTTTACGCATTACGTCCTAAACCAAAAAGGCAAGTAACAAAAACGAACCTGACTAATATGCCGCTTTTTCTTGATGGGTTTGGACTGATGAGGGGAACCCGTTTCACGGTGGACCATACCATTACCATCCAACGTGAGTGGCTTGTTCTTGAAAGCCAAAATCCTGGTTCGGTTCATATTCAGGGCCTCAGATAACCGCTTCTTATAAGCTTCTCTTGACGGAGAACCGACAACATGGGGTTTCCCAATACCTTTTCTCCCTTCTGTCAACATGTAATGAGCATACCCAAAGTCCATTGCCGACCGATTTGGTATGAACCTATCAAGCTATTCAAGAAAACACATAGAAATTGAATAAAAATCCCAACAAAAAAAAAAAAAACCAAAGAACTGAAGAAATTTCTTCTTTTTTTTTTTTCACTTACATCTTCTTGGGTGTTTCTTCTCTGGAGAAGAAGTTCTTGAAGTGGGGTTCTTGAACGCATTCTTTCTTGGTAGAAAAATCTAACAATCTAACAAGTATATCGATTCCTGACTCTTCAACAGACTTAGATTTAGAAGTCTTTCGACTCAGGACCAATATCAATCTAAAAAGTGAAGAAATTTTTTTGGTGCTTTCTATATTATTGAATGCCTTTTTCGTGCGCTGCAAGACTCAAGCAGTTGGATTTTATTTAATTTTGAAGCTTGAATGCTGCCCTTTGGACAAATCTACGTGGCAAAAAAAAAGTACATAGAAGCCAAGCTTCATTTAATGTTATCTAATATTTTCTAATTTATTAAAAAAGCAATATAATTAATGAAAATTTCCCAAAATATTTTTTTTTCATATCTAAGATTAAGTCATAGATTCTCTTTTTATTACTGTAAAGATTTGCAAATTTTACAGGCAAAAAAAGTTTAGATTTTTTGAAAAATATAAAATAATTAAAACATATCACTTATAATTAATATTATATAATTAATTAATTACAATTTAATATTATATGGTGTTCATAACAAATTGAAACATATCACTTATAACGATTTGGTATGAACCTATCAAGCTGTTCAAGAAAACACATAGAAATTGAATCAAAAATCTCAAAAAAAAAAAAAATCAAAGAGTTAAAGAAATTTCTTTTTTTTTTTTTTTCACTTACATATTCTTGGGTGTTTCTTCTTTGGAGAAGAAGTTATTGAAGTGGGGTTCTTGGATGCATTCTTTCTTGGTAGAAGAATCTAACGATCTGAAATGTGTTTTGATTCCTTACTTTTAAACAGACTTAGATTTAGAAGTCCTTCGACTCGGGACCAATTTCAATCTAAAAAGTAGAGAAAATTTTTGGTGCCTTCTGTATTATTGAAATGCGTTTTCCGTGCGCTGCAAGACTCAGGCAGTTGGATTTTATTTAATTTTGAAGCTTCATTGCTTGAATGCTGCCTTTGGATAAATCTACGTGGCAAAAAATTATTTCAACCGGAAATCGGTTTATACAAAAGTGAGCTGAGGTTATTAATATTACTAGCAAAATATCCGTACATTATTGCAAGTTTTTTTTTTTGTTTGTCATATTTATTTAATTAATCTTTTATTAAAAAGTTCACTTAATATAAAAATAAAAAACAAAAGATAACCCAAAAGCAAGTAGAGATGAGATGTGGTTATTTTCATAGCCTCGTTTTTTTCTTAGAAATTATTTAATTTAAAAAAAATAAAAAAGTGAAAAAACCAAAAAAGAAAAAAGAAAAAGAAAAAAGTAAAGAAATAAAAAAAATAAAAGCTTATAGAGAATGACATAGAGTCATTTTCATCAAATTTAAAATATTAATTTTTTAAATTAAGGTATCAATAATTATTTTATTAATATAATAGATAAACAAAATTAATAATAAAATATAAACTTTTATATACCTCAAAATTGGTAAGGATAAAATATCTTAAATAAATTTTCATTTCAATCACCTTTTTTTTAAAAAAAAAAAAAAAGAAGAAGACTTATTTTAACTTAATATTGATTGAAAAAAATTCACCTTTTTATCTAATTGAGATGGATCAAACTTGTCAAATATAAACTATTGTGACATCTTTATGAATCGACAATATTTATTGTAAAATTGATCTAATTAATAAAAATGAAAGGAAAAAAGTTAAACAAAGTTGCGATGTGGATACCTTGATCGATCTCTTTTTTTTTAAATTAAATTAATTTAATAAAAAAAACCAAAGTAAAATTAAAGAAATAAAAAATTTTATTAAATTAAGGTATTAAATAAAGATCTTTTTAATATAATACATATAGATAAATATAAAATGTAATGAACTAATAAAAATAAAGTTATATCAATGATTTAAAAAAAATAAAAATTAAATCTCACTGTGATGACTGTCATAACATATAGTTTTGTGGACCTATCGCTAGATATAGACTTTAAGAGTCATCATCAATCTTTTTTTATTTAGGTGCAATTAACTATCTGACTGAATCTGTTTCATTTAAATATGAGTCTTAAATTTGACTTAAATATCTTTAAATAGTAAATTATAGTCCACGAAACTAAAATTTAAGTTCGGGAGTATGATTACGCATGAAAAGAGTTATAGCACCCTCACGCACCCATTCAAATTAAGGTATCGGTTTGATTTAAGGTTATCCAAACATTAAAACATATTTATAATTTACCAAATAATTTTAACATAAGAAAATTTTCTTATATTATTCTAATATGTTGGTAATAATTTAAGACTATTTTCTCACTTCAAAAATATTCAAAGAGACTATTTATCATATTTTGAAGAGGTTCCATCATTGGATTCATTTAATTTTGTTTATATAAGTGAATTTTTATAAACTTGGTTTAGAGTTAGAAGTATCCTACAATATATTGGTAAGAGTTTCTGTTGAAAATTATATTCCAATATGTTGGTAGAATTTTGTAAATATATATATATATATTATTCAAAATTATCAAAAAAATTATAAGGCTTTCCAATATGTTAATAAAACATTATTTTTGAAAATAAAATTTTGGTCCTCCAATATGTTGATAAGGTTTTTCTTAAAAAGTATTGCTTTAAAAAAATTTAAAATTTGTAAAGCTTTTCACTATGTTGGTAAAACCTTATTTTGAAAAGAAAATATTAGACTTATAATCTGTTGGTAAAGCTATTTTATTTAAATATATCTTATAAAAGCATTAAAAAAAAAAAACAAATCAATGGTAGAATAAATAAATAAGATAAATAGAAAATAAACAAAGTACCTGCAATCAGCTTAGCTTGGCTTGAAAAAATGGATAAGCTTTAGACACAAAAAAGGCTAGGCATGACTTCAAGCTTGGTTGGAGGCACAGCTCGACTTTTAGCCAAAAAAAACACAAGTTAGTTGAATGGGGTCACGATCGGGTTTGTTTGATAATATGATAAAACACGTGAATCTAGCTTTATGAATGTTCAAAATGACATCGTTTTGGTAAGGTATAAAATGACCAAAACCTTTTTTTTTTCCTCAGAAATCACCTACCCATTTTTTTCTCTACAATTTTTTTCTTCTGTTTTTTTTTATAACCTCAAACCTACAAAAAGGTAAAGACAACTAGAAACCAACAAGAATTCCATATTTCAGCCATCAAAATCTTCAAAGTATTGTTGAAAAATTTAGCGATTTCCTAGAAAACCCAAAAAAGAAAAACTTTATAGAACCTTGAATCCAAAACCAAAAATCCTTAAGAATTAAAACCCAATAGAGAATCAACCCAAAATATCAAATCTCAATTCCAAAACTCCCATAAACCAAATTGAACCAAAATACCTAGAACCTAAAATCCTCTGATTTGCTAAGCTTTTTTCTTTTGTATAGTTTTTTTATAATCTACATGTATGTCTTTGTGTATTTGAGCATGATTTATAAGCGTTTTTACGAAAATATTAGGGATTTATCATTGATTGTCATGGATTGAAATCTGTTAGTGGGTTAATTTTTTGACTTTTAGAACCTTACTCTGATTTAAGGTTTTGATTATTGTCAATGTTTTCTTTTTTAATTTTGTTTCCAATTCCATGCAACCATGATTTTTAGGATTGATTTTCTAAAAAAATATTGATTTCGTTTATTTTCTTTATTTTTTTAAAATAAATTTTTATTAATATTTAATTAAAACAGAAGTGTAATTATAAAGTGGGGTCAAAGCCCAAATATCAAAAGGTACCCTATACTAGGCTTAAAGCATAGAATCAATTCAAGGTCTTATACCAATTTAAAGGCTCGATCGACACCTTGAAAGCTCAAAATACCCAAATCAAAGTTCAATTATGAGCCCCGGACGAAATGAAATATCTAAAATTGCCCATTTTGTACATTTCTATGAAACAAGAATGACACAAAGATATAGACAACCATTGAGTTCAATTTAATTGAAGCAATTTTAAAATAATCCTCTAAATAAAGGTGTATAATTTTTAAAAATTTTTAAATAACTCTTTTAAATAGAGGTATAAAACTTAAAAACTTCAAATAACTATTATAATAAAGGTTTAACAAAATAAACTCCTCTATACAGAGGCAAATAATTTTAAATTAAGAAATGAACTTTTCTATACAGAGAATAAACAACTTTAAATTAAGAAATTGGCTCATTTATATAGAGGTTAGATAATTTTAAATTAAAAAATTGGCTCTTCTATATAGAGGTTAAACAAATTTATATTAGAATCCTCTAATAAAAAGTTCAATGATTAAAAAATAAAATATGTTCCTCTAAATAGAGGTTCAAAGATTTTAAAAAGCTTTTTCTTTGAAGAAAAAAAAAATCTGACCTAAAAAAATTTCTTCTCCATCGAGAATTTGAAAATTTTGCATTCGCATTTTCTATGTTGAATCTTGTGATGTCCTAACCCTAGATCAATGGAAAAGATATCCTTATATGCAATATATGCAGTGTAAATGATAATTAATGAACTTTCAGTTGTGGTACATAGATTTTTAAGGCTTTTCTTTTGAATTCCAAACTTTTTATGTTTCCACTAATGGGAACAAAACTAACTCTATTCTTTATAATTCAAAATAAGTGCTTGTTTTCATTTTTAAGGGATTTTTTTTTTTCGAAATCAATGTCCTTACCAAGGTTTGCAAGTTTCATCTTTGCCTTTATATATTTCAATCCCTTCCAAAGTAATGTACAATCTTCTATGATATTATTCAATTATCAATCATTATCCTAATTTTAAGACATATAAGATGCAAATCATACATTTCTTTTATTAATTGCAAAGCATTTAAATAAAAAGAAAAGGTAAGAATTAAAAGTGAGATATAGATAATGAATATCTTTATTTGGAAAGTAAGCTAGATTACAAATTACACATGACACTAAAGAAAAAAATCTCAAAAGAGAGTTCAACGAACAATTGAAAAAGAATGGACCTCATTTAAAAAATAATTATAATAAAAATACATAAAATATAAACTAAAAAAAATAAAAATAGATCCCATAAAAAAATGCGAGTCCCATATTCAAAAACAAAAAAGTGGATCTTAAGGAAAAAATTTTTGAAAATGGATCCTCCTCTTAAAAGGATTTATTTAAAAAATTAAAAAAATTACATGTGTCAACTTTAAAGAAATATATTATGGATGACATGTAACGCATAATGCATATCCCTATATATACATAATTTGTCTATAAGATGGTTGAAGGCATATATAATTTAAAATTTAATTATGTATAAATATAATATTTATATTAAATAAAAAAATATGGGTTTCACACTAAAAAAATTAAAAAGTTTTCAAAAAATAAAAAATTTGATTGAAAAGGCCAAGATGTAAATCCCACACACAAAAAAAAAATAAAAATGTGAGTCCCATATTCAAAAACAAAAAAATGGATCTTAAGGAAAATATTTGTGAAAATGGATCCTCCTCTTAAAAAGATTTATTTAAAAAATTAAAAAAATCACATATGTCAACTTTAAAGAAATATATTGTGGATGACATGTAACGCATAATGTATATCCCTATATATACATAATTTATCTATAAGATGGTTGAAGGTATATATAATTTAAAATTTAATTATGTATAAATATAATATTTATATTAAATAAAAAAAATATGGGTTTCACACTAAAAAATTAAAAAATTTCAAAAAATAAAAAATTTGATTGAAAAGGCCAAGATGTAAATCCCACACAAAAAAAAAAAAAATATCCCACACCTTAAAATAATTTTAAAAAATAAAAAGTATATAGGCCTCAAATTTTTAAAAATAAAAAATTTAAAATCAAGGTGTGGCTCTCACTACTAATAAAAATTTCAAAAAAATGTGAGATCCACACCTTTTAAAATTTTTAAAATAAAAAATAAGTGGGCCACATCAAAATAAAAAGTTCAAAAAAAAAAAGGAAAAACAGAAAAAAAATTAAAACCAAATTGTAAGTCTCGCACCAAAAAATTTTTAAAATAATTGTGGGCTCCATAATTTTAAAATTTTTTATAAAAAAGTAAGTGATCCTCACAAAAAATTAAGACGTGGCAAGCCAAAGAATAGCCTGGTTGAAATCCGCGGCATTTATATTATTATTATTTTTATTATTATTACAACTTTATTTTTTACCATCGGTACTCTCATTTTATTTTGTGTTTTCTAAGTTTGATTTTTTAATTTTATTTTTAAAAATAAAAAATAAATATTTATACTCTAACCAAAATTAGAATTTAATTTTATACAATAATTTAAATAAATCAAATTCATATATTTTTCAAATTTTAAATTTTAACTCAAAATATAATAAAGTAAAAAATTCACCATTAAATTACTGGCATAAACTTTTTTAATTCCATGAATCGTTGATATGGTATTTTTATATTTTTATACTAAAAAATTACCACGTTCCAAACACAAATTTAATATTTAATTTTTATTTTACGTTTTGTAAAATAAAATCTCATTTTATGAATTTTTATTTTCTCAATACAATTTTATAAAATATAAAATGATTATTTGTACCATGCTTATTGCATGTGTTCAATCAAATAATGTATGATCTTAAGTATAACTTGGTTGCCAAAAGATTTCGAGATAAGTTTACTTGTCATATCAAGAAGCTTATGAGAAAAAAATAAAATGATATATTTTTCTTTTTTTTTTAATCAAATTGAACTACAAAAAACCATAAATGATATTAGAAATATGCAAATAAAGTATCCAGAAAGTCCCCCCACCCCCAGAAAAAAAAAATACGCTTGATGGAAAGAAAAATAAAAAGAGAAATGCACATTTATTAATTAGCATTAATTTTATAGCTCATTACAAACAAATAAACCATATTTGCACTATTTCATTGAATGTAGCTTTTGTATGATGGAAAAAATAAAATAGAAGCCAAGCTTCATTTAATGTTATCTAATATTTTATAATTTATGAAAAAAGCAATATAATTAATGAAAATTTCCCAAAATATTTTTTTGCAACTGACAAAAGAAATTTGCAACTATGGTCAGTTGAATTAATAAAAATTAAATATTTTATTTATAAGATTTAAGTTTGATTTTGCTATTAATAATCTCTTTTGATGTTGATTTATAAATCAAATATAAATTTTTACTTAAACCTATTACATATCCTAACCTTTAAATATAATAATCTCCCATCTCTTAAACATTTTAATTAAAAAAATCGTAGTATTAACCACTTTTATCCATTTTTGTTTAATTTGATATTAATGAATAAGAAATTAAAAATTAATTTTTAAATTTTAAGTTAATCTAGCGTCTGATGATTTAGTCAATACTTTAGCCAAATTTAGCTAAGGTACAGACAAGCTCACGCTAAGCAATTTAAGATTACCAGCAAACAACGCGGATTTAACTATCCATCTAGATAAACCACCATTTAACAACGAATCAAGAGTTCTTACAATCATTCGAATCTCAACTGATTTTCATCATCAACTGTCCAAATTTTTTACCTTTTTTTTTTTTAAACTTATCTTTCCAAAAAAATGCTTCCTTCATTTTCGCTTCTGGTCGACACTGTAATAGAGAAAACCTTAAAAAACCAAAAACTCTCCTCCCCAACAAACAACCCCTCCCCCCACCCCCCCCAAAAAAAAAATAATTTTTTTGGGGGTTTCCACTTTCTCCTTTTTTTTTTTTTTTCTTTTTCATTTTTTCCCTCCTGATTCTATCTCTCTCTCTCTCTCTCCCTCTTTGATTTTCCTTCCCTCCAAACACCATTTCAGTTGTTATATTTTCGGCTCGGCTTGGTGAGAGGCGATTGATTTTCTTTCAAAGAAGAAGTTTAATGAATTACAAAGAGAAAGGGCTTGATTTTTCTTCTCTGGAGGTTAATTTTCCCGGGAAATTTTGCCTTCTTTTCTCAGCTCTTTCTCAGCTTCCACGGTTTGTTGCATTTTTCCTTCTCTCTTTTCTTGCACTCTCTCTCTCTCTCTCTCTCTCTCTCCCCCCCCTCTGTTTCCTAGAAGTTTTCTTTTTCGTTAAGATTTTTCTCGAGAAATGTTTTAGCCTTTGAATGCTAACTGAAAATTATCACATAATTTATCTTTCTTTAGTTAGTAATTTTTAAGAAATTTATTTTCCTGTAAAATTTACGAAAGGGAACTTTAGTTACATATCTTTCATTTTTTTTGTTTAATTTTGTTGTTTTATTGTTTATTTCAGGAACTTTTCTTTGTGATTGATTGATCCAGGAGGAATTTATATAGCCAATGGGGAGTCAAAAAAATAAAGGAGGGAAAAATTCATTGGAGGATCTAAGATTAAAGAGAGGGAGAACATGATTTTTTTTTTCATTATTTTGCGTGTGTTTTTTAAATGTTAGTAAATAATTCGATTGCTTGAGTTTGAATGCATATTTTGATATATGGAGTCAGAAGTATTTTCACCTCCAAGAGATTTGGTGAAATGTTGTGATTGCAGTTGTACTACGTGTTCTTTCATTGGTAATCCTTCGAGCACGTGGCTTCGTTCTGTGAAACGAAAATACGATGAGTTTGAGACTGGAAATGGGTTTTATGTTCCGGGGTTTGATCTTTATTCCAATGCCAGAGTCCAAATTGAGAATGAATGTGCCGCTTTGCGGGAGACGGTTAGTAGCCAGCAAGCAGCAATACAGGATTTGTATACGGAATTGGAGGAAGAGAGAAATGCCTCATCATCTGCTGCAACTGAGGCCATGTCGATGATATTGAAGTTGCAGAGAGAGAAGGCAGAGATCCAAATGGAGGCTAGGCAATTCAAGCGTTTTGCAGAGGAGAAAATGGCACATGACCAGCTGGAGATAATGGCTGTGGAGGATCTGTTGTATAAGAGAGAACAGGCTATTCAAGCTCTTACTTGTGAAGTGCAGGCTTACAAGCATAGGATGATGAGTTATGGGCTTACGGAGGCAGAGGCTGAAGGTGAGAAGGATGGACGGATTAAGAATCTGAGTGTGGCTGAGAACTTTGGTGCCCAAGTTGATCTTCCTGCATATAATTATCCACGTCTAAAGTGCAATTTGAATGAGAATCCTGGTGAGGATGTTGAAGATGTTGAGAAATATGCATTCAGCGAGACCCCTCGAGACCACCTGAGGAATCTGGAGCAAAGGATCTATCAAATGGAGAGGAATCCCAGCAGCAGTCAACTGAGTCAGCTGGATGGAGATTTTCCTGGAACAAAGAATATTTTGGAGAAGGTGATAGTCGGTCACTCTCCTAGGCGACCAAGACATTTAAGAAGGTTTTCAACTGATAGTTTAAATTCAGTCCTGGCTAATGAGATTGGTTCAGAGTTTACCGGCGAATCTCCCAGGTTTAACATTGGTTCTCCCAGGTTGAATACTAGCTTCAAGAAGATGGAGTTCGTTTCAGAAATGGAAGAGATTTCCAGCTCAAGAAGAACGGATAATGATGCTTCAGAATTTGGAGATGATATGAGTGACAGAGTTTATACGATTGACTCTGTCCATAATGGGGTGCCATATAGCGGAACTGCTGAACCCAAACCTGAAGTTGGAATTTTTGATGATTATGCATCCATTCCAAGGGAGACATTGAATATGCCCGAACTCAGTGATCCTGATATCAAGAAGCTCTACATGAGGCTTCAGGCCCTTGAGGCGGACAGGGAGTCAATGAGACAAGCAATAATATCAATGCGAACTGACAAAGCACAGCTAGTCTTATTGAAAGAAATAGCTCAACATTTGTGCAAGGAAATGTCACCAGAAAGACAAGTGACTGTGAGGAAGCCATCTATTCTTGGTAGCCTTCCGTTCATGTCAGTCTTCAAGGTAATCTTTGTTTGCATAAACTACATTTTTTTGGGTATACTTTATATGGTCTAGTTCTTTATTGACAATCTCATATCTGTATATTTTTGCATTGTTGAATTTTATGTTGCTTTATTATTGAAATTTTACAATATAGTTTCTTTCAACTCTCTCTCTCTCATGCGTCTGTGTGAGTGCTCAGTTATCTGTGAATTAACATTTTTTTTTTAATGATCTCTATGGCAGTCAGAAATGCACTGGCCTTAAGGTGTTTTTCAAGATGAGTTGCATATTTAGGAGACTAATTAACAATGTCTTAGCTTCCTACCTATAGAAGGATGCAGAAATAAGCTACATATAAAAGTACCTTGCTTACATGAAGAACATAAATAATAAAAGCCATCATCTTGTTGCATCTTGTCCATAGGTCATCCCCCACCCCACCTTCATCTTTCATTCTTTGTTGCATCAAATGCCTGCGCTTTCTGTTGACGACTCATATCTGTATTCTGAACTCGTTGACTATGTTTCTACCATTTTCTTATTTCTTTCCTTTACTCATTTTGTCCACTGAACTCTGGTATTATTTTAGTTCCTGCATAGCAATCATCTATTGAAGATTCAAATTTGGGTTGTAACATAGCTACCTTCAATGTTTGTCCAAGTTTGACATGGTAGCGGTTGAATGGAGCAAGCTTTCTCGAACAAGTTTGTTTTTGTACTTGTTTAGTGTCAACTGTCTTTGACTTGTTTTATTGAATTTTTTTTTTTTGAAACCCTTCATTTGTACGTTGCTCTTTACATCAATGGAAGCATCATAAACAGAACGTGGGTTAATGTTTCGTGTTTAGAACTATTCTATGTTTTCCATAATCTGATCATCCTTGTGTTTCTTTTGATGTATGTCCACTGTGCCACTAAAAAGTTGATTGTATTTTGATTTTTTTTTTCTTTTAGTGGATTGTGTCCTTCTTTTTCTGGAGGCGGAAAGCACGTCGAAGCAAGTAAGCAGAATATGTGTTATATGCATGGTTACTGTTGGTTTTGACATCTTTTAAACCTAACATATTTTGGTTTCTCTGGTTTTTTTAGCTCTATTAAATATTTATCTAAAAGCAAGCATTATTAGGTTAAATCTAAACAATTTATTATTGCATTTTACGGCACATCAAAATCAAAATAAATTATTCTGGTTCAATAAACAAAGAAAGAGTAATGCAGTCTCTTAACATCCATCATTTAAGGCAGTTGCATTTTTAAAGTTAGTCCTGAAACAATAAAGATGCAGGTGCAGGGAGGATGCAGTATATATCTTATACTACATATTCTCTTATAGTCTGTTTAATTACTGTATTTTATTTTGAAAATTGAAATTGAAGTTTATCAGAAGATTATATCCTAGAGAAACGGTAATGCTGGTGTTTGATTCGTTTCTGCCCATATTTCTTCTTTAATTATATAGGTACCTGTATGGATTGTCACAAAACAATGTTGGCTTGCTAATGCTGCTGGATAAGGGCCCTCGTCTGAGGCAGTGGAGATGCCTTTCAAGCACACAAGTGTGAAAAGGATTCTTTTACTTCCATGAAGCTTATAATCATGACTGTGAATGCCAAATGGATTTGATCAAACCATCAAGAGTAGACTTTGCACTCATCTTTTATGGATTCCTTGTTGCAGAATTGGTATATTGTGCAGTGTTCTTTTATTTCATTTATTTTTGGGATTGAATACATGTTTCTGCTTGATCAGCGAAACATGGATGCATGTGAGCATACTCAGCTTATATAATTTGTTGGATATCATCTTGAGGTATGTATCTATTGTCGATCTCTTCCTGTATATTTCAGATTCATCTATGAATCTCATTCACTTATGAATTATTTATACTTTTCTAATTCAAGCAATGGTTAGTTCCCAAGAGTTATTGATGCAAGCCTCATCAAGTTCTTGTTTTACTTGCGGCTTTTTCCTTTGAATATATATGCTTTTCCTCTTCGAAGAAATATCTTAAAGAACCTTTGAATTTGAAAACTTTGACAAAGTTAATTCTCTTTTGTCAATGCAGGTTCTTTGATTAAGAAACCTTTAATGCTGTATTTCCCCGTCTATCTCTAATAGTAAAGCTTGTTTATGTTAATCCAAACAACATTCCATTAGCTGCTGTGGTATGTAGGTACTGTAGGATTTTGCTGCCTGATTTTTTATCCAAATAAAGCAGACTCTTCCATAAAACCTAACCCCTCCTTGTAGCCTGTTGCTTCGCCTCCATATTGTATAGGTGTGCTTGTTTTTGGACCATGGCCGGTGGTAGAACACGAGGGTAGGATGCTGTATTTATTTGTTTAGTTATTTATATCTGCTTCTAGGTGAAGAATTGCTATCTCAAATATGTAATGTTCGTTGATAAGATTGTTGGGAGTTTGGACCAAAGGAAAAAATTTTTTTTTTTTTAATTTATTTAAGGTTGTTAAGATTTAAATCCTAATAATTAAAATTAAAAATTCAGTACCTTATCATCAGCTGTTGGCAAAATAAAAGTTTTTGCATGAGTAGTACTTATTGTTGGTAATAAGAAGTAATTGCCATGGCTGGAAAACACTTAAACCACAAATATGTAAAGTTATTCGGTTTTAGGCCATTAGTTAGTCGCTTCTAAATTGCCTGTTTGAATTTTGTCTGTGTAATGTGTTTTCTCCGTCCTCTTTTGGACTGTCTTCTGGATTTTGCTTTTGATTTGATTATGGGCACTTTCTTTGCCCCTAAACCAGCCAAACTACGAATACACGAGGAAACTGCCCAGATCATAGCCAAAATCAATGACCCCTTAAAGTAATAATATCATTTCCTTGAAGTCTCCTTTCAAGCTTGTCATAAAACAAAGTACAATTAGAAGTGGGCATGAAATAAATAAAATCGTCTGTTTTGATTGCAGTCTTCTCTTCTATCATTAATGGTGACAAATAAATAATGATGAACTAATTCCTGCTTCTCAACTGTATGGATGAGAACAACTGAAAGCAAACGATCTACCACCAGCCCTCCAGCAAAGGGGAGAAGAGGGGAATGGAAAGGAAATGATAAACTTTTTTAATAACTTTGGTTAATTTGGTTAGAGGAAAATGACTTATATTTCTCTTTTATCTTATCCAAAATATGGAAGGAAAAGGATGGTAGAAAATCTAATTGATTGGAGTCTAATTGATCTAAATTTGCTTAGGGTTTATTTAGATATTGAAAATAATTGAGGTCGTGAGATTAAGTGAGATTTAATATCGTAATAGTGATAATAATATATATTTAAATGCAAATGATAACAGTAAAATTAGATATAACAATTTATTATTTCACTATTGGAATCTAAATAAAACTTTAAATACAAAACAACTCAAAATCCAATAAAAAAAACTTGGTCTAACTTTGCTTCATTCTCCCAGATTTTTTCTTAAAGATTTTTCATAATCCCACATGTTGAGATTTATTATTATTTTCTTAAAGTTACACGCTGAACACATTCATATTTAACACGGTCAACTATAATCTTATTTTGCTCAATATTTCTGACTTTTCAACCCATTTTTGCAACTTGCATCATGATATTTATAAGCTTTAGGTATGTATAAAATACATAACATTCTTTCAAAATGTATTATACAGAAAAAGCTGTAGCTTTTACAATTAATTAGTTTTTTTTTTTAATTAGCAGATAAGTTTTTAATAGAATGTATTTACATTACAACTTAACTATAAGCTTTTACATTCATTCATATTTTTGTATTAATATATTTAATTTGTAAAGATGTATTTAGCATGCATGCAAAAATCAGAAAATATGTATTTCTCAAATCACACAATGAAATGGTAAAAAAAGAAAAAAAAAACACATCAGCAATAGCAAATAACATTGGCTTTTAACTAACAAAGGATGAATACACTTAGGGCTGCAGCATGATACATACTATTAAATCTTAAAGGAATATATTCAAACTCTAAAGATAGATAATATAATACCTTATGACTTTTAAGTGATAGCATTAAGCAAATATGAGTTTCAAATCTCAACACTAATATTTTGTTTTTTCAATTCTCAAGTTACGACTTCATGTATATAAATAAATTAAATAAATTTTTTAAAATAATATTCAACTTATTGATCTAATGATCAAGAGAGCCTTAAGAAGACACGAAGGTTAGGGTTCACTAGCCTCCCCCCTTCTCCTTGTTATATGGTTTTTCCCCCCTTAAAAACCAAAAAAAAAAAAAAATCTCTTAAGATGATGCAAATAAATATATGGATAGGGTTAACCAGGGTTTAGGAAGAAAAATTCATTGCAATAATTTAGTTTCTTTGGAAAAATAAAATTTGGGCCGGATAATTTCGGACACCAAATGGGCCTTGGTAGGTGGGCAAAGTCTATGGAAGCAAACTGTTCAAAAAGAAATTTCTGTAAATTTTTTTTTAAACTCAGAAGCCGTTTCATAGAAAAAAAAAAAAAAACTGGCCTTTCTCACAGCAAAACCCTCATGACACCCTTCCCTCTGCAACTAACAAAGCAACCTCAACAACAAAAAGCCTTAAACAATGCTAAGCTGTAGCAGAAGCTTACTGTCCCAAACCATTAAAAGGAAAACCAAAACCAAAGCTAAGAACAAAACGAAAACCAGACTAAAAACCAACAAAAATATCTCTAGAAAACAAAAATTCATTGCCAAAAACCAGCAGCTTGAAGATAATGAAGAAGAAGAAGAAGAAGAAGGATTCAACCTCAAATCCTCAGCCCCATCACATTCTCATGGGGTTCAGCCATTGGGAAACCTTTATTTCAACCCAGGTTCTATTAATTCAAGAAACACTGGCTTAGGTAATCTTCAAATCCTGTCTGATGAGCTTGTTCTGGAAATTTTAGGCCTTTTGGAAGGAACCCAGTTAGGAGTTTTAGCTACCGTTAGCAAATCCTTTTATGTTTTCACTAGCCATGAACCCCTTTGGAGGAATCTTGTATTGGATAATCTAAAAGGAGGATTTTTGTATAATCGGTCATGGAAAGTTACCTACATTTCTACTTTTTGCCCTTCATTTGATGTTTCCTGGAATAGCCGTTTTTCTGGACTGAGAGTAAAGGATTTTTATTCTGATTATTTGTTTCAAAGTTGGTTATGTGCTAATCTTGAAATGAAACCAGAATGGCTTGAAAGAGATAATATAATTCGAAAAAGAGGGATTAGTTTGGATGATTTTGTGGTGACTTTTGAAGAACCAAATAGGCCAGTTTTGTTGGAAGGGTGTATAGATAATTGGGATGCATTGGGAAAGTGGGATAGAGATTATTTAGTTAATTTATGTGGTGACGTTCAGTTTTCAGTTGGACCAGTGAAGATGAGACTAGAAGATTATTTTAGCTATTCGGATCAAGTAAAAGAAGAGAGGCCCTTGTACTTATTTGATCCAAAATTTGCAGAAAAAATTCCTAATTTAGGTTCGGAGTATGAAGTTCCAGTGTACTTCAGAGAGGATTTGTTTAGTGTTTTGGGCAAAGAGAGGCCAGACTATAGGTGGATTATAATTGGACCAGCTGGGTCTGGTTCATCCTTCCATATTGATCCTAATTCGACATCTGCTTGGAATGCGGTGATCAGAGGAACCAAGAAATGGGTTTTATTCCCTCCTGATGTGGTTCCTCCAGGGGTGCACCCGAGTCCTGATGGAGCGGAAGTGGCATGTCCTGTTTCAATAATTGAATGGTTCATGAACTTTTATGGTGCAACAAAGAATTGGAAAAAGAGACCTATTGAGTGTATTTGTAAGGCTGGTGAAGTTATCTTTGTGCCCAATGGATGGTGGCATCTAGTAATTAACCTAGAAGAATCCATTGCCATTACACAAAACTATGTTAGCAGGTACGCCTTTTTTTTTTTTTCCTTACCTTTCTTTTATTCATTAGTTTATTCCATGGTCTATGAAGACTTACTAACTACAGTCTTTGAGTTTAATTTTCACATTAGTAGCGAAAAATACATCTACTTTGACCTTTTAGAAGCTCATTTGACATCGACTTCCGCTAGGATTAAGTGCCCTATTGAAGAAATACATGCAGAATTTAGGAAAAATATTAGCCATTTTTTTGCCATTCCCTCAACATCCTATAGCGTGTAGAATTGGTTATAAATTGAGTCCAATTTTGAAGCTTGGCTTTAGAATATTATAGTGATTGTGATATTCTGAGTGATAAAACAAAGAAGGGTAGCTTTGCCTGGTATAGATATATACAGTAGAGCAGAGGTTGAGTTATTGTTGAAGAAATTATGGTTGTCCTAGCTTACTATTGCTAACAACTATTTAAATTTTGGTAAGGCCATTTTTTTTCTAGTTTGAATCTCCTGCAGCTGGTTCATGAGGCATCTGCAATTATCCAACAAAACAGCAAGTGTTTTAGAGTATTGGAAGAATTCACCACATGGATAACTATCTGTGAATCTATTTCTAGAAGGATGCTTAGAAAGCCCGAGTTGGGCAGCTGTTCTTTGACCATTTCTAATGTCCCATAGCACCACACAGATGCTAGTATTTTTGCCTGATCTTCTTGAGCATCCAGCAATGAACCTTCCCTTGTAATGATAGACGAGGCTATATTATCTTTAATTAACTCATAAATGGTTTGAATGAGACATTACATATTAGAGAACATTAATATATGATAGTTTTGAGTTTTCTATTTTGGGCTGTTCCCTGTGCCATTTTAGTTTTAAAGTTTATAATTCAACTAACAATATTTTTAATTTTTTGATATTTTTCTTCTAAAATAAATATACAAGTAACATATCGTATTATGGCCAGAAAAAGAAAAAAATGACAGATATTTGGTTTTTTTTTTTTTTTCTATTGCAGGAGAAATTTGTTGAACGTTCTAGATTTTCTTAAGAAGCCAAATGCTAGCGAGCTTGTTTCCGGGACAAGAGACAGAATAAATTTGTATGAAAAGTTTAAGAATGCTATAGAGGCATCTTTCCCTGGAACAATTGATGAACTGACACTGGAAGCAGAGGAGAAAAAGGCCCAGCAGAAGAAAATGTCTTTCTGGGATTCAGTGACTGATTCAAAGGTAGGTGCTTTCAAGTTTTCTTTCTAAAGGAACAACCGTCAAGGCCACCAGAGAATGACAAGAGAAAAGTATGAATTATTCAAAACAGTTTTGACATTAATTAATTTTACCATGTTGTACTTCAATTCTTTTCTATAGTAACTTTGAGGAGACATACCATTTAAGGACTTCCAATCATGGCTGGTAAGTTGTGTTTTATCTTTTAAAAAAAAATTGAAGTGTCGAAACAATGAGAAAAAGTTTGAAAGGCACATTCAACGTATCACGGGTCTACGTTTTTAATTCTTGGGTTAGAAACATGGACGTATCCTTGTGAGAGATATCAGAATTGAGATGGTTCGGATCAAAGTGAGAGTAAAAGAGTTTATGCAATAAGAGCGTTGCACAATTAGATGTGGAAAATGTCATTGGTCTCGCTTCTGTAAGAAAAAATGGTATTGAAATCTATAAAAGATGAGCCTTCTTCTATTATATCTTTTAAGTTGAAAACATGACATAATGAGTTAATTATATTTTTGATATTTAAATTTTTAAAAATCATATAAATTGATATATACAAAAATAATAAAATGTACAATTTATTCTTAAAATTTTCTTATTTTAGTCCAAAATTTAGTAGTGTTAATTTAATTTGTATAATCATGCTTTATGCATGTCATTTATTAAATAAAAGTCTCAAATATTTTGTTCACAATGGGAAATAAATCACACACTGAAATAGACATAATAGAAACAACAAGGGAAGAGATTCTTCAGAATATAAGTTTGGCAGGTTATACTGGAAATGCGTCTGATGAAACGCATTCTTTATAGGATAGAACAGAGTATTAGGATTTCTCTTAATTACAGTAGATCAAACGAGAATATACAAAGAGCAAATTACAATTAGCAAAAAGAAATCAGGAAAAGCCTCCTCGGTAACAAAATGTAGTGTTTTTTTCTCTAGAGATCATTCGCATGAAAATGTCATACAGGAGAGAGAGACACCGTATATGAACCGTTGCAGTAGTTCAAGCCCTTTACTAAACCTGAATGTAAATAAGGGGAAACAATAGCTTCAGGAATACCGAAAGCAAAGGCTATTTCTTGTGAGTTTTCACCTACTGTGGCTTCACTATCAGCTATCTCACAAACTGCCCCAACAGCAATATTTAAGCCAACAGAAGTATGCTCCGTTGTAAAGCTGAAAACCACCCAAATAAAATCAGACAAATAGGTGAGAGTAATGGCATAGTTTTTTTCGTTGGCCTTTTTTTTTTTTCAATATCCTCTTCAGGGATTCAGCAGTCATAAACGGGTAGTTCAAAAAAGAAAAGATTTGACACGATATTACAGTATGATTTGTGAGTTAAACAACTTAAACCATTCAGATACCAGAAGTCCAGAATTGCATCTGAAACTTCTTGAATTTGACTAAAAGGAAAAAGAAAAAGATGTACAACTTAATATCATTCCAAACAATAGTTGATGACTTCAAGGGAGTTTTTATCCAAAACAAAGAACAAAAACGGTTCAAGGTTCAATTATTGATTAACTCCGCAGTTGTAGCTAGCAAATTCATTTACAGAATGAAGATCCATTAAGATTACACTTAAATGACCCTATAATTCACGTTAAAAAAATCTGATAGGATGCAATAATTTGATCCAAGGAAAAGGAAGTATATTATACCTTGCTTCAAAGCTTTGCCCTTCAGAGGCCATTACAGCACATATGTTGCTGATAATCCAAGGGGGAATATGTGAATCCTTGATTTCAATGCTATAGCAAAGGCCAGCACATGAAATTGGCATGGAATGACCATCTTTCAAGGTGGATCCTTGGGGAAGAGCAGCACCATGATCAGCTCTTTTAATCTCCATGCATCTAACCTGAACACCAAAATTGACATAGAAACATATAACCAAGTTTTGCAACAAGTGGGAAGAAACTATGATGAAGTTTTCTGTCACTTCTTATTTTACATGACAAGAAAAATATGATGTTTGTGTCAAACAGCTATTCAACGGCAACCTAAAAGTAACAAAGATGTTGTGCACAAGAAGATCATAGCATGTATCAAGGGCAGTGACACCAGATTAGGCGACTGAATAAACAATTAGAACTTACAATCAACAAAGGCTAAACAAAGACAAAAATCTTGTCTCTGGCAACACCACTCACCTCTGGAGCAGAAAGAGCAGCATTTTGAAATGGCACAGGAGAATATAATACAGGAACATCCACAGCATTCAAAAAGGTCAAGAAAGATCTAAAGATGGTTACAAGGAAAATGGTCAGATCCAGTGGCAAGAAAAAGCAGACAAAAGGTAAGTACTATCTATTTAAACCTGGTCAAATGAAATCTAGAAACCATATAACTCAATTTATGGAACAACTTATCTTCCGAATAGAAAAATGAATGGAACTCACCTATAATTTAACAAAATCTCATATAAACCATGTACATTCTGATTTCCACTGACAGCCAGTAAAGACTGTGGAGTATTATCAACATCAGAGAAGGAATTCATGCGTCGAGTCTGCAGTAATTTTAGCAAATAGTGCAATGAATAATTGAGCACAAGAATCATGAATAGTTATCTCATGATGTTGAGCAATGGGTTGTAATACTTACACCAAGGGGAAAGCACTAGCCGGTTAGAACCGATTTAACTGACCAAAACCACCGAATTTGGTTAATTTTATTCAATTTATTCAATTTTGGTATTAGTTTAGAGAAAATGGTTTATTCAATTAGTTCAGTTGTTTAACAGTATTCAAAATTGATAACTGAATAGACCGAATTAATTGATCCTATTAATTTATTTTTAATTATAAATACACCAAAGTTTTCTTTTAGTTTAAGCATCCTCTTTAGAAACACACAATCACTGTGGAGATGAATGCGTGGAACCACCATCCTTTAGGTTGTGAGTTTCTAAGAGTGCTTAGTGATAATAAGAAATATTTCTAAACTTATTTTTGAATTTTATGTCACAAGTTAAATAGTACTGATTTAAACTTGAAATTGGGGATACCAACTCAGCAACAGGCAGGAGTGAAAAGGGGGGAACTAAAATGAAAATGAAAGAAGAAACAAGAATAAAGCACATTCAGATCAAAACTCTCTAATCCTTTTCAAGAAACCAAAACTTGTTTTATATCAAGCAGTTAACAATTCCAGAATAATAGCAGGTGGAGAAGATCAACTTCTCAGCTGAAGCATCAAACTGATTGTCTGGTTTTCAATGTCTCAAAATACTGCACCAAAAGTCTCAAGATCCTTCCCAGGGTATAAACTCAGTCAAAAGCCAAATCATAGAAACTATCAGTGTAAAAAGATGTACAAACCTGGCCCAAATTATGCTTCTCAATTTCTGAAAGCTCTACCAGATCCTCTGTAGTCACTTGTTCTACTTGAGAACGGCAAAGAGGCATAGAATAAGAAACATCCTAGGAAACATTATTGCAAAACCAGTAGAGGAAAAATGACAGCATCAGGCATCAATAAAGCATGAAAATTAATCAAAATGGCTATATAAATGAGCAGCATTGGAGAAGATGAATATATATTTCAAAATAACATAGCCTAAGTACCCAACTGATTGGGGCAACATCTATAGCTTCCTGAAAGAGGACTAAATAAATGAAAGGGAAATTCTCCTATTCCTCATATACCCTCTTCTGCAGTCACAAGTTGTTTTCAGACTTTATAAGAAATCCTAAAACCAGTTCCTGTTGTATCTGCTTGTGTTTCTAAAACAAGCAAAAATCTGAACTAGCAACCACATAAACCATAACTGCACGCATGTTTGTAAAGTCAGCAACTTTTCTACATGCTGACATTAGCAAAATTGGTTTTATGTACTCTATCAGTCTGTCAGTTTATCTTTATAACACTGCAATCCAAGCCCCATATCAGTGAAACTGTAGCTAGATGTGTCAAAATTGCCATCTTAATGGTTCTCCACCTCAGCACCACCACTATTAGGTTATAATGAATTGGTTTAGAGTATTATTAAACAAACTTTAATTTAGATTGCATCTGAAAGTGAAAAAGAAAAAGGAATTTAGGATGATAAATAAGCATTTATAGACCAGAATAATTACTTTCATAGAGCAATGCTGACAAGCTATATGAGAAGCAAACTGCTTGCCACCTTAGAAGTTAATATCACATGACCAGGATAACTTTACAGAAATCTCTAAAAGGCCATGTTCAATACAACTTTCATCAAATACAATTGTCCACAGAATTTTATTGTAATCATGATTACGAGCACTGGCAATAGCTTAACTAGTTATGAGTGGCATCTTACATGTTCTTTCAGTGACGACCTCAAACCTCTAGTTGATTTGGAGATATAAGCATGATATGATCTTCTACTTCTTCCCGAACCATCAGCAGCAGTAAACATCACCACAAAATGTGAAGTGCACACTAGAAAGTTTCCAATGTGATCATTACCAAGATATAGTTTTATACTTTCAAAAAACATTAATGTAATTGAGCATTACACTCCATAAAAGTTCATGCAGAATTCAGTCATCAAAAGAAGAAAAGACAATTTGAAATCAAGGACAAAACCAAGTAGGATTTAGAGTCTTCGCAGATCAAGAGGACATGCATATTTTCTTCTTAAAAATAACTCAGCAACCCATAGCAAGTATTATCCCCTGAGTAAGCATATGCATGAGATGGGTATGGTATTTACCAAAAATGTGACTCAAGCAGAATAGAACCGAGCATGACAAATGCAAGCACTTCTGGATTTGAAGCTATGGACATCTGTATGTGCATGAAATATATTACTTAAATGTTCTCATGCCAAGAGAAAACATCATCCATGGAACTTGGCTCAACCAACAGTGTGAGAAGATTGGAACATGGTTTCAAAGGTGCACAATAGATAAGGAAAAAGTCATAAGCATGAATAAATATTTACCATAAAAGATGCTACAAACATTTTCACGAAACATATAGTAAAGACTCCGAAATGATTCCTCCCATGCCCCGAGTCGCTTTCTTAAGAAATCCATTTCAACTGGAGAACAAGGGACAACATCAGTTAGATAACTTCATATAGGAGGAGAAAGAATGGGGAAGGAACATTCTGGGCGTGTGTTTGTTGGTGCACAAATATGGAGGGTTTGAAGAGGGAATTCAACTCAAAAGTTTCATTAAACAAACCTCCATCTGCTGCTGCTGAGACCAATATTGATATGAGAGATGGTGGTAGGGTAGATTGAGGATAAATCCACGAATGCAATGCTTTAGAATTCAACACTTGGGATGCCAGTCTGATTTGTGAAACACTACTAATATTGGGATCTTCAGATGAACCAAGATGGGATGTAAATTGAGGCATACCATTATACATACCACACATCATTGACCTATTTAACCTGGAATCACAAAAACAATATGAAGTTATATAAACAAGCAAAATACAAACCCTGCAAAACAAAAAGACAGTAACATATGAACAAGGAGGTAATGTAAACAAACATGATTTTATGATATATAATATTATATACAGAGAGAGAGGAACTTATCCCAGGAGTGACCTTATCTTTGAAGTAGAAAAAATATAAAAAAAATGAAGAAAAACAACAGGTTTATTCACCAATTCACTGAGGAGGAGGACACCAATCGCATATAAGTTTTCAAAGTAAAATCCAGAGGAATCTTCTGGCCTGTCACATGGAATTCAGAGCAGAAGTTTCCAGTTGAAAGATCATCAAATCGTTCTGAAGACTCAGGAGGTATATTCAGGATTGCTTGACAAGCAGCTAGTCCTTTCAATGCTTTATCCTACAAAACAATTGGTGGTTTCTTTATTAAAAAAAAAAAACATAATTTAAGTAATCAAATCTTGGAGATGATAAATGCACATACCATATCAACAGTTGCCAAGCCTGATAAATTTTGACCCCCTGATGAGAGCTCAGTAACACTAAGAAATGTACCCTGACTACATTTCTCAAGTGTTCGGTGGGCATCGAGCACATCATCTTTTGGAACATCAACAGAAGCAACAGAATTCTCTGGACTGCAAAGCAACAACATATGACTATTAAAATCAAAGAATAAATCTACATATTATGTGCCAAGTATGGGATACTAGGATTGATAGAAATACCATGAAAGTTGTTGCCTTCTCTTGGCAGCCAAATTTGAAAGTGCAGAGATTTTCTTTAGGCTGCTAGGTTGTTCAATTGAACTATTTTCCTGCTAAAGAATAACATAATTGAACAAACGACTGAATTAGTTATAAACTTATGAGTACTAAAAACTTTAGCTGCATGAAGATATTCCGTTAAATGCATTTTCTGGATTAATAACCTTGGCATTTTCTTTTCCTGATAGCAGTTTGAACCTTGATTTCTTGGCAGGATATACTCCATCCATACGGGTGTCAATATATCTTGGATTCCTTGGCAGATCTGGTTTTTGGAGTCCATTATCCATCTCACTAGCACTGCTAATGGAGAAAAGCAAAGTTCCCAGATAGTTGTAACTTAAAAAATAAAAAAGAAAACTTATTGAAAAGAAACGAGGAAGAACGACACTTACCTCGAAGCCAAAGATTTATTAACAAGCTCTGCAATATTCGTCTGCCTTAACTGCTCTCCCTGATAAGTAAACATTTATTATAAAGCTTAACTAAACTGTAGTCCAATTAGCATTGGCTCCTTCAAGTATTAAACTAAATAATTTAAACATGTTAAATAATATAACTAAATAATATAAAAAGGTACAGTTGCAAAATAAGAAAACACAAGAAAATTGCACACGAGAAGGATGAAAAGATTAAATATCACACTTATAGCTTTAATTTGGCAGAATTAAGGTAGACTTAAAGCAGTGAACTATTCTCTCAAATTAAAAATAAAATAAAATAAAAGATTTTATTGATTGATTAATGAGAACAAAAAAAAAAAAAACTAACTTAATGCTAGAGTAACAATAAATTTATCTCTTTGGATAATAGCACCATAGCATTGTCAAAAAAAATCCTGCCCCCTAAACAATTACAATGAACTCAATCATATTCATAACAGATAAGGTAAACCGAAATGGCAAATCGCAACGATGCTAGTACGAGTTAGAGGATAAAAAAGGATAAAAAAGCAATACTCTGAGTTCCGAAGGGGTCTTCCTTTTAACTGTTAGACCAACTTTAAGAGCATCCCCGCCAATTTGTAGCGAGGTAGAAGTTAAGGCACCATGGGCTACCTTCGCCATATTCGAAAGTCGGCTCGAACAATAGCCACGACTCCTTTGCCTTGGAATAGCAATAGCAATACCAGCAATTATGCCCTTTTTTCAATTATTAAAAAAAAAAAAAAAGCAAATCATCGAACAGAATATGTGCATTTTGCTGCTGATAAATTCAAATAAGAAAAATAGATTGCTGACAAAGATTTCAATGTCTTACCTCTATGAAGAAAAAATCACGAAGATATGCATCGGTAAGAGAGCCGAGAGAATCTGGGCATGCCCTAATTGGATATAAATCTAGGGTTTTGAAAAAAGGATTTTGCTCTGCCCAAAACTAAATGAAATGTTTAGGGCAAAATATGGAGAGAGAGAGAGAGAGAGAGAGGGCCTGAGATATTGCGCTGAAGTGGAGACAGTGAAAAGTCTTTTATGAGTTTCATGGATTTTTCTTTTGGTTTTGAACAATTGGTTTCCCTCCTGCAATTGACGGCGTTAGTCGATCGTTTTTAATATGGCAGAATGCCGTTAGTGTTAAAGGACGGTGGTTCTGGTTTGGGAATTGGAGCGTAACTCGCTACTAAAGTATGCCACGTGGCTCGCTTTGCCTACCTTGGGAACCTACTTGGTAAATTTCCGAGGACTTAGCCCCATTTTGCAATGTACTGGCCCTTTTTGTTTAATTTAAAGGCCCAATATTTTTTATGCTCTTTTATACAACAAACTAGCTTTTATTTTTTAATTAATTTTAATTTTTTATATTATCTTAATAAAAATATATATAAATTTTTATGGATCTATTAAATATAATCATACATTCATAAATGATAAGTTACAATTAAATGATAATCTAAGTATAATTTATTATGAATAATACTATTCTTTTAAAAAAATCTAAACTTTTATAAATTTTGCAAAAATTATAAAAATCCTTTCTTTTCATAAAAAAAATATTTTTTCTTCAATTCATTCGCTAAACACTACAAATTTTATTCTCACTTCTTTTCTTGTTTGATAAAAAGTCAATAATCAATTTTTAACTAGTTAAGATTAATAATTGCTTTTATAATAATATTGATATGAATGTATATATATATCATTTGATTAAATTGTGAAATATATTTTATATTAGAAGAATATTCTTAAACTATTGAATTATAATATTTTATATTTATATATATATTTGATTGAACAACAAATCACAATATTATTAATTTGATTATAACCATTTACTTTTTATTAGTTCTTATTTTTTATATACTTAAAGTAATTATCACACAAATATATTGGCCTAACAATTATTTCTATGTCAACAAAATAAAATTATTTTTTCTAGATAAGAGGAAAATAATAATTTTTTATGTTATGCTTAAAAACATATTTTTTTAAAAATAGTATTTATTTTTAATAGTTTTTAACATAATTGATAGAATTTTTTTTGTAGGTCGGATATGATAGTGATCATCATTTTTCTCATAGCATCCGTTGTAAACAAAGAAAATCAATAACAAAAAGTGCCCCAAAAGAAAATGAAGAATATAAGTTTATATATTAATTTTTTGAAATTAAAAATATAAAATAATAAAAGAAAATATGTTAATGAATTAACAAAAAAAAAAGAAATAAATAAAGTAATATAATATAATACGAAAAGTTAATTATAATCAAGTTAAACAAAATAAAAAAAATAATGAACTAAAGAAAAACAAATAAATTAACTAAATATTATATAATATAAAAATATTTGAATTAGAATATAAATAAAACATTAAATTTGTTCCTAAAAACAAAAACATGCTTTTATCTAGCTTCTTTAACAATATTTAAATGTCTCATCTTTTTTTAATTACTTTAGTAGCTTTTATCTAACTTTTCTAACAATATTTAAATGTCTCATCTTTTCATATAAAGATGTAAACTTTTATTACTTTAGTAGTACATGATTTATAATCAATAATTCATTAACTTAGAGTCATCCATCTTATAAGTCGTAAAAAAATTCTAATACCTGGTCAATTCAAATTTCAATTTGTTTTCTTTTGTTTAATTATTAATTTTAATATAAACCATAATTGAGGAGTAATAAAGGTAGAAAATTAATTGAATTGTTTAAAAGTACAATTTCACTTCCATTTCTTTCTAATTTTTGTTAATAAACCATAATCGTCAAATTAAAAAAAAAATTTATCTTTTTCAAATTCTAATTTTGATAATAACAAATAAAATAATTTTGATTTGAACGGGGTAGTTTCCCTTATGCTCTTTATTTTTGTTTTCTACTTTTAATTTCAATAAATAATAATTTATTAAGCATACACACACACACACATATATATATATACACATATATATATTTGAAACCATGATTAAATTGAAAAAATGGTAAATTAAGATTTAATACATTTGAATTTAAAATTTATGCTAAATTTTTAATTTTTGATAGATTTTGATTTGATGGAAATAATTATCCAAAAATATTAAATTTAAATAATTTATTAAATAGAATTATTTGGCAAAAAGTAAAAAATTTATTAAGTGTATATATTTGAAACTGTGATTAAATTTAAAAAGAAAATATAAATTATGATTTAATATGTTTGAATTCAAAATTTATGTAAAATTTTCAATATAAGATAGATTTTTATTTAAATTTAAATAATTTATTAAAGAATTTTATTTAATAAATAAAATAATTAAAGTATTGTCCTATGTGTCATTAAAAGAGACTAACCACTTAAGCATTTACATAATCAATTTTTATCATGTAATTATATATATATATATATCAGTATCGGTCAATTTATAAAATAAAATGAAATGCATATCAATTTAAATTACAAACATGTTTATGATATAAATTATATTTTATGAATAATTAATTTAAATTTATTTAATTTTAATAAAATTTATTTTATTATTAAAATTATAATTATTAATGAAATATAATTATATTACTATTAGTATATGTTAAGATATGAAAAAAAATAAATATTTTCAAATTTTAAAAATTATTTAAATAAAATTTTTTTATCTTGCAACAACCCACAAACAAACAATTTTTAAAAATCATACTTTAAAATAATTATTTTTAATTTATTATTTATAATATTTAATTAAATAAATATAATTTGTTCTTTGCATAAAAAAATTAAAAGAAAAATCAACTTACATAGATATTAAAACTAAAATAGAACCTCAACATCCTAGAAGTGCCATATATTTTTGAGAAATAATCAAAAGAAATCTAATAAAATGAAATGAAATTCTCAATTATATTTTTTTTTACAAAAGAGGTTGTTAAAAAATTATGTTTGTTAGGATTCGAATCGCATGCCTATTAAATATCCCCTCTTAAAATTATATGAATTAGTTAGATTCAATTCCGGAGGATTTTGTTTATTCATTACTTAACTAGGTAGATAGCCATTATCAAATGTGAAGAAAGGTGTAGATCAGAAAGCCACAAATGCAAGTTTATCCATCAATTATAGTAATATATAGAATAACTTAAACAAAGAAGTTTCCCAAAGATACATAAAAATCAGTTCACAATTAAGAATATGCATGCGGCAAGCAACCACAATCTTTATATCTTAAACAAAAATAATCATCTACAACAACTAATGTCACGGTGAAACGCATGTTTTATACGCAAGATAAGAAACGCAGCCAAGTTGGAGACATTCCAAGAACGTGTATTTGATCAAGATCACCATAATCAATCTCATTGAAAGGCTTCTTCATTTCTGCATCAAACAAATTACCTCTCTCAGTCACCATGGCCGCCGTGGGTTCTTCACAAGAAGATGGCGATGATGGAATATTATAAGATTTTTCATTCGTTGAGTCCTTTCCCGTCAGGCGTTGCACGAGGCTCATGAATTCGTCCGATCTTGCATGGATAATCTTTGGCGATCTCAGATAGATTACAACAGGATTAACCCTGCTTTGATCTGGAAAATTCTGTGATGATTTCTTGATCGTTGATGAAGAGTTGCTTACTCTTAAAGCTGCAAGGGCCTCGGACCTTGCAACTTTCTACTTCTAGTGCTGCAGTCGATTTCACGACTTTCACTGTTACAACTCATTGGGAAGGGCTAAAGTGAATCTATATATTTTTTTCTTAGGGCTACAAAATTGTTGGACACTGAACTGATTTTGGGCTCAATCATAGAGACCAACCATGTATTAATATCTTGATAGTGCAGCAAGCAAGAAAGAGTCCATCCACATAAAAACAAGAGATTGCTAGAAAATTCCAAAAAATTTGGTTTGCTTTTGAATAGGTCTTTGTGTTTTGGAGGAATCCAAAGAAAATGTTTGTACAATTAATAGCAAGAGAATTTGACAAATTCAGTCAAGTCAAAATAATCAGCCAATTTATTTTCTTCTTTGATCATAATCCCAAATTCCAAATATAAAACCAACTTTGCTTTCAGTTCTAACAAGCTACTGTCCTCGAGCCTTCCCCCTCTGCCTGCTGGTAAGAATGACAGAAATCAAACTGCGGCAGCTTGAAATCCTCAGCCAAGTGTTATTTATTTATTTTTACATAAGAGGCCATAGTTTTAAAATAAAAGAAAAAATTGCATGTGGTAGCATTCAAATTTCAAATACGTGGAATGTTACATTTTAAAAGTGATTGCATTAGCTAATTAAATTAAATTCAAAGTTTAGTCAAATGTTAATTCATTATAATTTACATTTCATGCATTTTTTTTTTTTGCAAAATAAGTCACGGTAAGAAGCATGAGAAAAAGTTACGAATACTGATATATATATATCTCAAATTTATTGAATGTTATCTCTTAAAAATGATAATATAAATCAATTAAATTGAACTTTGAATTTATGTCTTCTTTTCAATAGAAGGAATATTCTAATTAACAAAGTACACTTGTTGTTACTAATAGATAGTATTCAGAAAGTTCTATGATTTAGTATATCTTATTTTTCACAATTTAATAATTTAACTCAATTTTATCCTCTGAAAGCATGCTTCTCCTCATCAAGAACTGAACTAGTTTCATCCATTTACTGTAATTCACAATTAAAGGCAAATTTTTTGCCATAAAAACGACAGAACATATGAAATGCACCGATCCAGGGTTTCTTGCTTTTCATTTGTGCAGTGGTTAAAGTTGAAATTCTGATGTTCCAATTAGTATAAAATTTATAAGAAAACCGAATTGTCAAACCAAATTTCAGTACTTGTCGTTTTTCCTTAGGCTTCTAGTCTTCATCATGTTCTTGGATAATAAGAAAATAAGGGTTCGTATTTATTTCTAAAAAAAGTAATGAGAGAATATAATCTTTAATTATATAAATAAATTATTGCATGATAATCGATTCTTTAATTTTGTTCTTCAAATAGGAATATATATAATTCCAACAGCAAATCTTATAATATATATATATGTATATATACATATATATGATTTGAATTACTATAAAATTTAACCAAGCAAACCTCATTTTCAAAACTGAAGTTACAAATTTCTTTTGCATTTTGGCTATATATGTTTCAGGCCTCACTGACCATGACCTTGTAGCAGCTCCATATCTATTCTTGGAGCTTTGAAAAGATAGAAAATAGGTTATAGGCCTATAATTTATAGTGGAGAAAAGCAAGGAAGGAATTTGGATTCTTAGATTTGTTAGTCACTGATATATACAAAATAAGTTCTTACACTTTTATTATATCTAAATAATTTTTTATTTTTAATAAATATTTAAATAAATTTTTATTTCAAATGAAATTTTGATTTATATTAATGGTTTATTTATATATAAATTAAAAGTTAAAAGTTTATTTGAATGTAAATTAAAATTTAAAAATTTATTTAAGTGTAATAAAAATATAAAAATTTATCTAAATAAAGTAGCAAAGTTTAAGGTTATATTGATATTTTGCCTAAATGAATTAGATACTTACACCAAACAAATTAAGCCGAACAACACTATTCTATAATTCAACATTATTTTTTCTTAAGAATATAATTCAATATAATTCAAAACAATAATAAATTTCACCTTAATTTCATAAATCAATATAGAATAACAACTCTGAAAAGAATGAAAATCATTGGATGGATACGTGCATAGGGAACTGCATTAGATGGCGTATGAATCCTAAGACCAAAAAAAAAAAAAACAAAACATACATTCTTAGTTTCTTACGTTGGTCGGTCAAAGTTCTCATGCATGCAATAAGCCACTTAACCACGATAACCCAAATACCCAATCCATGAAAACACTTTTTTTTTTAACGATAATCTCAATAATAATAAGTTTGGTAACAGGGTTTTTTTTTTTTTTTCTGTAATTATGAATTTTTAGCCATTATTTTCTTATTCTCATTCTTTTCCTAATAACCTGGATATGGAATCTCCGGTATTTTGTTTGAAGATGGAGGAAATTCAAAGCAAATTGATCTCTTTGTAACCTTCTGAGCTACCCTTTTCAACATTGGGTCTATTGCCTACTCTTCATTTCTTCTTCAAATTTGGCTATAAATATAATTCATTCTTTTTTTTTCCTTTTATTTTGGCTCTGGTGTTTTAGAATTCTGTTGTAATTATCAAATTATATAAATTAGATTAAAATTTACTACGTTGGCTCCCGTTTGGTTTTTGGAATTTTGAGATTTGCAGCAAATCCTCTGCTTTGCTTCCTGTTGAATTCATGACAGAACGTCAGAATTTGAGATCTCTTTAGTTTGAAATGATGAATGCCATTTGTGGGTTGTCCTAGAACAGGCTGTTTGGTCCAGAAAAAGGCAGGACTTTGGGGATTTGTTCGAGGCCTGTGATCTGTTCTCACAGCTTGAGATTTGATTTGATTTTTTTTTGCTCTTTAATGGAATTATCAAGGACCTATTTTGATGTTGGAATTCATAAGAGAGAGTTGATAATAAGGACCTGAGGATTGGGAAATTTTGATGGGGAACACATGTGTAGGACCAAATAATCTGGGTGCGGGTGGATTCTTGCAATCTGTTACACAGGCGGTTTGGCGGCAAAGGCCACCTGAGGACCGGTTACCTCCACCTAATGATGATAACAGTAACCAAAAAGGTCAGGAAAATGCAGTTTCTGATGAATCTAAATCCAAGAGCTCTGGCGGTTCTCAAGGTTCTGGTGCAATCCAGAACAAACCCCCTGAACCAGTCAAGATCACCAATGAGGAATCTAAGACGGTTGAACCAGAGAAACCAGGAAAAAGAGAGGTTACTGAGGAGGGTAATAAGGCTTCAGATGAATCGAAAGCCAAAAAGCCACATCATATGAAGAGGGTGTCAAGTGTGGGGTTGCAAATTGAGTCAGTGTTAGGAAGGAAAACTGGGAATTTGAAGGATACATATAGCTTGGGGCGGAAGCTAGGGCAAGGGCAATTTGGAACAACATTTTTGTGTGTGGAGAAGGGCACTGGAAAAGAGTTTGCCTGCAAATCCATTGCCAAGAGGAAGTTGACCTCAAAAGAGGATGTGGAGGATGTTAGGAGGGAGATTCACATTATGCACCATTTAGCAGGTCACCCCAATGTGATACAAATCATTGGTGCTTATGAGGATGCCATTGCTGTTCATGTTATTATGGAGCTTTGTGCAGGTGGGGAGCTTTTTGATAGAATTATTCAGAGAGGGCATTATACAGAGAGAAAGGCAGCTGCGCTTGCAAGGATAATAGTTGGTGTTATCGAAGCATGCCATTCTCTGGGTGTTATGCACCGAGACCTAAAGCCTGAAAATTTCCTATTCATTAACCATGAAGAGGAGTCACCACTTAAAACAATTGACTTTGGACTCTCAATGTTCTTCAAGCCAGGTATTCCCAAATGATCACTTTTTTTCACGTTGAAAAATCTTTTAGTGTCAGTAGAATTTGAAACTTTCATTTGAATTCCCCATAAATGGAACCGTTTGATCATTTTTGCCACTTTGCTGTCGTGAACATAGTTAACACTTTGCCAGCGATAATTTTTTTACATGAACAGCTGCTTAATAAATGCTGGAGTGAACATTTTGTTACCTTCTTGGACTCGGACTAAAGTTTGTTATGTAACATCTTGATCATTTTGTTTATGAAACTATTGAGTGCTCAGATTCCTACTTCATAGTTTATATTATACATGATTATTCTTCCTTGTGAGTGATTGTGGAACATAAAATTTCTCTCTCTAGTATGAGGAAATCATAATTCCCAACTGCTAGAATAAAATGTCCTGTAAAGCGTTTCATCTTAGAAGTGAAATTCAAAACTTATCTAAGATTACGAATTCTATTCGGAGAAGCATTATACTTGCTCATTATGTTTACTGTCTCACGGGGTTTTCATCTATCTTAAATTACAAACCACGAATTCCATTATATTCATACTGTTAAGAAATTCTTAATTAATACAGAGAAGTATATGCAGTCCTTAATCACCATGAGCAATTACAGAAATTATTTGTAAATAAAATAGGTTTAGATCCAAGTGAGGGAGAACAACATCAGGAGCCCTTGTGGTGACTCTACCAGTTACAGATTGAGAAAGATCAAATTACCTGACTAGGCTTGAAATGCACATCACATTAAACTTGCAGTTTCTTTCTTGCAGCAAAGAAAGCAAAGAGGGGAAGAAAAGGGGAGGGAGTAAGGAAGGGAGAATAAGTGCGATGCCCATTACCTTTCTTGGCTATGTGGAAGTAATTATATGGATTACTCCAACACATATAGCAATATATCCATTGCTCATCTTTAGAGTATGGTCATGTCTAGCCAGCTCATAGTGTGATCATTGCCTTTGTTTACTTGGAGCCAGTCATCATTATAGTGGATTTCATTAAATTTTATTATGTCAAGTCTACTCTACTGTCTGGGAGCTAATTCTTTTTCCTCTAGGTGAAACATTCAGTGATGTGGTAGGAAGTCCCTATTATGTGGCTCCAGAAGTGTTGCAGAAGCACTATGGCCCGGAATGTGATGTTTGGAGTGCTGGAGTGATCATTTATATTTTACTTAGTGGAGTCCCCCCATTCTGGGATGGTGAGTGTTTTATTGCTTGTGGCTTCATTAGTTGGAAGCTTCAGTAAATGCTTCCAGGCATTTTGAATTACATCTAATTTATTTGGTACGGATGCTATTTTTTTTCCATCAGAAACGGAGCAAGGGATATTTGAGCAGGTGTTGAAAGGTGAACTTGACTTTATATCAGAGCCATGGCCTAGTATCTCTGACAGTGCAAAGGACTTGGTCCGAAGAATGCTTTTAAGGGACCGCAAAAAGAGGTTGACAGCCCATGAAGTTCTTTGTAAGTATGCATATCTCTCCCTCTTTCTAAATTATACTGTTATTAAGCGCAAATGGTCAACATGGATATTATTTGGGAAGCCTCGAGTGTTAGTTTGTCTTTTTCAACTGAATGTTCATCTTTTGCAGCATCATGCATTGAAGAATTATCTTGGATATACTTTTCAGAAACAGTTTTGGTTTGGCTAAAAATGAATAAGTTTAACGGAATGCATGGTGTCTTGTAGGATTTAGTTATGGGAATGAGGGAATGGAATAATAACTGTTTGTTTAGTGATGATTATATAAGTTATATCTAGTTGTCTTTATCTTAGAAGCTAGTGCCCTATATAAAATTTTGCTTAGACTAGAAAAAAAAAATTTGTCTGGTTTATCTTGGAAACTCAGTTGGAAACTACATATTGCTATTTCTATTGGCAGTAGTAACCGGGATTATGATCCAAAAACGAGGGAAAATGAGAAATGGAGTAATATTGTATGCTTTACATTACCCTATTGAAAAGTAGGTTTTCTTCTCTCGTCTGGTTTCCCATTATCTTGATCCACTTGTTACTGCATAATTTGTCCTTCCTTTATGTCTGCTTCTTTCCACCAACACGATATGACCTGCATGACTAACAGTTTCACCAATCCCCTTTTATGCCTACTGGAGTGGCAGAGAAAGGCGGGGTAATTCTGTAACCTGAGATTCAAGATGATAGACTTTGAAGCAAGTTTGAGGCAAGTTGGAGAGAAGTTGATGTCATCTTGTGGTGGATGAGGCTGCATTCTGCTATATGTTCCTGGCACTGGCCCTCTTTGTTTCGTGTTTGATTGGCTGAGTGTTTAACATTTGTCTCCTTTGATCGTTTTAGGATTATCTCTGACAAATTGGATGGTATTCTAAACAAGTTTGAGGATCATGAATTGGTAATTGGTCAGTCCTGTGAGTGATTGCAAATTAAAAAGCAGCATCCAATTTAATAAGGAGGATGCATTCCATCAATTCTTGTTGTGCGTGAAATTGTAGGTTGAAGTATGTATATTATCAATCCTTAAATTAATGAATTTATGAAAAGGCTTAACTGAATTAAGTTGCTATGATGTAACAGTTAGCTCATTCAGTTGGTTTATGATTTGGAATTATACCTTTTCTTTAAAGAAAAAAATATGGAAATGTTCCCTGAATATTGAAAAATAGACAATTGCTTTCACCATGTAAATTGGAATACACCTGTTAACCTGTAGAGCTACCTTTTCTCACATTTCTGAGTTTCTTCACTCAGTTGCTTCCCTTATATAATTTGTAGATTGCAAAAATTTTGTATTCCTTCTTTGAGTGAACATCCTTGTGAAGTTTGTTAAAAAATGTAGCCAAACAAGTGGTATGGACAGGTATAAAAGATTATCAATGAGCTGCTGCTCTTGGACCTTAGGGCTTCCTGATTTGCACTGTTTAATTGAAGTTTCAATTAACAACTGCACAGGGTGTTCAAAACTTCTATCGTCTATGGTCAAAAGGGATAATAAGCCCTAAACCTCTTCTGAAACGTGAGCAATTTGGATGACAACGGAAGAGTCTCATTTCGGTTACTTAAATGCAAGAAGCAGCATTGGCACTCATGTTTTCGTTGGTGTTTCCCTTTCTGCAGTATCTTGAAGAAAACCAAGGACTTTCTGAACACTTGATTAATCACGTGCTTTGCGACTTTTATCAGAAGAAATTCACTTTCTTTAGAATTAAACCAATAATTTATCAAACTTAGTATTCCTCTAGAAGTCCAATTATGTTGTCTATGTCAAACCATTTTATCATTGTTCAAAAATATTCAAGACAGAAATGTTGCTTTCACTGTTTGTTTATTTACCTTTTTATTTCACTGCAGGTCACCCTTGGGTTCAGTTGGATGGTCTTGCTCCAGATAAGCCTCTTGATTCTGCGGTCCTATCTCGTTTAAAGCAATTTTCTGCAATGAACAAGTTGAAGAAAATTGCCATCAGAGTTAGTACCCAGAACACGTCAACTCTCTGATGTTAACAGTAGTTGTGGAGAATTTTCAAATTAAAGTGTGTTTTTTCTCTAATAATATGCATGAATGAAGCATGTTGAATGGACCAAGCTAATTTTTAACTTAATGCTAAAGAGTAAGAACCTAATTAGATGCTTAATGCAATCATTTATATCAGGCAGTTGCGACAAGTTGTGATATAGTTTTTTTGGGGGCCATGACTAGCTTTTTTTTATACATTTTTCTTATTTAAAGTTGTGTTTTTCCATTTAGGTCATTGCTGATAGCCTATCAGAAGATGAAATTGCTGGCCTGAAAGAAATGTTTAAGATGATAGACTCAGATAATAGTGGACAAATCACTCTAGATGAACTGAAAACTGGTTTGGAAAAAGTTGGTTCTAATCTCAAGGATTCTGAGATTAATGGATTAATGCAAGCGGTAAGCCTTCCCTTCAAAATTATATCAGGAACTTTCTAATTTGATGCCAGTTGAGGCACGTAAATGCTTTAGATTCAGAAAGTGAGTTTATGTTGTCAACTCTTTATCTAGGTCGAAAAAGATACAAATTACTTTCATTTTTTCTAGGTTGAGACTTTTGTAGCAAATTGATCAAACCTAGTTTGGCTCATGCATAACCAAATCAATACATCATATATTCTTCCAGTGTTTTTTTACTGAACAAATCTCAGACTTGCTGTAGTGTAGTATGAAGCTGGCTTTTCCTGTAATTTGCTAGCAGTGGACATTAATAGGTTCAGTGTTGAAAGGGGCATGGGGTGGGTTGCCATAAGTGTTTCAGATGTTTTAAAGTGTTCTGTGAATCTTTGAAGTTGCAGAAACACTGACTGAAAACACTCATTTACTAACCTATTAGCACAGATGTAGCTACATGTGACTATACTCCGCTCCGTTGTCCAATCATCATCACTTTTACAAGTGGGCTTAAATGCAAGATCAACCGGCATACCAGTGGCGTAACTAAGAATGAGCAGCCAGGCACCTAGACTCTAACATTGTTGCTGATTTTGTATCATTTTTCTTTTAAATACTTCAGGCAGATATTGATAACAGTGGTACCATAGACTATAGGGAGTTCATAGCGGCCATGGTTCATCTAAACAAGATCCAGAAAGAGGATCATCTGTTTGTGGCTTTCTCCTACTTTGACAAAGATGGGAGCGGATACATCACTCAAGATGAGCTCCAACAGGCCTGTGAGCAGTTTGGCTTGCACAATGTTCGCTTAGAAGATATAATACAAGAAGTTGACCAGGATAATGTAAAGAACTTACGAGCTGACTTTAACTTTTATTTCCCCTTAAATATTATCTTGGTTAAAGATGCTGTTAATTTTAAATATAAATTGTCTTTATGTGTTCTGTTCAGGATGGGCGCATTGATTATAGTGAGTTCGTGGCCATGATGGAAGACACGGGTTTAGCCATAAAGCATAAAACATTCAAGAGTTGATACCTCATCTTGGTATGCTGAGACCGCATAATCCAAATTAAACTTTACATTCTAACTGTTATTTTCTCTTTTATAATTGCATTAAAACTGGAATCCAAATTGTTGTATACATTGTTCAGGCTTCAGAGAGAAAGGGAGAGCGAGTTGCTTTCGTGTTTATTCAGTAATTCTGTTAGGTATGCTAAGTTAAATTAGATATCAAAGTTTTCAATCAGAGAATCCGTGTATTGATCGCAAAGAAGAAAAGAAAATGATTGTCCCACTGTTGTGATTTTACTCTATTCTTCTTCTGTTATGTAAAACAAAGGGAATTTGAATTTGATGATGGGAACTGCTTTCTCAAGTCTTAACCCTACTCTGACATATTGTTTTTGCTATTTGGAAGCTCTCTTCTATGAAACTGATTACCACGAGGAATGGATTATGTAACCATTCATTCAGGCTCATCAGAGAGCTCTTTACATCTGCCTACAATTTCGATTATATAACATGAGATCTTTGAGGCAATCCCTGCTGTGATCTATCAAATTAGACAGTGATTTCCAATGTATGTCCTGGTGATACTACTGCAAGTCTGAATATTGTTTGCACTTACGAGTACATTAAATGAATCTTACTACAAGAATGACAATTCTCTCGTTTCAGGGTTCAGTCATAAAGCTCCCACTATGCTCCCAAATAACAATTTCCTCAGCTGAAAACATAACCTTAAGCTATGTTTCTAGCATCAGATGCCATCCAATGCAATGTTTCACCATTTATGTCATGATTTGCATCTAAAATTTACAGGTACTTGGTAGCCATGTCCAACATGAATCCTCTCGCTAGCAGCTCTTTTAGAAAATGTAAATTCTTCAATGTTCTCTGTCTAGTAGGGATGCTCGCGATCGGTGAGGTCAACTCAATCGTGCGGTACTTCATCTTTGCAACCATGTACGATACACTACCATCAATGTATGCAACTTAGAAGATGGCAATATAATGAGATAAACCAAGATACCATAGGCCATGGCTTATCTCTTCTTGGAAACATCTAATTTCTGATCTTTACCATCCAATGCTCTTGCAGTTTATAGTATATCTATGAATTAGAATTTTTTTTTTTTTTATTATTCATCAAATATATTTAATAAGATTTGAAGATATAAAATGCAAATAAAGGAAGTAAAGAATAAAGCAAGTAGCAGTAATAAAAAATTAACATACGGTTTGCCAAACGTAAAACGAATATCAAATTACAGGCCGAAAGAACAATAAAAACCCATTTGCAGCTTTTCATCATGAGCAAAGCCCTTGCTTTGTAGAAACAAAGCCCACTCTTTTTTCAGTTCGCTGTATTTCCATTTAAAAGAAAAAAAAAAACTAAGAAAACAAAATTAATAAAAAAAATTACAGCATTTTGAAGGGGTCAATTTAGTTTAAACAGATGACCTCTTGACCTACAGTCAAAGACTCTACCAATGAATTATGAACCCAATTTGATAATCAAGTTGTCAAAATTAATTATACATTTTGTATTTACATTAAAACCCTTAAAATTTAATTAGTAGAATTCAAGAATTGTACCCATCTTTTTACTTTTATGAAAATTATTTCATACTAATGAAATTTTTAATTCCAAAAGCAAAGTTATTATAAAAAATGAGCTCTTACTATAAATCCTCATATTTCCTAAATAGAAGTATCTATATCCCAACTTCAAATTTTTTTCTTTTTAAAAGAATTCAAAACATGCGTATAAATTATTTAAATTCGATATAAATTAAAAAATATTTGTTTCAATATAGATAATCTTATCAATTTAATCAACTTACTGTATATCTTAACTTTAAACTAAATATGTAAATTCTCAAAATCTTATTATTGTTTCCCCGGCTATGTTGGGATCACAATTATTTTTTTCAATAACTTAAAAGAATATAAAGCGATTGAGTTTTTTTGTTGAATAATAAGTATATGTATTCCCATATTTATAAGAATAAATAAATTGGTTGAGTTTTTTTTTATGGAAATAAAAAATTGTCACTTGCAATGTTTCTAAAATTTTAATTTAGGAGATTTGAGTAAATAAGTATGTTTTAATTCTCAATTTAATTAATAAACAATAAGTAAAAAGAATTATTTTATGATTTTTTAAAATAATTATATTCTATTATCTAATTTAGTTAATTATATCTTCATTTTCATAACTTTTTTTTAATTATTGTTTATTAAATTAATTAAACAATTTTATAAATGAAATTAAACAAACATATAATAACATTAAAGCAAATAAATAAATAAATAAAATAATTGGGTTTGAAATTTATACCTAAGTTTGAACAAGAATGGTTGCTTGCAAGTTCTTCCAAAATTTTCAATTTAAAGAAATTTTCTTAGTAAATTGTTTTTTTTTTTTTTTGTTTATTTGATTGAACATATATATATTTATTTATTTCTTTGGTATATTATCTAACTGTTATTTTTAGAAGCTTAATTTCTTGGTTCTTCTTTTTTTTTTTCTCTCTTATTGGTAAATTTTTTTTTTTTTTTGCTTTTTTTTACATCTTATTCCAAATGACTTTTTTGTCCTAACACATAAGTTTTGCATTTCTCACACATTCCTTATCACTTATCAAGTTATATTTTCTAAAGTAACATATACTTTCATTTTAAAATTATCATTGTAATGTAATCACTGAGATGATTTTATTATCAAGGTGATTTTATCATTTTGTTTGGTTAACAATCGTTAATTTATAAGAATTAAAGATCACTATATTTCAGAATACTAAAAATCAAATATTATTTTATTTAAAAGTATAAAAATAACTATCCTTATTGTAATAGCTATACAAATTAATGATCTGAATGTTGGTTAAAGATAATAATCATAAACGTAGTAATATTTTATTTATTTTATAATAAATAAAATAAAATTATTAAATTAATCAATTTATGTATTTATTTACTAAGTATAGTCATTTTTATAATATAAATTATATAAAAAACTTTGAATTAAAAAATAAAACTAATCTATTAAAATCAAAATAAGAAAACAAAGATATTATATTATATATAAAATATTAGAAAAAGTAACAAAAAAATACACAAATTACTTTTGAACTTATTGTAATGAATATTAGTATGAAAATATAAAGTTTATAATATAAAATAATTAAAATTTTAAGAGAAATCAAAATTTTAATTCACATATTAAATGTGTAATATTGATTATTATTAAGTTTACATATTATTTCACATTGGTGATAAAAATTTTTCACATTTTTTTATGATAATTAGGTCACTCTCTAAGATAATTAACTGATCACTCACATTGATTTAAAATCATTATCATGTAAAATTATCAAGTGTTTACCAAATACGATAATTTAATTACCATGTGTAAATTATCATAGTTTTTAAAATGATCATTCCATACCAAACACTACGGAAAGCAATTTTGGTAAAAAAAAAAATGGTAAAGAGTTTAAGATTATTATTCTATCACTATTTTTATGTGTTTTATTTAATAATTAATTAGATAATTAATTTTTATAATTATATTTTAATAAAATTAATTATTTAAATTATAAATTTTCATAAATATATTTTAATAAGATACATTTATTTAATTTCATTTATAAAATTTAAAAGCTACACCAATAGTATATATAGGATAATTTTCTAAAACTTTATGATTCAAAGAAATTAACCATCTTCCTTTATACTTTCAAATTTTTCACAAAACCAATATCTTGTATTCTTTTTTTTATATATATATAAAGGAAGTCTCTAGAAAAGAAAAAAATGATAGGTATTGAAATTTGAATTTCAAAATTATTAGATGTTTTTGAGTAACTATAAAATAAATAAACAAATTATATCATATATCCAATTCGATCATAATATTTAAAATATCCACAAACTTAAATTTTATCACTTACTCTATAAGAATGTTTAAAATATCTACTAACTTTAAATTTTATCACAACTTTACTCATGTCATCAATCTCCAAATCAATTCATGGAAATAACAACAACAGTAGAGTTTTTTAGCAAATTATTCTGATTTAAAAATTTTATTTCTTAAAATCTTGTATTTTTAAACTTATTTCTTAATCCCTAATATTTTTGCCACATCATTACTATATCATATTTCAAATGAATTTGCTGATCTATGCTATTAAATTAACAACCACATATAGTTCTTCTAAAATAAAACTTGGTTTGGTTAATAAATTCAAACATGTTGGTATATTACAATTATAATAAATAAACAAAACTATCAAGACTACTATCAAATTGGGATAATCGAATCGAATTGAAATAGATAAAGAAAGAAGATGGAGAGAGATAATTGAAGAGTTAGGAATCTGTCAATTTTTTTTAATTATTAAAATTAAGAAAATATGACATGGTATAATGACATTGCAGAAAACAGTATAGATTGATAAAAATAAATTTAAAAGCACGGGATATGGGTAAAATAAGTTTATTGTAAACCCAAGAATCCTATCAACAGAAAAAATAAACCAAAGAAAAAAAATGCAAAAAAAAAAAATTAATTGCTCAACTTAACAAAAGTCCAAAACCATCGTTTGGTCAAAAACCTTTGGTTTTGTAAAGATATATATGTCATTAAATTTAAGACAATTTTTAGGCACACCAAATTATCAAATGGAAGTCAGTTACCTTGACTTTTCAGCCGCAATCTTGTTGTTTTGGGAAACCTAAAAATAACAAAAAGACAACAAATTTGATTTTTTTTTTTTTAGTTTGTAATTCAAGTATTAGTCAAATTAAGCATATAAAATATGTGGAAAATTTTCATTTTCAATTCATTGTATGAACAAATCCTTTTTAATAATTAAAAACTCTTTTTTTTTTTAGTTCCTTTCTTTTCACGTATAAAAACCAATCCCATCAACAACTGATCATTCTCTTCATGTTTTTTTCTTTCTGTTGGGTCCAAGAAAATGTCTCCTCTCTTTCCCTCTCATTTCTTGGCTTATCCATTTTTTCATTCTATAAATGCTTCAAAAAAGTTATAAATTGCAGAAGATAAAAGAAAGATAGGGTGGACCAAAAAAAAAAAAAAAAGAGAGAAATGGAAGCAGGGTCTATAGGAGTAGGATTCATGGCAGTCTTTGCAATTTCAGGAAGTGTAGTCTTCATTGCCCGTGAAGCCCATAAACGTCTCCTCTCAGATTTCATGAAGAAGATTGAATTTGAATTGGGCGGTAACATATATCTTTATATATTAAAATCATTAATTGTTCTTGATTTTTTTTTTCTTTTGTATTTTTTACAGCACCGCATCAATTAAATTCTGGGTTTTTTTTTTTGTTTTTGTAGGAACTGGAAAATGTAAAGTAAAGAAAAGGGTTCGTTTTGCTGATGATGTGATGGAACCATCATCAAATAACAAAGAATACAGGAAGAGAAATCCTGGCTTCAGCCTGGCAAAGCAGGCTAAAGTTGGAGATCATGATCATGATCGTCAACAGGTCCTGAAAATTTCTGATTCCATGCCTCTCAACAGGCAAGTTTTGTATAAAGGGATTCTTAAATATAAAACCCTTAAAACTCCTCGTATTTGAAAACTTCTTCTAGCATTTTTTTTTCATAACCCAAAGTTTTGATTTTAATTACCTGTCTAGGAAAAAGGGAACGGGGAAAGTTCTCCTTTCTTTGTATGTACAGTTTCTTTTTTTTTTTCCTTTGGTGTGTTTCATGCTTGATTTGTATTTGTATTATGCACAGAATTTCTCTTAATACAAAAAGGTTTTGGTTTTAATCTTAATCATTGGGTTGATGAAGTGGAAATTAATGATAGAAATTCTATTGTTTCTTTGACTAAAACTTGAATCTTGGGGGAGATATTAATCTAAGGGTACATAGAAATAGAATTAGATAATTTTAGATTAGACATTAAAATGATATGAAAAAATCTAAAAATGATATGGATTAAAATTAATAAAAATTTTATATAAATTAAAAAAATAAAAAATAAATATTTTATATTTAATGTGTAAACATAAATTATAATATAATTAATTTTATATTTATATATATATTTAATATAAAATAAATATAATACAAATACATGAATTATTATATCTACATAAAAAAATATTAACTCCCAAAGAGATAAACGAATTTTCCATCTTATTTAAGTTTTTACATCCACAAGTAAGAAATTTCTGCATTTTAGTCTTCTTGACGTATGGAAAAAGTTATCATTTTTAATTTTTCTTGAAAAAAATATCTAACTTAATTGTCAATTTGTCATTTTTTATTGTTTCATGCACTAACAAGGAAGGATACTGCCTTTTCTTTTTTTAAAGGAAAGATAAAATCTTAGATATTCTTCTTAAACAAACAAGGGGGAATTAGGATTCCAATTTTAATTGGTTAAAATAATAAAAAGTCGTTGATCTTTATAATTTTATTAAGATTAGTCTTTATATTTTTCCTATATTTAAATAAACTCCTAATTTTGAATTTACACATAAAAAATTTTTACAATTTAATTTATATTTAAATAAATCTTTAAACTTTTAATTTAGACTTAAATAAACTCTTAACATAAATTATTCTTTTATTTGAAATAAAAAATTATTTAAATACAATAAAAATATAAAAAATTATTTATAAAAATAAAACAGTTCAATGGCTTTTTTAATATTTAATCAATTTAATTTTAAGTGATGAAATTGACACGGATGTTTGATTTTACTTTTTACAATTACTTAATTATATGTCCATATATATGTGTGTTGATTGCAAATTGAAGGCAACATCGTTCACATGAAAAGGCTGGCTGCCTTCACAAGCCACTTGCCGAAGAAAATTTGAGGAATAAGATATTACCCTGAATTTAATGAAGACAGCATCATCTGTCAATCTAGATATAAATTTGATATTATATATTTGATGCATCTATAGAACTGAAGCTTTATAATCCGTAACTGTCCCATATCAGAATTGTAGTTCAAAATCATATTCATCTTGATTTTTTTTATAAAATTTAATATTTGTACTCGTTTTTATTTGAATAAAAAATTAAATTTATCACTAATTTATATAAAATTAATATCCCTAATCCTATCCTATCAAATAGCATTATTAATTCGTCGTAAACAAGTTGAATATGTTGCCTTATTATAGACTAAGCACATTAAGAAATCAAAAAAAAATTTGAGTTTAGGATTTAGTCACAATCAAAGCTTCTAGAGACTCATAAATAAATATATATATATATATATATATATACACACAACGAGAATCAAAGACTTTTTGGGTTTTGACTAATATTTACTGATATAATAGTGGATTTCTTGAATCAAACGCAAGTATGGTATATTGGTAATTAAAAAGAAGATATAATTATAGCTTAGATTTTTTTTTATATCCTTGTTCCAAACTCCACAATTGATTTTATTGAAAATCTATGAAATGCAAGAAACGTTCCCAAAATTTTATTTGGAAAATATTATACCGTTAAAAGAATCTAAAAAAACACTATAAAAAAATTGGGCTTAAAAGCTAAAATTATGTCAATAATAGTAGTGATGAAAAAATGTTATTCCGTCGATAATAAATAAAATATGTATATAATTATCAGTAAAATTTGTTGTTAGTAAATTTGTTGGTAGTAAGCATGAAAATGATCATAAAAGAGTTTTTTTTTTTCAATCAATAATGATCAAAGTTTCATCGTTAAATTCCATCAGTAAAAATATAGTTTCATTAATAATTTAAATAAAAATATTTATAATTAGTCATAAACCAATAATTATTTAATAAACTTATAAATTACAATTTAAATATTCCATTATTGTTAATTAAAATATCAAATCAAATAACATCCATCAAACATCCATAACATTCATAAAGCATCATAAAATATCCATCCATAAGATATGCATAGTATCCATCCATCAAATACCTCATACAAATCTAAAAAAAAAAAGTCACTGTACTTCCACTGCACTTTTAATTCAAAGTTTTCATTGTTGTCATCAGGTCCACAATATTGTGATGGCAAAGTTTGTCTAGACCCTATCAATTGCATCATTTGATCCATGAATAACTTAAACTCAGCTGTCAGCTCAATCCTCAACTCATCAATTCATTTTTCTATTTGAGGTTGAAGAACTTGAGAAAGTATAGATGATGGACCACAAACAAAGTGAGATGATCCTACTGCAACAGTAGACTGAGTTGAATGAAGGAAGTCCTAGATCTATTTGCTGATCCAAAGCCATATACATGAGTGCGCATAACTTCAACCCCTCCAATAGCTTCAGTCCATGTTTATAGATCAAAATCTGGATGATTGGAAGAGTCTTCACCGTATTTCTGAGATAATGTAGCAGTATAGTTTTCCTACAAAAAGTATAAAACAATAACCATTACTATAAGACCTATTTAGTTCACTAAAATATCACAACTTTAAATAATTCACAACGTCAATATTTAATTATTACATACACAATAGTTTTTACATTTTACAAAGTCAGTTCAATATGCACAAAACATTATCTAGTTTAATACAATATTTCCTATAATATCTTTGCTTTCAATTACTTTATTATATACTTTATCAACAATCACAACATACAAACAGAATCACAAATAAAAATATGCAATAATTTTTTCCTTTCACAAATGTGATCTTATCTAGATATACAAAAACTTTTTATACATAACTAGTCATCGCAATATACTATTAAAATAATTCATCAATAATCACAATACACAACTATCATCATAATGCAAAATACGTAATATATGGTAAAAATAGTTAATCAACAATCACAATACACAATTGTCATCACAATTCAAAATACGCAATAGTTTTCATATTTCAAAAATATCATATAATCGCAATATACTACAAAGATAGTTAAACAACAATCACAATACACAATCAAAATCACATAGCAAATTATGCAATAATTCACTTTTTATAAAATATTTGTATCACAAAACACACAAGATATTATTTATTTCAATAAAACAAGGCAACATTTTCAAATTATTCACAATCACCTGAAAGTCACATATATTGACAACTCTGGACTTGTTGCCAATGAAATCACCACATCCTCCTAAACATTTGTGAGTACGATTAAAAAGTTCTATAAAGATGGGTTCTCATTGCAACTCAAGTTACTACATATATTTAGACTCATTTAGTGAAACATGTAACAATATAATTTATATAATTTATTGACATTAAACAGTAAAAATAACTCATGAAAAAGATTGTACAATGAATAGGAAAAACAATTGAGTCATTAATATGTTTCATAATACTTTATTCCTTTTGTGTTCAACAATTTTGTTTGGCTTTGAAGGAGATGTTTTGCCATTTGGGAGTGCTCCATACATTCTCAATAAAAGCATCCTAAATTAAAGCTGTGATCCATCTTCGCTTCATACCTCTGTAGTCTATAGTGTTATCAACTTCATGCTATTTCATTGTCAATTTCCTCTTATCGGACATTAAATCTTTCAATTGATTATTTGAAATATTGTTCCATGCTCGTTGAACAAGATCATCATTTGACTTAGCCCATTGACATTTTTAATTGTTCTATGCTCGTTAAACAAGATCATCATCTGACTTAGCCCATTGACATTTTTTCTAACATAATAAATAAGAATACAATAAGTCGCTAATAATAATTTAAACTTTTAACTCAAATCAAATAAAAATATATACAAAAATACATATCCATTTACTACCCTAAATACATCATACATCATAGATTTGTTATTGAAATTATTAAACTAACCGATAATTGTTCAAAATAATTACCTATATCCATTTGTTAGTAAAATTAGTTTAACCGAATGAATTCATTAAAAAATAAATAAAAATAAGAAAACAATTAATACTTTTCTCCTCACGGAGTAATCCACACCCGTTCTTCTAGATCTATAAGAATCGATAATCCTTTGTTTGCCCCTTAGTTATCTACCTAGTTATCCTCCCTTCTTCATCTCCAACTAGTGGATCATTAGCTAATCCTAAATTGATGTCATGTTCCATCAATAGGTCATCCATTATCGATGTTGGAGGTGACTAGTATAGTCAATCGTACTGTATTTATGATAAAGCTAATCCTATGGTGATGTCAACCCGTATGGTAGATCATGTTGTATCGATTCTAATAACGATCCGATACGTAAATCGCCTCTTATAGATCCTGCCTTAAAACTACCTCGATGGACAGTATTATTTGCACGACGTCCAATCATAACTGTTATATAGAACAAAAATATTTCATAAGTATTCGTATAACATCTAAACGATAGTATATCCAATAACGATCTTTGTCCATTGTTGAACCCTAATTGAATCATCATAAAGGTATAAAAAAACATAAACTCTTAGTATCTTAAATTGAAATATGAGCAATTAAAGTCATATAAAGTGTTAAACATTTTTATTGATTGACCATATGAGCAATTATTGCTATACTAAGCTAAATTATCTAAATGATAATATAAGGTAATTATTGGTCTACTTAATAAATAGTCCATCAATGGCACTAAAGATCTTACAAAAATTCATCATACATATTAAAAGACAACACATTCATAATAAAATATTATTAGTTTTAATGATAAAATTTTACCTTTGATACTGAGCTTCTTAGTGCAATTCAAGATTTTACGGAGATTTTTTCTTACCGAGACACTTCTACGCATGAAACTTATTTTACTTTCATAGTAGGTGGAATGAAAAATAAACAAGTTAGTATGATAAAAATAAATACAAAATATATTCATTACAGAATATATATCCACCAAAACATGTTTTTAAAACGCACATTCACAGATAGATTATGAAAAAAAAAATGAGAATAATTTAATTTATTTATATTAAGTTTGATCAATACAATAAAATTATAATTTTTAATAATTAGTAATATATAAAGTTTACTAAATTATGAAATATATAAATTACTTCAAAAAAAATATAAATCTTATTCCACATAAAACCCAATTATAACATTAAATTAACATAAATAATTTTAATTTCTATAATTATTATTAAAATTTAGATAATATGAAATATAAAACATCCATCAAAATAAATATAAATCTTATTCTACATCAAACTCAATTATAACCTCAAATCAACATAAATAATTTTAATTTCTATAATTATTATTAAAATTTAAAAAATATTAAATATAAAACATCCATCAAAACATATGTAAACTTTAATATACATCAAACCCAAATTAACGAATATAAATCTTACATATCTAAAAGTTAATAAAATTATAACAAAATCCAACTTATTAATAAATCTATAATAAAACCCAACAAATCTTAATAATATTTTCACAAATAAAAAAAAAACTCAACAAATAAAAAAAAATATCAACAATACTAAAAATAAACCCAACAAAATTTAACAATACTCAACATTATTACTCAACCAAAAATCCAACAAAAATAAACTAAAGGTTTAACCCAACAAAACTCAACAAATATATAACAAAAAACCCAAATAAATTTTAACAAATTTATAACAAAAAATTAAACCTTCAACTCAACAAAAATGCAACACAAAATACATGATAAAAAAAATATTCAATAAATAAAGTTGATGTACCAACAGAGGGGGGCACTTTACCGACCGGCCAGTTCAAGCGCACGGTGGGGAGAAGACGTCGATAGTGGGAGAGAGGGAGGGAGAGAGTCGGAGAGGGAGAGGGGAGAGGGGTTAGGAATCTGAGGTTTAATTTGGGGGAAAAAAGTGGGTTGCCCGATTCTTGAAAATGAGTTCAAAAAAAATTGTTACCAATAGATTTAGCAACAAAAATTTCGTTAGTAATGTGTAAATTTTTTTTTTGTAAATTTTTTTTATGAAGTTTTTTGTCAATAAATTTATATGAAACTTTTATCGATGAAATATTTTATCAATAAAATTTACAATAATTAGCTCCAAAGTATCACCTATGAATTATCGAAATTAAATCAATAAATAATCCATCAATAGAAGGTTATTTTTTTAACATTCCATCGACATTTCAACAATAATTCATCAATAATTATCAACAAAAAAATTTCATCAATACAAGTTGAAATTCTGGTAATGAAAAAAATAACATAATTCTTATCCAGTCCTGTTCCTTCCCTGAATCAAGTTATATATATAAAAAAAAGTTTTAGCTACAAAAAATTCTCATTTTTCTTTCATTTCTACTAAAATCTATTAAATATTGCATTAAAAAAAACTTCACCTAGCATTTGGTTCTTTAGGGTATTGAATAAGTGGTTTGATACGATGTTATTAGCATCTTTATAATAAGGAATATGAGTATGAACAAGTGAAACCAAAAGATAACTTAAGAACTTTAAACATACACGAATAGTGCCATGATAAAAATCATATATGATATTTACATATAAATATAAAATATATTTTTATTAAATTTATATATAATTTTTTTTCATATCATTTTCATATTATATTTAAAACTATCGAATCTTAATAATTAATTACTTAACATCATTTTAGGGTGGTGAATCAAAAGCAACTCCTTGAGTTGCAATAAAACACATCCATAGACATTGAACTAAACTTTCAAAGAAGTATTAAGGCCGTGGAAAATTTTCATGATGGACATTTGTGAGCAAATGGGCTTAAAGTTCACAACCAAATAGTAGTTGGTAAATTAAACATGGGCTAAATTGGTCTAACCCAAACAAATTAGTTAAGCCTAACGTTTTGAAATAGGAAACCTGAAGAAACCTAAGATATGTGTGTTCCAAATGCTAGGCAGCATGCTGCCAATCGACCACCCACGTGCTCTTCTCCACTTCACGCAAATGACTGCAAAATCCCACATTCTGGACTCAGAGTTTTGGTCCTACACACCATTTATTCTGTCCTCTACATGCCCCGGGAAGAGGTCACTGGTGGTCCTGTGCCAGGCAGAATGTTTAGTAAACTGAGACAATAATTGTTCTTCGACTTTTGCATGGGTCTTTAGTGGGCCACCAAGTTTCAACCCATCGCCCTGTTTCATTTTCAAAGTCTTCACTTGTATTTCAATTACTGGTTCGATTCTTCCTAGTAAACTGCCTTGTAAGCTTCCATGTCTACCTCTTCAATGCATTGTATCATGTATTTGATCTGTTGCAAAAGCTGCATTTGCTTATCTCCTTATAAAAGAGATGATAACCACTCGTACCAAAACCAAAAAAGATATTGGTAGCAACAAAACTAACCAAAACTAGAAAATTATTTACATTTGATCTTAGTTGTGGGTTTCAGTGTCGGATTCAAGATTTATTTTTGAGATGTCCACTTATATAACATATATAAAAATTACCGATGAGTTATCGATAAACTTTAAAAATAAAGATTTTAAGTTTTTACATTCCACCTATTATTGGAACTAAATATGTATTGATACTTTTCCGAAGTCTTTAACCTTTTTCTAAACACTCTAAAAAAGGCATTTCGTCATCTTCAACATCAACTTTAGTTCTTAAGTTACAAGGCAATTCCACTTCCCAATGGTCTGACTGCTGGTATCCTTAGTATTCTAGAGTCCTAAATTTGGTGAATTCTTACATTGAATAAGAACCCATTAACATTAACATATTTTGGATGAGCTCTAAGTCATTACTAGACTCAAAGCTAACTGATTCTGCACCACAATCTGCTAGGTAATGGACTGAACCAGTGATTCTAACCCATTAACATGAACTGAACCAGAGAGATTTATATACTCTCTGCATTCTGCACCACAATCTTCAAACAAATATTTCAAATGCTTTCTTTACCTGCGCTGGCAAACAACTTCAACCCCTAAATCCTACTTTAAAGCACCAATACAAAGGTGGCTAGTAAATTGTAATACAAGCGAGAGGGGCCTTGAACCATTCTTTTGTTAAAAAAAAAAAAAACGCAGTCATCTAATTTAATAAATTAATTAAAGTAAACAGCCAAATACAGATAATTAGTGTGACGCAATTGTTTTATAGTTGGTTGTAAATTAGAATATTTTTGAGAGTTATGAGTAGGAAAAATGACTGTTAAGCATATGGTTGTAAATTTCAGAAACATGCCAAGGTGAAAATAAACTTGTTCGAGATTAGAGCTTTTCTAATTTTTTATATTTAATATTATTAAAATTAAAATTTTAATATTTTACTAATAAATTACTACTATACTACTATATTCCAAAAATTCCAGATCATGGGCATTGGCGTATTGCCTGCAGTTGGAAATGTCCAAGAAAAATTTTGAAAAATTCGAAGGAACATCTACACATGCGTGGGAGGCCTGGTCTTATCATTGTACTTTTTGCAGTTTTTTCATTTTGAAATTGACGTAACATTGAAGGGGTTATGTTTTGCAAATTTAGGGTGTTTTTGTCTGACAGTAGTGATATTGATTAAATGGAATATTTGATTTTAATATTCAAATTCAATTTTTAATAATACGGGATTTTTCGTACCTGTTTATCAAGTTTTTAATCAATTCAATTCTTTTCTTCCTTTGTTTCAATTATTTTGGAAAGATGTCTGCCTTGATATATTTTATAAATAAATTCTAAATTAATTGTTTACCCCCTTCAAAGCTTTTTTTTTTTAATATTTTGATATTATTAAAAATTAAATCTGATTATTTGAATATTTTTTTTGATAAAAAAATAGAGTAAATAGGTTATTTAATTTTTTATATTAAAAAAATATATATCGTATCTGACAACTTAAAATAAATGATTATAAATTATGCATTCGAAATAATTTCAATAAATAATCATCAATAAAATTTAAATTTAAAATTTTTTCATTAAAAAATACAATCTTCCCTTAATTGAATCAATTATTTTATGATATTATTTGAATATTAAATAATATTAAAAAGTTATAAAAATTAATACGGGCTGTGTGGCTGTAGGCATGCAGCAGCTTATCAATCAGCTTAGCTGGATCATCCTGTGCACAAAGTTCCTACTACAGTACAGTCCCACTTTAACCCTATCTTACCCTTATACCAACCCACACCAACATCTATCATTCATCGACTTCCTTTCGCTGCCAAACCTCTCTTTTTATGTTCAATCAAAACTGTAAATTATTTTAATTTTTAATTTCTATTTTATTTTTTTATGAGATTAGATGAATTTCAATCAAATAATTCTTAACACTATACAATTGTTTCATCGAATAAATTGAACGAATTGGTTTAATCGATAACATCGTAGGTTAAATATAAGTAATTTTGATTTCAAATTTCAATGATAGTGTGTTTTAATGCTATTCAAGAAATAATTTTTAACATGTGTTTTAATTTGAGAATTGAAGGAACCTATCTATTTTTAATTTTTTTAATCGAAATTAATTAATTGATAAAAAACATGAGCTTGAAAATTGAAAGCTAAAGCATTTCTTTACCGTTGTTCATTATACATGTAGCTAGACTTTTGGTCACGTTACGCAGGGATCGATTGCTCTTTGTCATTTTTCTTTTTGTTCTTCGTCATTATTCTTCTTCATTTCGTCATTTATCAATAAGTACTTTAATATAAAATTAATAAAAACACATTTTAATTCACACGCGAAATGTTTATGAAAACATTAAAAATACTTTTAGATCTAATTTCCAAAATACTATTGGGCTTATAACCCAATACTAGATAGCCCAAATCCCCTTTTAATTTGGGCTTGGGCAGGTCCGGTCCGAGTCTATCACTGATCAAGTCAGGTTATTCATTGATCAAACTTATTTTAGAGGTGATAAGAATTCAAATAAGATTGAATTCGATTCAAATTTTTTAAATAATACTTATAATTATGAATTTTTAAAATTCGATCCAAACTAACCGAACTTTTACATGATTTGATTCATTCAAATTGAATTCTATCAGTTTAATTTAATTTAGTTTTAAATTTTAAATTTTTTATATTATTTTAATATAATTTTTAATACATTTAAATAGATTTAAATTAAAATAATTATTTTTATTTTATAAAAATTAAAAAACATATAATCTAATAAAATATATAATTCGATTTGGTTTGATTTTTTTAATTTTTTACTTTATGATACAAAATTTTATTTAAATATAATATATATTTAATATTTAAATTTAATCTGAACCAAATAAAAAAATTGATCCAAACTAAATTGATTATTACGATTTCAAATTAATTTTAATTTTTTTATTTTTTCTCATCCCTACTTAGATTATTCATATTTTTAACTTCTGAAATCATATAAATATGATTAAATTGTATAAAATTAAAATGTTAAAGTTAAATGATTTAAATGTATTTTGTTAATAATACGAAATTATATTATGTTAAAACTAAAATTAATTTTATTGTCTTTAGCTTCTTGGCCTAGTGGCCAAGCAAGCCTTAAAGAAGACATCAAAGGTTGGGGTTTGACCCCAACCCCCCTTCCCCTCTATGTAGGATTCTGCCTCCTGAAACAAAAAAAAAATTTAATTTTATTCATGATAAAACTTTATTAATAATTTTTTGTTAAATTATTTATTTTATTTTTTAATTTTAAATTATAACATTTGATTTTAAGTGTTAATTTTATGCATAACAAAAAAATATATTTTTATATTATTTATGTTATAACTACCTCTAAATTATATTTTATTTAAAATTGATCATTAATTTTTGTATTTATTATTTATTAATAAATTATAATTTAATAATTTTGATACATTAAATTAATTAATTAATTAATTAATCATATTTTGTATTTAAGTATAAGAAGGGCCAAAAAATGTAATTCTCATATTATTGGAAACTAATTTTATTTTTACTATAATATATTAATTTGGTCACTAATTTGGTTATGGTCAGTATTGCATAATAGAATATGGGGGGGAATAGGTTTTTAATGATATATTTTTTTTCATGTTTAGCAACATTTATAAATATTGCTATATGATTTATGGCATTTGCCAAAACACTATTAAGAACATCAATTATATCTCCATTACGGAAAATAACGGTGTTTTAGGAAGAAATCGTTAATTTAGTGACATTTATGTTTAAAAATATTGCTAAATTTTAATGGCATTTATGTGTAAGAATACTACTAAATTTCTCATTTAGTTGCATTTGTACGCCAAAATACCGTTAAATTTAATGATGTTTTTTTATACAAATACTGCTAAATTTAACAACATTTTTCAATACAAATACCACTAAATTAGAAGATTTACTTTTTTATTTATTTCTTTCAATATTTATTAATATAATTAAATAAAAATAAATAAATATTTTTAAATTCATAAACTGAATATTATAAATATTTAAATATCTAAAATACATAATTTATTTTAGTATGCATGTAACACAAAATTCAATACAATAACATTCAAATTGTTTTAGTAAATTAACGAAAAATTTAAAATGTATGAAATTGATGAGCATTTAGATTTGAAGCACTACTATTTGATGAAAGATACTTTGTTGGTTATTGGATATCTAGGTTTGCTAGAAAATTTGGATATTGTTTAGTGCTTAAAGCCGAATTGTATGCATTTCAGATGAGACTAAAGTTAGTTTGGGAGAAAGGTTTTAAGTGAGTTTTTTTTTTTTTTTTTTAAGCAAAATATATGAGTTTATTCATAATAATGTGACTATTATAGCCAGGTTCTAAAATCGCATGATCAATATACTCCCATTTTAGCAAGAGAATTCGCGAAGAGATTAACTTCTCTAAAAACATGGACAAAAATAATATTCTTAATCCTAACAAAATGGTTAAACAACCTATTCAATAAATTATTATACTTTCAGGGACATTCACTTATTTTGTTGAGCCAAGCTGTGATGACTTTGGAGTTACTTTCTACAATGATATTTGAAAGCTGGGCTATGTTGGCATTAACCACAATAGTGGGAGCTTCTAATACTGCCAGTAGCTCTGTCAAATTCGAGTCCTTGACGCTAACGTTCTTGGAGAACATTAATATTACTTTCCCTTTCCAAAAGATAACATTAGTACTTAGGGTTAGCACGGGTCGGGTTCGGGGCGGGTTTTGCTCGCCTCGAACCCGACCCGACTTAATGCTTAAAAAATTCGAACCCGACCTTATTCGAAATTTTTTTTATTTTTTCATATCAAAACCCGAACCCGACCCGATCCTATCCGAAATTAATAAAATATTATTTTTTAAATATAAATATTTAAAAATATCATTATATAAATATATAATTAAAAAATTAATTAAAAAAAATTTATTTTTATATATATCGGGTCGGGTAGGGTCGGGTTTGCCTAAAACCCGACCCCGACCCGACCCCCGATTTTCAAAAAAAAAAATCGACTCTAAAAAATCGAATCGGACCGGAACCCATCGGGTACGAAATTTTTTGCCTTCCCTATTAGTACTAGGCGAGTGGTTATTGAATCAAATTCTTTATTGGTGGTTAAAAAGACAATAGGCTTTATTCATGCAAAAGATCCTCTTTACTAAATTATTCATCAGTGTCAACAGTTTATCAGTAGAGGTTGGGAGTGTAGAGTCCAACATATCTTCAGAGAGGCAAATTTTTGTGTAACTAGGCTTTTAGTTAAGGTAATAATCATTAGTGTTAGATGATCCTCTAGTAAATTTGGTTCGTTTAGTGCATGAAGACCTATTAGGGATAACAAGACCTAAAGCCTTAAGATTGTAAGTGATTCTATCACTCTTTTTGTCAAAATAATAATAATAATAAAGGAGAGCACATGTGTATTGATGGATATGCAAATGACATGTTGGATTGGATAATAAGGCCTACTTAGGTAGTTTAGAATGTTGGATGAGTTTTAATTTTTTTAATGATTTTAAAGATTCATTTTTTTCATATCGTTTTAATACATTATTCAATATTTTATTTTTAAATTTTTTTTATCAATTAAATTAATCTCTTATGAATTATGTACGTTTCCATTTGATTATTGACATTGCCTAATGCAAGTTAATTATACGTTTGATTAAGTCATGAACTTAATTAAAATAATAATTATAAAATGAATGCGGCCACAACTTAATTTATTATGGACATTTGTCAAAATATAGAAAGTAAAAATTATGATTAATGTTATAAATAATTTTTAAATTATAATAAAATATTTAATACGATACTTAAATTTTAAAACTTTTAATATAATACTTAAGTAATGATTTTATTAACTAATTGATATTTGAAGAGTTATTTGCTTACAGCGTTATATCATTTGAAGCTAGTTTTATAAATGAATATTAGACGAATTAATAGATTTATAATTTTAATATTATATTAAATATTTTTAAAATTTAAATATCTTATTGTTTATATTTGTAATAAAAATTTTGGATTAGTCATATTTGTAATCAGAATTTTGAAAAATATTTTATTTTATTAACATAATATAATTCCAATCACTTATTCGTATTTGTAATTCCAAAAAGTATTTTACTTGAACAATGTTTCCTAACCTTTCTACCTACTTCACCTTAATGCTTACTATAAGATTTAAAGGGCGGCTTTTTTTTTTTTAAAAAAAAAAAGGGGAACTGATGATTGGTCCTTTAGTAATTGACGAATTGAAACTATTTTATTAACTATATTGTAGACTTTATATTCATATATAAATATATAAATATATTATCAGTTAAAGAAAACATTATGTTATAAGTTCTTTTGAACCCATAACCTCTAAGTAATAATTTCATTAACATATTAATTGATCTAAGAAATGGTTGGTAGTTATTAATCAATTATTCCAATCAATAATTGATATATTTTATTTTAATATTTTAAAAGTTAAATTTGTGCATCAAAATATTTGATTTAATAATTTATATATGATTTTATTTCAAATTTTTATTTTATTCTTAAACTTATTTACTTAATTAAAAAAAATTATGTATATAAACTTTTTTAAATTGTAATCTAACTCTATTATTATGTCAGTTGATTCATAAATCAGGCTGCTAATTTGTATATAATTTTTTTTTATCTTTTACCAAAAAAGAGGATGTTGAATCTCTTTTTTCAAATTAAAAAAAAATTAAATTCGATTTCTCTTATCATAAATATAAAAAATGATTATTTATTAATTAATTAAATTTGCAAATTAATGAGGCCGGCAGTGGACTAAACCGAAAGAGAACACGAGAATTGGCAGTTGTGAAAGCACGTCTTTTGGATGAGCATGGCCACTTAACTTTAACTTACAAAATTGTGGCGTGGAAAGTCGAGTGAGTCATAAGACACTCACTTCCATATAAACTCGCTCTACCTTTTTCTTTCCAAAAATCATCACCAAAACAAACAAACTCGCTTCACCTTTTCTTTCCTTCTTCCCCGCCCCCAGTCTTTCGGTTGCTGTTTGACACTCCAAAGCCCTTTCATAGGCCCATAGAAAAAATATATATTTATATGTTATCCAAGATAGATATTGAAGACTTCCATGTGTGAAATCCTACTCATTTTTTTTCATTTTCTCTTTAACTTTTTATAGTGACCCCAAATAAAGCAAGAACCCGTCAAAGGAACAAAAAAAGCGAGAGAATTAGAGACCCCAGAAGATAAGAAATTCCTACCAGAACCCGAAAATTAAGCTCACCTGGAAAGCCTGGCCGTTCTTCTTGGCAGATATTATAGCCTCCGTCAAGCCTTGAGCTGTTTACCGTGTTTTACCAGGGTACGGTCCTTCAAATCAGAACAATGAAATCCCTGGCTCACGAGCCTCCACCTTTCTCCTTGTCCTGTTTGATTGTTGGGGTTCTTGTAAATAAGATCCTTTAACATGGAATTGGAAACTAAACCAGCCATCGTTTCCATATCTGTTTCTTTTCCTTTGTTCAGGATCGTTTAGAGCACCCTGCTTATCAACAAAAAGGGTAAAACATTTCAAAAAAAGAGGTTTATTTCCTGTTTTCGAAGATTCAGATTGTTCTGTTCCTTCAAGCGGGAAAAAAAACACCAGTTTAGTCAGTCATTGTTTTTCAATCCAGTGTTGAGATTCAAGAATCATAAGGTTGCAACCGATAAAGCTGCTTCTTCATTGTTTATCATTATTTGAACCAACCCTTTTAAATTTCAAACCGTTTCATTTCGAAACAATTCCATCTTATTATTATTGTTATTATTAAATTATGTCTGGCCAGATAATCTTAAGGACCACACCCTCCGTCCAGCGGCGGAAACCGCTGCTGCGAAGCCGTTTCCCCTCTTCCTCCAGCGTCGATGACTTCCGTAGCAGCACAAGGAGCAGCTCCAGGAACAGTGCCAAGTTCGGGGAGTTTTGTGGGGGGACGACAGCTGAGTGTGCGGCTATTTGCTGCTGTTGCCCTTGTGGGATAGCGAACCTTCTGGTTTTAGCAATTTTCAAGGTTCCCGCAGGGCTATGCCGCCGTGCTCTCCACCATAAACGGCGGCGTAATTTGCAGAAAAAAGGGTTGCTTCAGCGGGGTCATTGTGAATGTCATGATACCGACTTGCATATTCACCCTGTGGTTTGTCTGGAGGATTTTTTCCTAGATAAGGAGACTTCTGAAGAAGATGAGAAAGCTGTGTTGGAACTGGAAAAAGAGATGTGGCAAAGGTTTTATGGCACTGGATTTTGGAGAAGTCCTTCTCAGAGAGAAGGAGAGTCACCCAGAATTAAACAACTGTAAAAAAAAAAAAAAAAATCAATGTTTGCTCCTTGTTACGTTTAATCTGGGTGTATATACATCATTTTTAATCAAATATTGTACTCCATTTTTTGGGTTTTAAATGGAGAATGTTGTGGTGGTGAGATTTTCTGATTTCTGGGCATTTAAAAATGGCAAGATTTTTATGTCATGAACCTGGAAATCTTCATTAATTGATGCCTTTATATAACTGTGTTAATGTAAAGTGGATGAAATGTATGCAAATGAGATTGGCATTGTCGCCTTCAATCTTCATGTTGGTTGTTTTTGATACTTTATCAATAAAAGATATTGATAAAGCCCGTTGAGATCAGCACATAATTATACCCTAATTTATAAAGTAAGTAATCACTCTCATAGGTTGAAATTTGAATAAATTTAAGCTAACATATAGTACTTATTATAATAACAGGTTTATAAAATATGACATGAGATGAGAATATTATATAATAGTTCACAATATCTATAGCAATATTTGATTTTATAGTTGTATAAGTGATCTTTTGACTTTAGATTACTTATGATTTTATACGACAAATGTTATACTTTGTTTTTGCTTTAGTCATGATTCTAATCATGAATGCTTTAATCAAATATTGTTGGGTATAACATGAAGTATATAAAGACGTAATAAGTAATTAAAATTGAATTCATCACTTTGTGTAATCAAGTGAATACCTCACTTAATCTTGATTAAATTAACTAAAAATATCTTTAGTCAATAAAGTTTTAAAATAGTTCTAAGGTTCATTTAAAATAGTTAATGTCTAGAGCAGGACTTAACATAGATTAATAATATTGAGTAGACACTAATTATTGTTCAATATTGAACTAAGATATTATTTGATGAAAAAATATTAATTATACTGTAAGACCTTACATAGATAGATTGTTAAACCACATTGACATTCTTTAATAATTAGGAGTTATGACAATATGACTAGTATTTATTATGATTTATAAATATAAGATTAATTAATTACAAAGTTAATGATGAAGACAGAATAGTTTTGATTCATCTAATTCAAACCAAGGATTATAATGTTTATATTATTGTCAATATATTAAGAAACCTAGTATGTTACACACAATAAAACATTGTGTGAAATATTAAAATTTAAACAAATTAAATTGTCCAATACCCCTACATTAAAGAAATTGGCTGCATGGCAATTCTATTTTGGAATAGAAGTTATCTCATGCATGCCCTAATAGTTTAAAGAGAGGCCAAACTCTACCCCTATATAAATAACATCAAGCCGCTCTCTCTCTTGTAACATTCTAAGAGAATTAGATATCTTATGTGTTAAGAACAATTAAAAACAAATAGTAGAGAGCAATAGACTAATCTCACTTATTAGAAATTTTGATTTTGAATTCTTTCTATCATTTGAATAAGGTTTATTCGCTTTGTTCGTATAAATTACTATTAGAGGTTAGATATTAAGACAATTATTGGTTTGCAACAACTAAGCTTACTGTTTCTTAAAGTGTTCTTAACACCCTCACAAACAAAGTAAATCTATTTTTACTAATTGCATATGTATATTTGTATACAATCTTATCAACATAATCCACAAATTAAGGAATTAAAAAATTTTAAATTCCGTTACATATTATCTTACTATGTTATTTTATATTCAATTCTCAACACATACTAATTGGTATACCGAACAGTTTGTTTGGAGGGTTATGTTTGATTGACGATACCATTTTAAAGAATGTGACATAGGCTTAGAAATGGCTCGTGATTAGATTAATACATAGACATGACATCTTCAATGCCCTAGTCCAGGAGGTTTGAGAACAAAACAGAAAATCTGAGGGAAATTAAGAAGTTAAAAGAAGACCAACATTAGGTTTGCAAAATTTGATATTTGATTTGAAATCATACATTCTTCTATAATAATTATTTTTATGCTGGAATTTTCCACCTGAGCTTTAATCCTTGTTTCTATGGTTCAATTCAAAGTTGAATCCCTGTCGCAGAATCTAGTTCAATGCTTTCTATGTCTGCAACTGGGATTTGTCACTCTTGCTACTGTCTTAAATCTTTTTCCCTGACTCTGCAATTGATTTTGTACTGAATATAATTAATTATATCTTCCACTCATGATTCTCTTGGTTGAACATAAAAAAGTTACATTGAGGCTGAAACAAATTAGACTGAATGATCTTCCCCCTAGAAAATTAGATTTTGGTAAAATTTTTAAAAAATTAAATTTAAAATTAAGTTAAGTTGATTTATGAAAATATTATAAAATATATTTCAGGTTTAATTTTTTATTTTCTTGTATAATTTTTTTTTAAAATATCTCTAATTATATTATAAAAAATAATTTAAATGATTTTACTAAAGCTTTTTTTTCCTGTAGAAAAAATTGGAAAGTTGTTACATCCAAAATCGTTATAGTAGTTTTCATGGATTGAAAGCTGGTTAAGATGATACTTAGCTCTTACAACGACATTGGGGACCTTGGTTGGGGCATAGGTTTTTTTTTTGTGTCTTCACTTTTGGATCAGCTTTAGAATGGAACAAGATAAAGGCTGTAGAACTGCCACCTGGGCCTTTCTTATGACACATCCAACCACCAATACTCTCTTTACATGCTTTTAAACAATATCGATTTGATTTTAGAACTAAAGTTTTTAGATTTTAGTTTTATTGTATTTGAATTTGATTATTTAATTATATAATAAATATAATAAATTATTATTCAATTGATTATATAAATATAATATTTTATTATAATTACAAATTTAAAATTATAAAAAAATTGATTTGATTTTAAGATAATTATCATAGAATTTTGATATGGCTCAACTGTACCTAAAACTGTTACTCATAATAAATAAATGAATATATAGCTTCAAATATTTTAAATAAGCAATTATGACTTTTTTATATATAAATATTCTCTAAGCTCTAAATTGATTTTATAATTTATAATCTAATCCCAAAAAATTAAATCACGAATTCTCTGCTTAAAATAAACAAAAAAAAAAAAACTTCATAAGTTATAGTTAGATTGTGGAGTTTAAAATAATGCATGAAAGCTTCTTAAGCGGTTATAAGATTTAATTTATTTTTAGGGTTTCCAATGCTTTTTTGTTCATTTGCAAGTACAGAAGAAAAAACATAATTTTTTTGAACTAAGTTATAGATCTAAAATCAATTTAGCATTTTTTTTTTAATTTTCTTAAAAAGTTAGAATTTTCTTAGGGATTATATTCTCTTAATTTTATTTTTAAAGTAAATGAATTGCATTTGTTGATGACTTTCAAATTTGGTTCGAATATCATTTTTGTTTTTATAGGTTAAAATATTTTTATTTGTATAAAAAGCTTATTCTATCAAATTTAAATTAATTCTTTCATTTTTTAACAAATTGAATTTACACAAAAACACCATGTTTGACGATTAGTAAATGGATGATTTCTTGATAATTAGAATGGCAAAAAATTTTTTATGTAAATTAAAATTTTGATAATAACATTATGACATTTCAAATTTCGACACCGTAAGCGTTTGAGTTGAATTTTAAATTTAACTCACATAAATTATAATATTTTTAATTTAAATTTAATCCTAATCGAATTAATGTCACTGAGAGTGATCATGAGCAACAGCCCATCCAATGGACATTTTTGAAAAGTGAATGTGTAATTTTGTACTTCAGCTGTGGGCCTTTGATCAGTGCATCACAGTCGACGACTGAGGTGTTGATAGGTCCAGGTGGTTCGGGGCTGAACTGGTTGTGGGCGCACCCACAGCTGGCTGGCTGGCTCCGTGTAAACTGTCGTTTTTGTTGCCCTTGCGGATTGGGACCCTTTCCAAGTTTTTGTCCTTAAACAAGCCTACCCGCTAGGGTTTTGTAGGCCTGCAAGTACTGTTGGCGTGTTTTGTTTTTTCTTTGTACCTGAGAATCAGGGGAAAAAAGATGATAGGAGTCGGCGGGAACTGGTCGACTGGCGTCTAAGTAGTGCAGTTTAAAGTTACGTTTGTCCCATCTAAATAGCACAAGCCTAACTACAGCTGGTTGAACTCAAGTAACAGGTGGTTAATGGATAATCGTCAAGCCAAATTTCCCACGTTTTTAGAGTAATGCAATTGATGATTTTTAAATTATAAATTTATTAATTACCATGATATTTATTTTTTATATAATTAATTTTAAATAATAATATATTATAGGTAAATAATTTTTAAATATTATATTAATTAATAAATTTATAATTTATATTTAACATTTTTTAAATTCATAAAATATATTAAACATTTCATTAAAATTTATAAATAATTTATGATATAAACTTGTTATTATATTTCTATAATGGTTTTTTTTGTCTAATTTAATATTTTTAAGCTTTATTTAAAAGTGTGAATGTTAAAAAGATAACTTCGTTACAGTGGGATTTATGTTAAATTACGTGAAAATGTGAAAAATAGTAGAATAAAAAAAATGAAAAATTCATCCTTACCAAATCCAACAGTGAGAAAAAAAATCTAAATATAATTAAGGTAACTTCATATTCACTTAAGGCATAATCTTTGGTAGTCGGTACATACATTTATAAAAGAAAAACCCCACAAAAGCATGACTCCTTGACGGTGGAAGCCAATGACCAAAGAACAAAAAAGAAAACGAATCTTAAGCTCCTTTAAATCAAAATCCAAAGTCATTTTCTTTCAATATATGGCCAATAAAATAAAGTTAAACATCATCAATCATCTTGTAAGGTAGAGGTAGTCCTTGTTGTAAAGAATATATAGTATGAAAAAATACGTTCAACTTTTCCTGATATCCAATCTAATTATGGTCCACATAGGCATCTTTTCCTTATCTTGATAAAAAATAAACAAAACAACTCTTATCTTTCCGTTATTCATGAATTATCAATTGGACCCCTCCTTTTGAAATACTTATGCAAAAAAATTGAAACTCTATGTGTACTTGTTGGCTCTTTCGGCTCTCGTTTTCTGTTTACTCTATCACCTTTTCAGATTCGTATATCAAAGCAAAAGTTTTTTTGGCAGTGTCAAGAATCAGATTTTTAATCAATTGAAAATTAATGGTTGAAATGGTTTAATTTTAATATAAGATTATAATAAACTCAAAATTTAATAAATATGAAATAATTTATCATATGATAAATTATGAAAGAAAATATGTAGAAGTAATAGACAAAAAAAACATATAATAGAAATTGGACTATAATACCAATTAAGCCAACATCTTAAAGTCAATTGATAATAGATGAAATAATTTAATTTAAACATAAAATTATAAAAACCTAACAAATAATATTAAAAAAAAAAGGGAGGTGACCCCAAGACAAATAGACAACCTAGCATTATTCAAGGGTTAACATTGATTCATTAACATGATGATGATGACGGACGACCTATAAAAATTGATGCAATTTTCTTAGCCAGCTTGTATTAATAATGGGATGCCCCAATTCTGACATAGCCCCATACTTTCCAATGAAAAAGTTTAGAAAACATGAAATTAAAAGAAAAATAATATAATAAGACTTGGAGGGATCGATTCTTGTTTACTCGTTTTCAAAGATCAAAGTTCGATCATGACTTCTTATCACCCACTTCCATTTGATTTATATAAATTCTTGCATGTATTGCATCTTTTATGTGCATAGAATATAAGAACATGCTAAATGTAACAATTTTTTTATTCCAACTTTATTTGATTTAAGGATAAAAAAAATCTTAAAATAATATTATGAATTATGATTATATTACTTGTCTTTTTTTTTTTTTGAAGGAACATAATAGTTTTCGAATTAAAATTTTTGGTCCAAATTCATCATTTTCTTACCACTTAAACAAAGCTCAATTGGCACAATCAAAGGTGAACGTAAGGAGGGAATGTTTTCTAACTAAAATCAGGAAAAAGAAAAAAAGGGTTTAGCATAGGCTCAATGGTGGGAATGGCTTTTTCAAAAGAGTTGTTTGCAAGAACTTAAACTAACGGTGTCTTGAATGAAGCTCACCATACACAAATTGGGCCTCTAGCCTTTTTGAAAGCATAAAACCCATTGCAAATTAGGTGATAGGATTTTTATTTTTATTTTTTTTTCCTTTTCGGCATTCTAACTTCTACTTATTAAATGAGAGATGTGGGGCGGAAAAAGTCAAGTGAGTAATCCTTCTTAAAGAGGGTTGCTTTTTACACCTCAACATTTATTCTAACACACCTCGTTATCTTATTTTTTACTTATTACACTTAAAATTAAAATTTATCACAACATCTAAACACTTTCTCTTATTTCTCACACTCCATAACTTTTTTCTCTCTTCCTAGCCATAAATCCTAAAAATTTAAAATTAAATTTAAAGAAAAATTCATTTATTTGAAGTTAAAAAGCTTATAATCACAAGTAAATAATTTGTTCATTATATATATATATATTTCGTTTTATTTCATGTTTTGTTTCATTAAAAAAGTGTTTAGATATTATTCATAACTTCTTAAAATAAATTTTTAAAAATTTTTGAAAGCTTTTGGAAATAAAGATTTTTTGAAATAGCTTTTTGAAAAGATTTTCGAAAATAGATATTAAGGACCCTTTAAAAACTTTTAAGATAGATTTTGAAATTTTTTAAAGGTTTTTTTATATTCAATTTTTGAAAATCAACATATCTATCATCATCTTCAATCTTCATGTTGTAATTGGTTTTTTTAAGTTCACTTTTTATTTGATAATAGACAATATGGTTATAAAATTTAACAATAATATAACTTATTATAATGAAGAAGGAGATAAGATAAGAAGAAAGAGATGCGAAGAATAAAAAAATAATTGACTAAAAAACATTTAAGTAATTTTATTAAAAGTTAAATTTATAATAAATTTTTTTATATGTGTCGAGTAGTTCTTAAGGTACAAATAAAACCCTCCTTCCTATTTAGTAAATTAAAAAAAATAAACAATTAAAGAGATGAGAGAGAATTTATCTCTAGTTAATTAATTTAATAAATAAAAATTTAATTATCTTTTTATACAGATAGATTCTTAATTAATATTATTTTGAATATGGATAGATTATATATTATTTTTATATTTAATGATATTATTAATGTTTGTTATTATACCAAAATTAATTCGATAATAAATATTTTATATAATGAATTAAAGATAAATATATTATTCAATTCTTTATGTCAATATATACTCGATAATACATTCAAAATTAACATAAAAAAACAATATCAGTCATATTAAATTAAACTTACCATTAAACCAACCCTTTTATTTGTTGATAATAGCTTTACGAAAGATTTAACATCATATGATGCTAGTTTTTTTTTTTTTTTTATGAAATAAAACTTTAGGGTAAAGGGACTTTCAAAAGAAGATTATAAGTTTAAAAAAAAAAGTTTTACATTAAATTTACATATCATTTATAAAAAATTGTCGACGGTAAAACTCAAGTATAAAATTTATAAATAAAATATTTAAATCTTATCGATTCAATTAAATATCGGTCAGCTATAACACTAGTGCTTGGTTAGCTTTCTTGGTCCAATTGAATCAAATACCAAAAAAGAAATTTCAAGTCATTTTGGGGCAGTTAGGAGAGTCTCAAAGACTTGGGCTTTTTATGTCCATGTGGATATAAAACATCACATCTAAAGAAAACAAAGATGGGCTCTGAATTTGTTGGCCAATCTATCAATCTTGCCTCCCAGTTATGAAATAAATAGGTGATGGAACTACAGCATTATAAAAGCAAGTCTCTCCACACCAACTAACCAGTAAATATATGCCTTTGAATCAGTGCATTTTTTGTTGAATATCATTAAAATAGAAATTTCTTTCAAAGCTCAATTGGATTTACATCAAAATGACTTTATGAGTTTAATTTTTAAAGGAACTAGGGGTTTTAATTTACCCTTATTTTGTCTAAATACAAGAGAGATCTTGACCAAAATACTAATTAATAAAAGTTTTTAGTCAAAAACAAAGTTTACAAATTTGTTTTTTTTTTAATTCCGGAAAATGAGGGATTTAAATCATATCCTTTGAACAAGTCATTATGCATCAATTATTGAATTAAATGTTTGGATTAGCTTATGATTTCATCTTAGAGCTATTAAATTTAAATAATGAGATGAAGAAGGTTACATTTTCTTGTGTAATTCAATATCAAATGTAAAATAAATAAAAAAAGTGTTCAAGTTGTATATGAACAAAATTATTGAAAAAATAATAATTTCATAATTATTATGTTAGGTAAATTACCTACACTATCTCACTAGATAAATTTACCCTTTAAGTTGTCAAATATGAAATAAAATTAAAAAAGTTTAAATCTACATTTCACATTAAGATAAGTAGATATCCTATTTAAAGTAGTAGATGTTCCATTTAAAGAAAGTACTAACAAGATATGACTAAACTACACTAGAAAAATTAAAGAACACTATCTAACCCTTTTTCATTTTTATTGGTCAAATTGAAGTTAAGAAATACCAATATTCTCAAGGCCATCGAGGAGGTGGTTGTTCCTATAAAATGAATCTTAAAAAAGGGTTTTGCAAAAACTTAAAAACTCATAAAATTGCTTTAAAAAATTATTTTAAATTTATGTAATTTAAAAATATTTTAAATTTTAAATTTAATTTAATTAATTTATATAATTATTTTTAAACGATAACATTTAATATATTTAGAATTCAAATTTCATTATCCATCACTTTTCTTTTATCTTTCTATTGTGATTTCATTTATATTAAAAAATCTCATAAATAAATGCACCAATATTTATAAAAAAAAAATTATTATTTTACTTGATTTGGTATGATTAAATTTTATACATTAAATTTGATATCATAACCATGTCCTTCAAAATGGAAAGGATATCATGATTACCATGATTTCCATTACTAATTATTGAAGAAAAAGTTAAATTATTCCATAAATAAATTGAGAAAAAAAAAAAGGAAAAGCACCCAATTAGTTGTGGGGGTATGACTTATGACTAATAATAGAATATACTTTGATGTTATAAGATAAGATCCAATTATTTAACAGGGTGTGAAAGGAAGACTTCCTTTTATAGTGGTGGTGGGCAAATTGTTGGTAACCAACACTAGAAAAAAAACACATAATAAAACAAAACAAAACAAAACTAGGGAGGTTAAGGTGGGCATGTCCTTGTTTTCCTGCCATCTCTCTTCTCTCTTTCTTCCTCTTTTATCATAATGTAATCATTTTTTTCTCTGAATTCTATAGGGTTTGTTGGTTGTTCTTTAATGAATCTCTGGCATTCCCATGTGATTAAATAAATAGGAAGAGAAGGGGAATTCAAGAAGCTTAATTTTTTATGTCTTTCATGGGCATTTCCTTGATTTCTTGACTCATTTCTGAAGAGTTTCCAAATTCCTTTCTTGGAGGTAAACCCATTTTTTTTGTTTAATTTTATATTTTTATGTATTTTCAATATGGGTTCATGGATTTGTATCTTGTGTTTAATTTTAAGATTTATTTCTCATCTGGGTTTTTATTGGTTTATGTTTAAAAATTTTTTTATCTTTTCTTAATTCAATGGATTAATATCATTATGTATCTGTTTTAACCGTTTGTGGGATTATTTATTTTGCTTTTTTTTCTTTGTTGTTGGAATTTAGATGAGATACAGGTGGTTTTAACCAATTTGTATGCTTTTGAGATGTAAATATGAATTTTTTTTTTTTACATTCACAAAAAGTGTTTAAGACAATCAATCAAGGCCTGGTTTTCAATAGTTGGAGTCGGAAAATGTGTATGCTTTTGTAGTTTTTGTTTGATATAGTTGGAGAATGGAAGAAAAAAAAAAATCAACCGGAGTAACCATGTAAGATTGTCCTCTGGTTGAAGTTATTTCAAAAATAGGAAATTTCTGTTTGTAAAATTCATTGCTTCAATCTGATTAAATTTTTCTTAAAAATATAAGCAATGTTTTGCCTAGTTTTGTTCAATAGTTTTTGGGAAAAAGGTGTTTAGATAGTTGAATAGTTGGTATTATGATTTTGTTGGGTTGAGAATTGGATTTAGATGAGGAGGTATGACAACTTTTTTTTTATATGCTCAGAAGAAATTATGAGGATAAGAACTTTTATCTCTATTGATCTTTAGCTTATTTTATTAATATAAGTGCTGCAGTTTACTTATGAATTAAGGAAGTGTGGTGTGGTTGGATATTTTCACTATGTTTTGTTGCAGTCCATGAGCTAAACAAATGAAAAAGCTTTATTCATCATGAGATACCAAATTGAATTCTAGATGCTGTGTCTGTTTTGAAATTTCAGGGCTTTTTGATTCTTGAAGGTTCTCAGGATGGAGGAGATACAGAAGCCTGACAGTCATATCACATCAGCTGCAGCTTTTGTTGAAGGGGGGATCCAGGATGCCTGTGATGATACTTGTAGCATATGCCTCGAGGAGTTTTCTGATAGCGATCCTTCAACAGTAATACCTAAAACCACAGATTCATTATTACTAACCCCTTTCTTGGTGATGGGGATTTTCTGCACCATGTTCATTTCTATTGTGTTGAAGTAACCTTTATTTGAATTCTTTTACTACATTTTCTTGCAGGTAACTAATTGCAAGCATGAGTTTCACCTCCAATGCATTCTTGAATGGTACGTTTCATGTAAATCTCAAAATAATCATCTTTTCCACTGTGTTAAAATTCATTATTTATGATTACTGCATTTTTTCTCACAGGTCATAACTGTCACCTATATTGTTGCCCCCTTATTTTATTCATTATGCATTTTATATATCTAAATTTTGTTCTCCCCCCTTCATTGCCTGTTAGTGAATTGGATAAGACATTAATCATAGTTCCATGGGTGGGAGGACAGTGAGAGTGCAAGGGTAAGGAGTCATCATGTGACTGGGAAAAGAAGAAAAAGAGCGGCCTCTAGAAATGCTAAACATGGACAAAATTATTGCTCTATATAGTATATATTAAACATCCAATTTTCTCACAAGTCACAATAGTCTTGGACAGATACATATTTGACATAATTATATGGTATGAGTATGTGATCGCATGATGCATTTGATTCTGACATGACAATTTCCTGAATCTGATTTTGACATGACCACATGATGTATTTCATCCTTTGTTCAATGTTTTATATAATATTTTGAGTTTGATTTCTTATCCTTTGATAACAATAATTGTGGTTAAGTTTTGTCTGGTTATCTGTTGATAGTTTCTAACTTGCTATTCTCGTCTACCCCGTTTATTTATGTGCCAACTTTTGCTCCCCTCTCCTTAGTTTTCTTTGCAACAACTGTAACCTGTATTTTGATTGATGAAGATGTCTTAGTTTCTTGTTTGATCTATTGGGCTTTTGTTCAACTTCTGGCAATTAGTATTTGATGTTGCTTTGCTTCTTAAATGTAATTAGAGAGTATTGAAGAGTTTCAGGTGTCTCTTGTATAACTACCGATGGAATGTCAAATTAGTACCTATGTTTCTAACAAATCAAGCACTGATAGAAAGTAGCTGGTACCATTTTTCTAGGAAAAAAGAAACAGGTACCAAATTTTACTTTTAGGATTTATACTTCCTAGTTAATTCACCCTCTTGTTTATTATAATTTACGAAGTTGCATGAACAATTTGCTGGTTTAATTTGGACTGGCGACAATATCTTGATATTTAAGTTATTTGGATTTTGGAAGTATACACTTTTGAAAAGGAAGAGATCACAAAATAAAGCTTGAATTTGATACAAGTTTTTTATTTTTAGGTCCCAGAGGAGCTCTCAATGTCCCATGTGCTGGCAAGCCATTAGCTTGAAGGACCCTGCAAGGTTTTTCATTTATATGCACAGAAATTTTTACGTCAAAAATTTTCTCACCATAACATCAAAGGAGTTAGCTAATAATGTGCAAATGGTGACAGTCAAGAATTGCTTGAAGCAGTAGAAAGAGAAAGGAGCTTTAAAGTTACTCCATCAGGAAATACCACCATATTTCACCATCCTTCCCTTGGTGATTTTGAATTGCAACATGTATGCTGCCTATAAGTGCTTCTTATAATCTTTGGTTTACTATTGTTTGGCAATAAACTTGTTACTACAGTCATCCATTAAATGGTACTTACACAATTTTTGCATTTTAATGTAGTTACCAGTTGGTGTAAATGACCCTGAACTTGAAGAGCGTATAATTCAGCACCTGGCTGCTGCTGCGGCAATGGGAAGGGCCCACCATGCTGGTAGGAGGGAGGGCCAGAGAAGATCATCTGCTCATAGTCGTCCACACTTCTTGGTGTTTTCTACTCATCCTGGTGCACAGCATTCTGGTTCTGTATCGTCACCTCTGACGCAGATAGCAGGGGAAACTGAAGCAGCTGCAATAACTGTAGCTAGTCCATCTACTTCACTATTGACTAGAGGAGATGAGTTATCCCACCAGATGTCACCACTTTCTTCTAGTCAAAATACACCAGCCTCTGGATCTACTGTTTTGCCAGTGAATAGGCGAGGATTTTCCTTTAATAATCGGTATTTATGACTTCTTTGTTCATGTTTTTTATGCATTTGAATGCTACATGAATTATCTATCGAGTATTTATCTTTTGTTAGCAGAAGTACTTATATTCATTTTCTAATAGTGCATGTATCCTGTAGTTAATTATTTGCTTTTGTCTATTGAAGCACTTTTAGTAATTCCTCATTGCCAAATCAAGAGAGAGCTGGACCATCAGAGTTTCAGTCTTTTTCAGAATCGCTGAAATCCAGACTTAATGCAGTGTCCTTGAGGTATGGTGGAAAAATATGAAATCCCTCTTATGGGATCTCTTTGGAGGTGTGAAACTAGATAATGCATGCTTTTATCAAATGTTTCTAATTTATTGTTAAAACATCTTGAATTAAAGATATAAGGAGTCAATTTCAAAGAGTACCAGAGGCTGGAAGGAGAGGTGGTTCTCCCGTAACTCTTCTATGTCTGATATTGGGAATGAAGTTCGTAGAGAAGTGAGTGCAGGAATTGCTAGTGTATCTCGTATGATGGAGCGTCTTGAAACCAGGGAAAATATTAGAGAAAACCAAGCTTCTGTGTCACATCATTTGGCTCAATCGTCTGTTACAGAGCAAACCAACCAGCATAATACAGGGACTCGTGGAGATAACCCTTCAAATATTAGCCCTTCACCAGCTTCGCATACTGCAAGTTCTCTTTCTAATTAAGTTATGAAAAATTATTACAGCAAATTGCATCTATCCTCGCATTTCATCTTTGTAGGTGAGTCATCATGTTACTTTCTATTATCTTTTTCTTTTATATTATTATTCAGGCATTGGAACCCACTAATAGAAAATAATGAATTTACTTCCACCATCCGTCTTATTATCCACCGACTGCCCATATTAATCTTGTATGATATTCTTCATCCTGTATCTTTTGAGTACAGATTTATAGGTGACACTCTTGAAGAATTTTCTGTATTAACATATCTTGTAGCATGAATTTCTGGTACAAAGCAATCTTATTGTTGATCACAGCTGAAACCATTGCACCTTCCCATGTTTGTTTATTGGCTGAAATTTTAGGGGGAGAAAAATCTGCTTTGTTGTAGATCTCCAATGTTTCAGCAGATTTATCTCTGTTGTAATTTACCTTAATCTTCATTGAATATTCATCAGTTTACTTGGGGTTTTGCAGGTTGCCTATCTTGTTTCTCCAGAAATGACATGCTGAGGAAAAGATGCTTTGTGAATGGACAGAGACAGGTCATGGTGATTTTGGTCTGAATCTGAATAAAATGAGAGGAAGTCTGAGAAAAAAACTTCCATCTGGACTGAGACTTTTATGTGGGTATATGTGTGTAAATTCGTTTATATATAACCCGATTTAGTGCGCGATATTGTATTAATTACGTCCGGATGGCTGATTTGACACTGTCTGAATGTTAATGACTCTTGTGGATGAACTGGTGAGACTAGATGGAATCTAAAACATCCTTAATAGATATTGCAATTTGCTAAAAAGTTTGTCTTGTCCTTATGGCCGTTAACATCAATGGACTTTAGAGAACTAGAGAAGCAAAATTAGTGAAGATATTCAACTTGACTAGACTTTTCCCCTGCCAATGTCCATAGGGACAAAAGAGCTATGCTTAAGTGTAGTTCTCTGCAAACTTATGTGGAAACTCAACTTGGTTTCGAAGTTAGGAGCGGAGATCCTGTTTCTCCAAGTTTCTGTGTGATCGGCAGGTTTGAACTTTGCCATATTTTGAATTCCAGGATTTGTAGCCATCAAATGAAGGCCCATTAACGACAGAAATGATTGATCCTATTTACTAGAATTTATTTGAAAAGGATAATTTAGGTTGACTGTTTGAGAATTAGCCCACAAAAAGAAGCATGATAACAAGAACTAAAACATAACCACATAAGGTGGTTTATTTATTTATTTTTTCACATTTTATGTTGTCAAAGATTAAATTTAGTATCCTATTAACATATAGCAAAAAAAAATTACTGGTTTATAATGATGATGCATGCAAGGTTTTGTTCTTGCCCAGAGCTGGTCCATTGAGTAGACACAGATGCAATTCTCTTGGTTTAAGTTTCTCAAAGAAAACCTTCAACTATTAAAACTTGACATTCTAATTTAAAATTCAGAGTATTTTAATTCAGAAAAACAAGGATTGTGAGACGAGAAAACTATCTTCCAACACGTAATCCAAACTTATATGTAAAAGGCTAAGTGTTACTGCTATTGTACCCATGTTCTTGTACGAATCTATATTTTTCTGGTTGGAAGCAGTCCTTTGCAAACTCCATGGTCGAGAGCAGTACTGCACAGCTCAACCATTGAAACAAGCCAATTCAGGAAGGAATGCCGAAACGCAAAGTCTAAAATTTCACGGACAGAGTTAATTGAATTAGTAAGATTTGAATGTTTTTTTAATAAAATTTATATCCAAATTTTGTTCTTAACAATCTCTTTTAATAGATAATCTGTAAATTTAACGTAGATCTTTTCTTAAATTTATGATTTTTCTTAACTAACCCTAAATTCTTTTTTATAAAAAAAAATTCTAAAAATTTGACCAAAAAAGAACAAAAAAAAAGACTCCACAGCCTTTGTCTTATATTTACGTAATACGTGTGGTCATAGTCCCTACTCCCCACTCCCTAACTCCGAAGTGTGGGCGGTTGGACCCCTCTGTTTCCCTTTCATTTTCAACTCTCTCATCTGGTAGATTGGGTTTGGAGGAGGGTCCCGAACAAGAACAACCCATTGTATTAACTAACCGTCAGAATATGCCAGGAAAAGCTTGACCCTGTCTTTATATTTTAATTTTGCTCTTGGTTTTTGCTGGAAATTTTCAATAAAAAGGAGACAGAAAGTTACAGCATGTTGATTAGAAAAAAAACAAAATCATGTGGCTGTGGGCATCTTCAATTGTGGAAGCCAAGGAATATGGGCCCTTTAAACCTTTATACATTGCCACTAACCTTTCTAATAATGTCAACAGAGGCGGAGCTAGAGAGGTAGGCAGGGTAACGATCTCTCCAAAAATATTTTTTTTTATTACATAAATGATCAAATTTATCTAATTATTATTCTGATTTCTTTTTTTTTAATTATTATTTGAATCCTCTTTTATTAATTTATTCCCTTCGCCTCTAATATCAAATGCTTATCTAATATTATCAATCAACATTCAAAGTCCCCAATTATTTTGCTTTTTCCACTTTTGCTCCTTCCAAAAGCTATTTCAACAATTTAGTCAAATGAACGGTTAGGTTAAAATGTTGAAAGGATGTGAAATTCGGGTTACAAATTTTTTTTTTTTCATTTTGGTCAATGGGTTCATATTGCTAACTAATAATAAATTTTTTAGCATAAAAAATCATAATACAGGGATAAAAAAGATATTACAAGTGTTATATTTAAATTCATATATATTTAAAAAATTTTAAAAATTTATCAAATGCATTGATAATAAAATTTTAAACATAGCTAGTGAAATTAAAATTTATATTGATATTATACCGAATATTAATTCATATTTAAATATTATATTGTAACATGATTATATAAATTTAAAAAATTAAAATTGAATTTAATAATAATAATTTAACAATAAAAAGAAACTCTCAAAACATATTTTTCAAGGATTTATTTCTCACGTGGGTTGGAGAAATAAATCTATTGTAGACCCCAAGTCAAATCTTATCTTTTATCAGAATTTTTTTTTAAATACCAATTTTAGGGTTCTTAAAATTTTCAGTTATGACATTTTTTTTTATTAAAAATGATAAATCAATTATTATCATAATGCACCGACACTCATGAATGGGGGCTTTATCTTTTGCTTATTTTTTTTAATTACATGCATTCAAATGAATTGGTTTGAAATTATTTAAGAATTAAGGGTGCGCTACAACTTCTTTGGAATGTTGGCTTAACTTTTTTGGAGCTTCATTACGTTGTCGTTTTTTTTTTAAAATAATGTTTTAATGCTTGAGCTATTATCAATTGCATAAAATTTCTTAATTTGAGCATTTATTAAAACAAGATTTTTTTATATATATAAATAAAGTGAAAGCAACATCTCAACTCAAACCGACGCTGATGAGTCTTAACTTGAAATGAAAAAAAAAAATCCATTATAAAATTATTTTATCAACTAGAATTCTTGAATAGATTAAAAACAGTTAAAGCACAAATTTTAACATTAATCAGATCATTTTAATGTTTAAGATCGAGGAATCAAATTCTTATCACTGAAAAAATTAATATTATATTAATAAATTACACAATTGTTGATAAATTTTAACATTAATTAAAAATAAATTTGTTTATATTCTTAAAAAAAATTGAGTTATCTTCATTTATAATTTCTAATGTAATTTTAGAGATTTATATTAATGACATTCAAAATATTCTTAGGTCCCATTCAGAAATTACATTTAAAATGAGTGATTTAGATTTTAAACTAATAATAAATCGTGTTAATAAAGTTCAAATAACATAATTTTTAGGATTTATTAAAATTGTTGTTTTGAATTTGAATACCTAAACAAAAATGTTAACTTTCGGCAAAAAAAAAAAGCAAAAATGTTAACTTTAAATTAATTCATTTATATTCTTTCAAATAAATAGATACATTTGAGTTTTACACTAATTTTTACTTCATTTCTATGATCATTAAAAGGAAAAAAAAAACCAAATTTATCCAACAAAAATTAGAGCATTTTATTTAGATTTATCCAATTAAAAAAATAGATTTTTTTGGAAAGATTAATAGGGATGTAATCGATCTAGTTCGAATTAATATAATATTAAATTTGAGTTCGAGTTTAATTTTAAATTCGAGGTTAGAAGCTCGATTTGAACTTAATCAAAATTTATTTTTTTAGCACAAACTCGATTCAAGATAAAATTAAGTTATTCGAGTTTATTCGATTAAATTCGATTAACATATAAAAATAAAATCAATTCTTATATTCAATAAAAATTTGATTATTTGTATTTGAGTTTAAACTCGAGTTTGAAATATTTTATCAATTAAAATAATTAAAATATAAAAATTTGATTGAGTTAATGAATAATTCGAATTAAGTATAAAAATGTTATAATTTAATTTAATCGATAAGTCAAATTACTCGAATTTAAGTTTAATTCGATAATAATCGAATCGAATTTAAATTTTATTTAAATCAAATTTAAATAATTTATAAGTATTAATATATTATTTATATAATAATATAAGGTTACATTACAAATGAAAGTGACATAAGGGAGTGTTTGAAGGAGGAAGTGAAAGTGACAAACGATCTAACGGTGGGCGAGAGGTCGGCTGCTGACGGCAGCGGGAAGACATTGACTGCCTGTCCGAATATCAAATTTCACGAGCGAGCTTTATATATATATTTTTAAATTTTTTTGGGTATGGCATGGCGTGAAAACAAAGGACATTTTTCTAATTTTCTTCATTTTCGGACACCGACAGCTTGCCTTTGCCTTAGCTTGAAGCCAACATGTGAAAAGTTGGGTACTGCTTTATTAGCCTCGGCTACTGTGATCTGTCCGGAGCCTTCTCGGCTTCTCCCTCGGATGCGTGCCCCGTGTATCTGCCCTCCGCTTTCTTATTACTATATTAAGAAAGCAGTGCTATAATTAAAACCTACCAACAACATAACTCAACACCTTTTTTTTTTATCTTAGCAAACTGTAGCTCTAATAAAAGATAGAATTATTGTTACAAATAATTCGTTTAGTTTAATAGCTTAAATATTAATAATTTATATTAATATTATATTTTATATAAAAATCAAATTAATAATTTATATAGCTGTAAAAAATATATAACTTTTATTAAAATTTTAAATTTTTTTTCATATTTTATAATATATTTGTCCACGGAGTAGTCAACCCAAAAAATTAACTGTTAACCGTACAAGGAGGCTTGGCTAGTGTCTCAAGTCTCAACTTAGAAGGTAGAAGCCGAGCAAAGCAAGCTCCTGACAAGTGACAGAACAGTCCCTCTTCCTGGCTGTCTGAACTCCAAGTCCAGCCCCAAAGCTACTTCTCTCTCACCAAACCTCAAAACCAAATCTCGCACCGACACAACACAAATCCCCCAAATCCCATACTTTTTTTTTTCTTCATCATTTCATTGCCATTGCAGGGCATCGTCTTGCCCAAGTTTTTCCCTTTGTCTTTGCCTGTCGCGCACTTTTTGTGACTCTTCCCCAAGCAATTGCCACCAAACTCCCCCTCCGCTTCTCTTCTTCTCCCTCAAAACCCAACACCAAATTCTCCCAGTCTTCAAAAATCTCGTCTTGGGTTTTTGTCAAAGACTTTTTCTTTTTCAGTTTTCTTTGAGTACCATGAATTCTAACGTCTACGGCGTCTCTTCCTCCAAAATCGTCTTTTTTATCTTCTTGTTCTTTGTTTCGTTTGCCATTGCTGCATTGCCTCAAAACCCATCTGGGAAATCCTTCTCTTCGTCGGCTTCCGGTCAGATTAACTCAAACTCGGTCCTTGTTGCTCTCCTTGACTCGCATTACACTGAGTTAGCTGAACTCGTTGAGAAAGCTTTACTACTCCAAACCCTTGAAGAAGCTGTTGGTAACCACAATATTACCATTTTTGCCCCTCGAAATGAAGCCTTGGAGCGTCAACTCGACCCGGAGTTCAAACGGTTCTTACTTGAGCCCGGAAACCTGAAGTCTCTCCAAACCCTTCTAATGTTCCACATTATCCCCAAACGGGTCGGGTCCCACCAATGGCCAGACCCCAAAACCGGTCCTTTTAAACACAACACCCTGTCTAACGACCATCTGCAGTTAACTTCCAAACCCAGCGGCAAGAAAACTGTGGACTCAGCCGAGTTGATTCGACCCGACGACGTGATCCGACCCGATGGAGTCATCCACGGGATCCAGCAGCTCCTCATTCCCCGTTCAGTCATAGAAGATTTTAACAAGAGACGTAATCTGCGGTCAATCTCCGCCGTTTTACCTGAGGGTGCGCCAGAAGTGGATCCTCGCACCCACAGGTTGAAGAAGCCAGCGCCAGTGCCAGCTGGAGCACCACCTGTACTCCCGATCTACGACGCGATGGCACCAGGTCCTTCTCTGGCACCGGCGCCGGCTCCGGGACCTGGTGGACCTCATCATCATTTTGACGGTGACAGCCAGGTCAAGGATTTTATCCAAACGTTATTACATTACGGCGGGTATAACGAAATGGCTGATATTCTAGTGAACTTGACTTCTTTAGCAACGGAAATGGGGAGACTAGTTTCCGAAGGATATGTTATAACGGTCTTGGCTCCGAATGATGAAGCCATGGCGAAGCTTACTACCGATCAGTTAAGCGAGCCAGGGGCTCCGGAACAGATTATTTATTACCATATTATTCCTGAGTATCAGACTGAGGAGAGCATGTACAATGCGGTTCGGAGGTTCGGGAAAGTGAGATATGATACGCTGCGTTTGCCGCATAAGGTAGTGGCTCAGGAGGCTGATGGTTCGGTCAAATTTGGGAATGGTGAGGGTTCAGCCTATCTGTTTGATCCGGATATTTATACGGATGGGAGGATTTCGGTTCAGGGAATTGATGGGGTTTTGTTCCCGGAGGAAGAGATTGAGACTGTTAAGAAACCAGCTGCTGTTAAGGTCTCCTCCAAGCCCAGAAGAGGTATGTTCTTTTTCTTGTAGTTTTATTAATTCTGTAACTTTTTTGGTCAATCTGTCAGGTTATCTAGTTAATTAATTATTGTTCGGAAATAAATTCAATAATTGGGCAACTTTGAGCTTGTGGTTGGTTTGGTTTTAGATTTTAGTATTTAGATTAGAATTGATGGGGTCTAAAAAAGAATGGGAATTTTGAATGCTGGAAAGTGGTATGGAATTGCTTCAGGTTCAGGGAGTAACTATTAAGTTGGAACTTGGATGGTGTTCTTTTGATAATTGATGTTTTTGGTAGTAGTGGGGCTGACGAGAATCCTGAAATACACCTATAATTTGGTCTCTTTTTGATGATGGTGGTTTTGTCTATGTAGTCTATGGAAAGGAAAGCTGTGAGCTACCTTTGCTTAAACATTACAGAAATGAGACAATAACATCGTGCCATGTTAAAGAATGATTCGATGATGTGAATAATTGTCTGAATTGGTGGAGGGTGATATGAGTATATAGGTCCAAATGAGGGCGTTAGCATTGTTCTTTGTCTGGAAATGCCACTCAACTCTTCATGGAGAGAGAGAAAGAGAGAGGGAGAGGGAGAGGGAAGGAGTAATTCTGTTGTAGTGGTAAAGTGCAGAAAGTTTTGACCTGAAATACTTGGTTTCACTTTCAAGCAAGAAGTGCCAAGCAATGGAAATTTGATCGGCAAGTGGGAACTGGGAACTTGGAAATGGTGTAGAATTCTTGGTGAGAAAGTAAAAAGTCGAAATAATCTTAGTTTGGCTGTACTTTAAACTACAATATAATAGCCACTACAAGTAGAGAAGTGGTTAGATGGAATTGTGGAAGAAGGTTTCTTTAACTAACAGGTCAGAATGATTTCTCACGTTCATTGCCCTTGGCACCGACGAGTTTTTAGGACCTAAAACGACTGAACATAAGAGCTAAAAATCCAGGGCTGCTCAGCTGTTATCCACATTTGACTACCCCACCACAACTTTGTTGCATCCTTAGCTTCGTATAATTAATTCCCATGCCTTATTATTATATACATATAATTTGGGAACGCTTTTGATATCAGCTGACAAGATTTGTTTTGTAACTGTTCTCAACTTATTATTAGTTGACCTTAATTTCGTAATACAATTTGGTGGTTGGTACCGAGTTTGCTATTGTATTATTAAATTTACGCCACTTAATTGCTTGGTTTATTGAATATAAATCATGCATTTGATGTGGACCCTTAATCATCAGTTGACTTAAATTTCATATTTGATTATGCAGGGAAGTTGTTGGAAGTTGGATGTTGGATGCTTGGCACTCTCGGACAGGATTCACGATTTCGATCATGTCAATGAATGAATATATAAAAATTATAGTCTCAAGAAGAAGAAAAAAAAAAAAAAAGAAACTGAGTAAAACAAACGAAACAACGGTGAAAAGTTCTTTCTCCGGGTAAAGATGCTTTGGCATTTGCAGTTGTAGAGTTGGATTTTGTGTCATAATACACTGGAAGGGAAGCCACTGGTGATGCTTGATATCCTCAAAAAAAAAAAAAAAAAAAAAAACCTAGAGAACAGAAAGTATGCTGTTATTTTGTCATAAATACTGTAATTACATGCCATTTTTTTAATTATTTGTGTATGATTCACTGCGTCTTATATATGCATAATGCATGAACAGAGCAACCTTAGAAAAAACCTATCTTCTTCATCGTATCAAGGGTTCTTCTGTTCTTTTTTATTTTGCCTGTTTGTGCCTTAATTCCTTATGAAACAAATTCAAAGCTGCTTTTCCTATTCTTCTTTACCTTGCTGTGCTTCGTAGTGGTTGTATGATTAATAATAATATTAAGGCGGCGGCACGGTTAGCTCGCCGGTCTTTCACATTGGTTGGTGGTGTTCCATTTGTTGGGATGCAATGAATTGTAAATCATGTAATCATCCATTAGAGAATCCTTTGTATTTTTGGCTTTTTCTCGATGTGACAAGTTTGGGTGAAATTATATAAAAGAACTTTTACTCTATCAAAATTTAAAATTTAATTTTTATTTTCATAAAAATTTAATTTTTATATTGTTTTAATTTAATAATTTTTGTTAAATCATTAATTTTGTTTTTTTTTTTTTGTTTTGTTAAAAATGTTGGTTTGGTAATAGCATTGATTTTGTTAACATGATAACTTGTATGAAAGAAATCAATAGTTAAATTATGTAAATATATAAATTATTATTGTATGAGTATGAAATTTAAAATTTAGTTCATTTTGTGAAATAAATTTTGAAATTTAATTTTTTAGTATAAAAATTTAATGTTTTGAATTTTTTTACAAATTTCTAGATTTCTAAAAAATTAAATTTATTCTTTTTTCAATAAGTTTTTTTTTTAATTTCATTTTTTCAAATTTTTTGTTTTTTTCAAAATTTAAAATTTTTATTAAAACAAAATTTTAATTTTATTATTACTGATTTTTAGAATTTTATAAATTTTTTCGTATTTTTAATTTTATTTTTTAAGAAAAATTTTATAATATTTATGTTTTTAAAAAGAGTTTTAAAATTTTAAAATTTTTTACATGTTTTTTTTTATCTTATTTAAGTGAAGAATAAATGAAAATCAGAGGCTTTTTGTGTTTCATTATTTTTTATTGTTTTATTTTAGATTTTTATGCTCTCCTATTTTAAATATATCAAAACAAAACAATTTTAAAGATCCGTGTCTTTTTTATAATTTATTTATTTATTTTATTTATTTTTATTTAAATATTAAAAAATAAAAATTTCTAAGAAAATAAAAAGTAAATAATATAGAAAATTTTATAACAATTCTAAAATTTTAAAAACAAAAATTAAATAAAACATTAAATTTTGAAAAAATAAAAATTTTAAAAATGATTTTTATTTAAAAAATTAAAATATTGAAAAAGTGCATTTAATATTTAAAAAATGAGAAAATTTCTAAAATCTTTAAAATATTGAATTTTTTTAAAATTAAAATATGATTTTAGAAAAATTCAAAAATGTTTTCTAAGAAAATTAAAACATTAAAAAAATTAAATTAATATTTAAAAATATGGAAAATTTCTTAAAAAATTTGAGATTTGATTTCTTTTAAAAAATAAAATATGATTTTTTTTAAAAAGTAAGAAATATTTTTTTATTAGTAATTGTATCAATATTATTAATTTTAATTTGTATGATAATTAATTTTTATAAAATTATACTAAGAGACTAAATTACAAATTTTATGTGCATATAAAAAACATTTTGCATAATTGAAATTGATTTTATCCATCCAAATTGTCAGGTCAATAAATCAAGGTTATGTCAACCAAATTAACATTATTTCATTAAGTCAATGGTTATATCAACATTTTTAGAGATAAAAAATTAATAAATTTAGTAATTTGATTAAAATGATTAAATCTAAATAATATAATAATTAAATTTATATGAATTACAGTATATGAATTAAATTTTACATTTTCGTATAATGTAAGAACCTTTGACATAAGTGAACCTTTAAAATGGTATATGTTAGTTTCAAGACTTGTTTTTTCATGAAGTTGTAGTTGATGATATTTTCCATTGATAACTTCGGTTGTAGTCTTCCCTTCTAAGACTTGATTTATCTTAAAATGAAACCTTCAAAGAACAAAGAAAATGATTTTAAAGCATGCTGTAAATGTTATTTTTTTTTAAACTTATTTCATCTCGATCAGTTATGGTATACAAAAAAAATATAACTAAAATACCTTCAAAATACAATGAAGTTTTATTTGATTTTACTTTGTATTTATGATATTAAATCACTAAACATCCTTTGATGAAAACAAAAATATCAAACTTTAAATATTATTTTTATTGAAATAATATTAAATTAACTAAACTTTATTTGAGAAATAATGAGACAAAAGAGAAAGAGTTTTTAAGTTTATTCAATATTTTTTAACCTATTGAACTTCTTCAAAGGAATACTCATAATCTCTATTTATAGAGCTTAAATTTTAAAGTTGTAACTATTTAATTGTGTTGTTTTAATAAAAAAATATTTTTTTAATAAAAAAAATATTTTTAAATAATTAAAGTTATAATAGTTCATTTGAATAATCATTTTTTTATTTCAATAAAAATCATTTTTCATGTTTCAAAAAATTACAAATTTTAATTTAAGCAGTCGACTACTCCTAAAAGGCAATCAATTGCCTCATTATATTTTTGGTTTTCAGAACGCTCCACTAAACAAGACAATCAATTTCTCTTTATTCTAGAATACTTAAAACTTAAAGCAATCGTTAGAGCAATAAATTCTAACTATAACAGTTGGTTGTTTAAGATAGACGATCAATTACTTCTTTGATAAGTTTTATACCAATATCTTAGTACCTTTTTGGAATTCATAGCAATCAGTTTATTTATTATTGGCAGTCGACTGTTCCTGTAGTATAACATCTTTCATTGATTCTTTTTAAGTTTACAATTAATCTTATTAACCATGAAACATTTATTTGAGCTATCAAACAACTTAAATTTTGATTTTTCTTATGATTAAGTTTTTACTTAATCAAACTAATTTCATATTTTAAAAATATTTTTAACAGTATCATCCTAAATTTGCTAAATATTAGATTTATTGTAGTCTTATATTTAATTAAGTTGTGCTTCTCTATCTATTGTCAATTGATTTTAAATTATTGCTTAATATAATATCAGAGTTTAAATTCTGTTTTGTTATTTTGTCTTGTTACTCTGCCTATTATCCTTTCAAGTTTGTCATGTTGTAAACTTCTATATTCATTTATATGTAATGAGTAGGGTTGGCATCGGGTCAGGTTCAGGGCAGGTTTTGCTCGCCCCGAACCTGATCCTATCAAAATTTTTTTTGTTTTTTCATACCCAAACCCGATCTCGATCTGATACTATATAAATCATACTCGATCCGACTCGAAATTAATAAAATATTATTTTTTAAATATAAATATTTAAAAATATCATTATATAAATATATAAATAAAAAATTAAATAATTAATTAAAAATAATTTTTTATATAATATTGGATCGGGTCGGGTTTGCCTAAAACCCAAACCCGAACCCGATTGTTCTATAACCTTACCCGACCCGACCTGAAACTCGAATTTAAAAAAAAAAAATCGATCTCACAGTGTCGGGTCAAGTCGGAAGCCGTTTGCGACGGGTTAGATTATCATCCCTAGTAATGAGAGTATATTAAAGTGATGTTATTTCATATTTATTAAAATATTATATTTCTTATAATCTTATATTCAAATTAAGTTTTTTCGTTTAATTTTAAATTAGATGCTTAACATATATGAAATTAATCTAAATATAAAAATTATACAATTTAAAATTTTAATAAAAATTGTATATAAATATGTTTACATTATTTTTCCTTAAAAAGTAATGTAACATGTGCAAATAGTAGGTTAATAAAATCTCATATGAATAACTCTTTTTTCTTTTTTTTAAATACATGTGATATTGAACCACATGACAAGAAGTAAAATTTTTCAGTCTCATAATTTTTATCTAACTTATTTAAAATTGGAACTTTAAACTTTCAAAGTAAAGTTTTAAGAGTTTTAATAGATGAAGTGTCTCTGAAAGACTATAATAATCATATTCAAAGGCTAGCTTACATATAATGATAGTGAAATTAGTAATGCCTTTTAATCAAAGTAACTTTTGAGTTAATCTTAACTCAAACTAAGTTGTGGAGTTACTTCACACAATGGCTAATAGCTTAAAATATGTTGAGATGGAATTTTCAAGGCAGCATCTCTTCTATTGAAAGAATTCCTTTCACATATAAATTGGTAGGGATAGGGATATTGAAACCATCCATTATGTTTTTTAAAAAGGAAGTTTACTTAATATTCAAGTCTATTATTATAATGCCCTTTTACCATAGAAAGAGAGCTAGCATGTAGTATTAATCAGTCATTTTCAAATTTGAAATTTAATTTAATTTAATTTAATTAATTTATGTAATTATTTTTAAAAAGTGGTATTCATCATATATTATCTATATATAAAAGTGTTGATTTAAAAAAATACTAAAATTGATAGACTAAAATATTTTTAATAAATTTTTATTTTATATCATATATATAAAAGTGTGAATTTCAAAAATATTAAAAAGATAACAAAATATTCTTAGTGAATTTTTATATAAAATTTAATATATATATTTTTTTATTATTAGATTTTTTATTACTGGAGTTCTATTAAAATAAAAAGTATGATTTTCATATAAAATAAAAATATAAAAATAAAATGAAATTATCCAATGTAAAGCTTTTTAATTTTGAAATATTACTTCTTATATCATAATGAATGCTTTTTTAAAAAATTTAAAATTAAAATTTTTTTTATTATATCTGAATACTTTAATTTTAAGGTACATTAAAAAGACTCTTAATAAGTAAGGGAAGAACAAACTATATTATTGTGGTTTAAAGAAATTATATTTAATCACTTAAGATTTTTTTCATTAAATTTAAAACTAAAATCATTTCATTAAAATTTCTCTTTTATTTTTTTTCTTTATTATATCTTTATTTATTTTTTTTAAATTTCAATCCTTTCAACTTTTAAAGTATTATATTCAGGACGGGAATAATATTTGCTACTGTAGATTTACTTTAAAATTTATGTTATATTGATTTATTTCTAGAACTTATATTTACATTTTTAATTTAATTTAATATTATAATTATTATTTTAATTTCATTACTATAAAAAATATTAAAGTTATTTACTTATATTAATTTATATTATAATTATAACTTAATTAACAATTACGTGCATAACACGTATATTAAAAAATAATATGATTCAAATATTAATACTTATAATTTTATATTAAATTAAAAAAATTAATTATTAAAAATTAATACCTAATTAAAATTCGATATTTCAATTTAAATTTGGGTTGAAAAGAGTTAAAAAATGTATTTAGAGAAAATCATATGTTACCAAAAAAAAAAAAAATCTTAATTGGTTACAAGGTGTCTCCATTGGAACGTTTCCTTTGTATTTTTTCTTTTTCAACACTCCGAGCTTGAGGTGGAGGAAAAAAGTGGACCTAATAATTCAGATTCAAACTAATGAAAAGATAATAAGTGGGTTTGCTACCTTTGGTCAAATCTGGGAAAAAAAAAACAGAACATTTTATCCAAATTTACCCAATTAAAAGAAGAAAAAAAAAAAAAAGAAATTGGGGGATGTGAAATAAGGGAGTGTTTGGAGGATGAAGTGAGAGTGACAAACAATCTAAAGGCGGGTAAGAGGTTGCACGCTTAAGGTAGCAGGGATCCTTTGATTTCCTGTCCAAATAGCAAGTTTCACGAGGGAGTTTTATACTTTTATTTATTTATTTTTTTAGCTTGGGGTGTAAATAAAGAATAGTTTTTATAAAAGATTAAAAATAAATATTTTTGAAAAAAAATTAATAATTATTTATTTTTTTAATATTTTATTATAATCAAATAAATTTTAAAATTTTTATTTTGAATCAATTAAATTATTAAATATTTATTTTTACTTCAATTAAAATTTTGATTAAATGAAAATTGATATTAATGATTGATTAATTTTTGTTTAATAAAAATTCGATCAATAAAATAAATATTTGAAATTTTAATTAATTGTAATAAAATAATAAAATTTAAATAATTATTAAATTTTTATTAAAAGAATTTTTCCTTTAAACAATTTTTAAAATTTTTCTTCATTTTCGGACACCGACAGCTTGGCTTTGCCTTTGATTGATTGAAGCCAACAAGTGAATAGTTGTGCATTACTCTATTAGTCTCGGCTCCTGTCTGGAGCCTTCTCCATCACGTGCCCTGTGTATTTGCCCTCCGCTTTGTTCACTGTAATTACTATATTAAGAAAGCAGTGCTATAATTAAAACCCACCGACAACAGAACTCGATACTTTGGCATTACTATATTTGCCCTGCGATCCCCTCACCTGAACCCAAAAAAAAAAACTTTTTTTTTTTTTTAATTTTTATCTAGGCAAACTCTAAACAGATGGCATTAAGGTAAAAGTAATTCATATATTTATGATTGTAAAATATTAATAATTTAAATATTTATTATTTATATTATATTTTATATAAAGTTTATATATTATAATTTATATTGACATAAGATATATAAAACATAATTTTTATTTTTATTATAAAAATGTTAACTTGTATATTTTTAAATTTTATATTATTTTGACAAGGTACAAGTCATCCTAACAAACTTAACTGTTAACCCTCTAGGGAGGCTTGGCTCTGTCTTTTACTTTGAAGCCGAGCAAAGCAAACTCCTGTCCGGAAAAGTGATAGAACAGGTCTCCTCTTCCTGGCTGTCTCAACTCTAATCAGCCCCAAAGCTGCTTCTCTCTCACCATACCTTGCAAACAAATCTCGCACCAATACAACGCAAATCCCCCATGCCCCAACCCCAAATTTTTTTCTCTTCATCATTTCATTTCCATTGCATTAATAATAACAGTACAATTTTCTTCCTACTTCCTCCTCCTCTTGCCCTTCTGCATTATTTCCAAGTCTTTCCCTTGCCTTTGGCCTGTCCCACTTTTTCTGACTCTTCCCCGAGCAATAATCACCAAACTCACCCTTCCCTGCCATTCACTTCACTTCACTTCTCTCCCTCCCCCTCGACACCCCAACACCAAATTTCCACAATCTTCAAAAATCTCATCTTTGATTTTGGTCAAAGGTTTTTCTTTGTCAGTTTTCTTTGAGCACCATGGATTCTTCCATTTATGGTGTTTCTTCCTCCAAGATTTTCTTTTTCGCCTTCTTTCTTTCGTTTGCCATTGCGGCATTGACTCAAAATCCATCTGGAAAATCCTTTTCTTCATCAGCTTCCGGTCAGATTAACTCAAACTCGGTCCTTGTTGCTCTCCTTGACTCGCATTACACTGAGTTGGCTGAACTCGTTGAGAAAGCATTACTACTCCAAACCCTCGAAGAAGCTGTTGGCAACCACAATATTACCATTTTTGCCCCTCGAAATGAAGCCTTGGAGCGTCAACTGGACCCGGAGTTCAAACGGTTCTTACTTGAACCCGGAAACCTTAAGTCGCTCCAAACCCTTCTAATGTTCCACATTATCCCCAAACGGGTCGGATCCCACCAATGGCCAGACCCCAAAACCGGTCCTGTCAAACACAACACCCTGTCTAACGACCATCTGCAGTTAACTTCCAAATCCACCAGCAAGAAAACTGTGGGGTCAGCCGAGTTGATTCGACCCGACGACGTGATCCGACCCGATGGAGTGATCCACGGGATCCAGCAGCTCCTCATTCCCCGTTCCGTCATAGAAGACTTCAACAAGAGACGTAATCTGGAGTCAATCTCCGCCGTTTTACCTGAGGGTGCGCCAGAAGTGGATCCTCGCACCCACAGGTTGAAGAAGCCAGCGCCAGTGCCAGCTGGAGCACCACCTGTACTCCCGATCTATGACGCGATGGCACCAGGTCCTTCTCTGGCACCGGCACCGGCACCGGGACCTGGCGGACCTCGTCATCATTTTGACGGTGAGAGCCAGGTCAAGGATTTTATCCAAACGTTATTACATTACGGCGGGTATAACGAAATGGCTGATATTCTAGTGAACTTGACTTCTTTAGCAACGGAAATGGGGAGACTGGTTTCTGAAGGATATGTTATAACGGTCTTGGCTCCGAATGATGAAGCCATGGCGAAGCTTACTACTGATCAGTTAAGTGAGCCAGGGGCGCCGGAACAGATTATTTATTACCATATTATTCCTGAGTATCAGACTGAGGAGAGTATGTACAATGCGGTTAGGAGGTTCGGGAAAGTGAGATATGATACGCTGCGTTTGCCGCATAAGGTAGTGGCTCAGGAGGCTGATGGTTCTGTCAAATTTGGGCATGGTGAGGGTTCAGCTTATCTGTTTGATCCGGATATTTATACAGATGGGAGGATTTCGGTTCAGGGGATTGATGGGGTTTTGTTCCCGGAGGAAGAGATTGAGCCTGTTATGAAACCAGCTGCTGTCAAGGTCTCCTCCAAGCCCAGAAGAGGTATGTTCTTTTTCTTGTAGTTTTATTAATTCTTTAACTTTTTTGGTTAATCGGTCAGGTTATCCAGTTAATTAATTTTTGTTCGGAAATAAATTCAATAATTGGGCAACTTTGAGATTGTGGTTGGTTTGGTTTTAGATTTTAGTATTTAGATTAGAAATTAATGGAGTTTAAAAGAGAATGAAAAGAATGGGAAGTTGGAAAGTGGTATGGAATTGCTTCAGGTTGAGGAAGTAACTATTAAGTTAGAACTTGGATGGTGTTATTTTGATGATTGATGTTTTTGGTGGTGGTGGGGCTGATGAGAATCCTGGAATACGCATATAATTTGGTCTCTTTTTGATGATGGTGGTTTTGTCTATGTAGTCTATGGAAAGGAAAGCTGTGAGCTACCTTTGCTTAAGCATTACAGAAATGAGACAATAACATCGTGCCATGTTAAAGAATGATTCGATGATGTGATTAATTGTCTGAATTGGTGGAGGGTGATACAAGTATAGGTCCATATGGGGGCATTGGCATTGTTCTTTGTCTGGAAATGCCTCTCAACTCTTAATGGGGAGAGAGAGAGAGAGGGGAGGAGTAAATCTGTTGTAGTGGTAAAGGGCAGAAAGTTTTGACCTGAAATACTTGGTTTCACTTTCGAGTAAGAATTGCCAAGCAACGGAATTTTGGTTGGCAAGTGGGAAGTGGAACTTGGAAATGGTGTAGAATTCTTGGTGAGAAAGTAAAAAGTCGAGATAATCTTAAGTGTTGCCCTGCTTTAAACTACAATATAATAGTCATTACAAGTAGAGAAGTGGTTAATGGAATGGTGGAAGAAGGTTCTTTAACTAATACGTCAGCATTGTTTCTCAAGTTCATTGCCCTTGACACCGACGAGTTCATGTGACCAAAAATGTCTAAACATGAGTTAAAAATCCAGGGCTGCCCTCCTGTCAGCCACTTTGGACTACACTACCACAACTTTGTTGCCAACATTAGCGTTACATATAATTAATTCCCATGCCTTATTGTTATATACTTCTCTTATCATTAGGAAATGCTTTTGCTATCGGCTGGCAAGATTTGTTTTGTAATTGTTTTCTACTTATTACTATTATTATTATTATTATTATTGTTATTATCTGACCTTAGTTTTATATTACAGTTTTGTGGCTGGTACCGAGTTTGGCTATAAAACACTCGATTTAAGCCACTTAATTGCTTGGTTTATTAAATCTAAATTATGCACGCTATGCCGACGCTTGATCGTGAGTTGATGTAAGTTTGTGTTTCATATTTTGATTACGCAGGGAAATTGTTGGAAGTTGGATGTTGGATGCTTGGCACTCTCGGACAGGATTCACGATTTCAATCATGTTAATGAATGAATATATAAAAATTATAGTCTCAAGAAGGGAAGAAAAAGGAAAAGAAACTGAAACAAAGGTGAACAGTACTTTCTTGGTGTAAAGATGGTTTATCATTTGCAGTTGTACAGTTAGATTTTGTCTCATAATACACTGGAAAGGAGGCACCTGGTGATGCTTGATATCCTCAAAAGAAAAAAAAAAAAAATCCTCAGAGAAGAGAAAGCTTGCTGATATTTTGTCATAAATACTGTAATTACATACCATTTTTTTATTATTTTTTGTGTATGATTCACTATCTTATATATATGCATACGGTATGAACAACCACTTTCGAAAAAACCCATCTGCTTCATTGTATCAAGGGTTATTCTGTTGTATTTGCCTGAATCAAATTCAAAGCCGCTTTTTGTAGTCTTGTTGAGTTACTTTGCTATGCTTGGCAGTGGTTGCCTGGATGATGATGATGATGATGATGATCATAATAATAATAAGACAGCGTAGCTGGTCTTTTTCATTGGTTGGTGTTCCTTTTGTCTTTATGCAATGAAATGGTACATCAATTATTGATTAATGTTTCAAGAGAACCCTTTGGAGATTTGGCAATTTTCAAGTAATCTGTGAGATAGATTTCGAGCTTATTAGGCTTTTCCGCATGCTTTCCCTGTAATGTGAAATCTTTGGCTATGAATTAGGCTTTTTTTTACCTTCGACACAATTTTATTTAGGCGTGAGGGGGCTGGGGGAAAGACCAAAACCAACGGAACATGGAGTGTTGCTTGACGGATGGATAGTCAATGATACAGCCTGTAGACTTTGGCGTGGCTGTGAAAATTAAATCATTGCCACCCACCCCGTCCCAACTCAATATAAATCAAGGCTAAATGCAGTTTAGGTTCAGACATAAACCAGCTCTCATTGGTATAAAAAGATGTTTACCTTATTTTTTCCTAATAAATAATGTAACATGTGCTAATCAAATCTCATATGAACAATATTGGAAATATTTTTTTGGTGCATATGATCGAATCACAAAATAAGAGGTAATTTTTGTTTGATTTTTTAAATTTCATCTCGTTTATTTTAAAATTTGAACTTTAAACTTTAAGTTTAATCGTTGAAATATCTGTTCAAAACTATTACAATAATCCTATTCTAATTTCATAACAATAAGGGCTAGCTCATAGATAATAGCAGATAAGTTAACAAATTCTAAAATCAGTAATGCCTTTGATTCAAAGTAACGTTTGAAGTATTCTAAACTCAAAGTATGCTGTGAAGGAACTTCACACAATGGTTAATAGCTCAAAGTTTGTTGAGATCAAATTTTCAAATCAGCATCTCTTTTATAAATTGAAAAAATTCCTGTCACATATGGATCGGTAAGGATAGGGATTTTAATTGACAGTTGAAACCATGCACTATGCTTTTCAAAAAGGAACTTTACTTGGCATTCAAGTCTGTTATTATAATCCCCTTTTACCATAGAAGTAGAGCAAGCATGTAGTATTAACTAGTTGTTTTTCATGGAGTCTAGGTCTAAATTTGATATTTCAACTTAAAAATTTTGAGTTCGAAAAGCGTTAGAAATTTGGTATAATATTGAATTTATTAATTCCGATGATCAAATATCTAATCTTGACAGCATGAAATAAAAAAAAAGTTGGAAATGTATTTAAATAAAATCATCTGTACCGAAGAATTGTCTTAATTGGTTACAAGTTAGATCCATTGAAAAACCATTGATCAATCCTTACGTTTCCTTTGTTTTTTGCTTTTTCGACACTTTGAGCTAGAGGCGGGGGAAATAGTGGGGTTGCTGACTTTAATCAAAGCTGGGAAAAAAAAATTACAGATTACAATTGAAAAAGTTGAAAATAAAAATTCGGAGTCATCTTCCCTAGTTTGAGCTTCTCAAGGCATTGCAAGGGATTTTATAACATGGGATTTTTTTTTTTTTTTGACCATAGCAGGTGTGAATTAACAATTTGTACATTTATTTTATAAATTTGTTTTGTGAGGACGATGGCTCTATGTTTTCCCTTCTTTATATGGTGACAAAAAGTAGTGATGTTTATAAGTTTTTATCTTTTGGAAGACTTGATCAAGTGACTAACTCTCATGGATGCAATTACTCCAAAAGTTGAACAGTTTATGGTTTTATATATTCTGAATTTAGTTCAAAGAAATGGATAACAATTCATCTTGTCCATATTCAGACTGATGGAACCATTCTTATCTTTTTCTTGAAGAAGATTGGGGTTTAAAATTGGAATTCAACATCTTCCCTTACAGTAATAGCAGTAGCTAAAGGTTTACAATAGCATAAGAAATGAGGACAAAGATAGCAGCAGGAGATAAAATTGACATTAACCAACAGTTATGTGGTTTATTTGTAAACTAAAGAACTTTTAGTTTCAGAGATCAGTCCCTACAGCTTCAGGTATTAAAGAAAAAAAACATAAAAGTTGTAGTTGAAGGCACTAAAAATCAACTACCAAGTCCCAAGATTGATTCCCAAGCAAGCATTCTCTTGATTTATACATCTTCTCAGAATGGCGTCTCCATCACAGGGAATTACACCACTACTTAGTTACAGGTTCTAATGAAACCAACTTTTGCTTGACAGCAATTTAGATTGCTTTGCAAGTGAAAGAAAAAGTTTCACCATTTTTGGCCTGGTAATTTCTTAAAAAAGTGCTGGAATTGCCACAAAAGGTGTGCAATTTATCTTTATCTTAGACTCCTATTTGTGCGTGACTAATCCTGGAATAGAAGGGGAAAATGGGGCAGATCCTGAATTAGCCTGAATATCATGAGCTATCTAAAGCTAATGAGAAAACTGGAAACAAGCCATCCTAGGCCAAGTGAACAAGTATCGTCGGCTAATTGAAGATAATATACTTGAAGGCTATTACAAGTTATATGCCAGTCATATGATAGACAGCGCTTAAGAGCAAAGATAGTGCGATGTTTACGTCGCCAACAGACACATTTTGCCTAATAATTAGAAAGATAGAGAATCCTACCAAACACTTTCAATAGAATTTAATAAAGGAAACATGATTGCAATAACCTTTTGATGCATATGTAACTTATAATGTGTATAGTAACCATCCAAAAAGAATGTCATGATCAACTTACAAATACCATTCACAACAGCAGGAAATTTGAAGCCAAAAAGATGAACATATAAACAAATGGCCTGAGAATCACGATCTTCAACCTCCAACTGTGATTTGACGGGGCATAATCTCAACAGGATAATTCTGGTTGTCTTCAGGTTTCCCAACACAAGCATCCTGCACAGGGTTCTCCACCTTGCCTGTCTTTGCTTTTGTCTTTCCAGGCTTTTCTTGAAATTTGGTGATCTCCTTAGATTGAAGCTTAGGTTGGGATTTCTTTACAGCCTTCTTGGAAGCAGCATTATCTTCATTAACATTGATTTGAGTTCTTTTGGTTGAACCATTCTGTTCTTGGTTCAAAGATGATCTAACACTAGAACCATCACCACCTGAAGGGTTGTTTGTTGCAGCAACACTGCTCTTGTGCCTTCCAAGCTTTGGGGGTTTTGCACGCGTAGCTGGTATCTATGACAATTACAGTAAATATTAGATGATTATCGCACAGTTGAATGGAAGAAAGCACAATAAAGGAAGAGAGAAACATAAAATGCAGTAAGAACAATCAATTTGATCCATTTCTAAGAGTCTAACTATGTGTATGTTTGCCCTTACATTTTAGGGTTTAGGCTCTCAGGTTGGTACCTACGTGTATAATTTGCCCATATATTTGCATATTAAAAAAAAGGCTGCTCAGGTTGGCAGATACCCTTGTCAATATCACCTCATGAAAATGTAGCTAGATTTCTGGTCATCTATTAGATAGTTAAAAAAGAGAAACAGTCACCTGATGCTGGACAAGAGGGGAGACTCATTTCTAATCCTCTTTACAGCAAATACAGATGATATCTTTCCTAACTACATGACTACATTGTCATTGTGTGTGTTAAACTGCTTCATGGAGAGATAAAGCTCTCAGGTTTAGTGAGAAAATGCATCTTTTTTAAGAATGTTTCAAAGATAAAGTAGAAGGGTAAAAAAATCATAATTGTTTTGTGCTGACTAAAAGTTCTCCTGATCAAGCAAAGCTACCTAATATGCCAGAGCATTAACTTCAGTCAAAGACAAAACCTTTAATAGTGCAGTTAAACACCCTGCAAGGTTTTAAATATTTTCTTCACCTACAGCTATTTTTATCTTAACACCAGCCTTTTTCTCAACCTTCAAAAAGGAAAACAAATGAATGATAATTGATAAGATTGTAGTTTCAAATCCTTCATGGTGTAATAGTATAACAATTCAACGTTTAAGGTATGGAATATCAACTGTACCACAAAAAAAAGGTATAGAATATCACAATATCAGCATCATTCTACATAACAATTATTAAATCCAATGATAAAGAAGCAGGCATATTCAAAATGTTCTAACAATGATGATGTGGTTTCAGAGAGCATAAATGGGTATGGCACAGAAATTAAAAGTTTCAGACAGAAGAATATATGCCAGCAGGAAATAGTAATAAAGAAAAAAAAAGCAATTACCTTCTTTAGTTCAACTTTTGCAGGAGGTTCTTTGTAGAAACTAGGCATTGGTGCAGCTTTAAAAGTCAAGCTTTTCCTTAGTTGCTTGATTTCTGCCTCCTGGTTCTCCTGCATGATGCAACAAACTATAAAATTTATCAAATGCCAGGCCATTATGAATTGAAGCAGAAAATTTGAAAAAATATAATTACTTGATAGAGAAAAAAAAAGAGGAAAAAGATGCTCATTCAAGTAATAGTTACAGAGAAAAGTCATTGCCGAGACCTTTGATTTTGCCTGGAAGTTATTTCTTTCAACTTCCTCAGCATGGATCTTCTCTTCTAGCTTAAAAAAAAACTGGTGAAGTTCATGAAACAATTACTTATATGCTTAAAACATAATTAAGGCTATCAATGGAATAATGGATTGATGCACATATCCAACCTCCTTTCTCTTTTCAGCACGGTCCTCCAACCTGAAGGTGAATCCTAACGCACTAATTCTTCTAGTGCTAAGAGAAGTGGCATTGCTAATAATTAAGAACAAAAATCACAGACATATCAGTTGAAATGGAGTAATTAATAGAAGGACTTGCATAACAAATGAAGTTAAAAGTAATGACAATACGAAGTAGTGGAATGGGAATCATCATCCTCTTTGCTCAGCAGTGCAGCTGTTATCGGCTTTGTATCGGCTGATCTGCGATCACAGAAGGTATGTCCACATTATAATTAAGTCGGCAAAATTGAACTTATGAGTTATATCTTTCAGTTGTTTCCCCTCTGTTTATTTGAATCCCCCCATCCCACCCCCTTTTTTTTGTTTTGTTTTGTGGTGGAGTTGGGACATTGAATGAACGAGCAAAGAGATTCTGCATTTTTGAGCGAATTTAACATAAATATAAATGCATTACAGTAAATGCACAACCAAAGTAGACTTACTCGGAGGATGGAGGGGACTTAGCAGCTACATTTCCTGGACCAGATTTAGCAGGCTGATAACCAAAGATAAATATCAAAGAGAGGTACTTGGAAAACCACAAAGAATAAAGAAAAGAAGAGAAATGATACTACAAAACCATACCACTGGTTGCCTATTGGTAGGCAAAGATGATGAAGTAGTCCCCCTGGCAGTAACTCCACCATCATTAATATTTGCCGGATTTGAGTTCAGATTGACGGATCCACGCCTGTTGGTATGATTCAAACGGGACAATGAAGGAACCGATCCATAGGAAGAAGGAGCCTGAACTTTTGTGCCTTTATCTTGAGCATATTTGAGATCAGTTTTCTGCGGATATCCATCAATGCTCTTCATAAGAGCATCGGCATGGACTCTTCTTGCCGGAAATGAAAGACTCTGGGACAGCACAGGCCTTTGATTACGAGAAATTGGTACTGCACTTCTCAGATTAGATTTATCCTTTGTCACCTTACTGCTCTTTGAATTACCAGCAGTCAGCTTACCAGGTTCCTACACATAGAAACAGACAAAATACACATTAAAAAAAGGGGGAAAATGGAATATTTGAACTGCAAGAAATTATGTAAGTGATCAACACCAATAGAACAGCTTGAATGTATGGTACGTCTACCTTTAAAGGTTTTGAGATTTTACTTTTGGAGACAATTGTAGCAGCTTTACTTGCCACGCCTTTAGATTTTGTTCCCTTCTTGCAAGCTTCCTTCAAATTTGGAGCCCCTTCGCGATTAATATCAGCATTCTGTCCCTCTTTCTTTGCTTCTATAGCAGATTCTTCCACATCTGTTCTTTCACTGACAATTCTCTTTTCTTCCAGTGTTACCCCGTTTTCAGACTCCATCATACAGCGAAGGACGAAAATTTCCTAGAAAATCACAAGTGAAAATCATCAGCACCAACTTAAAATGACATAAGAAAGTGCTTTAGACAAAATTAATGACAAATCTAAATTAGATTGTGAGACTAAAAAATTCAACAAAATCTAGCTTTAATGAGTGATCATTGTATGGAATCTAAATGGCACATATTTTCCTTTCTTCCGTTCTCTCCTCAAAAATGCAAAATCTGGTTAAACTTTAACCAAAACCAGAGAGACAAACCAATTGAACAACAATGATCCAACTAAAATTCTACAATTAAATCACCAGCTAACTAACCAAAAAAAAAAAAAAACCCACAAGTCAAAAACCAAAGATTTGTGAATATAACCAGAAAAAAATCCCATAAATTCAAAGAAATGAAGAGAAAGCAAAGCTTAGAAATTTTATAGAGCAAATTACCTTGATTACAAGAGTTTAGACTCAAGAGAACTGAAATGCAAAAGGTCTGAAAAGCAAATTAAGAAAGCACTGAATTTGATTAAAAAAAAAAAGAAACTTGAAAGTTTAACAAAGAAGTGACAAAATCTGAAACTAAGAGCTATAAAGATCCAAACTGGGTTTTCAGAGGCTCAGTGACACTCTATTTCCTGCAAAGGAGTGGCTTTGGAATGTTTCAGACGCGAGAGAGTGTGTGTATGTATAAAGTAGGACGAGCTTTTCAATGACATGGATAGAAAGATTGATGAACTGTAAAGCCAAATTCAAGCTTTTAAGTAATGTGGTGGGTAGTCTCTTGCAACCAAATTCAAGCTTTTAATTACCATTTTTCGAATTCTGAATCAAAATGGAGGGAATGGAATGAAATGAAATTCAAGAGCATTTGCAGTATTAATAAATAAATTCCATAGAACAGAGTCTTGTCCAGATAATAATAATAATAATAATAATAATAATAATAATAATAATTTTTAGATAATTTTTGTCTACGACCAAAGTTAGTTATCTTTATGTTTTCTTTAGATAAATGAAATCTATAAATTTAAAAATATTGGACATTTAAAATTAACTAAAAAAATGAAGAACTATGATTTTCGTTTTTTGATTTCCCTTAGCAATGTATGTTTCTCATTTTCAGGATTCAGATCAGAACTGGCTGCATCCAATTAGAAAAGGTCAAGTCAAGTTTTATTGTGACAAAGGGGTCGTGGGGTATGGTACAACCAAGATATGCCCAATCATCTTCCACAACGGATAACACAATCATCTTCATCCCTAAAAATTTTTTTTTCTTATGTTCTAAAATGATATTTAAATAATTAATTTATCATCTTCTCCTCCAACAATTCCAATGTCCAAAAGTAAAGTTGAAATCGATTATATTTTGTTTTAGCAGCGGGGAAGAAATTCTATAACTTCAAGATAATAGATTTAAGTTTTATCACATGTTATTTTTGTTTAAATTTAAAAAATTATGATAATAGATTGAATATAAAATTTGATAATTTATATATTTATATAATATAAAATATTAATAATTCATATATTTATATCGTATTTTATATAAAAATTATGTGTTATCGATAAAAAAAATATAAAAATATATATTTATTTTTATTACACTTATATTTGATTTTTATTAAAATTTTAATTTACATTATTTTTTATTTTTAAAATTTTAATTCATATTATTTTTATATCGTATCATCATCGTATCGCATTTCAAATTAATATATGTAAATGTGTAATTAAACAAGATTTGATCTACTCACCTAAGTCACCAATTAGAGTTAGAATTATAGCATCCTAACTTTAAATAAATGGCTCCTTATATCCTTTCAACACCTAATTCTTCCATAATTAGTGGCTTAAGCAAGGCCATTTTTAGATTAGTCCAGCAAAAACAAAATTCATTGCTTAAAAATGGGTTAAGGGCCAAACCCTCGTCTTACAACCAACCCAAAGATTGAACAGAAAAGGGAAAAACACAAGACACTGTTGGAGAACCAAAAACAAAAAAAAAAAAAAGGCCTCCACTGTAAGCTGAGTTTTTAAACATTTGGTAGCAATTCTGATCGTCATTTGAGAATCTGATGCAAATCTGAATTAGACATTTGTAGCATTGAAATGGATGAAAATTAGAAGAACATAAGCCAATGCAGGGAAGCATAATTATATACAACATTTCAGGCAAAAGAACAAATAAGAAAACTCAATTCTGGTTACCAAAGGGAATGCCTGAGTAAATGATGATCCTCAAACAGTTTGAAGAGCTAAACTCTAAAAAATTTGAAAAGAAAAAAAAAAAAAAACTAAAGAAAAGGCCCTGGGTGACTATATCTTCTTGTCAACAAACTGGCAATACCTCCCTAAATCCAATGCTAAAACCTTTCCCCTGACCACCTTTGTTACCAAATTCAGGGTTGCCTTTCTGCATCATGGCTACAAATTCATTGTAATCTATCCGGCCATCCTGAAAAATATAAAAGATACGACACGAAAATGAGTCCATCATGAAAACTCATTCAGGAGAAATTGATTGAAAACACACAGGTTCGTGCATCTAAATCTTACGTTGTCCTGATCAACTTCTCTCATCATTTCATCCAGGCGGATATCTTCAATGCCAAATTCTTGACAAGCTTTTTGAATCTCATCTTGTGTGATGTAGCCACTGCCATCTCTGTCGAAATACGAGAAGGCTGCCAAGAGATGATCTTCCCTCTCAACCTTGTTTAGATGCAATGTTGCAGCTATGAACTCTTCATAATCAATTGTACCACTATTATTAACGTCTGCCTGCGTTTTCGGAACAAACAAAAGATTCAAAAGGAGGTTAATTGGATTAGGAGGGATGTACAAACAGCATGATATAGATAAACAACAGCAATTTCAATTAAAGAATCAACTTATTCAACAATTTGATGGAGCATTAATCATTTCAAATTAGTATGATAAAGCCATTGATTTATTTTAGTTTTTACTATAGGACTTCTGAGTCGGGGATTCTGAAAAGAAACTTACAGCCTGCATTAGTGCATGGAATTCTGTCTCAGCAAGATTAGCACCAAATCTTTTCAATCCAGTTTTGAGTTCTTCATAGGTGATTTGACCACTATTGTCTGTGTCTATCATCTTGAACATTTCCTTCAACCCGGCGATTTCTTCTTCAGAAAGTCTCTGTGCAATGACCTAAAAAGAATGAAAGAAAATAAATGAAAAAGGAGCTGGGAACAAGGATAAGTCGTGTTAGCTAGTGGGATTTGCGCATTGAAAGACTTTCACTGAATCAGTTATCTTTTCAGAAGTTTTAGAGACCCATGTTTGGAAGAGATAGGCCTATGTTTCACTGGCAGAAACTTACTCTAAGGGCCATTTTCTTGAGCTTGTTCATTGCAGAAAATTCCTTCATGCGGCTTAGTACTACAGAATCAAGTGGCTTGTCCGGAGCCACCCCATCAACCTGAATCCAAGGATGGCCTGCAAGGAACCTAAATCCTCAAATTCCATAGTGAAACAGCAAAAAGTCATCTAGCTTATCAAATAGTTTTCAGAATTCTGATAATTAGTATTCTTTCACATTTTGTCCCTATAGCAACCCAACTGCATAATCTGGTCCTTCATACCAACTACTCCCCCATAACAATGGTGAACAAAGATGATAATTTGGATTAGTAACATAAGAAATTATTGCATGCCAGATGAACCTAAAGCTATTAATAACCAACTAAATACAAGAAAAAGATAAAAAAAGAACACCAACTGAGAATTCAAACAGCCTCTCAATTATTTTATCAACATCTACTTCTCTATTACTTATCTCAGCAAACATAGTAAATGTGACTTACGCAGTACTTCGTGTGCTGTTATCCGCTTTGTGGCATCTCTGACAAGCATTTTCCTCAATAGATCTTTTGCACTTTCAGAAATACTAGGCCAGGGATCAGATGTGAAGTCAAGATCACCATGCAAAACCTCATCAAATATTTCTTGTTCAGTTTCTATATCAAAAAGCACAGATAGAACAAATGTTAAAAATAATTGCCAAATGTACAGAGTCCAACAAGAAAAATCAGATATTATCTTAAAATTTTCAATAATAGAAATGACATCTTATTCTGATGAACTCTTACCACCCCAAAATGGAGGAACCCCACTTAAGAGAATGTAAATGATCACCCCAGCACTCCAGACATCTGCTTCTGGACCATAAAGTTTGCGCAAAACATCAGGTGCAACATAGTATGGGCTTCCAACAACATCAGATAAGATATCCCCTGAAATTTTAAGAAAACAACACAGGTGATTGCACAGATAGCTTGACAACATTGTTGAAAAGTCTCTAATTTCTATTTCCTATAAATGAAATGGATTTACAAGTCAATCAAGAATACTAATTCAAGTCGGGGAAGAATTGCACTGCATTTATTAAAGGAAGTTGTTTACAAATATTTATTAGTGTTTTACTTTCTTTCTTTTTTCTTTTTGATAGGAATAGGACTTATTTGCTTGTTATAATTTCTGAATTCATTTGCTACATTTAGTCAATTATTGAAGACGTGGAGTTAAAGATTGCAATCGAAAACTAATCTCAGTCAAATCTAAACTGTCATAATTCCAATGAAGAATACCAGCATCCAACCAATAATTTTTCCACAATGTTCCATCCTATCCAACTTGACAACTATTTGTCCAGTTTGAATCAAAGCAAGCATGGTAGAAAACTGAAATGCGTACAATCAAAGGCATTCCATTTGAAATTGACTGGAAAAATTGTATGACACGGATTACCAAAACGTATCAAACACTTGCTTACCAAAGTGGTTTTAGCATATTCTGTTCCTTAAAGTCAAGGAGTTCAATAGTAGTTGTGGGTTCATACCAATTAATAGTACTTGAAATTCCTTCACTTTTAAATGAAGTTTAATTATAACCTAAAGAGGGGAAATTTGAGAATGATTCTTAAGCTTAAATTCAACTCATATGCACCTAGATATGTTTACCACAAAGATCCAGGAATGAGGGTAAGGCTGAAGCAATCTTTCAGAGTTTCTAGGACTGTGAGCTAAAAGTTTATGTTAATTGAAATTGGAAAATAATAAACAAGAGATTCAAAGCAGAACAGCAATTAAGAATGGACTCAAGGAAAAGCACTAACACAAGCAAGAAATCCCAAATGAAAGAGAAAAGCTTTTTGAACATACCAGGCCTGAAGAATATTGATAATCCAAAATCAATGGCTTTAAGGGGTGAATCCTCCTCCTCATTCACAAAAAGAAAATTTTCAGGCTTAAGATCCCTATGCATTACTCCCATGGAGTGGCAGGTTTCTACAACACCAACTATAGTCCTTGCTAGTTCAGCTGCCTTTCTTTCGGTATAATGCCCTCTCTTTACAATCCTATCGAAAAGTTCTCCCCCTTCACACAACTCCATGACAACATGAACTGCCGCAGAATCCTCATAAGCCCCTTTGATGGAGATAACATTAGGGTGGCCTGCCAAGTGATGCATTATCTGAATTTCCCTCCTCACATCATCAACATCATCTAGAGTTGTCAGTTTCCTTTTGGCAATAGATTTACATGCAAACTCCTTCCCGGTACCTTTCTCCACACAAAGAAAAGTTGTCCCAAATTGACCATGCCCTAGCTTCCTCCCCAAGTTATAGTATTCCTTCAAATGACCTGTTTTGGTTTGCAACACTGACTCTATCTGCAGCCCTGCACATGCCTGCCTCTTAACATTATGTGGCTTCCGGCGTTTTCCAGGCTCTAACTTAGTCTCTTCCTTGTTATATGTTGCAAGCTGTGATGGTTTGGAGTTAAGTCTTTGAGGATTACACTTTGATTGTTGTCTTTGGATCTCTTCTTGAGATTTCCCTTGTTGTTCCCTTCTTGTCTCTTCCTTAACAATCTTCATTTCTTCCGGGGGCTGGTTTCGAACAGAAGCACCTTCTGCCTCTTGACTTTCAGACAGATCAGCTTCATTGCCGATTTGTTTTTTTTCCTCATTTGCAACTTCTGCTGTTCGAGGCCACCAAATGGCATTTGAGATTGTTTGAAAGAGTCCATCTTTCCTTAATGTAAGACAAGTATTTCCCATCTGAAACTACTCTCAATTCTCACACTTTTTCTTCTATAAACATCTAAGAGATCTAAAACCACCCAAATGCTATAACCCTATTTCTTCTCTCCCTAAAGGGTGCTATTCTTTTAAAAGATAGCATAAAAAAATGGAGCTTTAGCCAATCTAAACCACCCCTACACCTTTACAAAAAACACAATGCAACCAACACCAATGATTCAATGATCAATGATCAATGATCAATGTAAAGCATCAAAAAGAAGAATTATCGCTCTAAAAAAATTCATCAAAAGTACAAAATTGGAATCTTTAAAGACTTTTAATATACCTTTCAATCTAAAAAATTTCATACATAAATACAATACAATGATCAATGATCATTATTAAAAAAAAAAAAGGAAGAAGAAACTTCCAAGAACCCAATGTAAATAAACAACCACAATTGAAAATTTCAAAGTCAAAACAATGAATTGAAATCATAAACAATGGGAAAGTTATAAAAAGAAAAATGATTAAACCAGTAGACGCAGGATAAATGAAGAAAAAAAGGGCTATTTCTTTGTGAGGTAGGATTTGATGTTTTTGGTATTACCAGGTGTATATATATATATATATATATATATATATATATATATGAGAAAAAATGTATTTATTAGGGTTTTGATTTTTTTTTCTGCCTTTTGTGTTTTTATTTATTTATTTTTTGTCTGTTTCACCATTCAATATGGAAAGAAAATCAAAGGAAAGAGAAAGAAAATGAAAAAAAAGGCAGGTTTTTCCGTTAGAATGCTTCAAATTTTTGCGCGTTTAAATTGGTTCTAGTGAGGTGTATCTCACGACCAGTGAGGTTTCAGTGCTTATCACATCATGATTGTTGGTCCGCGCAGTGATTGACGGTTGAGAAATTTTTTGTAATTTCTTGCCTGTTTTTTCGGTTTTTGACATTTGTTACATGGCCGGCATTGTGGAGTTTCGGGTTGGTCGACCGGTCTCTAATTCACTCAGCAGCCGGCCTGATCCGGTTTCTTTCTTTTTTCTTTTTAAATCTCCATTAATTAAAGGTTATTTTTATTATCTAATGCTGAATTAAAACAACTGGTCATGCTTACCATTTCTATTTATTCATAATTTGATTGGTTAACAATAAATTACGACTCTTAACACACATTCTTGCTGTGAATATAGATAAAAAAAAATGGAGATTTATGATAATTTAAAACATGAGAAAGTGGTTATTTCAAAAAAAAAAAAGAAAATAATATATTTACAAGACTATGTTATGTTCTATACATGCATGCATGAATTAATTTATTTATTTATGATTTATAGGTAATGATCTTTACAAGTAAATTTGGAATATTTTTATTAATAAAGCTTGAATTAAAATAATTTGTTGAGTTTGAAATTTAATTCAATTAAATTATATAAATATCATTATTAGATAATATCTAGAAATTTTGATATTCAAATCGTAATTTTTTATTTATCCATCATATTATAGCCCATTTAAAAAATAAATAAAATAATTTGTTAAAAAGAATCAAACTCAAAAACATATAAATATAGGTCATGTCCCTGCATTTCACAGTTTTATTATTAAACTCATTTATGTAGTCGATATTTTTACTTCACAATATTAAAAAAAAAAAAACCCTTATTCTCCCCTTCTTACTTTTCAAAGAGAATAAGGCTAAGCAATGTTTTGAATGAATGACTTGAGGCAGCTCGACGTCAGAAAAGAGAAAAAAAAGTTTGAATGTGTTACCTTTCAAAAATTAGTTATTGAGAAAGAAAAAAAAAAAAAGAAAAGGAAAAATTATCCGATCCAAAACAGTGAATTTCTTCTTAAAACCCTCACTCTTGGATTGACGTGTGGATTACATAAATTGAATTCCACGGCAAACCAAAATCAACAAATCAGCAAAAAGCCAAAATGGCCATTGCTGCCATTACAATGGGTTAAGTAAGCCAGTGCTTTAATTGGTCATCACTGCCATTACCTCATTTCAATTCAAAATCAGAGTATACCTTCTCAACCAAAGATTTATATTGAATTTATGAATTGTTGATCAAAAGAGGCAGCTGAACTAGTTTTTCTTTGAAAGAATAAGAACGTCTTTATTATGGTATATACAAAACTCTATAAGCCATTTACCACTACAATTCTTTGGTAGGCTGCCGTCGTAAAAGCTTACAAGAAAACTTCAAGCATCAAGCCCTATGCACCTAATCCTAGAATGATATCTGTTTAAAAGATCCAACCAACTCGTGTTTATACACTTCAAACAAGTTTATGTTTTGGAACAATCAGAAACGATCAAAAGAGGCTGCCGGCAGCTGAACTAGTCTTTCTTTGAAAGAATAAGAACATCTTCACTATGGTATATACAAAACTCTATAAGCCATTTACGACTTCAATTCTTTGGTAGGCTGCCGTCGCAAAAGCTTGCAAGAAAACTTCAAGCATCAAGCCCTATAAGCCTAATCCTAGAATGATATCTGTTTAAAAGATCCAATCACCTTGAGTTTATACACTTCAAACATGTTTATGTTTTGGAACAATCAGAAACGGCAGGGATCAATTCAACTAATCAAAAACCATAATGCCTGGAGATGAATCTGAAATGCACAAAATCCTTGTCACCTAGCATTCAAAAAGTAACATTCCATTCTGATAGGTATAATAAGTTTCTCTCTATTGCATTCTAAAGAAAGAAAATTGAAGAAGAAAAGGAGGCCGGCTCCTTGAGAAAACTTCAAACATCTTTAGCTAAGCCAGACAAGTCAACATGCCCAGATTCATCAGGTTTAGGAGAGGCTTCCTTCTGAGGATGGCTTTCAAAGGGTATTCCTCGCCTTACAGATGGTGGTGATGAAGATCCCCTGCCATAAAAATCTCCAAAAGCATCAAAGAAACTATTTTTCATCTCCTCAGCAGCATCAAAGAAACGATTAACCCCACCAAAAAAGCGGCGTTCAATTTCCTCCATGTCACTACGCAGCCCAGGAAAATCAAATGTACCTTCCACATGTGATTCCGACGAGAGATTCCCTTTTAGCACTTGCTCTGTGACATCTTCTTCAGTGTACTCTTTGTTCGATTGCAGGACCTCAAGAGGCCTAATTTAAATATGCAGAAACATTCAGTGACAAATAAATCACATACAGTGATCAAGCAAAAGAAGGAATGAAAAAGATGCAGTTAACATTATAACTTCTTGTACCCAACTCAACATAAATGACAGAATAGACCATTTCAAAAAGATATTAACCATTTGTACCAAAAAGAGGGATATTAGCCATTTCTACCAAAGTTTTCCAGCAGTCTCCACAATGAATAATAAACCATTGTAGGAACCATGCAAGAATGACATGAGAAGAAAAGAAACATAGTGCAATGAACTAGTAGCATCAGCGATCATACAGAACAAATTAAATAAAAAAAAAAATTGTACTCTATCCTTCTTGGAGCAACATTAATTTGATGGATACACAAGCATGTATTAAATAGATCAATTATGTTATTTTCAATTTTATTCAATTTTCTACTGATGTGAAAACAGTTCGGGTAGTTAGACATAACAATATACCATTGTCTCAACAAACCCTCCGCATGCCCTTCCATCCATCCACGCAATACAAGTTTGTTATTAAACACGATAGTCAAACCATATTCATCTTTCCTTCTAGATAAACATGTTGTTGTACACTTTCAAATTTCATCGTTTTCAATTGCTGCCTGCTTTTTTTCATTCCTTTCTGGATGAGAAAGCTAGAATGATAGGAAAAGCACTAACGTTCAAAAATCATTGGATGGTTCATGTTGCATTTGTTAGACAAAAGTTTGCATGTCCTGTTTCAGCGTTTCCCCAATCCTTGCCCAAGATTCAAACGCTAACCATAACAAAAGCAAGCAGTAACTATGAAAAACCAGGTTACAAGCACAATTTTTACATAGTTTCATGAGTTCAAAAGAACAATAAGTGATCACATGAAAACAATACCCCATAAGCAAATGTTATAATCATAACCTATAAACAATTCCTTCTCTTTCTCTCGGCCAACAAAATTACAAAGAAAATAAGAAATCAAAATGAAAATTTAACTTTTAAATACATTATTTCTGCATAAGAAAGTTTACATTCAACTCTTTCAGAGCCAAACATTTAGCCAATACAAGCTTTTCTAACTAGTAGACGTGATAATTTTAAATACGATTCAGTGACAAGAGACAATATAAAAAAAATGACATAATTTAAAATTTTAGCAAAAGTCGTATATAAGTTTCGCAAAAACTAAAAAATTTGATTTGTTTTGTGTTTAGGATGTGGACAACATGATAATTTTTGTATTTTACATGTATTTAACACGAAATAGAAAAACACGGATAACGAATTGCCAAATCTACTTTAGAGCTAATTACTATTTTTCTTTAGCTATAGTCCAACAAGGCTTTTAAAATTGAGTCAGAAATTAAATATCAAAATTAATCAGTTTAGATTAGATTAATATTGTGATAATAACAACATATTACAGAGCTTAAAATTGAGTCAGAAATTAATGATCAGAATTAATCAATTTAGATTAGGGTAATTTTGTGATGATAACAACATATTACAGAGCTTAAAATTTTAAAATTCCAGCAATAAGCAAATACAAAAACATTAAAAAAAAAAAGAAAATTGAATGTTTGATTAATTTTTACCTTCCAACGCATTCTCTGAGAACTTCTTCAGTTTTCTCGCACTTTCGGACGAACTTTCCAGGCTCGACTTCTTCTGTCTTGCACTGCGAGCGCACCGCCTTCCTAATAGAGCATCGATCGCCGTCGCGAGCGGTTGATTCCACGACGTCGTTTGGTTCGTCTTTCCACACCCAACCCATTTTTTTCTCCTCTTTTTAGGGATTCTGTTCTACGTTTATTGATTGTTGTTTGTTTGGGCACTACGAAACTCTGTAACCGATAGCAATGTGGAGATACGCTACAGCAATCAAAGATTGAAACCTATATGCACTCAAAAGTCGAAACATACTTGGGTTTTTTGGGTAATGGGCCGGTTTGGGTCTTTTGGGTAATGGGTAGGTTTGGGCCATTTATGGGTCAAATGTAACCCTGTTTTGATGTCGTATGATATTATCCGGACTGCTGAAAAGCTCGAATGTTGGGCATATTTTGCATGCTCTCTTGCTTAAATAATAATTTAGATCTATATAACGCAATGTTACAAGATTAAAAGAGTTTAAAAAAATTTATGTGCATAATATCTTTGAAATTGCAAGTTTAAAGTCTTCAAGGTTGAAATTGCGAGTTTAAAGTCTTTCGAGATTGCGAGTTTAAAAGAATTTATGTAAGTAATATTTTCTTTAATCAAATAAGTATAAAACTAAGATAAAAATAGGATGATAAATTAGAAATTTTTTTTAAAAAAAGGCAAATTACTGCTTTCCAGCTGCCCTACGAACAATTCTATCAACTATGAGGCATGAGTAATACCTGTATACACACAATATGCCCAACCAGATATTGGAAAATAGAGTGAAACAAAGATGAATTAGAAAAGGAAGTCACATGGAATTTTCTACTGAAATTCAAAAAATTGAAAATGTTGTGCATCGATTAGGTCAATTGCAGCAGAACTAGCAGAAATATTTAACCATTTAGGTTCACTTTTAACTTTCTACCCCTCCCTGGAAAAAAAATTGAAAGAGTTTGAAGGAGGTGGCAGCAGCAGTTGGCACAACTGAGATCCATGATGCCTTATATATGCATATATTCGGCAAAGGTCAATTAGGAGCATCAATATTTCTGTATCTGATAATCTCAACTCCAAGGTAGTCAAGAGTGTCATGAACAGCAACATGAGGCTTCCCAACTTTCACACGAACAGCGGATATCTGAGGGTGCTTTTTCAAGGTTGTTGATGCAATTAATTGAGCCACTGACTCGAGAAGATTCTGAGATTGCCCTTCCACAACTTCTTTAACTATGCTGTAAGTTGGCAAATTCAAATTATCAAAAGACAATGTGTTAAAACATAAAGGCATAAGCATTCATATGAAGCCATGGAACTTTGTAACACGTTATAACTTGCCAAGTGATTTATGCAATGTTTTAAATATTTTCGATGAAGTTGTTAAGCTGTTACTTACCGGTAAATATCAGTGTAACTAACAGTATCTGACAAGAGATCTGATTTACCAGCCATCCTAAGATCCATCCATGCATCTACATCTACCAAGAACTTCTGACCCAGTTTTTTTTCTTCAGGCTTTACCCCATGGAAACCATGAAATTTCAAGCCCCTCAATATGAGTTTGTCTCCCGTTGGTATTCCAACATCTTCTCTCATTGCCCCTGTTTCATAACATTCCTATTAGCTATATGCTTCAGGGACTGAAAAATAAGAAGCTAACAAACATCAAACCATATTGGTTCATAAATTAGGCAATAGTTTCAGCCCCCCCCCCCCCCCCCCCCCCAAGGCAGCCAAATTTCATTGTTCGCCCTACACATGCTTCAAGAAATCTCTAGAATCTCATAATCAATATGCCACACAAAGGGAATAGAATTACATCATTACAAAGTAGCAAGCATACTCCTATGCAAGAAATAGTTGATCATGCATCTCCATATGCAATTAAAATACAACCAAGAATCCAACAACTCTCATTTCTCAACATGTCCTAATAGTTGACCATATCTTCCTCATAAATTAGGAAGGAAGGGAAAAGAAATGAAAAAGTCTCTTCCAACCTCATTGTCAGCTAGAGCTATAAAGTTCCTAGTAATCCAACAACAGGAATGGTTATGCATTCTTTTTTCCTCCCTAGAATTGTTCAAAAGATTGCTCCAAACCAATAGCGATAATAAATGCACTTCAACATTAGGATCTCCTAAAACCCAACCAACAAAACAATCCTCGTTCTAACTTACCCAAAAACAGAATCTTTATCAGGGAACTCTCTATATATAGCTCACCAGCAAGGCGTACATAAATTGGAGGTGAAATCTGATTCAAGCTACGCGGTTCCATCCGGTTGAGCACAGCAGGTGCAATTTAGTCACCCCTTCCTTCCCCTCATAGATATATTCCAAAGGAAGAGAATGTGGCTGTGGACTGATTAGCTAAAGACAACCTGAGCCAACATGAAAGACTATACCTATCGCATAGCCCACCAATAGGAATTGGCATTGATAGCAGTTTACTAGCTGATTCCTTATGAGTGCTAGTTCTTTTTCCAGCATTTAATCCTCCTTTGTTTACTACAACTTACTATAGCTAAATTTCCAGAGACCCAATACTAATTTACATGCAAATACCCAACATTTAACATCAAAAAAGATAAATTGCATCAAATAAAACAACAGCAAATCAGCAAATAGAAAGAATAAAGTAAAAAAGTTTTACCACAACTGGTTGCAGCCATTACAGCGTAACTGTTTTCCAGAAGGTGAAATTCCTGTCTGCAGAAAGAAGAACGAAAATTTAGTTGAGGGAAACTGAAAACAAAAGGAGAAATTCTGAGCCACAAAACAGAGAGAGATGCACAACAGAAACTAGATCACTGATTTTTCCTTTTCTTTTTCAGTTTTTGTTGGGTCTGGACCATCTGGCAGGCCAATTATGGCTTTTTGTAGACTAGGCTGAACTTTTAGGCCTGTTCTTATTTTTTCTTTGTTTGTAGTTTGTGTGGCAATGATTTTCACATTTTGCTTTTCTAAAACCCAAACAACCCTTATCTAGTAATCTTGTGGTAAAAATGTTTAATCTTACTTGGACCCAAGAACAACAATTGACCATTTAAATGGGCTTTAAGGCCCAACTCACATTACAAAATTTATCACATATTTCTCTCTATCTAGAACCTAGTGAGGAAAAAAATGAGCTTAAGCATAACCTAACAACGGCTTCATGCATAGGATGGTAGGTATTGAAATTTTATTTTAAAATTTTATTAAATATTAATTTTCAAAAGTAATTATGTTAATCGATTGGATTAGATTTTAAATTTTAATTAATATAATTTTATAAATATTAAACTTTAAATCTTAGTTCTTTATTCTAGAAATAACTGTTTAAATTACGTTTATGATTTTTTTTTCCTTTCCTCTCACTTTCCTATCAATATGTACAATCTAATTTTAATTGTGGAATATCTAGAAAGTAAAAAAAGATTTCTTAAGGAATGAAATCTACATGAAAAAAAAAAAAAATTGGTTAGTCTACGCCCTGAGGCCTCAACTGCTAATAAAGATTGACAATTTGTGTGTGATGACCATGTCATTTAATACAATATTCAAGAATTGGTTACTCTGAAAATTTTGATTCCTCATAATAATAATGCCACCAGACTTTAAAGCTTTGCTAAAGTGATGCTGACTCAAACCACGTTTGAATTGGCAATAATTTTTCCAAGTTTTTGACTTCTTTCCTTTTTGACTCAGTTATAATATATTCTCAGGTTGTTTCTTTGAAATCAATAAAACTGCATCATTATATATTTTTTTAATACAAAAAGTGTTAATTTGAAGATAAAAAAATGTATAAATATTGATGTTTGAATTTTAAATTTATTATTTTTAATTTTATGATCATTTCCATCGAAAATGCACATTTATATATGTTTTTTATTTCTAAAAGAATTTGAATCTTATTTTTTGAACAAGAGATCAAAATCAAATCCTTATGTGTCACACTTATGTATATATGTTTTAAAATTAAACTCTGTTCTAAAAATTGAATAAACGTGTTATCTAATTGATTTCCGTCGACCTGGTAGGGCAACGAGTAGGGGTGAGCAAAAGTCGATTTAAATCAACTAGACCGATCAAAATCAAGTGAATTCGGTTTATTCGATTTTAATTATAATCGATTTTTTAAATTGGTTAAATTGATTAATTCGATCGGTTTTTTATTTTTAAAATTGATAACCGTACTGATCGAATTAACTGACTTTTTAATAATTAAAAATAAAAAATTTGAGATAAATATTTTTATTTATTTTTTTTGGTAAAATATTGTTGAAATTATTAAATTCTTTAGTAATTTAGTTTGAATGATACTAGAGTTTGAATTTTATTGAATTGAATTTATGGTTAAATAATTATTCATAATAAGAAAAAAAATGATAAAAAAAATTGGTTATTTAACCGAACCGAACCGATTTTGGTCGGTTTGGTTATGGTCGGTTATTTAATAATATTTGGTCGATTCGGTTATTTGTTAAATGAAAGTCGGTTAAGTCGGTTATTAATTTTTTTAAACCGAACCGACCGAATTGACCATTTACTCACCAATAGCAACGAAGGATCATAGCATGTTTCATGCTTTTGTTCATTTCTGTCAAGGTTCTGTCGTTTTTTTTTTTTTCAATTCAAAAAAATTGCTTTTCATGAGCAATGAAAGTAAAATTTTTCAGTGGATTGAAGAAACCAACTGGAAAAACTCTCACTTTGTTCGCCTACGATCTTGATTTGATCAAACTTGTAGTACTCTTTGTTTCAAATAACCCGAATGTTCAAAAGTGACAAAAAATCATCAACAATAATCAGTTAGACATGTAAATCTAATAATTTATACAATCATATTTGTCGTAACGGTTTTGAGATCGTTAGACGTAAAAAATTTTAAAATAAAAAAAAGGAAAAAAAAATCGACACCAATATTTTTTAGGGTGTGATTGGACACTCAAAAGTTTATCTTTTTAATAAAACTATAAAAGCGGGTTTAAAATTTATCAAAAAAATAAATTTTGGTCTACGAAAATCAGGTTAAGTTTAGGAGTCGGTTACGTGTGGGAAAAGATTAACACTCCCACAACGCCCATAAATTGGTACCATTTAATTACGTATTGTTTTTGGTATTAGATAAAAATGGTTTCAATTTGAAATTTAACACTAATTTCCTTCACTTTAAAAAAAATAAATTTTGGTTAAATTTTTTTTTTTATAAATATTGAAGAAATCTTTAAGTTAAAGAATTATTTTAAAATTCTCCAACATCTAGATATAATTTAAAATAACTTTTCTTGCTTAAAATTAAACAAAATACTCCTTAAAATAAAAACAACACTCTTTGTGAAAGATAATTGTTGATGACTCTCTAACATCTAGGTAGAGTACCAATAATTATTTCTTTTAGAATGTTTATTTTATTTTATTTTATAATATCATAATTTTAAAAGTAAGTAAATTAAAAAATATATTTTTGTGTGAAAAAGTAAATGATGGTATTATCAGATAGCAAGTAACAATTAAAGAAAAAAAAATGCAAACAAGTGCAAAAAATAACAAATAAATGTATGTAAATCAATAAATACTGTGTATGATAATGAACTACAAATTTGAAATTGGATTCTTAAATATAATGAGACCACCTTGACTCCCCATTATCTAGGTGGAGCTTTAGTGTGACTATTTATATTTAAAATCTCATTTTATTATTAAACAATTATTAACCCCATTATTAAAAAAAATTAAAGACTTATGAGAAAAACTTAATGTAATAAGATTTCTTTAAATTTCTCATCATCTAGGCGATATTTGAGAACAAATTACTCTACTTAAGATTTTCGCACGTATCCTCAAAATTTCAAAAAGGTTTTGAGTATAGGTTTAGGTTGAGGTTTTAAGATTTGGTGAGTTTTAGGCAATGATTCGGGATTTCGTACCAAATTTAGGGTTTTCAGAATTTTAAATTTTAAGGTTTGGATTTTAGGATTTTGGATTTTGGATTTTAGGGTTTGAGATTTGAAGTTTTGGTTTTAGGGTTTAAAGGATTTAAGGTTTAATTTAGGATTTAAAGAAAATGCGAACATCTCTAAAAATCTCCAACATCTAGATGGATTTTCGAAACAAGTTTGATTTTTATGATTTTTAAAAATTTATTAAAAATCTTCATATATTTCCCTTTTTATGAAAACTTATTTTTAACAATAACATTAATTTTATTATTAGTATTATAATTATTATTAATTTTAATTTTTTTATACCTTTATTAATTTTCTTTTAATAATTTCCAAACATCTAGGAGAAATTATTTTTAGAAGTGTGTTTTTATTCCCTCCAACATTTAGGCAGAAAAATAAAAATAATAAAAAAATTAATTTTTATTACTATTTTTTAGATTATTATTATTTTTAAGCATTTTTAATATATATTTACTTGTTTTCATTTTTGTTATTATTAAAATAATTAAATATTTATTCTAACAAATTTTAAAATTTATCATACATAAATATATAAAAAAAAACTCAAAATAACCAAAATAATAATATATAAAAAATTAGAAAATTCAAAAAAAATTTTTTGAACCGGACGGATCAACGGGGGTTTAGCAGGGCCGAAAACAGGGGCGACTCAGTAAGCGATTCGATTGAACCGGTTGAGTGACGATTTAGCACACAGTTCAGTTGAATCGGTTCAAGGCTAGTTGAGTGTGTTGGCGGGTCAATTTGTGAGGATCTTGGGTCCGGTAACAGGCATGCGCGGATCCTACTATGTTCAAAACGACATCGTTTTGGGCTTTAGTCTTTTATATATAACTAAAATTTTTTTTGGTTCATTCTTCTTTTGTTTCAAAAAAAAAAAGGGTTAGAGCTTCGGGGAGAGCTTTAGATCTCCTGTCGTCCAGTCGTCGGGACCGTCGCTTGGGTCACCATCGACGATGGTCATCAGTGATCACTGGTGATCGAAAGTTTCAAAACTGACCGGAAGGTTCCTTTTGACCTATTAAGTTTAGATCTATCATCTTTTTCATGAGAAGTAGCCCTAATCGTCGTAAATCTGGGCTTAAAGTTTTTTGTGTTTTTTTTCCTCTTTTTTTTATGTTTGGAAATTAATTGATGCCTTTTTCTTTGGTGCATGTGGCTTGGTACTAGGTTCCTCCCTACGGGGAGGACTATGTTTTTATTTGTATCTTTTGTTTGTTTTTTTTTTTTTTGTTATTATTTTGGGTGTGGAATAGTTTGAGGTTTCTAGGGTGGCAAGGAGCAGTGTTTGGGTTTTTTGGGTGTGGGAGATTTCACGTTTTTTAGATTTGAGGGGTTTTTTAGAGAGAGTAGAAGAAGATGGAGCTAGGTTCTTTATAGAGTCTAATCTGTGTTGGTATGGGTGTCTTAAGGGCTGTAGGGGATGGCTGTCGGAACAACCATAAAGGTGGCTATATGGTCTAGTGGCTATCCATTCTGGTCACATGGGTTAATGGTTTGATGGGACTAGGTAAGGTGGCTGGATCAGATGGATTCAGAAAGAGGGCTGGACAGGGGCAACAGTGGCATCGTACCAGCCTTTTATTTTTTATCTTTTTTTATAATGATTATTATAATATTTTTAATTTTTAATTTTTAATTAAACCGATATTATTATTAAAATTATTACTATTAATATTAAACTAGAACTGAAGAGAGTAGACCCAGATAAAATCAGTGTCTATAACTGTCATTCTTTGCACATTACTGAGAATCAGGAATAGATAAAAACAAAGACAACAATTTTGTCCAAAAGCAAATCATGGATTTTTCAAAATTTTTTTTTTAACCACAGGTTAGGTGATAAAGAAAATGATCGAGACGACATAGCGAGTTGAAATATAAAGAATCAATTAAGGCAACACCATAAGTCGAATAATAAAAAAAATAACCAAGATAACACTGCGAGTCAAGGAATAACAAGATTTGGATTGAACTTGGATTGCATCACAAGTCAAAAAATAAAGAGACTGAAACTAAACCACGAGTCAGAGAATAACAATGATCGGTATTAAATCGTGACTTGGAAGTAAAGAGATCGGGATTGAACCGCGAGTTAGAATAACGTCAACTTGGATTGAATCACAAGTCAAAAAATAAAAAGACTAGGATTAAACTACGAGTCAGAGAATAACAATAATCGAGATTAAACTACGATTGAAATAAAGAGACTGAGATTAAACCACGAGTCAGAGAATAATAGCAATCAAGATTAAACTATAATTTTAAATTAAAAAGATCGAGATTGAACTGCAAGTCAAAGAATAAAGAGATTAGGATTAAATCTTAAGTTAAAGAAAAAATGAGGATTGGGATTAAATCATGACTTAAAAGTAAAGAGATCAGGATTGAACCACGAGTAAAAAAATAAAGAGATCGAGATTAAATCGTAAATCAGAGAAATAATAAGGATCAGGATTAAATTGTGAGTCAAAGATTAAAGACGACTGGGACTAAATCGCAAGTCAAAAAGTAAAAGTGACTGAGATTAAACTGTAAGTTAAAAACTATAAAAATGATAGGGATTAAACCACAAGCCAAATAGTAACGATGATTGGGACTGAATCACAAGTCAGGGAAATAAATAAGACTGAGCTGTGAGTTGAAGGGGATTAGGTACCCTATAGATTGATAGTTTCGATTTTAAGGATTGTGCTAACATACCATTTTCAAGGCCATCATCTTTGTTTCAAAAAAAATATATTGATTCTCTCTGATGTCTCATAAAGAAATCTTTTATGTAACTTATAAAGAGATATGTAATGCGTGCAATGATTGTGATGAACAAAAAGACAAAGATGCTGTCAACAAATTATATCATGTATTTTTGTCCAAGTTAATTCAACTTTTGGTTCAATTCTTTCAAACTTTAAAAGTCGCTTCTAGTAATCTCATCCTTTTAAATTTTTCAATTTTCAATAAAAAATCTGTCTTATGACGAACCTATTTGGCTTTTGGTCACTCTAAAAAATTTTTTTTTATTCTTTATCCTCTTTCTCTTCTTTGTTTTCAGTACTCAATCAATTTCATTTCATTCTTTCTACCCTTATATTACTATTTTTGTCATCCTCATATTGCATTCTTTTTTCGAGTGATGCATTGGTCTATTATGAATTTTATCAATCATTATCCTAATTTTAAATGACAAATGCAATGATTTCAGGTTCAAAGTTGGGTGTGAAACACGGTCAGTAATAAGGTATTTCGGGTTTAGAAAGATAAGCCTTTCAAGACATAAAGAACAGTTAACTCAAAAGTATTTCAAGAATCAAATATTAGTTTTCTAGATAATGAATATTTGAACGACCTCGACCTACTCAGACCAGATCTTTTTCAAAAACTCGTTACATTTGCGATCTTGTCATATATGATTTCATATGACCAATCATTGCCCCACATCTGTGACTAATGAGAACTTACCCCTAAAAGTTATCTCTTTTAATTCTAGTGACAATTCATCCATTTGGTGCCACTCTTTCATTTTTTAAAAGATTTTCTCCGAGCTTCACCTTTATTCAAGACGTTTTTCAGATTTTCAGCTCAAATGACCCAATTTGATTCAAATCGCCTTTTTCGAATTTTTAATATAAATCATTTTTTTTTCATTTTTTCTTTTTTTTTAAGCAAAATATTTCTTGACAGTGTCTGAATTTATAAGATTTGGCAATTCATCACCGTCCATTTTTGCAAAGATCAGAGCTCCACCAGAGAAGGTCTTTTTTATCACATATGAACCTTTCCAATCCGGCATCCATTTTCCTTTATTGTTATGTTGATATGGAAAAATCCTTTTCAAAACCAATTCACCCTTACGAAAGCATCGAGGTTATATCTTTTTGTTACGTGCTCGCATGATTCTTCTTTGATACATTCGTCCATAACTAAGTGCTAAAAGTTTTTTCTCTTCAATAAGATTCAATTGCTCGAAACGATCTCGAACGTATTCTGCTTCATCCAATTTTATCTCCATCAACACTCTTAGAGAAAGAATTTTCATTTCAATCGGTAGTACAGCTTCTATCCCATACATTAATAAAAATAAGGTGGCCCTTGTGGAGGTTCAGATTAATGTTCTATAAGCAAGTAGAGCAAAAAGTAACTTTTCACGCCAGTCTTTATATGTGTTAGTCATTTTTCTCAATATTCTCTTGATGTTCCTATTCATAGCTTCCACTGCACCATTCATTTTGAGTGATATGATGCTGAATAATGATGTTTTATCTTGAACTGTGCACATAATTCTTTCATCATTTTATTGTTTAAGTTGCTAGCATTATCTGATATGATCTTTTTTGGGAGCTCATACCGATATATTATCTTTTTTTTTATAAATTTACACACCACTGATTGCGTAATACTAGCATACGAAGCTGCTTCCACCCATTTTATAAAATAATTGATTATCACAAAGATAAATCGATATCTATTTGAAGCTTTTGGGATTATAGATCTGATCACATCCATTCTTCACATGGAGAAAAGCCATGGTGGTGCCAAGACGTGTAGCAAAACTGAAGGGGAATGAATTTTATCTGCATAAATTTGACATTTATGGCATTTTCTAGCATAACTGATGCAATCATTTTCTATTATAGATCGGTAGTAACTAGCTCTCATAATCTGTTTGGCCATCATATGCCCATTAGCATGTGTTTCATAAATTCTTTCTTGTACTTTTTTAAGTATCCTTTTTACTTCCACAGCATCGACACACCTTAGCAAAATTTGGTATCGACTCTTTTTATACATGATTTTTCCATCAAGCATAAAACCTGCTGCTAATTTTTGAATGATCTTTTTATCATTTTTTGAAGCCTGCTTTGGGTAGTTTTGACACTTCATATATTGCACAATGTCATAGTACCATGGTTGTCGATCTACTTCTTTTTTCACGTTTGAACAGTGGGCTGATGAAATTTTTATTTGTATTCTGATGGGCTAAATTTTTGTACTATTATTTAATTGAACATTGCTACTAAAGTAAACAAAGCATCAACAATTTGGTTTTTTTCTCTATGAACATATTGAAATTGAATCTCTTTAAAATGTTTCATCAAGTCGGTTATGTGCCTTTGATATAACACTAATTTTGGGTCTCTGGTATCTCATTCACCTTTTATTTGATAAATTATCAAGGTTGAATCCCCATATACTTCTAGTGTTTCAATCTTCTTTTTAATCGCCATCTATAACCCTATGACACATGCTTCATATTCAGCAACATTATTTGTGCAATTAAAATCTAACCTTGCAGTACAAGTGTAATAATTCTCTTCTAGAGATATTAGCACTACCCCAATGCTATGCCCCATTATATTGGATACCCCGTCAAAAAATATTTTTCACGCTTTTCTTACAGGCTTTTCATCTTTATCCTGTAAGATCACCATCAAATATTCATCTGAAGACTCAAACTTCATAGGTTCGTAATCCTCTGTAGTTCAATCAGTAAAAAAATCAGTAATTACACTTTCTTTTATGGATTTTTGTGTCACATACACAATATCATATTCTAAGAGTATAACCTGTCATCTCGCTCTTTTGCCTGATAAAGATGGTTTTTCAAAAATATACTTGAGAGGATCCAATTTTGATATTAGCCAAGTCGTATGGTAGAGCATGTATCGCTTGAACCTACGAGTAGTCCAAGCCAAAGCACAACATATTTTTTCTATTTAGGGGTACTTGGCCTTATACTCCGTAAACTTTATACTCAAGTATTAGATAGCATGTTCTTTCTTGCTAGTTTTATCTTTTTACCCCAATACATATCCAATTGATTTTTCTTGAATCGTTAGATATAAGATCAACGACCTTCCTCCAACTGGTGGTACTAACACTAATGGGCTTATCAAATACTCTTTAATCTTTTTAAATACATTTTGGCATTTTTCATCCCATTCACCAGGATTATTTTTATGAAGCAACCTGAAGATTGGATCATATTTTGAGGTAAGCTGAGATATGAAATGAGAAATATAATTCAATCACCTCAAAAAGCCTCTCACTTCTCTTTATGTGTGTGGTGCTGACAAATCTTGAATAGCTCAAACTTTATCAGAGTCTACTTTTATACCTCTTTCACTGACTATAAACCCTAATAATTTTTCAGATTTAATACCAAATGTGCATTTGATTGGATTCAGCTTGAGCTGGTATTTCCGTAATCTTTCAAAGAGCTTTCTAAGATTAATAACATGATCTTCACCCTCCTGGAACTTAGTTATCATATTATCAACATACACTTCTATCTTTTTATGTATTATATTGTAAAAAAGAGTAACGATTGCCCTTTGATATGTGGCACCAGCATTCTTTAGCCCAAAAGGCATGACTTTATAGCAAAATGTGCCCCATATTGTCACAAATGTAGTTTTCTCCATATCTTTACGAGCCATCTAGATCTAATTATAATCGAAAAACTCATCCATGAATGAAAAAATAGAGTGCTTAGTAGTGTTATCCACAAGGGTATCAATATGTAACAATGAAAAATTATCCTTTGGGCTAGCCTAATTTAAATCTTAATAGTCCACATACATTCTAACTTTTTTATCTTTCTTAGGAACTGAGACTATATTAGCTACCCATTCAAGGTACTTAGCTATTTCTAAGAAACCAACGTCAAATTACTTCTTTACTTTTTTTTTTTTATCTTCAGTAACATTTCTGGCTTCATTCATATCAATTTCTATTGTACAAGTCGACATTCTGATTTTAAAGGCAATCTATGCTCAACCACCTCCATGCTAAGTCTAGGTAAATTCTGGTAAGACCATGCAAATACATCCATATACTCTTGTAGTAGATTCATCAGCTTCTACTTCTCAATTGGTGATAATAAAGTATCGATCTTAACTTTTTTCTTATTATCAACATCTCTTAAATTTAATAGGTTAGTTGATTCCTGATGGGGTTCTATAATTTTCTCTTCTTGTTCCATCCATTTCAATAGATCATGAGGTAAATCATAGTCTTCTGAATCAACATCGTTATCAAGCTCACTAATGTGAATTGAATTTTTAAAATCAAACTTGATGTTATTGCCTTGGTCATCCATAATGTTCATTATTAAAAAACCTAAAAAATGGGTAAAATCACAAAAAATATATATATATTGATCTTGGCGAGGGTAAAGATGATGGCAATAAAAAAATGAAAAATAGAGAACATAGTATAAGTGAAATGCATTGCATTCATCATTTTATTAAGACAATGAAAATAAACCCATACATTTAACCTTCGCATGCTCTTAGGCAAAAACAATTGGAATTTTTTAGTTAAAAGGGTAAAGGACATCAAAATGGTGCACCATTTTTGGGTCTCTTGACCTACAAAGGAAAAAAAATCTCTTCATCTTGCATCACTCCTTCATTTGCGTCAATTTGAAATCAGAGAAAGCTTTCTCTAATCCCATTATCGGTTCCCTTTGTTCAACTTTCGTTGACTCAGGATAGACATACCCGACTGAACGAAAAGTTTCATACAAATAAGGGAACACCATTTTTCTATCAATTGAATCTTGCCATTTGAGGCGTACCATTCTCTTTTCTTTCTTCTCTAGCATTACGTTCTTTCTATCAGCAGCTAAAGGCTTATAGCCTGACCCCCATCTTTTTTATTTTCAATTGAGCATGGTGCTCTTACAATTTCTTATAGAGCTTTCTCTAAGTCTTGCCCAGCTCGTCAACCCTTTCCAACAGTCTGTTTGATTACCATATTTGTAGCTTTTGACAATTGAGAGATCGGTATCCTTGACCCTTCTCTGACATAGTAGCATTTGCTACTTCAAAAGCTCTGAACGAACATTCGATCGCTTTCTCTACCATTTTAACGTAGGGAGTAGTTAAGGTCTTTGTTATCGATAAATCTTTCTCACCATTCACACATACTTGTTTTCTTTCTATAATAAATTTTACCTTCTAATGTAAAGATAAATGTACAGCTTCAGTCATGTGAATCTAAGGTCTTTTCAATAGATAACTATATATAAGAGTTATGTTCATTACTTGAAATATGACATTAAAGGTACAAAAACTAATCTGCAATGAGATCTCTATATCATCAATTACCTCTTTTCGCACTCCGTCAAACACTTTTACAATCATATGGCTATTTTGCATATGAGAGGAGTCCACTAAATAATGTCATCATAGGCATAACATTAATAGATGATCTATTGTCAATCAGCACTTTGACCATAGTGTGAGACTTGCACTTGACAATAATATGTAAAGCCTTAACACCACTATGTTCTTCTTGAGGTATTTCATCATCATTGAAGGTGATAAAATTCGAGGCTATAATATTATCAACCATGTGATCTACATTCTCAACAGAAATATTATGCTCGATATAAGCTTGGTTGAGCACTTTCAGTAAAGTGTTCCTATGTAGCTCAAAATTCAACAGTAGTGACAGTAAGGAAATATGAGCTGGCAGTTTGTTTAACTGATCAATCACACTGAACTCACTGTGCTTAATGATTTTTAGAAACTCATAAACTTTTTTTTCTGACATTGATTTGTTAACCTGCACTTCTGAGCTTACCACCGACTGAGAATCTTGATTTTTCCTTATGTCTTCTTTTCTTATCTTACCTTTTTTTTTCTAGCCCTTTCTGACATTTTGAGAGTATAAATCTGATCGTTTCGGGTCATTCCTCCTATTCTTGCTATGTTAGCAATATTCCCTATACTTGGATCATTTAAGGTCCCATCAAGCCCTCGTATCACCACATCACAATCGTATCTCTATGGGACTACTTTATCGATCCGATAAGGGAATGGACTAGAGACATAAATGATTATTGGTATCTTAGAAGAGAGGATGATTTTCTCAATTAAGGGTTCTGATTTTTCATCATAGTAGATAGTGAAAGGTTTAGGTATGAAAGACTTACCAGGATGCTCATCACTCATTGTATTCACACTGTTTTCATCACATTTATCATAAAACTCAATTATGGCCTCATCCATCAAGCTCTGTAATATTCATTTAAAGACCTCACAACCTTGGATCAAATGTTCAACCGATCTTTAATGGTATTTGTAAAACTGGTTGGAGTCTCCATAACTTCTATTGTTATCTAAAAATAACGGTTGAATCATACTTGTCTTACATAAACAGTCATACACTCGTTCAAAAGGGGTCTTTATTTCATTCACGCACATTTCGATATTCACATATTTTTTCTTATCCATCATATTAATTTTTTCTCAGATGTGATCGGGCAAAAGGTTTTCACCGATACTTGGCTTGAATTTGGTGTCAAAAGTTAAGAGACTGTCATTTATCAGACCATGTACCTTATGTTTAAGTGCCATGGAATTTTCAGTATAGTGTCTTGTAACATCATAATGATAATCGCACTTAGCATTAGGGTCATACCAACTCGGGTAAGGTGACTTTAATGGCTTTACATAGCAAGGAGCGATGAGATGACATCTTACCAATTGAGAGTACAAATTGATATAAGACATATGAATGGGATCAAAATGAGGCCCTTTTCGATTGTTATTATTTTATGAGTTTTTATTACTGTTATTTTAGTGGGTTGGTTAGGCCAATGGTCAAGTTGGAGGTGCACAGGTGTAATGGGATGGCTGGGGGCTAAAGCTTGGTCTAGACAGTGGTTATTGAGGTGTTCGATAATGATATGGTTGTTGAGAAATTTGGTTGGTGGCAGTGTAGTAAAGAAGGTATGGAGGGTTTGGATAATATGGGATAAAAGAACGGTGCAAAAATTTTTTATGAGTGACAGCATGTGTCTCCTACTCTTTCTTTTTTAAATTTACTGTTTTCTTTTTAAGCCTTTCAATTTTGCCACTTTTAACAGCTTTTTCTATCATTTTTCTCGAAATCACCATGTCAGAGAAGTTTTTCGTGACATTTCCCACCAACCTGTCATAGTACGAGACTTTCAGTGTGTTGACAAATAGCACAGTTGTCTCTTTTTCAGTCAGTGGTGGTTGGACCTGGGTTGCTGTATCTCTCCATCGATGTGCATATTCCTTAAAGGTTTCTGTTGATTTTTTCTACATATTTTGTAATGACAACCTATCAGGAGCTATATCAAAGACATGCTTATATTGAGTAATAAAAGTTTTGGCTAACTCTTTCCATGAATGAATTTTGCTATGATTTAACTGCACATACGATCTTGTTATTAATCTAGTTAAACTATTTTGAAAATAATGTATCAGGAGTTTGTCATTTTGGGTATGACTGATCATCTTTTGACAGAACATGGTAATATGAGTAGAAGGGTATTTTGTTCTATCATATTTCTCAAAATTTAGGGTTTAAAATTTGGGTGGGATAACTAAATCAGGTACTAGGCTCAGCTCATTAGCGTCAACAACTCCATAGATATCATTTTCTTCTATTGCTTTAAGCCTCTCTTCAAGTTGATCATACTTATTTTGTATTTTTGAGTTTATAATAGGCTCTGACATTTCACGAGACTTTTTCTGTTCAACACCATGATGGGATCGACTGAGATGGGTCTTGAATTAGTATTCAAGCGAGTCGATTGTTGATTTACTGAATGATTGATATAGGGGTATGGTTGCACACTTGGTGGCTGTACTGTATACCTCGAAAAGCTTGAACTAGAGCTTGAGGCGAGGTAAATCTCGGAGGGTATAATGGCTCTTCTATATTAACCTCTTCCCCTATTCTTGATGCACCAGTGACTCTTTTTCCTTTCATTGAACCAGACAACAGTTGTCTTAATTCAACCATTTGTGCTTCGATACTTTATTGTATTTCCATCACTCTTTCTCGTATCTCCTCATTTGCCCTTTCGACCCTTTCAAATCTAACTGCATTCTTTTCCTCCATAGCTCAAGTCTGAGAATGAGTATTATATCTATGCGAAATTGACTGATTTCAATTCTTTGGCTTTACTAGCCTTGAAACTTAGTTATTAACCATGAATTAGATCGCATGATATAATATTGTTGATATTATTTTTAGTATTTACTCTTATTAAAATGCATGCATGAAATGAATGAAATACAAATTAGGGTATTATTTTAGATCGATTGAAACAAAAAAAAACTTTCATTAACCATGGGAGTCTTTATACATCATCCGATCATCCTTGCATTAAAACCATAAAAACATTTGATTTGACCATATTGCTCTCTAGCTTCATACAAAAAGTTAATAATCTCTGACTGTAGCCTTGGGTCGGTACAATCTCTCGTTCCAGTGCTTTTGCCTTTTTAACCATATTGCCTACTTTTCGAACAACCTTGAAGATTTGAGCAATCAAATGTTTGATGTATTGCTGTCTCCCTAAACTTTTTACTCTCCACATCTCTCGAGCGTCCATTTCCATATTGCAAGTACAAGCCCAATAATCCTCTCTTTCTTACCATTCAACTAAAATCTTATCTATGTGACTTTGATTGCTTATCAATTGAAGCTTCAAGCTTGTTAATTCTTGCTCTAAAGCCTTTTTCTCATTTTACAAATTGGAGTTCCTATTTTATTCTTTCCTTAGTTCAACTTTTAGCTTCTTACTTTCTCTTTGGTACCTTGTTACCTTTTCAGAAGCTCTTGAAAGTTTTTCTTTCCATTCATGCTATTCTTTGGTGAGTGCAGAGATCACTTCTTTGTTCTCTTGAGCTCTATTTTTCCAATTCTCCATCATATCTCTTAATTTTTTTCACATCCTTTTTGGATCCCTTTAAAGGTCTATTATCCAACCTCAATTTTTTTTTTTATACAGATTTTACAGATCTTCTTTCAATACTTTTTATTCCTTGGTCAACTTTTATACTGCATCATTCCTCATCATCAAATCATATCTCAGTTGGTTAACCTGATTCATCATAGCCATCTTCTCTTTTTCTAACTTTTTTTTTTTAATCTCAAACTCTCGTTAGGCAATCTCAAAAGTCAATAATATCGATAACTTTTTTGAAACATCGATTGGTAAAGGTCTAATTTTGTTAACCCTTTTTATCCTTCACATAAGATAACCTTCTACAACATTATCTGTAAATCTAGTTGGACTCATTCGGTTCACCTATTTTCATGCTTTGATGATTTCACGAACCTTTTTCACATAACCGGATGTTTCATAATCGAACTCAAGTGAATTGAGTCTATGAGTTATAGGGATGAAGTATCATGAGTCATATATTATCTTTGAACCATAAGGGTGCATAACTCATTGCTCCCATATTCCTAACAAAGGTACCCATGACTCATTTTCATAACTATACAAAATGGCCATAGGAAGTATCCATGGTGCCCTCCATATTACATCCTTGCTAGTGAGCTTCAGAAAGAACGCCAACCACTGATCTTTTATCTAATCTTTTCTCCATTTCTTAGTAACAAACTCCTTGATAGGAACGAAATGAATGAAGAATGGCCAAAATGATGTCTTTTTTTTTTCTAAAAGTGGCTTCTAAGCCAAACAAAAAGTAACTGAGCATATCCTATAAATCGTCTCTCACTTTTTTTTGACAAAAATTAAGTGATCTAACAGTTTCTGTCAAAATAGTTGGTTAAGGGTTTATGCTTTTATCTAATTGTTAAAAAAAATCAATCATTGATACTTTTATATGTCCTAACAACTTAGGGAATATCATCAATCCATACACGGTCAAAGCAAACACATCCAACCCCTGATCAACATCAATATATTTTTTTATGTACTCGAGCAAAAAAATCGATGGAATGGTCTCAACCTGGTTCTTTTCCTTCTTATGCTTATCTATCTCCTTAACCTTTACTTGCATGATCTTGGCTAACTTCTTTCTATATCTGATAGTATTATGCTCCTTCCAATAGATCTTATCTTGATTGGTAGATTCTATCTGGAGTAAAGATGAATATTTTTCAATCGTGAGAGCAAGTCTTCTTGGTTGAACACAAAGCATCGATAAGATGGATCCCAGAATTGTATTGCGACTTTCATAAGCTATTGATCAATCTTTACCGACATAAGCAATGCCACATCCCCATACTTTTTGAAAAAAGATTCTTTTCTTTCTATTTCCCACTGTTTCTAAATAGCCTCCAATTCTAATATATCATTTTGACTGAGATCCATATGCATTGACTGTGATAGTACCGATATGTGACTATCTACTAAACAATCACCTTCTTTCCCTTGAGTACTTTTTTATTGACTCTTTACCTCTAAGTAGCTCTTACACACAGATGACATCCTTTAGGCTTTCTGAAAGTCTTAAAAGTTTTTCTTGTTGAAGATTGATCCAAAACAATACCCTCTAAGAAATATGGTACCTAGATGATGCATACAACAAAAGAATTAAATAAATCAATAATGTAAATAAAATAAATAAATAAAAAATGAGTAAATGAATGAACAAGTATAATATACGACATAATAAAATATACATAGTGTCCTAGCTTTGGTAATTTTCTCGTAAAAAGGATATCATAGCTCTATCCTAAGGTTGGACTTTACGACTCACTATATGTTAGGTTAAGATTTATGTGTCCAAAGGTTTCCAAACTATTTCTCACATCATCATCTATTATAGCACATCATCATCTATTATATATTAGTAAAGCTTCCCAATCCTTACCCATTACAGGATACTAACAGAATGGGTTCAATCTGAAAAAAAAGTGTTTCGCTAGCAAATACAGAGGTTATCACCTCATGAGAGCGTAACTACTTCACTTCCTCCTAAAAAGAATAGAGCCAGATTTTAGAGCTCATGCATGAATATGCAAAAATATGTGCAAAGTGATATATTAATCAACTTAACATAAATAAATCATAACATAAAACTAAAGCAAAGTAATAACTAACATACGCTTCATTTTATTCATTAATCTCTATATGTTTGAAAAATAAAATAAAAGAATTAAATTAAATACCAAATAAACCCGACTAAATCCAACCATTGTCAATAGTGCATAATAAAAATTTTGGCCTGACTCTCAAAGGTCCCCAGTAGAGTCGCTAAGCTGTTATAACGATTTTGAGACCGCTAGACGTAAAAAATTTTAAAATCAAGAAAAAAAAAAAGAGTCACCGTCAATTTTTTTTAGGGTGTGATTGGCCACCCAAAAGTTTATCTTTTTAATAAAACTATAAAAAGCGGGTTTAAAGTTTATCAAAAAGATAAATTTTGATCTGCGAAAATCAGGTTAGGTCTGAGAGTCGGTTACGTATATGAAAGGATTAGCACCCTTACAATGCCCATAAATTGGTACCATTTAATTACGTGCTATTTTTTGTGTTAGATAAAAATGATTTCAATTTAAAATTTAACACGAATCCCCTTCACTTTTTAAAAAATAAATTTTGGTTAAAATTCTTTTTTAAGAATATTGAAAAAATTTTTAAGTTAAAGAATTATCTTAAAATTCTTCAACATCTAGGCAGAATTTAAAATAACTCTTCTCGCTTAAGATTAAACAAAATACTCCTTAAAATAAAAATAACATTTTTGTGAAAGATAATTGTTAGTGACTCTCCAACATCTAAACAGAGTACTAAGAATTATGTTCTTTAGAATATTATTTTATTTTATTTTATAATATCATAATTTTAAAAGTAAGTAAATTAAAAAAACATTTTTGTGCGAAAAAGTAAATGATGGTATTATCGGATAGCAAGTAACAATTAAAGAAAAATAAATGCAAACAAGTGTAAACAGTAACAAATAAATGTATGTAAGCCAATAAATGTTGTCTATGATAATGAAGTGCAAATTTAAAATTCGATTCTTAAATATAATTAGACCACATTGACTCTCCATCATCTAAACGGAGCTTTGGTACGAATATTTATATTTAAGATTCTTTTTTTATTATTATTTCCTTTTATTATTAAACAATTATTAACCTCATTTTTAAAGAGAATTAAGGACTCATGAGAAAAACTTAATGTAATAAGATTTCTTTAAATACTCTATCATTTAGACGACATTCGAGAATAAATTACTCCACTTAAGATCTTCGCACGTATCCTCAAATTTTCAAAAGGATTTTGAGTATAGGTTTAGGTCGAGGTTTTAAGATTTGATGAGTTTCGAGTAATGATTCGAGATTTCATACTAAATTTAGGGTTTTCATAATTTTGAATTTTAGGGTTTCGGATTTTGGATTTTAGGGTTTCAGTTTTAGGGTTTGAGGTTTGAAGTTTTAGTTTTAGGGTTTAAAAGATTTAGGGTTTAATTTAGGATTTAAAGAAAATACGAACATCTATAAAAATCTCCAACATTTAGGTTGATTTTTGAAGCAAGTTCAATTTTTATGATTTTTGAAAATTTATTAAAAATCTTAATATATTTCCCTTTTATGAAAACTTATTTTAACAATAACATTAATTTTATTATTAGTATTATTATTATTATTAATTTTAATTTTTTTATACCTTTTTATTAATTTTCTTTTTATAATTCCCTAACATCTAGGCGAAATTATTTTTAGAAGTATGTTTTTATTCCCTCCAACATCTAGGCATGGAAAATAAAATAATAAAAAAATTTTAATTTTTATTACTATTTTTTAGATTATTATTATTTTTTAAAGCATTTTTAATATATATTTTTTAATTATTATCTTACTTGTTTTCATTTTTGTTATTATTAAAATAATTAAATATTTATTCTAAAAAATTTTAAAATTTATCATGCATAAATATATAAAAAAAACTCAAAATAACAAAAATAATAATATATAAAAATATTAGAAAATTAAAAAAAAAAACCTAAACCGGACCAGTTAACCACGATTCGATTGGGTCGAAAACAGAAGTGGCTTAGTAAGCGATTCGGTTGAGTGACAGTTCAGTGCATGGTTCAGTTGAATCGATTCAAGGCTAGTTAAGTAGGTTGACGGGTCGATTTATGCGGATCTCGAGTCCGGTAACAAGCACGCACTGATCTTTCTACGCTCAAAATAACGTCGTTTTAGGCTTTAGACTTTTATATATAACTAAAATATTTTTTTTGGTTCATTATTCTTTTGTTCTAGAAAAAAAAAAGGTCAGAGCTTCGGGGAGAGCTCTAGATCTCCCGCCGTCCGATCGTCGGACCACCTCACAGACGGTCACCTGGGTCACCGTCGACGGTGGTCGCCAGTGATCAAAAATTTCAAAACTGACCGAAAGGTTCCTTTTAACCTCCTAAGTTCAGATCTGTCATCCTTTTCACGAGAAGTAGCCCTAATCATCGTAGATCTGGGCTTGAAGTTTTTTGTGTTCTTTTTTTTTTCTTTTTTTTTTGTTTTTCTATTTGAAAACTAACTGATGCCTTTTTTTGTACAGGTGGCTCGGCCCTGGGTTCCTCCCTATAGGAAGGACTGCATTTTTATTTTTATTTTTGTCTTTTGTTTGTTTTTTTTTTTTTGTTATTATTTTGGTTGTTGAATAGTTTGAGGTTTCTGAAGTTGGCAGGGAGCAGTGTTTGGGTTTTTTGGATGTGAAAGTTTTCGTGTTTTTGAAAATTTTTGGGGGTGTCAAAGAAAGAGTAGAAAATGATGAAGTTGGGTTCTTTATAGAGTCTGATCTGTGTCGATATAGGTGTCTTAAGGGCTGTAGGGGTCGGCTGTAGAAACGGCTGTAGAGGTGGCTGTCTGGTCTGGTCACACGGGTCAATGGTCTGATGAGACTAGGTAAGGTGGCTGGATCAGATGGAGTCAGGCAGAGGGCTGGACATGGGCGGCAACGGTGTCATACCAACCCTTTATGTTCTGTCTTTTCTTTTCTTTAATGATTATTATAATGTTTTTAATTTTTAATTTTTAATTAAACCAATATTATTATTAATATTATTATTAAAATTATTACTATTAATATTAAACTAGAACTGAATATAGTATATCTGAATAAAATCGGTGTCTATAATATTATGTAAAATATTATATTTATGTCATGTTATACATAAAAATCATATGTCAATTTATGTCAATATAAAAATATAAAAAATTAATTTTTTTATTTTATTAAATTTATTTATAATTTTAAATTATATTATTTTCATATTTTTGATTCATATCATTTTTATATAATATTATCATATTTAATTTCAAATTAGTAAGTGCATCCATTTGTGCAAATTGTAATCGATCAAACACAGACAAGACAATTTGCTTGCTTTAAATTGTGATGGTGGAAGTTTGATAAGGCAAAGGGTGCCTTTAAGTTGACCTGAAATATTGTAGCCAAAAAGAAATGTTTACTACTGTTTGAAGGGGACACCATTTCCTGGGATTGTCCCACAATCTAAAGTGGGAACAAAAAAAAAAAAAAAAAAAAGAAGGAAATTTTCAAGTGCTAGTTTACGTGTGGCCCTCATAAGCCTTTCCCCAGCTCCCCATTAATGGCTGCCTATTGATCATAATGGCCTGCCATATTTTTCATTGCCAAAAAACCAAACCCATCATTTCCTTCTACTACCAAAAAAAAAAAGCAGTGGCTTTCATTAAATCTCAAACAGAAATCTTAAAAAAAAAAAAAAAAAAAAAACCTCAAAATCCATAGCCATGAAGATGAAGATGTTGTATTGTTTGGTAACTTGGGGCCACTTGAATTGTTTTTTTTTTTTTTTTTTCTGCTTCATACCAAATTTCTTACAACTACTGATTAAAGGGCCCTACTTACATGAATAAATTTCGGATATTTGAATTGTTTTTAATTCAAACTTTAAAACCTAATAATCATTGTGGACATGCATATATCAATTTATTGGTAAGAAATTACAATTACACAATCTTCTATGTTTACATAGACTTCTAACATTATATCAGCTAGACGAAATCACTTAACAAATTATTTAAGTTAATCAACATAAAATAAATTAAATTGTGCACAACTAAATTTGAACATGACACATAAATATTTTTCAAGATTTATTCGTCGAGATAAAATTTATCAGCTTGTTTAATATAATTTTTAAATTAATGAAAAAATAACGATTTAGAAAATTAATTACACTTGTATTATTCAGTGAAAACGATAACAAATTAACTTATTGAATTGGTTTTTTGAGATACATTTACAACTAGCTTTTTCAAGTCATTTTTTTTTAATTTTTAATTTATTTTTAAAAATTTTTATTTTATTATTTATTTAATTAAAAAAATTACGTATATAAATTTTTTTAAATTCATAACTTTTAAATACTAACGTAAAATACAAATCGGTTTTGATTTATATATCTATATGTTTTATTTGAGACCAGTAAAAAATATTCTTCGCGTGCCATCATTTTGTTTTGGAACAAAACACTAATCATCAACACTAGAAAGATGGATATGAGTGGACGGACTGAAGACATTAGTCTCCATCTTTAATAAATTCGATCTTATTGCATGAATTTTCATTTTCACCTGATTTGATGATGCAATACTGCAATAACAACAGCATACTCCATCTTATCTTTTAGGTCTGCCAAATTGAAATTCGAAAATTTTGTAGAGCTGGAAAACAAATGGATACAACAATTTTCAAACACGTATCGATGTGCCTGGCTGCCTGCCCTATTTTCGTTAAAATATTTTGATATCTCATATGATTTTCGAGCATATGCAAGATTTGGACATAGACACAGTGCTGAATATGAAATAGAATGGTTTGTTAAGTAATAATAATAATAATAATAATAAATAATACAAGAGGGTTAGTTTAATTAATTAGGCTTTATGATATGATTTTTTTTAACCAATAATTTCCTTACATCGAATTCCATTTTGGATATATACATATATGAATTTTAATAATAAATTTTAAGGTTTATATATATAAATAATCTTGATTAGGTCACTAGGAATTATTAATTTAAAGAATTATTTTGGGATAGAAAATTAAAAAATTTCAAGACATGATTTGATCAAAACCAGCCTCTTATGTCCTTAGACTAAAATTTGACTATCCATTTTGAAAATCTTAAATTCAAATATCCAAACAAAGGAAAAGAGAAAATTATTTAAATTTTCAAATATTTTAAGTAAAAATTTTAAATAAAAATATCAAAATTTGAAATTAAAAAAATAAATTTCAAATCTTAAAGTTTAAAAAAAAAAAAAAAACATAAACAAGTAGTATCAAACTATTGGCTTGTTTCTGTGTGTTTATGTGGCTTTTATAAATATTTATTAATTTAATTTATTTATCGTGGTTCGTTTTGGTGTGTCTCGTTTACATTATTTGTTTTTTGTTTTGTGGCTGCCCTTCCACTTTGTCCCTTTCTATTTTCTATATTACAATCCTATGCTGCAATTAATTCGGTGTTATTTTCAATGTTTGCTTTTCCATTTTGGAAAAAGACATGCCACTAATTTATTTTCATCATTAAAATTTTAATCTTAAATTTATGAAATATTATTTTTAAAAATAATTACAATTAAATTTTGAATTGATATTTTTTGTCCTTCTTTCTACAGTACTCTTACCACTAAAAATTTTTCATATGTTTCAATACAATAATCAATTTAACTTAATTAAATAACAAGTGATTGAGACATATGCTCTTATTAAGAATAATTACACTTCAAAATAAGTAAATTTGAGATCACCATCATAATACATTAACAATGACTATTCACTTGCATAAATCTACTAATTTATTGTTAATTTAACATTTAAACGATGATGATGAATGTATTAAAAATTAATTTTGAAAAAAAAAAAGCTTAAACTTCACCGAAAAATGGTTTAGTTTGTATTTTAGCTTATATTTATAATATGTCAATTAAATACGCATGAAAAATTAATGATAATATAAATAAACCTACTCTTGAAACTCGATTAAAGGTGTAAAGCTTTAATTAATCCAACACTT